>JANAVB010042618.1:35857656-36140156 GCA_029216955.1 Iris pallida
TCGAACTCGATTCAGACTCAGGACACTGGAAACATACAAGCCACATTAAAATGACATTTTTTATTCAAAAACTTCCACAAAAATGAATCGAAATGCCCATTGGGGCATTTCGTCGAACACTTACAGCCATCACTGATACGTGTCCGATACGGACACGTACAGGACACAAAAATCCACAAATCCTATTCCTACAGGACCAGGACACTTAGGGCTAGGTATTCATGCAATTAAAATATAATTTTAATGGGTGGATTGGAAATTACCTAGGTGTGTTCTTCAACACAAAAGCTCCTTGAATGAGGATCCCCAAAAGCCACCCAACTCCTTCAAATTGCTAAGAAACTGAGATAAACAAATTCCAACAGCAAGAAAACATCAATTAGAACCTATTGCAATTTGTTTGGATTAAAAAGGAGTTAAAATGGATTTTCTAGGGATTTATGAAGTTGGAAAAATGCCTCTTTCTAAACTTGCTCTTTCCTAAAGAGGCTAGCCCTAAATGGAGGAGAATACTTATAGGGGGATTCCCAATGTGGGTGTAGTGGCTGGACAAATAATGTTAGGGTTAGGGTTAGGCATTTGGCCAATAGGCTTTGGGCTTCTATGGCTAAGTTATTAATTAAGGGTTCAACCACAAGTCATGGCTTATGACTTAATGAATCTAACTTGAGTCAAATAACCAAACCATGGGTCAACTCTAGTCTAACTAGGGTGGCATGACCTAACCAACTCCAAACTCAACTAGGGTTAGCTCCTAGGTTAGTCTACCATGGTCATTGCTAGTCAAAGTCAACCTAGTCAACCCTCATTCAAACAATTCCAAAATAAATTCTAAAAATTCCCATAAATTCAAATAAATTATAATAAATTCAAATAACCCCAAAAATGACAAAAATACCCTCAAACTAGAAATGATAAATGAAATACCCTAATCACAAGTCATGATTTTAAATAGTTTAAAAAGATTAAAAATCACCAAGACTCATAATAGGAATTAAATATAATAAATAATAATTACAAAATTTCAAAATTACCCTCATCTGGAAAGCTGGGCGTTACACAAGTTGTCTCTCCCTTCTGATACCGTTAAGATACTGAAACCTTTGTTCCTTTTTGCTGATCAGCTGGTTCTAGAAAAGACTAAGCTTTTGGAGATAAATGAAAACTGGTACTTCAAGAATGATGGTCTTTCTTCGTACGTTCCATCAGTCAACTGACACATCCGGCTCTAAGTTTTCTTTTGCTTGGCTCAGAAGTATATCATAAAATAGGATCTGACCCCGAAGCGAGGGGTTTTAATGACTAGCTATATCCAAGTGATGAATAATCTAATCAGTGGGATTCTTTCAAGATTGCACCTAATGGTCCATCATGTACGCTACATGTGTTACTCCCCGATTATCTGCTCAGTGACTTTACCACGGAGGTGCATCCATTCCGGGCCTCTCTTTTTGCTAACAGGCTTCTGCCATGGGTTGTACATATCCGAAGGAGGTCTTCCATGTCGAAGGTTGGATCCATCCTAGGGCAGAATGGCGTGAACTAATCTAATGGGTATTAGGTAGGATTAAGAAGGAATTGCTAGGTACGGGCCTGTATCGTGCCATCTGGGCCACCGAACATGGTATAGAGATCAATCAACCTTTGTTTATAGCCTTATTAGAACTATTTAACCAACATACCGGGACTTTCTTCACCCCTTTTGGAGAGATAGGCTTGGTCCTCCATGAGATGTGTGCCATCTCGAAGCTACCATAGGAGGACGAGCCATATGAGAAATATATACCTTGTAAGGAGTAGTTTTCGGTGTTGGAGAACAAATATCCCAAAATGATGGCTGTGTACAAAGAATTGCTTTGCCACCATCAAGTTTGCATGCGCCAGGGCGGGACGAAGGCTCTGTCAATCATTAAGGACTGGATGGATTACATATTCACAAAGCATCCGTCGATACCGGAGACGATTTATTTCATCGGGCACAGGGCATATACCACTGACAAAGTAAATGATCTGATGGTTGAAGCGGGGGTATCTGCTCCCTCAGTAGATGTCGTGGGAAAGCCCACCTCTACTTTTTACAACTAATTTTGTCATAATTTGATTTTTTTTTAAAGTCTGAAAACAATATTAGCCGCCTTTCTGATGATATGGCTGCAGAAAGTCGTGGTTCCAGGAGGTTCTGGGCCCGCGGGATGGTTTTATTGGGAACTTGTTCTCCCAGCTGTGAGGCTGGCCTTCAAACATTTCTTAGTCTGTTGTCGACTATGGTATGTGATATTTTACGAGTCCGCATGAGTTCTCCAAGAGGATATTAGAGTGCCACGGGGGAAACGATGAATTCCCTTGGGTTGGACTCCCTTACCATTACTTGATGGGTTGGTTGGCATTACACTGCCATGGTTTTATAGTCCCCAACACTCTCGATGGTTACGAGGAAGGGGATGCGATGCTGCGTAACCATTATCACACGAAATGGCTATATCATGATGTTCCCATCTGTAGGTGGATGTTGGGCCATTTAGACGGCTATACTTTTAACAGGGTCTCGCCTACGTACAAGGGTTACCTTGCAGATGATGAGTTAGTAGATAGTGATTGAACTTTTGGTGCCTTCCACTGGTAGCAGTCCATCCATCCTTTCCATTTGGTATATCGAAACCAGAACTGGGTGTACCTGGAGTCTTATTTGTTAAGCCGATTCGCACGTCAGTTTGGCTATAGCCAGACTATGATGGAAAATTCGAGCTCCTGTCTTGGTTATGAAGGAAGTCTATTAGAGTGTTATTATAATTTCGGTGGTACTGGAGTGAAATTTACGATCCCCTCGATGCATGAGGAGACTCATATCTTGTATTCTACTGCATTGCAAACAACTTCTCACCGAAGTACGATAGAGAGTAAAGCTTGCTTGAGGGAACAAAATTTGAGACCCCTCGATTGGCCTTCGAGCATCTTTAGGGGCTTGCATCATCGGAGAGTAGATCCACAGACGGCTCCAGCTCATCGCAGAAGGGGAAAAATAAGGAAGTACTCCTAAGTAACCTGCAGAAGCATCAAGTTTCTTCAGGGGGAAGCCCTCCTCCTGTCAAGAGAACAAGAACAGCTGTGCTTCCATGGTGTGGACCCTCCCGACAGTCTTTATTGGAACAGAGTGTCCTACCCGTTGAATCTCATTTACAGGTAAACCTTATTATTTTTTTCGGGGTTTCATTCTGTACTTTCTGTTTATCACTGCTTTGCTTGTGTAGATAGGGCCCAAATGGTCAGAGAGACTCAGGGAACTTTTGGAGCAACCTGCCCCGGAGGTGTCTCGAGTCGTAGGGACCGAGGAAGAGACTGCAACTGATGAAACTATCAACTCGAAAGGTATCTCTATTCTGTCTCGCTTTGGGTATGAGACTCGAGGTTCTTCAGAGCCATTGGCTTTGCCCCAGCAGGTAAATTTTATAGGGCCGATCAAGGACGAGCCCGTAGAGATACTTGTGGTCGGCCTGGCGGCAGCCAGGGGTGGGACTCCAAAGTCTATACCCGTAACAGGCTAGGTGGAAGTGGATGCTGAAGATATTACCCAGAATCCTTCCACCGTACCTCCTTTTCATGTCGAAAAAAGGGTTAAGAATAATCCTGATGCACCGGAAGACGAGGAAGATCATCCGGTCGAGGAGCTGCCTTTGGCGAATCACGGGGATTCATCTCAGCGGCTGATCGAAGATCCCATAGAAGGGTTGACGGCTATGGCCGTCGAAGCATTGCCCTGCCAAGCTATTGAAGGGCCGAAAAAAATGACTATCGAACAATTGGTTGACGAAGTCCTTCTAAAAGTCGCCGAGGAGGCGATTAAGGAGTTGGTTGATATGGTCATCGAAGAGATAACCGAGGAGACCAATATTGAACAAGTCGACGCGACTACTGACGAGCCGATAACTGAGGTTCCAGCTAATGTGGCCATTGAAATGATGGTCGTTAGTGCTGTTGATGAGCCTACCGACATAACCACTAGGATTCCGGCCAAGGAGACTGCGGAAGAATCGGCCGAAAATATTTCCAACGAGCTGGCTGCTGAAACACAGGTTGAGAAGACCGCTGAGGAGTTGGTCACGCCGACCGTTGAAAAGACGGTCGCTGAGGTTGCTCATACTCAAGTTCACACAGCTTCGGTTTCGGAGATGGTTGTAGAACCAGCGAGGGATCCTGCTGAAGAGTCGGTTATACATCAGATAGTGTTGGCTCACACCGTCTCTGCACCGCCGACGGCCTCCACTCCAGTCATGGCTCCACCTGCTCCAGCTGCAATACCTAGACGCGTGTTGGCTGTCGCTGCTGTCTCGGGGCTCTCTATTGCAGCATCTCTGGTGACCCCAATGAGTTTGGCTAACAACACGTACTATACCGACCTCATTTTGGGCACAGTTCGTCATGCTTTGATGCACGACATAAAGGGTGTCTTGCGGGACAACCAATCGCTTAGACGGGCCCGATCCATAGTGGGGGCCCAATTGGTGGCCATGCACGACTATCCAGAGTGTGAGGTGAAGGCGAACGTGGTAGAGAATCTGCTGTCAGAATTGGAAGCCACCACCTCCGAGCTTCATAATTGAGCACGGTCTTTCGGCCCTAGCTGCTGCAGAGCTACAAAAATTAGCCTCTGAAGTTTTCTTGTACGAGCAAAAATGTCAGGCCCTGACTGTTAGACTTATTGAGGTTGAGGCCGAAATTGAAGCGGTGATCGATGCCGAAGAGGCTCAGGATTGCCGTCGTACAGCCTCGGAAGAACGGTATGGGGCCCTCTAGGAGCAGATCCGAAAGTTAGAAGAGACGTTGGCCCTCGCCGAGAGCAAGTTAGAGAAGTCGAGGGACGAGCAGGAGGTCCTTCGCTAACGCTCCAAGACCCTGGCTCGAGAGAGGAAAAGTATTGGCGTCCGTCAGGAAGAGCTGGCCCTTGCGCGCCAAAAGCTGTCCTAGTTCGAGGACGTAGTCGCTCGACGTTAGGAGACAGAGCGTCGAGCCAAACCACTGGTTGGGCCCCAAGTTTCTCTTCTGGGGAGCCAACTAGAAAAACTCCTGCATCGGTCTTCTCAATGCTGACATCATTTTGTCTTTTTGTCTCTCGCTTTTCGAGAGACTCTTTTGTAGCAAAAGAAAGAAAAAATATTTCTATTTTATGAATGAAAATTTTGACTATGTTTTTCTGCTTGTCTTTTTGATGTGAACTTTCTTGTATAAGAGTAAGAATTCTCTCAGAGGTAGTACGACGTGAGGGGATGGAGATAACTCCACTAGGGATAGGATATTTTACCTAGAGGTTATATGGACATGGTAAACACGAAATTTTTGGTGGTAGAATTTTCCTTACTAAGAGGTAATATGGTCATGGCAAGGATAGACTCTATGGATGTATAGAACGAGTCAGAGGTAGTATAGACGTGAAAGGTTCTATAGATAATTATGACAATTATGGGGTATTATCATGGAAGAGATGTCTACACAGAGGTAATATGGATATGGTAGGCACAATCTTCAACGACATATAGAATAGCAATTCGGAGATAGTTTGGACGTGAAATGTTTTCTATATAGTTATGACAACACAAGGTTATCATGGAAGAAACGATTACTCAGAGGTAATATGGACATGGTAGACGTGAACTTCGTTAGGGAGTAGAATAATAATTCAGAGGTAGTATGGATGTGAAATATTTTCTAGATAGTTATGACAACACGAGGTTATCATAGAAGGAATAACTACTCAGAGATAATATGGACGTGGTCGGCACGAACTTTATTAGGGTGTAGAAAAACAAATTAGAGGTTACATGGAAGTAAAATATTTTCTCTACTGGGGGAATATGAAAGAGGTGAATTCGTTAATAGAATTCATGAACATCCACGGTAGATGTAGAAATATATGTCGGTTTAGACCTGAGATATAGTATTTCTTCAGGAACTTGCCATTGATTGGCATCATTAGCAATTCGTCGTTGGGTTTAGCCAGTCGGTACGCCCCATTGGAGTAGATCATCTCTATGATGAACGGTCCTTCCTGCTTGGGATCGAACTTCCCAACCGTCTTGTGAGTCATCACCATCGATCTTCAAACTGATAAGACGAGGTCCCCCACTTGGAATGTTCTTTTCTGGACCTTTTTGTTAAAGGCCCCAAAAATTCGAGCTTGATGAAGCTCGATCCGTTGCTAAGCTAGCAGACATTTTTTGTCTAACGCCTCCAACTCTTGTAGCCGCCAGCGTTGATTGTCTTCGTCAGTCAGCTGGTTGGTGATGGCTACCCATAAAGACGGTATATAGATCTCCAGAGGGAGAACCATCTCGTTCCTATAGACAAAGGAAAATGGTATGTTGCCCATGGTTTTCGAATTGTCGTACAGTAAGCCCATAGACATTCGCCCAGCTTCTCATTCCAGTTGTGCTTATTTGAAGATATGACTTTCTTGAGCAGCTTGAAAATAGTCTTATTGAATGTTTCGGCTAGTCCATTTATTATGGGATTGTAAGCCGATTACGCTACATCTGTATTCGATTCTTATCACAGAACTGATAGAATGCGTGGCTCACTAACTGAGGGTCGTTGTCGTAGATAATCCTTTTGGGAACTCCGAAGCGGTATATGATGTGATGCTTAACAAAGTTAATCACGTTCAAGGTTTTTACCGCAGCCAGAGGTACTACTTTGCCCACTTAGAAAAGTAGTCAGTGATGCAAGGATGAACCGATATCCTTTGGACGATGGTAGGCTAATCAGCCCAATGATGTTCATTCCCCATGCTTCAAACGACAAGACGGCCACCATGGGGTGTAGAACTCAGAAGGTTGTTGGATGAAATCCGTATGCAACTGACATACCTGACACTTCTTTGCATAATCAACGGCATCTGCCATCATATTAGGCAAGTACTAGCCCATGCGATGTAGTCGATCCTGCAACATAGGACCATGTTGATGGGCTCCGCAGGTGCCATCGTGTGCCTCTCGGAGTGCCTCTTACGCTTCTGTCTTGGATAAATATCGCCGGAGAAGCCCATCGTATGAACGACGATACAGCATTTTGGTAGCCTTGTCATAGAAAAACCGAAGAAAGCGTCTCTTGACAGAAGTAGCTTTCTTCGGATCTTCGGGTAGGATTTCGTAGACTGCATAGTCTATGAACGAGAATCGCCAGTCCTAAACGTCAAAATTAGTGTCTATTTGTACTGAGCAACGTAGACACGTATGTAGATTATTCTTGGGGTAAACTAGCTCTCGACCCATCACCGTGACTGTATATTAGATTCCAGCTGGAGCTGCCAGAGAAGCGACGAGACCAGCATGTGCGTCGGCCTCCAAGTTTTGCAACCGAGGTACATGTTCTACAAAGAACCTATAAAGGTAGAAATGTTATCGATTGCTGTCTGGTTTTAAGGAACCAGATCTTTATGTCGGACCTTGTATTGTCCTTGAACCTAGTTGATAATCAATTTTGAGTCGCCATAAGCCTCGATGCAGTCAACCCCTAACTGTTTAGCAAGTTGGAGCTCGATGATGAGAGCGTTATATTCAGCAACATTATTGGTGAATGACTCCATGAGAGAATATGCAAAGTGGATGAGTAGGCCATTGGGAGTGATGAGAATGACTTCAACCCCTGTAATGATCTCGCCCTTCGATCATGTTCTTGAAGCGCCGTCAAAGAACATGCGCCAAACAAAGTTATCTAAGATGGCATTGGACTTTAGGACTTCATCGGAAATGTCGTCGTAGAGCTTTGATGTCTCTGGCACAGGGTGTGCCGCCAAGAAGTCGGCCAATGCTTGGCCCTTGAATGCCTTTTATGGGAGGAACATCATGTCATAAGGAGTCAAGAGTATCGCCCATGTGGCTAATCACGAGTTTAAAGCCCCTTACTTAGTCATGAGGACTCTGAGGGGGTTGACTCGGAAGACGATGTGGATTGTCTGTCCGACCATATAATGGCGTGTCTTCTGGATGGCGAAGTGCAGAGCAAGACACTCCTTCTCTATAGGATTATACTGATGCTCGACCCCAATCATGGTCATGCTGAAATAGTAAATTGCCTGTTCGTGGCCTTCGCTGCTTTTCTGGACTAGCAAAGTACCGAGAGAATGGTCCATAGCTCAGACATATAGCAGGAAGGGCCTCCTCATAACCAGTACCTCCAGTACTAGAGGACTAGTAAGGTACTTTTTGATGTCATAAAATGCGCGCTGGCATTCTTCGGGGTTAACATACTAAACTATTTTCTTCATGAGTCTGGTGAAGGGACATCGACCAGAGAGATTTGCTATAAATCTTCTGATATATGCCAAGCATCCTTGTAGGCCTTAAAGCTTACGAAGATTCTTCGGGGGAGCCATGTCCAGGATCACCTTAGTCTTCTCAGGGTCAATATGAATACCCTTGGCTGTGACGATGATGCCCAAGATCTTGCCACTGGAGACTCCCAAGAAAGACATGGTTGGGTTCATCTTTAGTCGATGTATCTGCATCAAGTCGAACACCATCCTCAAGTCGTCCAAATGGTTAGATTTCTTCTTACTTTTAACGGCAATGTCATCAACGTAACATTCTAACATTTTTTGGAGGTATTTACAGAATATGGAACATAGCCCTCTGGTATGTTGCTTCCGTATTCTTCAACCCGAAGGGCATCACTGTGTAACAGTATATCCCTTTTGGAGTCCGAAATAAAGTATGCTTCTAGTCTTCGAGAAACATCTTGATCTGCTTTTAGCCTGAGAAACTTTCCATGAAGGACATATGCTCGAAGCCACAAGTGTTGTCAATCATCACGTCGGTAATCGAGAGGGGAACTCGTCTTTTGAACATGCCGAGTTGAGATCCCTGAAGTTTATGCAGACCCGAATCTTTTCGTTCTTCTTAGTGACTGGGACAATGTTGGCCACCTAATCCGGATGTTTCTTTTCGCGAATAAAGCCACTCTGTATGAGTTTGTTGACTTCTTTCTTAATATCATCCATAATATTGGGGCAGAAATGATGCTGTTGTTGATTGACAGGTTTAGCATCGGGCAAGATGTTGAGATGGTGTATGGCGATTTGCGGGTCTAAATCCGACATATCTTGATAGCTCCAAACAAAGACATCAATGTACTATCGAATAAGCTATATCAGAGATTCTTTGTCTTCTCCAGTCAAGCTTTTGCTGATAAAAATGGATTAGGGGAAGCCCCATCTCCCAGCTTGACTTGGATGACCTCATCTTCAGTGGGAGGTTCACACTGTTCGAAGTGCCATTTCTATTGGGATCCCAGGCGTTGAGCCCAGGGTTCATCTTCGATGAATTTGAGTAACTAGTCTTCGTCCTCGACTGGAGGATCTACAAAGACCAAATTGACAGGCAGATTCTTCTTGATCGGCCCTATTGTCGACTCTTTTCTCAGAGGTTTGTCAAAGCGAACCTCTTTCTGCCTCTGCTTATCTGCGACAGGGCTTAAGACGGGCCTGCTTCTGACGCATTGGGGGCGGTGGTCACAACGGGTGGAGATGTTTCCTCCTTTAGAGCTCGGTTATCTTCTCAGTGGTGAGTAGAACGAGTGGTAACCAGAGTGTCATCAGTCGATGTAGAGACCATACAACATGATTTAACTTTCTTTCCCTTGACAAAGTGCACTACAAGCATCATTAAGTCTGGGGCAAGATCAGGGTAGACCCACATAACTTTACCTCATAGCGTTGTAAATGGGATGAGACCTTGAGCATTGTTACGGGCCGGTGGAACATTAATACTTCCATCGTTGCTCTCGAGATGGGGACGATGCCGTCTTGAGCCTCTATCTTCGAAAAACTTTTGAACTGGAGAGTGACCATGTTGGTAGTAACAGTCTTTTCCTCATAGTCAAGTGAGATGAGTTTGGCATCGATGAGGCACTAGACTTGTCTTTTCAATACGTAGCAATCGCGTGTTGAATGATGGACATACTTGTGATAGTGGCAATACTTCGGGTTGTCCAGCTTACCCACTTTATCAGCACACTTTGGAGACGGGATTGAAGCTTGCCACCCCTTGTCAATATATCGAAGAGTTCTAGTGTATCTTCGTCATTAAAGGAGCAAATCTCTTTCGGCCTTTGTGCTTTGGCTGACTTTGGGTTCATTGTTATTGAACCCATGGAGATGTTGATGATCATGGCCTACTTCCCTTTACCATCCATGGGAATGGGGATATTGCTAGACGAGTGCCTCCATTTGTCTTTGAGTGATGGAAAACTCAATCCTAATAGCTGCATATCTCGGGCTTTTCTTTTTGCCACATCTGCTTTATAATAAAAGGCGTCCACTCTATGCATGGAGCACTATGCCACAATTTGAATGCAGGAAGCATGTTTTGTGGCATAGTCCATAAGAATGGGATTGTGTATCCCAGGATGTAACCCCAGTGCTGTCTGACAGAAGTACTCAATGTACGTACATGAAGGTTTCTTCTCCTTCTGGACGATGTCCATGAGAGTCGACAGTGTTATGTCCTTTGTAGAATCGATTGATAAATAGGCGCGGCAAGTCTTCGAACGATGAAATACAGTTGCCCGGGAGGCTACAAAATCATTCATAGGCCACCCCTTGCAGAGCTCCTACGAATATGTTGGTAAGCAAAGCGTTGTCCTTTAGTAGATGTCCAGTTACTGAGGCAAAGTACCTCAATTATCAACGAGGATACTCCTTCACATCGAATGGCGTGAGCATCTGCGTATTGTATCTAGGAGGATAGATCATGTTATCCCATTCGGCAGGATATGGTTACCGAATTCCCATCTTTTGGAGTGATTCTCACTTTTATCTGGCATCATGTCGAGGGTACAACTCTTTGAGGGACTGCTATACTTCACTCGATATTGCAGGTTTCGTTGTTGATGGAGTAGATGAAGGGGGTGCTTCTTGGCTCGGGATGTGAGGCACATTGGACCTGCCGTTAGTCCTCGGGTCTTGGTTTACAGGAGTAGAGATAGTGGGTGTCAATTTCTTCTTGATCTCCAAGACAACGAAAGCTAAGGTCTTCATGGTATCTTTTAACATATTTAGGCCCGTCTCAAGGGCCTCTATTTTTTTTGCTGGTTAGATCCTTCGCGACTGTCCATGTTGTCGCCTTCGGCCAAGAACACGAACATCATGTGCGGATCGATAGAACAGAAGGTGGATCTTTCGTACTCTGGTTCAGACGCCTGAGTACCATCGTCTTAAGAATAAATCGATAGGTTGCAATCATCCTCAGACTCATTGTAATTGCTATCCCCAACTTTTTGGCTGCTTGTGCCTGCAGAAACGT
Organism: Iris pallida; assembly: GCA_029216955.1. NCBI lineage: Eukaryota > Viridiplantae > Streptophyta > Magnoliopsida > Asparagales > Iridaceae > Iris > Iris pallida. The sequence goes on from JANAVB010042618.1 coordinate 35,868,948, forward strand.
CTGTGTTATAAAATCCTTGATTAGGTTGAAATGAGGGATTATCGTGAATGGTGGAGGGTTGGCTACCCCCAGCTAATGTTGTAGCTGAAGCGTCATCCCCTTACGGCAAGGATCCAGATTTAGAGCGCGTGCCTTGGAACACTGTAACACCCCAGTCCCAAAATACTTATGACTAAGTACGTAGACATGTCAGCTGCATACATACTAAGTATACTCCAAAATATAGAACCCTTGTATGTATACATAAGCTGTAAATGCAGTAAAACCAAGGCTAATTAATCTCATCCACAAAATAAAGGAATAAAAATACCATATGATCGACTATGAAATGTCTTTATAGAAGATGTTGGGCAGAGACAAATCCACTACCAACTATTTTAAAAGAGAGAGAATACATAACAAAAGAAAGAGTTTGGCGACCGAAGCGAAGACGATCAAAGTGCAATCATCCTCGAAGAAATAGAGATGATCACGACCACGGCTAGAACACCTGCGAAAGACAAGAGCACACACCTGGAGAGATAACCAGGTCCTCAGAAGGACGTAACAAGATACACAATATTATGTCATATAAACTGAATATAACTGCTCAATAATAATAAGTAAGATCGGATCATAACATGGTCCAATACCTCACCATTTGGATTAGCGTCAACCAAACAAGGACAGGAGATGGCACACTAACCCACGATGAAGTATCTTTCCAAGTCATAAATTCAATATGGTATCCGGACCACAACAAGGTTCATTACCTTCTCATCGGAGTAGTAAGCCACACCTACAACCAAACAAGGATAAGATGTGGCAAACTAATCCGCGACAAGTTATTGTTCCAAGCCACGGTCAGATATAAGTACCCAGGCTAAGAGTACTCACACATAACGGATAAGGTGCCTAACTGGTCTAAGTGAATACAGTTTTAAGAACATCCTCCAACGCATGGGCCCTGGCTAAAATGGGATCGGCATGGTCCCCCCCTTGGGGCACCAGGGGCCTCAGGCATAACCGTTACACGAATATCAGTGGCCAGCAGTAAATAAGGGGTCGTCCACCCGCATCTCCGATGGAGCGTACGATCACAAGGGAAATGTGTAAAGTAGCCCATATGCTAAGGATATGTCCTCCCCGTCTAATGCATACTATGTTGTATCCACAACACATATAACCTCTATTAACCGCTAAGTCAAACTAAGCATGCAACCTCTATTAGCGGTTAATCCTATCGCACCGCTTATACGTACTGGTGGCTAGCCAGTCACGCATGTCCGAGTTCTATATGTGACTCACAACAACATGGTACAAATGTGTCAAGGCCTATGAATGCAACACACAAAGGGTGGTCCCTTAAATCTAAGTTTAATGTATAAAAAAAATAGTACATAGCGGGAAATAGAACTAAACAGCAAAAATTCTATCTACTTATGCCATGTATCACAATTTATTTTACAAAAAATAAATAGTAAATAATGCATGAATATGAGCTAAAGTAAAATAATCAGCTAATGGTAAGGTATCTTGCCTGAGGGTGGTGCGAGAAGTAGCAAAATTCAACTGTCAAAATCGTCCGCAAGAAAGTCAAAATCCCCAAAGAGCTCCGGATGCTGAAACAAACATCACGAACGTGTTTGGTATAAAAGATATCTCTAGAAAATGCCTGTCCAAAAGTCCAATTCTGGAACAGGGACAAAATCATAATTTTGGGCCAAAATGATGTTCGCCGTTGGATCCGTTTTGTACCAAAAAGCGTGCCATTATCTACCGTCTCTAAAGCCATCAAAGTAAATGTTTACAGATCTGGTTTAAGGAGATGAGCCCAACCGTATGTCCAAAGTTGGATTCCTGCAGGCCGTGCACAAATTTGCCCGTTGAAGCGGGTCGCAGGCCCGCCAAATAGGCGTTCCGTTCGACCTTCTCAGAATCGGACCAATGTTGGCATATAGGACCAAAAAATGATTCGGTCCTGATGGCACAAGTTTCATGTCGATCTGACGAACGTGCACGAAGTTATGGATTAGTTTGCAAAAGGTCAATACGGGGGTATCTTAACGGATACGCACTGATTTTATTGCGCACAGGCCACAAAATCGAGTTCCGTCAGTTCCTACATGTCGGCAACATCCATACGCGCCTTTCGATGCATATAGTGCATGACCACGTTGCCCGGTTTGTCGGGGTGCACGTCGTATCGGAAATATTATTGAAATTTTACAGTTTTGAAAACGGGTTTTTATCAATTTTGGGTAACCGATTTCTCGGCGCATAGTCGATGAAATCAACTTCTGCAAGATGCGTTGCAAAGCCCTATATGTTGGCTACTATTGTCTTCAATTTGTTTTCGAAAACTCTTAATGGTTTACTCAAAATATTTCTTCCAAAAAGGGGTTGGGACTGTTTACATGCTCTATTTTTTAGCAAAAATTTGCTCGACTTTGTGTCGAGTTTTCGATCAATCTGGTAGGCTATCACGAATTACCTTTGAAGGGGTTCGAAGGGGTATATATGGGGTTCTAGGAGGAACTTTTAGTTTACAATTTAACCGAGTAAGTTTGAAAAAAGAAAGGGTTGAATGAGGGTACCTGCTGCTAGATAAAACAGGGAGTTCCCCTGTTCGCGGTCGGTTTGTCGTGTCTTTCCAGTGGTACGATAATAGCCATGGCGTACAGGTGGTCGGATAGGAGCGTGGGGGTGTTGGCGTTCCTCTGGAGTCGAAAGTTTGGGTCGATAAGGTGTATCGAGGGAGAATTTGCGAAAAGCCTATCGTTGGTGCCGTGCATATGTACATGAGTTTTGAGTTTTATTTGTGAGTTATTCTGATCGATTTAGAGGGGGATTTGGATTTAGGTTAGGTGATATGATAGAGGTTCATGATGGGAGAGGATTTGATAAAATTCTAATCAATTTGATTGAGATTTAAATCTCAATAGCCATAAAAGAGCATTGGCGCTGTCTTCCCATTCCTGCTCGGGATATTCGTGTTTATTGTTCCAGTTAGGAACAGTACAGTATGGGATTTTTTTTCCTCCTCTTTTATATAACTATTAATATATACATATATATAACTCTTAAAAACCTATACAGATAACAAAATTTTACCATGAAAATTTTCATAATAAAATTTAAATACATTTAAAAAATATTAAATTGTATTCTAAATAATTACCAATATATTCGAACATATAATATACATGTACAAATAAATCTAAAATTACAAAAATATTGATTATACTAAAATTGGTGACTAGGTATATATATATATTATTGGAAAAATATGTAGTTGACTTATATAACTTACTATAAAATTTTCATATTAACTATACATGTTTATACTCAAAAAGGTATTTTCCTAGACTATATTTTTTTCTATATATATTATATATATATATATATATATATATATATATATATATATATATATATATGAAGTAAAATCTTGAGAATAATTTATACGAACATAATACAAGGATGAATACAGAGGAGGAATGAAATAAAATATAAACAAATATGTAGCAAAAATTAGGGGGTTTACATCCTACCCAACTTATAAAAGTTTCGTCCTCGAAATTCAAATAAAACTTAATATAACAAATAATAAAATGTAATGAGGCTGAATACGAGAGAGTAAGTATATTGAATCATAAATCAGTTCTAAAAAAGATGGAGGTGGTAGTTATAGAAGAATTCCAAACTGACAACATATTCTACAAGATAGGATATTATTGGTCTTGCACGGATCATGGGCATACAGTCGTTTGAGGGAATGGGTTGATTTTGCATGGTTAAAATCAAATAGGACAAAATGGGCATCAGTGGTTGGTTTTAAGGGTTAATATGTCATACATGTGGTGTATTTGAAATAGAGCACAAGAAGGTGTGTTTGTATGGGACATGCATGTCATGTGTGTAGAGTGGCTCGTCTAGTTCATGAGTATGGAATTTGTTTGAAAAAAGAGGCTAGTGTTGTGCTCCAAATATTAAAGTCACGGTAGAGGTATCAAGATGATACGGATGGAAGTAAACGCTTTAAACCTATAATTTATTAGTTCCGTTGGAACCAATCATTGATTTGGATTTTAGTCTATATTAGCTGGATATGATACCAAAAATCAATTTGAACCATTTCTACTAGGTGAGGGTAGCCTAGAATAAGTTTTAACTCAAATTTTTGAGTTAACTGTCAGCCGGGTTGGTCAACTAGGTTCCTTAAATCCAAAAGTGCGCCTTCCGTGACCTTTGTGTATAAGTAGCACATGGGGACTCCATTGAGTGGCATACTAGTAGCACATGTGTAGTGGACTACGAGTAGATCACAATCATATATTGGGTCAAAAGTTCTGAGTCGATGTTGGATCTCTAACTAAGGTCGGGAAGGACAATAGTATCATGGTAGGGGTTATAGCTAGTCTTTTTGACAGGAAAGTCGTATCATGAACATAGAGTACAAGGAGACTTGTTTGAGTGGGACATGATATGCCTAAATGAAGGTGGGCCCGTCTATGTCTTGTATGTAAAGTTTGTTGGAAGGTAACAACTAATCTCGTACTCCAATACCAATGTCATGGTCGGGGACACCAAAGCATCTAAATAGATAGTGGGTCTCATAAGGTACTAATTTATCATCCTAATTGGAACTAACTTATCCTAATCAATCGGTAGTCCTAATAAATTCCTAAAATTTAGGAGGCTTACAATCTATACTCTATAAAACTAAGATAAGGTTTAGGATAATGAGTTTAGAAAATTTTTCAAAGTCATGACAGTGCACCACGACTCTTGATTATAAAAAGAATAATATCCGACGTAATAGAAATTATGATGCGGTAGATATGAGTCAAGTTGGGAGTTGGTTCTTCAATTTTGAATAGATGGAAACATTCTATATATGTAGCCTTCATGCCTACAGAAGAATACTTCGTGTCTATGAGTGTTTTTTTGAAATAGGTGACAAAAACAATAAGAGTTCGAGGGAAATGTAATCGAATTACAATTATGGATTTCAAGGGCGATTGAATAGTTCAAAGAGAAAGTTTCTCAAGACCGTTGCAGATGAGACCCTAAAGGACAAGTTTAACTATATCTTAATCCACGTAGAGTAATTATATGAAGAGCAAACCAAAGTGTACTAGGTTGATCAGACCATCATGTACCGGTTCTGATTAGACAATATGTTAGTGCACGCGCCCAATAACATATATCTTGAAAGAAGCTCGAATGAGTGTATGTAACACCCAGTTTCTAAAATGAGAGTAATTTTGAAATTTTGTATTTTAATTTATTTAATTATGGTATTTAAATTAATAATATGATTTTTGGTGAATTTTAGTAATTTTAATCATTTTAAAACTATTTAAATCATGACTTGTGATTCTTGGTGTTTTGCTAGTGAACAGTAGAGACTGCCTACCCTAGAGCCTAGCCATGTGATTAGGATATTTAAATGGTACATTTTACCCTACAGGGTATTTTGGTCATTTTAGGATTTATTTGAATTTATTATGATTTATGGGAATTTCTGTAAATTTTTGTGAATTTAATATTAATTAAATATTGTTGTGTGTTATGTTAGTCCTTAACCTAGAAGTTTAGCCCTAACCCATTTTAGACATGGCCTAGACTAGGGTTAGTTAGCTTGGACTAGTCATGACTAGTCATTGGTTAGGATGATCAAGTTAGACTAGCTAGTTTTAGTTAGTTTGAGACTAGCATTGAAACCTAGGTTCCATCCTAGCCATCGATTTGACATGATGTGAGAGTGACCATTGGATGGGCTCCCAAAACCTAAGAATGACCAGCCCAAAATCCTAAGTGAGCCTATTTAATCTCTCCCAAATCATTGCCTCCTTGTTTATTCTCTCTCTTTTCAAGAACAAGGTTTGTCTCTTTAGAAACTCTTCCTATTTTGATCAATATTAATCCTTTTTCATTCAAACTTCTTCCATGGTGACCTAAATCCTATTTTCCTATTGTTCATGGAGGCCAATCCCAGTTGGAGAGCAATTTGGAGAAGTTTGCTAGCAAGAGGAACTCCCCCTATTTGAGGCTTTTCTTGTATTTTGACACCAATAGGTAAATCAATGAAAACACCATTAAAATTCTAGTTTTTTTGCATGTAGACCTAGCCCTAAGTTTTTTGGTCCTGTAGGTATGCCTAGACCTAGGTTTCGTGTCCATTTCGTGTCCTAAATGGACACGTATCAGTGTTAGTGTTAAGGTGTTTGATGAAATGCCCCAAAGGGCATTTCGAGTGATTTTTTAGGAAGTGTTTGAATAGAAAATTAAGTTTTTAGGTCGCTTATGGGTTTCTGATTGTTTGGACACATTTTGTGTCGTGTCGGGGTCGTACTGGACCCTTGGACACGCCCGCGCGCGTGCGAGCTGTACTGTCCTGCTGCTAGGGGTCCAGTGCTTCGCGAACACAGCAATTTGACTCGTGCCACTTGGCACAGACTAAGGGGCAATGACTGTCAGGTCACCCCTTGAGTCTGGAGTCCAGTGGTGTCGTGTCGGACATGAGTTTCGCTCTGTACGGGTTTTACACTGATGGTTTATTCTCTTTTTTTGGTTCAGATACGGCCTTGTAAGTCGGACACAACGATACGTGGATCCGTGTTAGGCTGTGTCAGACCTAGATCTATACTAGACGAACCCACATGTGTGATCACGAGACTTGATTCGTATCATGTCGTGTCCTAGACTCGCACGAACACGTACACGAGGCTGTCTACTGCACTATGCGTGTATCAGTGCATATTTTGTTTCCCTATTTGATTCATTTTTTTAAGTGTTTTAAATAGTGTTTTTATTGTTAAATTGATCCTATATATGATGTGTAATCTATGTTAGATTTAGTTTACATATTAGATTAGGTATCAATGTGAATTTTTGGTTCGAATTAGGTTGAACTGCATGTTGCTGTTACTGCCTGATACTTGAGGATTTCCAGACTTTTCCTAACCCTTAATTCCAGTTTATTGATGTTTTTTTTTACTGCTAATTACTCCCACATATTTGGTTGTTTAGGTTTAGTTTAACATTTCAATACAGTAGACTTTTGAGTATGGAATGGGATTTTGGATTTGGTGTTGGTTTTCGAATGATATAGTGATACATTGGTTTTGTCTGAGATGGTTTTTCCCTAAACCTGAGATTTAAACCCTTTTTAATGAACTGTAGACTGGGATATAATCTCTAAACACTCCCCAGATTTTGTACTCACATTGCCACATTCACTAATTTCCTTTTGAGACATACCACTGAATTTCCTATGATTTCTGAGATTTACTCTTCTCAACCTTGATGAATGTTTTATGCATTGGACCAATTCTTTTCTTAAAACAGTAAACTGAGTTTAGTTCCCTTCATTACTGCAAATGAATATCTAGTTTCAAATCTTAAACTCCTGAACAAATCTTCCCTTAATATCCTGAACTGTAAACCAACTAGGAACTGAGTTGCTTCCCTTAATTCCTGAGAATGGATACTTGAACCTGAGAATGAGTTTTGGGCATAGGGTTGTTTGTATTTAACTACTAGCTAGGACTGGGTTCCCTTCCTTTCAAAATCTGTGAGCTGTTATCTCTTTAAATGTATGATTGGTTCGATTTTGAAACTAAACAGGTTTGGGTTTATGAATAGGAATTTAGGCCTTGGTTCATTTTCGAAATTGCTAATAAAACTGAATGCTACTCACTGATTTTCTTTCATTTTATTCAATGTTGTTCTCCTTTGAAACCTGAGATTGGTAGGGACTGAAATGAATTTCAAAACCTGAGTTTACCTTTACATTTAATTTACAATGTTATTTTCTTAAAAAAAACCTGAGACTGAGTTAAAGCTGAAATTGAGGGTTCATTTGAACTGAGATTGGGAATGGGATATTAGCATTTGGTTTGGTTTTCTAATAGTCTAATAACCTGAGATTGAATGAATTGGTTTTAGAGTTTGAAAATGAGTATTAGACTTGGTGATTGGTCTCAATCTAATGGCTGTTATATTAATTGATGTTCAGTTTATATCTTGAACTAATATGGGAGTGACTCTTTCACATGTCACACTGTTTTCCGGATTCAGGATATCACAATATGCATTTCACTGATTTTCTTCACTGTTTGCCTAACACTGTCACATTGTGTAGGTTCCAGATTTTCACATTGTTTATAGCTCCCTGTTTTCTCCTATTTTACCACTGTTTCCTGTTTCAGATTTACACAAACACACACACACACAAGTTGCCATGCCACATTGCCTTGATTAGCTCACTGAATTTTATACATTAGCACACTGTTTTTCACATGCCTTAGCACACTGTTTTCAGTCTTCACACACACACCCACAGATAAACACTCACATGTCTATATCTCTCTCTCACACACACACACATTGAATATTCATATGTTTCCCCCTTTCACTCTTTTCATATGTATATATATATGATTGATATATATATATATATATATATATATATATATATATATATATATATATATATATATATATATATATATATATATATATATATATATATATAGGTTCCTATAGATAATGTATGTGTATTAATGTATATATATGATATAATGTATTATATATTATGATATAGGGTATGGGTGATATTGTATAGTGGCTATAGGTTATGTATTTCAAGTCATATTATATAGCCTTGTCAATATATGTATTAGATATTAATGTGTGTATCCTATATTAAGTTATAATATATTTGGTGTATTATAGTTAGGCTTATAGGAGGACTTGTGTAGATATGTGTTATAGGTTAGTTAGGCATGATATTGCCTAGTAAACATAGAATAGTCTTGTTAGAACCTAGAATGACTTGTTAGACCTAGATTAGACTAGTTTGACTTAGGTTTGACTTGGTTGACCTAGTTTGACTTCTAGGGTTGACCGGAGTTGACCAAGGGTTGACTTTGGTCTAGATTGACCTAGATTCATATAGAACGCATTGTAATGCATATTATTACCCTTCTGGACTAGTTATGACTTGTGTTGCTCTAACTAGGAGTCAGGTGCCTCATCTCGGACAGTACATTTACTTCAGACATTCAGATACCAGGCGAGTACATTCTCTGATCATTTCATATCCTACTTAGAATTATTTCCTACATTAAATTACTTTACTTGATACTGTCATGTTGGTCACACGGATTAGTACTATATGGATCCCTTCTTGAGATGTTATCCCTTCAGGGAGCATCGGGTACTCTATGTTCTGTGCGTTTCACTTACATGGCGTATCATATGCTTCTTTGGTTCTTTGATCACTTGTGACATATACTCATATGATCACAGAGTCTTCTATGAATCCTTATCCCATTTATTGGGCCTATCAGAATCCCCATTTATGGGACTACTATGTACCACCCTTCGGGGGCATATCACCTTTTGGGGGCTTATCACCCTTTGGGGGCATATCACCCTTTGGGGGCTTACCACCCTTCGGGGGCTGTTACATAGAATCATAACATAACCTGGTTGGATCCTTGTATATTAATTAGGGGTACGAGGGAGTATGAATAGTCATGTGAACAATTCCAAAGTAGAATAGCCATGTACGCCTCTTTAGTATAGCCATGTACAATCAAGCTGTTCACATGTCGACTTTGTACTCTAAATCACTAGTCACTGGTAGCTCTTTACTTATAGTAGATATTTCTATTACAGTTCTCTCTCTCTGTTTACATACTGCATTTCTTCAGTATCTATATCTTACTTTACTGCATGATTATATTTTCTAACCTGCTATGAACTGTTGAGATGTATTGTGCTCGCTCCTGTCCTGACTGGACCTATTGAAAATATTACAGAGGACGAGGAGGAGGCCTGTGAGGATACCTTCTTCGAGACAGCTCTAGCTGACGGCTTTACCCTACTGCCTAGACTAGTTTAGTTAGGCCTTATCTTATTTTTATGTTGTCTTGAGACTGTTTAGCTAGACTTTACTTCTGTTCAGAGATGTTGAGTTGTATATATTCTTTCATATTAAGTAGCTGAGATATGTACTCTGGATATTTGCTGGTATATTATCTTAGACTATTCTATCTTCTGTATTTCCTTGAATTCTATATCATATCGTGCTTTCTTCTTCCTTAGTTGTGATTGAGTTCATTTACTGGTTAGTATTATATTGCTAGATGTATGTTGACCTAGGACAGCGTTCTACCGCCGACACTGCGGCGTAGGCTGGACGTTGTTACGTTCTCGTACCCTCACAGTGGGTGCGGGTCGTGACAGTGTAAGCTTGCAAAACTAGGCTATAATAGCAGTGTTGGTCAAGATGGTAAAGTATGAGTACGTGAGATAATGATGAAAGGAAATACAACTAATTCAAGTTTCTTAAGCTCTAAGTCTTGTCCGGGGTTCATACCTATACAGTCGTCCTACGGTCTTCTAGTCTAAGGCTTTGGTCGATAATATGAGGTATGGTTCTCTAAGAATTTATATTCTAGGTAATCCAAGTAGTATCCTCTACAGTGAGTCATAAGGACGAAGGGATTACTAGATCATGGGGCATTCTACCCAACTTATAAGAGTTAAACTAGTAGTGTAATTCAATCGATGAGGCCTACCAGTCATTCCTCTAACTCCTATCAAGCACGAAGGAAAGATAAGATTTACGGTTGAAGGGATCAAGAAAGATGCAATCAATGAGTCAAGTGAGAGTTCAAAAATGGAATCGAGGTAGGAGGTCAAGTGTGTGGATGAGATACTAGACTCTAATCCTATTTGCAGGCTTGTTTGGTACGGTCAAGTAACCAAGCAATTTATCTTGACCTGCATGGGCCACCACAAAAACATGTAACACCCTAGTCCCAAAATACTTAGGACTAAGTATGTAGACATGCTAGCTGCATACATATGAAGTATACTCCAATATATGGAACCCTCGTATGTATACATAAGCTGTAAATACAGTAAAACCAAGGCTAACAAATCTCATCCACAAAATAAAGGAATAAAAGATACCATATGATCGACTATGAAATGTCTTTATACATGATGTTGGGCGGAGAGAAATCCACTACCAACTATTTTAAAAGAGAGAGAATACATAACAAAAGAAAGAGTTTGGCGAGCGAAGCGAAGACGATCAAAGTGCAATCATCCTCGAAGAAATAGAGATGATCACGGCCACGGCTAAAACACCTGCAAAAGACAAGAGCACACACCTGGAGAGATAACCAGGTCCTCAGAGGGCCGTAACAAGATACACAATATCATGCCATATAAACTGAATATAACTGCTCAATAATAATAAGTAAGATCGGATTATAACATGGTCTAATACCTCACCATTTGGATTAGCGTCAACCAAACAAGGACAGGAGATGGCACACTAACCCACGATGAAGTATCTTTCCAAGTTACGAATCCAATATGGTATCCGGACCACAACAAGGTTCAATACCTTCTCATCGGAGTAGTAAGCCACATCTACAAACAAACAAGGACAAGATGTGGCAAACTAATCCGCGACAAGTTATTGTTCCAAGCCACGGTTAGATACAAGTACCCAAGCCAAGAGTACTCATACCTAACGGATAAGGTGCCTAATCGGTCTAAGTGAATATAGTTTTAAGAACATCCTCCAACGCATGGGCCCTGGCTAAAATGGGATCGACATGGTCCCCCCTTGGGGAACCAGGGGCCTCAGGCATAACCGTTCCACGAACGTCAGTGGCCAGCAGTAAATAAGGGATCGTCAACCCGCATCTCCGGTGGAGCGTACGGTCACAAGGGAAATGTGTAAAGTAGCCCATACGATAAGGATATGTCCTTCCCGTCCAATGCCTACTATGTTGTATCTACAACACATATAACCTCTATTAATCGCTAAGTCAAACTAAGCATGTAACCTCTATTAGCGGTTAATCCTATCGTACGGCTTATACGTACTGGTGGCCAGCCAGTCACGCATGTCCAAGTTCTACATGTGACTCATAACAATGTGGTATAAATATGTCAAGGCCTATGAATGCAACACACAAAGGGTAGTCCTTTAAATCTAATTTTAATGTATAAGAAAATAGTACATAGCAAGAAATAGAACTAAACAATAAAAATTCTATCTACTTATGCCATGTACCACAGTTTATTTTATTGAAAATAAATAATGAATAATGCATGAATATGAGCTAAAGTAAAATAATTAGCTAATGGCAAGGTATCTTGCCTGAGGGTGGTGCGAGAAGTAGCAAAATCCAACTGTCAGAATCGTCAGCAAGAAAGTCAAAATCCATAAATACTTCCGGATGTTAAAACAAATATCACGAACATGTTTGGTATAGAAGATATCTCTAGGAAATGCCTGTCCAAAAGTCCAATTTTGGAACAGGGGCAAAATCATAATTTCGGGTCAAAACGATGTCCGCCGTTGGGCCCGTTTTGCACCGAAAAGCGTGCTACTATCTACGGTCTCTAAAGTCGTCAAACTACATGTCTACGAATCCGTTTTGAGGAGATAAACCCAATCGTATGTCCAAAGTTGGATTTCGGTGGGCCATGCATAAATTTGCCCATTGGAGCGGGTCACGGGCCCGCCAAATAGCCGTTCTATTCGACCTTCTCAAAATCGAACCAAACTTGGCATACAGGACCAAAAAAATGATTCGGTCCTGATGGTGCCAGTTTTGTGTCGAACTGACAAATGTGCACGAAGTTATGGGCTAGTTTGCAAAAGGTCGATACGGGGGTATCTTGATGGATACGCACTGATTTCGTCACGCACATGCAACGAAATCGAGTTCCGTCAGTTCCCACACGTCGGCAACATCCATACGCGCCTTTCCATGCATATAGTGCGCGACCACGTCGCCCATTTTTTTGGGGCGCACGCCGTATCAGGAATATTATTAAAAAATTTATAGTTTTGAAAACGGGTTTTTATTAATTTTAGGTAACCGATTTCTCGGCACGTAGTCGATGAAATCGACTTCTGCAAGATGCGTTGCAAAGCCCTTTATGTTGGCAACAACTGTCTTCAATTTTTTACGAAAACCCTTATTGGTTTACTCAAAATATTTCTTCCAAAAAGGGGTTGGGACTGTTTACATGCTTTGTTTTTGAACAGAAATTCACTCGACTTTGTGTCGAGTTTTCGATAAATCTATTAGGCTATCACGAATTCCCTTTTAAGGGGTTCGAAGGGGTATATATGGGGTTCTAGGAGGAACTTCTAGTTTACAATTTAATCGAGTAAGTTTGAAAAAAGAAAGGGTTGAATGAGGGTACCTGCTGTTAGATAAAACAGGAGTTCCCCTGTTCGCGGTCGGTTTATCGTGTCTTGCCAGTGGTACGGCGGACAGCCACGGCGCACAGGTGGTCGGATAGTAGCGTGGGGGTGTTGGCGTTCCTATGGAGTCGAAAGTTTGGGTCTGCGAGGTGTATCGAAAGAGAATTTGCGAAAAGCCTATCGTTAGTGCCGTGCATATGTACGAGAGTTTTAAGTTTTATTTGTGAGTGATTCTGATCGATTTAGAGGGGGATTTGGATTTAGGTTAGGTGATATGATAGAGGTTCATGACGCGAGAGGATTTGATAAAATCCTAATCAATTTGATTGATATTTAAATCTCAATAGCTATAAAAGAGCATTGGCGCTGCCTTCCCATTCCCGCTCGGGATATTCGTGTGTATTGTTCCAGTTAGGAACAGTACAATATGGGGTTTTTTTCCCTTCTCTTTTATATAACTATTAATATATACATGTATATAACTGTTAAAAACCTATATAGATTACAAAATTTTACTTTGAAAATTTTCATAATAAATTTCAAATACATTTAAAAAATAAAAAATTGTTTTCTAAATAATTACCAATATATTCTCACATATAATATATATGTGCGAATAAATCTAAAATTACAGAAATATCGATTATACTAAAATTGGTGACTAGGTATATATATTTTTTTGGAAAAATATGTAGTTGACTTATATAACTTACTACAAAAATTTCATATTAACTATACAGGTTTATACTCAAAAAGATATTTACCTAGACTATATATATATATATATATATATATATATATATATATATATATATATATATATATATATATAAACAAAACCATATTATTGATCATAGCATAAAGTACCCATTCGGGTTACAAAAGAGCTTCAGGATGTAGGTGAAGCTATGGAGAAAACTCTAAAAAGAAAAGCTAAAGGAGCGGGTCTTCAGTGTGAGAGCATCGAAGCAAAACCTTCTTCACCTGTCGTCTAACTTCGAAAATCATCTGTGTAGGAGAGAACGAGTAAGCTTCGTAGCGCCATTTATTTCAGTTTTTCCACAAAACCCAGCAGATGGCTCCGACAACCACCTATTTAGCATGTTTCTGGCGCTTCCTCCACAAATTCTGGAATCGCTGTAGCATATCTCCTCTGCTCGAACGAACTCCTAGAATAGATTGGTATTGCCTCCAAACCAAGGAAGCCAGATCTCCTTCACCAAAAATATGAACAACTGATTCTCCATTCGGGTTAGCATAACAATGACATGCCGATGCCATAGAAAAGCCAAGCTTTTGGATATTATCATCCGTAGGAAGCTTGTTAAAGAGGATTCTCCATAGTAAAATCGACCATTTAGAAGGCATACATTTATTCCAAATGTTTTTGAAATGTACCTGCTGCGGAGATTGCCTACGAATATGATTCCAGGCCGACGTGATCGAGAATTTAGTGGACGGGCTGGGTGTCCAGATGAAGTTGCCTTGCTCCTCAATAATGAAGTCATCTCCCAGTCTTCTTCCCCGAATCAGTCGCTTCCAAACATGAGAAGCAGCAGATGTAAGCTCGACCTCTTGAGGGTGGGTAAACGAACAATACTTAGCTTTCATGTAACCAGCCCATAGAGAATTTGTGGAGCGAAGTTTCCACCACATCTTAACCGTCATAGCATCCAGAATATCATCCAACCGACGAACGCCTAGACCTCCCTCCACTGTCGGCCTAGCCACCCTCTCCCATCGAAGCCATGATCTTTTAGGCATGCCATCATTCGAGCCCCATAGGAAGCTATCAAACGTATTCTCAAGTCGATTCAAAACCGAGATAGGTGGGTTACTTGCCGATAAATAATGTACTGGCATTGATGATAGAATAGATTTGATGAGAACTAACCTGCCTCCATAAGATAAATGTTTGTTGTTCCATCCCGAGATCTTTGCCTGAATTTTACCTACTTGTTCGTCATACATAGTAACATTGCGTCTTCCTGCCATAATAGGGCATCCCAGATAGACCATGGCATTGTGTTGAATTTGAAACCCCGTCATTTGGTGTAAAGCATTAGCTTTTCTAAGAGATATCTTGTCAGATAACATCAGAGCAGATTTCGTAGCGTTAACCCGCTGGCCCGAGTTAGCTTCATATCTGTTGAGAACCTGCATGAGCATGTAAACTGAACGTTTGTCTGCTCCCGAGAAGATCAACAAATCATCCGCATAAGCAAGATGAGACACCCGTGGGCAGCCTCTAGGAGAATAATAACCTGAGAATGCAGTACAGTTGTTAAGCTGGACCAGGCTTCTACTAAGGGCTTCGGAGGCAATAATAAATAGAGCTGGAGAGATAGGATCTCCTTGTCTAATACCACAATGACTATGAAAAAACCCCGATCTCCTACCGTTTATAAGAGTAGAAAACCAAATATTGTCAAGCAAATGCAAAATCAGAGATCTCCATTCATCACTAAAACCAAATTTCTTCATGACCCGCAGAAGAAAAGCCCAGTTAATCCGATCATATGCCTTACTCATGTCTAGTTTAATAGCCAAATTCCCTCCCCAATGTTTGTGGTCAATAACCGAAACCATTTCTTGTGCAAGAATAATATTGTCGACTATTTCTCTTCCTTTAACAAATCCACTTTGTTCCGACGAGATAATAAGAGGCAGTACATCTACTAGTCTTCTCGCCAAACACTTTGAAAATATTTTATTAACAAAGTTACATAAACTGATTGGCCGATAGTCATTAAAGGATTTCGGATGCTTAGATTTGGGAATGGGTAGCAAAAATGTACTAGTGATAGATTTAGGTAATGCAAAGCCATCAAGGAATAAACATACCGCCTCCATGATATCATTGCATAAAATAGGCCAGCACGCCAAGAAAAAAGATCCAAAGAATCCATTTGGTCCCGAGGAGCTAGCAGGGTCCAAGCTCTTAACAGTAGCCAGTAACTCCTCCATAGTCGGCTTAGCAGTTAAGGTAATATTATCCTCATGTGTCAGGATAGAAGGAATATAATCAAGATACTCTTCATCGACAACAATATACGGGGAAGTAAAAGCCTCACTGTAGTGATCATTAGCTTTCCTCTGAATGTCCTCAAGAGAAGAAAGAGTAGAGCCATCCTTGGATAAGATTTGATGAATATGTAGGCGATTACGTTTAGAGGAAACACAGGAATGATAGAATTTGGTGTTCTTGTCTCCATCCTCGTCCCATTTAATCCGGGCTTTTTGCTTCCAGTATGCGTCTTCAATGCGGAGACGTTGTTTCAGATTAGCCCGAGCAAGCATCCACTATGGCCGTAGAGAAGGATCCGCCTCAAAGTCCGCTTCAATTGAAGTAACAGCGTCTTCAGCCTTCTTGAATTCTTGGAATATATCACCAAAAGTGGCCCGACTCCACGATAAAAGAGCTCTTCTAGTAGCCCCCAGACGCAGACCAATACGGACGAGACTATTAATATGATCAACAGAGTTCCATGCATCCTCAACCACTGATAAGAAGGTATCATGATCCTTCCAGAAGTGTAAAAAGCGAAAAGGCCTAGGGGTAGTAGGCTTTTCACTCACAATAGATAGTAGGATAGGAGAATGATCGGATTCTGATCTATTCAAGTGTGTAGAGGCAGAGAGAGGGGCCCATGCTAGCCATTTATGATCAAGAAGTACTCTGTCCAGTCGAGAACCCATCTTTGGTGATCCATATTGTCTGTCTACCCACGTGAAGCGATTACCAGAATATGGGACTTCAGAAAGGCCCGCAGATGCTTGGAACTCCACAAATTCCTTGATAGATACTGAACAAGGAGGAAGACCCCCAAACTTTTCTTCCGAACTCGTAATCGCCTTGAAGTCCCCACTGACCAACCAAGGAAAAGTCCAACGATGATGAACCATCAACAGTTGGTTCCAAAGGATCCTGCGACCCTCCTTGGTGTTGCTACCATGCACAGCCGTCAGTAAGGACGTCTCAGGAAAGAGAGAAGAAGAAACAGTAACTGTTAGACACTGGTCAGAAGAATCAACCACAGAATGCAATACTCCCGAGCGTGCCATTATCCAAATATTTTCTTTAGAGTTACTGAAAGAGCTCTGAAACCCCAGTTTTAGTTGGAAAGAAAGAAGCTTCTCTGGCTGAACTTTAGGTTCAATAATAATAACGATAGGGATTTTATTCGTACGACACAGGGATTTGAGTCTTTTAAAAGCCATCTGATTGGCAATCCCCCGAATATTCCAACTAAGGAGTTTAGTCATTAGTGGAGAAGGAGGGTTGAGTAGATGCGACCTTAGACGCAAATCGGAGGATACGGGTGGTGGGTGGGGGAGCCGCCTTCTTTTTCTTTTGGCCACCTTGGCTAACTTGGGGAGCTGGAGGGAGATGGGATTGGGTCGCTTCCGAGGGGAGACCCGAATCAGGAAGGAGGCCATCAGGATCTTGTTCCTCCTGAGAAGGAAGGCATGTAGGATCGTCAGGCGGCTCAGGGTCTGCAGATTGATGATAAGCAGCTTCAACCTCGTCTGTCCAGGATCGGAATTCACCTTCCTCCAGAGGCTCCGGGCGTGTGGGAGGGTTTGGAGACGGCTGCAAAAGTGGAGACGATGGTGATTGACGTGGAGATGGAGGAGGGGAGTTGACGGCGCAGGCATTTGATGTAGGGGGAATCTGGTCGGGATTCGGGCCTCCAATTGCTTGCTCTCCATTAGCTGATGTGGTCATCTGATTAACCAGTTGCGGTTGGACAATAATTGTATGTACAGATTCATTAATAGTTTGAGTAGAAATATGTCCCTCTTTAACATCATTATTATTGACAGGCACATTAATATGATGATTAGATGGTTCTCCCCGTTCGATGCCTCTATGTCCATTAAGAGAAGTATTGTTAGCCTCCACCATGAGTTCTTTATGCTTCTGCTGTGGGGGGTTTGCAGAATTTGGAGTGTGGGATTTACACGCATCTTTCTTGTGGCCTTGGTGCTTGCAGATCGAACAATAGGTCGGGATATGCTCATATTCTACTTTTTGAAAGATAGTGCGACCATTAGGCATGTTTATACGTACCACCGGAGGAAGGGGCTTACTAGCATCAACTTCAACAAAAACTCGAGCCGTGCTGGGACGTGAAAATTCTTTTGTAGCTTTGTCAAGTTTAAGCGGGGTACCAATACCAAGTACTATAGAAAATAATACATTTTTGGCAAACAGTTGATGCGGAAGCCCAGGAAGAGAAACCCAAGTTGGAGCCAAAGGGGATTCATGAGAGGCATTGAAGTCCTTCGACCATCGGAATACCCTCATGGGAGCTCGCGAGACGTACCACGTCTCCCTGGCCTGAAGCCGAAGGTAGTCAACCTCAAGAGTCGGCCGAATAATGATATGTTTAGGATCGATGACACCGACCTTAACATCACCCGCAAACTGAAAACCCATGAAGGCTTTTCGGATCACGTCGATCGGGGGTCGAGCATGGGAGAATTTTCCAATTAAAGCAAACTGGAATGGTTGGATCAAGATCTGTTCATCTTTCTTCGAGAAGGATATGATGGGGACCCCCTTCGAAAAGGAAGGGGAGCGAATGGAGATCAGTTGCGGCACTGGGGACACATCAACCGCCTCTGCAAAAGTTTTGGATGCCATGGAACCTCAGAAACTACGACTACGATGGTCAAGTGATCCGATCGTAGGAAGAGACGTCGGCCCAGCCAAAGGCCAAGCCGGAGTCGGTGGAGATTAGGGTTCACAGCGCGGCGCTCCTCTTAGGGAGAAGAGAGCACATATATATATATATATATATATATATATATATATATATATGAAGTAAAATCATGAGGACAATTTATATGTACATAATACAAGGATGAATACATAGGAGGAATGAAATAAAATATAAACAAATATGTAGCAAAAATTAGGGGGTTTACAAACAAACCCATACTGGGTACTGCCGTCTTGCTACCCCCAGGCCGGTTTTTGGGCTTGTTGGCTGAAACGGAAGGATTCTTGGAAAGCTTCTTGAGAGACGGAGAACCCCGTATTGCGTTGCATGAACCAACGCAGAGTTCATCTTCTTCTTCACTATATGCTCTCGGTCGTAGTCTTTGGAAGACGGACCTCCTCTTTGGCGGCAGTACGGCTATTTGGCAACAGCAACAGTTGATGGTGATCTGGGTACAGTTGTGCCTTGGTTTAGACATGTCCTGCGTTGCAGACTCCTCCCTTGCTTTATGCTTGTGGGGAGTTATTGAGGTCTCCATTCTTTTTGTGAGTGCAGAGAAGCTGTACGCAGGAGTGAGGATGTGGAGATAGCTTTCCTTTTCTTAGTTCCTGTGTGTGAGATACGCTTAGGCCCTGATCTAACAGTTCCTGGTGAGCTAGAATCCTTCCATGCTTATAGGTACACTTTTCGGATGAGTCTATCTCCATAGTAGGTAACCCTTGACTTGAATCATGCGCATGAGCGCTCAAGTTACAGTGAGTTTTTATCGATCGAGGCTTCGAAGCACTCGAACCAGTTTTGTATAGCTTTTCGTTCGCTGCGTGTATGATTGTTAATGCGGGCCTTTCGTCAACTATTGGTATCGCACATTGATCGCGCAAGGCACGTGCCACCTTGGACTTTTTCCTACTATTCCTAGAAGATGCATAGTATTTAGAGTCTAACTGAGTGGTTGGCATAGCACTTTGGCCAGATAAGGTATGTGCTGCCTTGGATCTCTTCATATTACCCCTAGAAGGTGCGTAACGTTCAAAATCCAATATAGCCTTACCCGATAGGTAGGCAATTCTATCAAAGACGGAAGTTTTTGCCTGCGCAGCTTCCTCCATCACCCGGTGGGTTATTGCGTGCTTCTTCCGACGTTGTGCCTTTGTCAAGCCCACCATAGGGGAGTCGCACTCCTCGCTGCACTTTTCCAAAGCAAAAACTGAGCGAGACGGCATGGCAGTAGTTCTTCGGGACTTCGTCGTTCAGGGGGTTCTAGAGCGCCAGTCCCCTCCGTCGTGCTGTTCGTCGTAGCTGCCTTCGGCACTCATGTGTGTCGAGTCTTCTTTGGTTTTACGAACCGCTTTGAAGGACTCGACTTCTCTTTAGAAAGGAGATCTTCAAAATCATGTTGGTCAAAACGTACGACCAACGTCTTTTGAGAAGATCCCAATAATTTGTCGTCCGATTGTGTCACTGCCTTCTTATTGGAGGAGAAGGAAGTCCCCAGTAGAGTCGTCATCTTGTTTGCCATGACAAAAGGTTATACAAACTTTTTGTAGATTAAACGTATAAAGAGCATAATCGATTCCTAAATAGGAGATCTAAGTACAAATTTTTTTGGGAAGTGTGACGATGGAGATCGAGTATTACAGCGGCTCTTTTACTCCGTTGACGATCTGACGGTGACTTGAACTTGCTCTAGCTTTCTAGTATTTGCGACTGGAACTCTGGGTTGCCAATCAAGAGGACGTAGAAGTTATGAAGATTTTGAAGCCTCTTTATCGAAGGAAACCTCCTATTTATAGGCGAGCACATATACAATGTGCATAAGGATTGTGCAGAAACGTTGCATGTGGAGATATGAAAGAATCTTGAGGCTCCATGGTGAGGGCTGCTATGGAGCTGACACATGGCGGACGTTAGGATTCTCTTTTATCAAGATCTTGGAGAGCTATCAACATAACTAAATGAATAACACATGGCATGCATTTAGTGTTGATTGGATGAACCTGAGTAGATTCTGTTCCTATCCCCAAAATTGGATTTTGTCCTTATATTATGGGGCCATTGGTTTGAACAAACCGACTGGATATGGCTCACGTCTATAGGAACAAACTCCGTCCTTATCCGTAGTTTAAACAAACCGATAGGATATTGCTCCTATCAACAGAATCAAACTATGTTATATCTTAAAAGCGGTGGTTTAAACAAAACGATTGGGTGATATATGACAAAATATAAATACCCATTTGTGGCTACGTGGGATAATGTTCCCTCACAGGACCGCATATATATGCGAGCTGCATTTCTGGTGAGGCTTCAATATCACCGTGCTTTTGGGCGACGAATAGACCGTATTTTCGAAGACGATGGGGTCACTGCACTTCAGGGCGACGAGGAGACTGTGCTTCAGGCAATGGAGTCACTTTGCTTTGGAGCGACGAATAGACTGTGTTTCAAAGACGACAGAGTCACTGCACTTTTGGGCGACGAGGAGACTGTGTTTCGAAGACGATGGAGTCACTGTGCTTTGGAGCGATGAGTAGACAGTATTTCGAAGATGATGGAGTCACTGTGCTTTGGGATGACGAGTAGACTGTGTTTCGCAGACGACGGAGTCACTGCGCTTTTGGGCAACAAGGAGACTTGTGCTTGAGGCAACAAAGTGTCAGCTGAAGGAGCCATTGAACGGGCTATGCTTCTAGGTGGGATGGAAGGAGCTGTACTTCTGGGTTGAAGTGAGGGAGATGCGCTTCTGAGTCGAACCGAAGCGACTGAGCTTCTGAGTCGAACTGAAGTGGATGCGCTTCTGAGTCGAAGGAGCTAGTTTTTGTCGAAGTCATAGGAGCAATTTAATGACTACTCTTTTAACGGATGAGTCAGTCATCCTCTTCCTTAATTGCCACCGTCATTTGGGGAATTCAAGAAGTTTGTGGCCTAGAATTCAGTCAAATAAACCTGTTAAATGAGATTCATTGTGCTGAGTCCTAGATTCATCCCATCAATTTGGGGGTCTTTGACCGGTTGACAGCCTATATAAAGGGGAGCTTTTCTAAAGAATAACGTCCACTGTCTCTCAGCATTTTCACCGTCATGCTCGATCCTGACTTAGCTTCAAACGGTCGTTGGCCTTTCACAAGTCGACTGTTGGTTGTGGATCTCTTCGTTCAAAGAAGTTATATCCTTGTAGAAGAACTGCTACTGGATTTTGAGATGCACTTGAGTGTTGGTTGTGGATCTCTTCAAACGGTCGTTGACGAATTAGCGACGGTTTAAAACGTCACAAAAATGACAAAAAATGTCGATAATCTGAATCTGCGACATTTTACTACAACAGAAATACCTTTTAATGACGGCTAAAAAGCATCATTAATTACAAACCATGACGCTTTTTTCTCAATCCAAGCAATATGAAAACGAGTGTTATAAATGTTTTTAAAAGTGATATAAATAATTCATCCAAAACCGTCATTAATAGGTTGAATTTCTGCTACGGTTTATTTTCAAATCGTTGTGGATATTTACGTAAAACCATGAGGAATAGTAAATATAGTTAAGAATTCAGGACATTTTGAAAGCGTTATGAATATTGCAAAATTCAGAAAATATTGAAAGCGTTATGAATAAATGATCTGTATATAGTCATTGTATCACATTTATAACGCTCTATACTGCATGTTATATATACATTCCAAACACTGCTCAATTCAATTCGAAAACAAACACTTTGAACCATATTCACAACAAAACATTGAAATGTAATATAAAGTACCATTCTCCATTTCATTGTCTCAAAATAGGGTACATCAACATCTCACATATATAGAGTACTTTAGCTAGCTATATTTCATTCTCTCAAAATAGAGTACTTTAGCTACCATTCTACATTTCTCCATTTCATTATATACATCTTCTCAAAATATATAGAGTATCCAATATAGAGTACACTTTAGCTACATCAAAACTATCCACATCAAAACATCTCACAAATACTGTAGCAAAGAAGCAAACTTGTAGCAAAGACTGTCCACAGCACATGTACGTATAGCAAAACCCTGAAAAAGATAAAACAAGGTTTAATATACTTTAAGATAAATAAAACAAAGCAAAACCCTCACTCTAGAGTCTATCAATTTAAGAGTCTTTAATGGCCAGCTCGGGCTCTACGAACATATACAGACCAGAGCTTGAAGAGTATGATGACTGATGAGGACATAATACAAAGCCATCTCATGACATGAATTATTTCACTTCTCAGAGATACAGAGAAACAAGCATGTGAAATATTATTCCTGCAAAGCAATTATCCAAGGCATTGACAAACCCAGGACCCTTATAGTCACAGATTAAGTGCTAGATTTTAGATGAAACAAGCTCCAGTAATATATATATATATGTGTATATATATAATTGAGTAATGTGAAACTAACTTCAACTACAATTTTCCTTAGTATTAATGATGCCTCATGCAAGAAGGACACTGTTAGTGCACCTGAGAAAATTGAGCAATCTAGTGGGCTTAATATAACAATAGTCTGGGAATAGACATTAGAATGATAATTTCTATTTAGTACAGCCGTACCATACAATTTTAATTTTTCTATTGATTGCAAATTGAGTCTACATAAAAGTATATTCCAGTCTAAGTTGCATGTATAACTTCCTAAGGACCATCTATGTTGTATATGTAAGACTGTAATGTATCTGACACATGATACTTCTGTAGAAGCATGGAATTTCAAGACCAGAAATCCTATGCGCCAAACATTACATGTGCCAGGGAGCTCAGATGAAGTACTTGGTACAGCAAATAGCAAAAGCATAGACATTAAAAGAAGATTTTTATATAAAAGTCTATTACATGTCTAAAAAGAAAAGAGCTGTACAAAGGAGAATTTCTACAAAGAAAAGACCCTAAGTCTACAGCTAGGCGCAGCAACTACCCTGCGCTCTCAAACAGGCGCATCTCGCCATGCGCTCTCAGCCAGGCGCATCCCTTCAGCAGCTCAGTTATGTGCATCCTCAGTTATGTGCATCCCTTCAGCGGCTCAGTTATGTGCATCCCATCAGCAGCTCAGTTATCTGCCGCCCTTTCAGTCAGGCGCATCATGAAGTCTCAGCATATGCGCCATCAAATGCTTCGACTAATGAAACATTTATTGAGCAGAACGAGGGTGGGCAATCAACCCTCTAGCTGGAGGAAGAGCTCTCCGTAATTGATCTGCGGCAAAAGGAGGCTTTCAACACAACCAGAATGGGCAACACCCACTCTGACAGAGGAAAGAGTCTCCAAAGCCGGGGTACCGCAATTTCGATCTACGGCTCTTCTAGCATAACGGAGACGAGGCTCGAGCATCCCGATCTTTGGATGCAACAGGCACCTTTCGCCTGCCTCAGAGTCCCTCGACTCAGACTTTTGGATGTAACAGTCACCTTCAAGTGCATCAATGAGGACAATACGTCGCATCTTCACCCTCGGGAGCATCTCGTCAACAGAATGTGCTCGAGCAAACAAGTTCATTTTTGGAGGACGTGAGAGAACGAGAAGCAAACTCTCTCCTTGCCACACTTTATAGGCCGGGCAAATCAAACCCATGCGCCAAATGGCTGGCTCTCCGAATTCCGTGCAATAAATTTACATTAAATGGTGATGAACCTGACGCTTCGAATTCAGCCAAGTCAAAAATGGCTATTTAAAGCACTCGAAGAACGTAATAGTCGGACAAATAAAGACGTGTCATAAAAAGCGGATGCGCCGGTCAGACCGCGCATCATACAGATGTGCCCATCAGCACCAAGCGCCTTATGGGGATGCGCCCCCATGCGTCCCCATGCGCCTAGTGAAATACAGATTGATGTGCCCACTCAAAGGCCCATCACCTGTCAAGAACATTAAATGCTGAAGTCTGACAGAGTTGGCAGCACGTCCCCCGAGGACTGAACAGTTGACAGCTTTTTCAGAAGACGAAGCGTCGCCGACGTCAGTATTATTATTACTTTCCTTCGGCGGTTACAAGCCATGTGGCCGCCCAACCATTTGCATGTACCTTCGCAGCTATGCACCCAAATCTCTGCATGCACTTCAAAAGCCGTACGCCTCAGACTTTTCTCTGATCCCTAAAGACAGAAGTTAAAGTCACTACTGAAGCCCCGCATGTACCTCAAAAGCCGTGCACCCCGACTGGTTCGTGACTCCTAAAGGTTACAAGCCAAAGTCTTCTCATGCGCCCAATCCCAGGCGCATCCTATCAGATCACTCCCCACCAAATCTGAGATCTTGGAGCCATGGACCAACGACACGTGTCCTTTGACTTGATTCAGCCTATGAAGGGGTGCTAATCACCCAAGATATCAGCAACTGAAAGATCCTCTCTATTGCTACGTGTCAGCTCGGTCACAGCCCACAAAGGCAACAGAAAGGGTTCAACTCCTCCATCAGAGCATATCGCCCATGCGCCTCCATCAGCAATCACCATATGGCATCTCCACAAACAGGCGTATCCTACACATGCGCGCATAAGCAGCCAGCCTGCAAGATATAAATAGAGGGATCATTTCTTTCTTCGAGACGGATATACATATACAGGGTCAGACCTACGAATACACACAGAGAGGCAGATATAGACACTCAACGTCTTCTTCCTCTCCGCAAGCTCCGGCACCCAGAGCAACTCAGACCTTCAGAGAACCGAGAACCGTCGTCTGATCGTCAACGGAGTCATCGCATTACCACTCGCTCCATCGGCACAAGGGACCCAGATAAACAAAAGTGTAATCCTAGGACTACGTCTAAGTCCTACATTATAACACTGTTCTGTTTGTAATTAAAATTTGCAATCAAAAGATTTTACTGGCAAACAAGCTGGCGACTCTGCTGGGACCTCTTTCTCCTCCACCGAGAAAGGTGTGTCGCAATCCGACGACGTAAAGGTGGGCTCCTACCACAAGACGCTGGTCGTACGCCTCAATCAACAGGCGTATGAGGAGTTCATCTCTGAAGGTAGTGCGAGTCCTTTGAAGCGGCTGTCGAAGCCGAAGAAGACTCGCCAAGTCTGGGTGCACAAGGTCGACGCTTCTGGCACCACCACCGAAGGGGATGCTCCAATACAGCCTTCCCTTCCTGCTGACGTCCTCAGCGACCAAGATGCGCCCACCGGTGCAGCACATCTCTCGAGAAAACGTGCGACTGACCACATTCCACAGCCATCTCCCTCTCAGGCGAGAAAGATGCGTCAACGGAGCAGAGGCGCAGCTAATGCCCTGCGCATCATCTCTGATGCGCCACAGAAGGTCTCTGTCTTTGACAGACTCACTCGCTGTAGTGGCGAGGAGAATTTGGACTCTGAGTATTATACACCCCAGCGGGCTGGTACGAAGAAGTCCAAGGCAGCACGGGCCATGCGTCTCAAACGTGCTATGCCGGTAGCAAACCAGAAGCATGCGCTCACAATCATGCGCGCTGCTGATGGTAAGCTGTATAAGGTCGACTCGGGTGCTTCTGCGCCGGAAATGAATCGACCTTCAAAGTCCTTGTCTCACTTGGGCGCATCTGTTGCGTTCGCAACCAAGTCGAGCAAGGCAAACCCTGTGGTCTTGAACTCCTGCACCGCCACTGGTTGTGCATCTGAGGTTTGTTTAAGTCACTGTAAATATTGTTCCCCCACTACTGATCTGAGCGCCTATTTGGTGTTGGATCACGGGGCGCAGCATTCACTTGACCACCCCGGCGCTTGGCCTTGCCATGCGCCTGATGGGGTGCGAAGGTGGCACTCTCCTCCAACGATCTACGTAACATGATCACTCAAAAATGCCGATCAGGAGAGTCGATTGACAAGCACAATGTGCCCCTTACAGGGCACACCTGTGCTGTAGTCACCATCAACTGCTGTTGCAAGGCAGCAGTCCTACCAAGACAGTCGGTGTTCCAGTGGCTGCAATCATCAACACCCCTCCGACGTTGCCTCGCGAAGAAGGTGTCAATAAAAGAGGAGCCAGAACTAAAGGTTGCTTCATGCAACGTAATCTCTAACTCCTCGTCAATCCGAAAGGCGACTGGCAATTCCTCGTCCTCGTCCAAGAGCCAGCCGAGGAAAACCAAGACAATTGTCCCGTCCTCCGGAGTGTTTGAAGGCACTCGGGGGAGAAAGAAGATCTTGGAGGAAGCTGGAGGTAGTCAAGCCCTTGTTGATCCTCCTTCTGAAGACGAAGATCTCCTCCGGAGCACAGCTGGGGTGGATCTTCATCCTGGAGACGAAGTCAGCCTCCCGGACGTAGCTAGGGGTAGTCTGGCCCCTGTGGATCTGCGTCTCGAAGACGAGAAAGTCATCCAAGATAGAATTGGGGGTAATCAGGCCCTTGCGGATGCTCCTGAAGATGAGGATGTCCTCCAGAATGTAGCTGGAGGTAGCCAAGACGTGGCTCTGGGGGAAGTTTCTCTTCTACAAGAGAGCGAGGCCGAAAGCGAAGCCTCAACTAATCCATCCGACTCCAGCCGTGGCATGATAGTATACATGATTGGGGGTGATATCGAGCCAGATGTGCCGCCAGTAGACCTCGTCCAGTGCATGGATACCCAGGAGGGAGGACTCAAAACCCTCTCTGCCTCTATGCAAATACTGACTCAAGCAGTATTTGAAATACGGTCCGTTTTGGCCAGAGTGCCTTCTACCGGTCCTGACCCAGGGGCCAATGGAGAATCAAGTGTACCCCTTCAACGGGTATCCTTGGATACAGATCGCCGCGAAGCACCACGGACGTCAGGGCCTTCAAATGCTCAACTCCAGGCGGAACTACCTTCCCCGACTCCCAGCTCCACGGAAGACGTGGTCGAAATGATCAGGGACTTGTGCAAGCGCTTTGAGTCCAAGAATAGACAAGAGGAGCGCCAAAAGATGGGAATCCCCCAACCATATCCCCTCGAATGAAACAAAGTGGTTTATCCTCCTAAGTATAAGCCACAAACACTGACGCCATACGACTGGAAGGACTCTCCGTGTCGCTATCGGACGTACTTCCAGTCTCAAACGGGACATCTCCCGAAGGAGGACGCACTACTCACCAGCATATTTGTCGGGGTACTGAAGGGAGTGGCGTACGACTTGTACTGCAGTCTCCCCGATAACTCCATATCTTCCTTCGACGACTTGACGCGTCTCTTCCTCGACCGTTTCTACGACGGCGGAAAGGACATGACAATGGCGTCCCTCATAGAGATACGTCAGAAGGAGAAGGAAATAGTTTGAGTATTCATCGAACGCTTCCGACAGGCCTGCTTCAGACTGCCCCCGGGCATGCCAGAACATGCACTCCTCTCCTCCTGCAGCATGAACAAGCTGCCTGCGATCAAACTCTGGCTCAACTCTACACCTCCTCCCGACTGGAGTTCCTTGATCATCGAAGCCGAAGCAGCAGAATAGAAGGCGTCCAATGCTCGCCTTCTGGGAGTTAGTTTCCCTGTCTTTGAGGACAAGAGGAAACGGCCTGCAGCCAACAACCTTGGACGAGAGACGAAGGGGAGATAGGCATTGACTGTCAATGCCTCCAAAGGTGCATTAGCACCTACCCAGAAGCCTCCACTTGCACCAAGGCCAAAGGAGGTTTATTCTTTCAACGATGAAGACACCCTGCAACTCTTCGAGATACTGAAGCAGGGTGACAAGATCAAGTTGTCGGACCCGAAGCATCCCGACGAGGTTGGGAAAGTGGATAATCCGAGGTATTGTCACTACCATCGGTTTGTTGGACATCCAACTAAGGACTGCTACGTCCTCAAAAACTACATCCAGCGCATGATCAATGCGGATGTTATCTCCATCGACTACGAGGAGAAAATGGTCTCGGCCAACATGGTGTCGCTCTATTTTGGCACCTTGCCGCCAACCATAACACAAGGTGACGTCGTCCCCATCCCTAAGGCGACAATAGAGGTGGTCAATCTACCACCTACTCGTGACAACGTGAGTGGACTCATCCCACTCACCACATCTCGGGGAGAGGTCTTATGGGTTCACCCTGATCTCGTCTCTGAGGTTACTCAACCGGAGGTATGCTCTACCTCCAAAACTAAGGGCAGAAAGATCAAGTCTTGCCGCATGGTCTCTTCCTCTGCGGAAGAGGAACTTCATGTACAGACGCGTTCACATCAGAATGCCCAACCTGACGAAGCTGCCGTCGAGGTGGTGCCTCCTTGCACCATCCCTGCTGCCTAGGAAGAGGGCTCATCTAGGCCTCCAGCAGCCAATAAGCAGAAGCATGTAGGCCCGTTTCGACAAGCCTCTGCGAAAGGAGAATGCTTCGGGGCTAGCCAAGCCCCACAACTTCGACATACTGGCACAACTTGCCAGTACTCCTGCCCGTCTATCTCTGTTTGAGCTCCTTCGTCTTTCCAAGGACACTCGTGAAGCTCTCTGTGAAGCCCTGAAGGATGCTGAGTTCTTCATTAGTCAGGTCAAGCAGCCTGAGGATACTCCGACTACGTGTGCACACTGTCATTGTGCGGATGAAGTTATCCCTAACATAACCTTCACCCAACAAGACATGCTGCTCAAACACAACCGACACAACAGGCCACTGTATTATACAGGGTATGTCGGTTCCGTCAAGGTAAAGCAGATTCAGATCGATCCGGGGTCTTCCCTCAACATCATCCCGAAGACGCTGCTCTCAATACTGGGGATCCCAATGTACCGACTGGCGCCTTCTAACACAACAATCAGTGGCTTTAATGCTAGTAAAAGCGAGTCGCTGGACAAAATACGGCTGAAGTGTCATATTGGTAACCTCAAAACCGAGGTGACTTGCTATGTCGTGGACGATAACGTCAACTACAACCTCCTATTGGGTCGTCCTTGGCTGTATGAGTACATGGTAGTGCCATCTACACTCCACCAATGTATAAAGTACGTGTCTACCAACGACATCATCCGGACGGAGATCGCAGGCATTGACCCTTTAGAAGGGGTCGAAGCCTACTTCACTGATGCTACCCTATACAAGTCACTCGACGAAGGGGAAGCCAACGACGCTGATGATGAAGCAGAAATAGTGGTAAAGTCGGACATGGAGCAAGAGATGATTCCCGACGCTCTTTTGAAGTTTCGACTCAAGGGAAAACCGCCTCAAATACTGCCTCCTATGACTATCAAGCTACCTGGAAAAGCACCAACTGCTCTAGGTAGAACACCTACTGAAGCTCCCTTGAAGATACGGCTCAAGGGAAAGCCGCCTCAAACATCGGCTCCCCTTATGGCAAAACTACATGGGAAGGCACCTGCCACTGAAGGCGCAGTTGAGGCACCTCTGAAGGTGCATCTTAAAGGCAAGCCTCCGCAATCATCCGTCTCATCCAAGCTGCCAGAGAAGGCCCACATAGCCCTCTCGGACCCCAAGATCAAAGCTACGGTAGATTCTTCCGATCCAACCCCAGTACTCACAGATGAAGAGCTAGTGGAATATATCTCTGCTGATGTAGATGCACCTTCTCTGGACATTGTAATCCCGCGGGACAAAATCTTGTGTTTCATCAATAATAGAGTGTCTTTTAATTATTCTAGTCTTATACATTGGAATGCCATGTATATATTAGATAACGCTCTACGGTCGTTGCAAACACAAATAATGACCGTCCATCATGTAAATCGAGTAGTCCCGTCCTAAGGGGTCTGTTTTGTAGTCCCACCGCGGATTCAAGACGAAGAATCCATCATCTTCGACAAAGTCGAGCGTCATCAAGACCTCCCGTCACTCGAGCAAGAACCAGATACCGGCAGAATACAAGTCTATCGGTACACGGACAAGGCAAAGTACCTCATCCAAAAGATGGGTTACGACCTAAAAAGCAACAAAGGCCTGAACTATGGCAAGGGTCGACGTCTTCCTCTTCGGCTCCCAACACCTAAAGGAAAGCCGCAGGACTACTATCATCGAACTCGATGGGGGCTAGGCTATGTCACGCTGCCGTCAACTCCAGAGAGTTCGGAGGCAGAAGAAGTAGAACATTCTCATTCATCTGAAGCATCAACTTAGGATTCCGATACCAGTATCGGATTAGTCTTCGAGAAAGTGCTATCAGCCAACATGACATCTGCACAATCTCAAGAAGATGAAGGCGAAGACCAAACGCTAGAATTCTTCGAAGAAGAACCCTGGGCTCAATACCTAGGAGAACAGTGGGAGTCTCATTTTGAATTACGCGAACCCCCTACCGAAGACGAAGTCGAGCAGATCGACCTTGGGGATGGATCTTCTTCCAAACCCATCTTCATCAGCAAAAGTCTAAAAGGAGAAGACCGAAAATCTTTAATCCAACTGGCTAAAGAATATATCGATGTCTTCGTCTGGAGCAACGAAGATATGCCGAGACTTGATCCCCAGATCGTGATGCATATGCTTAACATCTTACCTGATGCCAAGCCTATAAAATAACAACAGCAACATTTTCGTCCTGACATCATGAACGCTATCGATCAGGAGGTGGACAAACTCCTGAGGAGCGGATTCATCCGTGAAGAGAAACATTCGGATTGGGTGGCCAACGTCTTCCCTGTCACCAAGAAGAATGGGAAGATACGAGTCTGTATCGACTTTAGGGATCTCAACACTGCTTGCCCAAAGGACGAATTTCCGCTTCCAATCACCGACGTGATGATCGACAACACATGTGGCTTCGAACGCATGTCTTTTATGGACGGGTATTCGGGCTACAACCAGATCAAGATGTTCTCCGATGACGCAAAACACACGTCATTTAGGACTCCGAAGGGGGTTTTCTGCTATACAGTGATGTCCTTCGGCTTGAAGAACGCTGGTGCGATATACCAACGAGCTATGAGCACCATCATCCATCAGCATCTTTGCAAGATAGTCGAATGCTATGTTGATGACATCGCAGTCAAGATTCGTCTTAAAGGAGATCAACTACAAGACCTTAAGACAATCTTCAATCTCATGCGAGCGCATCAACTCAAGATGAACCCCGCTAAATCCTTCCTAGGTATTTCTAGTAGAAAGTTCTTGGGCTTCATTATCACGGCGAAAGGCATTCATGTCGATCCCGCGAAGACCAAGGCCATCCTTGATATGGATCCTCCGAAGAATCTCCGAGAACTTCGAGGCCTGCAGGGGCGTCTGGCATACATCCGGAGGTTTATAGCAAACCTTTTCGGAAAATGTCAACCCTTCACCCAGCTCATGAAGAAGGGAGTCTCTTACGTCCGGACAGAGGAATGCCAAAAAGCTTTCGACGATATCAAGGCTTACTTGACGAGCCCGCCAGTCCTGGTGGCACCCGTCGTCGGTAAACCATTTCTCCTCTACGTCCATGCCATGGAACATTCCTTCGGCGCTCTGCTGGCTCAGAATAGCGATGCAGGCTATGAGCAAGCTATCTACTACTTCAGTAGAACACTGATCGGGGCCGAACATCGGTACAACCCCCTTGAAAAAGAGTATTTGGCTTTGGTATTTACCATCCAGAATACTCGCCATTATGTCTCGGGCCAGACAATTCATGTCATATCCCGAGTCAATCTACTCAGAGTCCTCATGATGAAGCCAGGGTCATTGAACTCCCGGCTAGCTACATGGGCAATCCTGCTAACGCCATACAACATGGTGTTCGTTTCACAAAAAACCGTCAAGGGTCAGGCTCTGGACGACTTTTTAGCTGCACACCCCATCCCAGAGTCCTCCAGACTCTATGAAGACATCCCGGATGAGGTCCAAGAATCAAACGTCACCAAAGAAAGCTCCGTCTGGCGGATGTTTTTCGATGGCGCTTCAAGAACAGGCCCCAAAGGCCAAATCATCGCAGGAGTGGGGGTAGTCTTAGTCTCCCCCGATCAGCTGGTCATCCAGCATGCCTACTCCCTTTCGAAGCCGTGCTCCAACAATGTTGCCGAGTATAACGCGCTCATCATGGGACTCCAGCTGGCACAACAGCTGGGGGTGAATCATTTGGAAGCCTACGGCGAGTCAAAACTCGTCGTTAACCAGATCAGAGGGCAATACGAAGTTTGCCATGAAGATCTGATTACTTACCATGAAGTTGCATTGAACATCATTTCAACCTTCACCAAGTTTTTCATCGAACATGTACCTCGTTTATAAAATCTGGAGGCTGACGCTCTGGCTGGCCTCGCAGCCTCATTGGCAGCACCCCTCGGGACTGAACACTATGTCACGATAGTTGGTCGAGACTTGGTCTGTCCTAAAAACAACCAATGCTCACAAACGGCCCATGCCATGTCAACAAGTGCTAGTGTTAATGTCCGAGACTGGAGGTTCCCGTTTATCAACTTTGCTGTATACGAAATTCCACCAGAGGACCCGAAAGAAGCCGTCTCAGTCAGGAGGCGTTCCCTTCGATTCTATTATGATGCAGCTACTAAAATGCTGTACCGACGCTCCTACGATGGACTTCTCCTTCTATGTTTATCCAATGAAGAAGCAGCCGAAGCCCTTCGAGAAGCTCACGACGGAACCTGCGGGGCCCATCAACCTGGCCCTAAGTTACATGATCGACTGCGACGCATAGGCTACTACTGGCCAACCATGGCAGCCGACGCTGTCGACTATGCTAAAAAGTGCTATACGTGCCAGCTTCACGCTGACTTCATCCATACACCGTCGAACCACTACATCCTACGGTCGCCTCCTGGCCCTTTGAAGCCTGGGGCATGGACATTGTAGGATCGATCACCCCTCCTTCATCAAGGGGACACCCTTTCATCCTAGCCATCATCGACTACTTCTCCAAATGGGCAGAAGCAGTTCCACTGGCGGAAGTGAAGAGCTCCAGGGTGGTCAGCTTCATCAAGCACCATGTCATCTACCGTTTCGGGTACCTCGGAGGATTATCCACGATAACGGTCCTCAGTTCATCAGCCATGTTTTCAGCAGATTCTGTGACAAGAATCGTATTCAAAACGTGGCATCAACAGTCTACAATCTGGCAGCAAACGGATTGGCTGAGGCATTCAACAAGACTATCGTCAGGCTACTCAAAACGTTCGTGTCATCCAACAAATATGAATGGGATAAAAAGCTCGGCGAATGCCTTTGGGCCTACCGTACAATGGTACAGACCCCGACGGGCAACACACCATTCTTCCTGGTCTACGGAAGCGAAGCGATACTGCCTCTCGAGATCCAGATACCCTCACTCCGTATAGCGATCACAAATCAACTAACAGAGGAAGACAATCAACGTCGCCGTCTACGAGAATTGGAGGCACTTGACAAAAAATGTCTCCTAGCTCAACAGCGCATCGAACTCTATCAAGCCCGTATATTACAGACTTTCAACAAGAAGGTAAAGCAGAGGACTTTCCAAGTAGGCGACCTGGTTCTGGCAGTCAGGAGGCCGATGGTGTTGACTCACAAGACACCAGAAAAGTTCGAGCCCAAGTGGGAGGGGCCTTTCATCATAGAGACGGTATACTCAAACGGTGCTTACCGCCTCGCCAAACCAAATGGAGACTTGTTCATGATGCCCATCAACAACAAGTTCCTAAAGAAGTACTACTCTTGACATCCTTCAGACATGTACTTCTATCTTCACCCAACAAGGGAGTTTGTAGACCCAATCATCGGGGCTCACGTACAATTCCCTTCCATAAAATCTTACGCTTCCGGAACCCAGCTGTTCCGTGGCGTTCTATCCTCCAATAGAAGGACAACCACGTCCACATTACCTCTGAGTTGTTCTCCTACGCCTTACAAAGTAGAATCTTACGCTCCGTAAGACTATGCTACCCATCATGTTTACTACGTCCATATTACCTCTGAGTAAACAGCCCATACAGATAACCTCTGCGTTGTCGTACATTGATCGCAGAACTTCCACGTCCATATTACCTCTGAGTAGTTCCGCGTATCCCTCCTGAGTCACTCCTACCACGTCCATAACACCTCTGAGTAGGAAGATTCCATCATTTGAACCTCATATTTGCCACGTCCATATCACCTCTGAGCAAACATGTCCGGTTCTCTCAAACTTATTATCTGTACCTAACAACCAAGGTGCACAAAAGATAATAGGTCCACACAAATCATCAAGTTCATAACAGCAAAAATGAACACACCATAAAACTCTTCATTCTTTATTTAAAAGTAAAAAAATAATCTCCAGCAAGAGTTGTAAATTACACAAAATAATAAAAAAAAGGAGAGGCTACAATCCCTAAGCATCACCGGGATTGGCTGAAAGATCTTCGATCCGACGCTTCAAGTCTGCCGCCCGAGTCTCTGTGGTCGCCAGGACTCGGCGTTCGGCTTCTTGACGCATCATTTCTATGGCCTCAGGAGAAGTATCATCTTCATGCTTCTCGTCCAACTGTTGCCGCTGCTGAGCCAGAGAAAGAGCCTGGCGGGTGAAAGCCGCTTCCTCCTCCTTAGATGCTATATGTTCAGCCTGGACTCGCTCAGCATCTAACAAGAGTTGGGCCCGCTGGTCTTCAAGGAGGCGAATCTTGGCATTAACCTCCGCTATACTAGCATCCAATGTGGCTCGCAACTCCATCTTCTCCTGTGTAGACTGAGATAGCCTCTCCACTGCAGCCTCAGTTTCAGCCACCTCGCGTTCCCAGACATCCACGGTGGCCTGATAAGAGGACTCAGTCTCAGCAATCAACTTCTTCTTTTCCGCGTCTATCAGGACGGAGAGATCATTTCGCTGGATACACTGAAACTCGAAAAGCAGCTGGTCCAACTCGGCCACCGAGGCCTCCAAAATCTCAGCCATATGATCATGGCCCTGGTGGGAACGTATCAGACTGATATGAGGGAGTGCCAGGGTTTTTGCCGTCGCGAAACTCCTATTGGCATCCATCACTGTCGATACGCCCCTCTGGAGCATCTTATACACCGCCTCAATAATGAACTTCACATACTCATCTGCATCCGCCAGCACTTGCGGCGTCATAGCAGGAGTTGGAGGAGCTGCTCTAGACGGCAGACCGGAAGAAGGTCCGCCGGCTTCAATCTGCGAGGCTGAAACCTCGGCATTGACAGAACCTTCTTCAACAAGGGCTTGAATTTCGCTACTAACCCGAGGAGCCAAAAGAACAGAAAGAGCCGAGAGAGGCGTCGATATCGTACCCCAAATAGAAGGAGCAACAGAGGGTTCCAGTAAACCCTTACCCTTCTCAAGCTCGGAGGGACCACCGACGTTAGGGCCTACCTCATCCGTCCCCAACACACTATCAGCAGGCCGTACGGGACATTCCCCCTCCGGCAGAGCAGCGAGAGCAGCACTTATTTTCTGACTCGGCTCCCTTGGAGTCAGGATCGGCGGACAAGCCTCATTTCCATCATCAAATCCGTCCGCGGGGATAGAATCTGTCGCTACCTCCCAGTCGGCAGCCACCTCAGCCTGCGCTGCTGAGTCTGGGGTAGGGCTCGGCAATGCTGCAGTCGACCTCCCCTCATCATGACAAGGAGGGGAATCAACCCTCTCTTCTGTTTCAGTCATGTCTGTTGCTCCCGCAACAGGCCCACTCATCTCTGGAGGAACATCATCCGAAGACGACGAACTCCACCCCACTTCATCATCTAGAAGACTCGTATCGGCTGGGTCCTCAATGTCAGAGGCCCCCACGGCGGCTTGAACCCTCCCAGGAACTGCTTCAACCTCAGCTTCCCTTCCAACATAATCTGGAGATACTGGAATCTCCACAACAACGACATCGTCCGGGTTCTCCTCTACTGGAGACATCACAATCGACGGAATGCGCTCTTCAGATGAGCCCGCTACCTCCTTTGGTCTGCTGGCACCAGATTTTGGAGTACGGGGTCTCCTTTTTAGCGGCTCCTACAAAAAGAAAGCATAGGTCACCAGAAATGTTGAACCTAACCAAACTATATGGGACATCCTTACCTCCGCAGGAGCTGAGTCTGTTGATACTGCCGGTGACAATACCTTCTTCTGCCTCTTTGGCGCAGAAGAGCCAGCCTCTGTATCAGCACGTCTTTTCGGTTGATCGGCCGAGGGCTCTGCCTAATCCCCCGTGGATACGACAGGGGTACCTCGATAACCCACCTCTGGCAAACGGTACGATCGAGCCTTCGCCAATATGTTTCCGATCGCCGCTAACTGGGTGCCGGCAATGAGACTGGTCTCCCTATCATATCCGGGGGGCACGGCATTCATAACACAGTAAAATTTGGCGGTCGAAAAAAGAATTGGCGGCCGTGGATTCTGAATAGGCAACGTAAAACGAGCCCCGGTGCATCCGACATTGTAGTAATGTCAAGCTCGTGCACCGTCCAGCAAACTTCCAGTATACCCCAGGTTAATACTGGGGTTCTCCAACATCAACTGATCATAGCCGAATTGTCGTGCAAAATGGCTCGGCAAATACGGTTCCAGGTAACACTGGTTCCTATTTCGGTACACCAGATGGAAATGCCGGATACTTTGCAACCAGCGGAATCCCCATAGAGGCAGAGTGGTGGCATCTTCACCCGAATCCGTTGAGTCTTCGTTGGCCTCAAACCCAAAAAAAGGGACCAACTTTGGTGATCTCCCACCCCTGAAGGAGGGATAAAACTTTCCTGCAAACAGGAACACCAGTATGCAACCAACTTCTCTGGTGGAAACGGCGGAAGAATGCATCTTTGGCCCTGTGGTCTTCTTCCGAGCCCGGACCCATCACATTGGGATGGTATAAAATTAACCACCCCATCAATTAATAAAACGGCAGTTCGGCACGGGGAAAGTTGTCATTCCTACCTCGTTTATGAACCACATTTCCCGTAAATTCTCGTAAACCTCGCAGGAGGTTACACACCATTGCGGGGAGTAAAGCCAGGTGACGGCCAAAAACCAACTTCACAGCTGGCAGGATTAGGTTCTGGGTCACCCTCTCCACAAAGCCTGACCCGCCCGAAAAGACATAATCCCGGAGCCAAATCATCAGATACGCAGCTAACACTGCTTTGGACGACATCCGATGAGTAAGGTGCCAGAAACAGCTATAGGAGCGTTCGTCCGACTGCCGATCCTCGTTTTTTTAGGGATTCTTCTCACTTAACCTGCTCATTTCGGAGAGCACCACGCTACTGGAGAGCGCTGACGGAGTTGTAAACTGAGAGGGATCCTCCTTGTCTTGCTTAAAGACGTAATCTCTCCAAGCGGTCATATGAGGCTGTGATCCGCCCTTATCCTTCTTCTGCATATAATAATGATGACTCGCCACTTCCTTGAAGACGGCCATCATCTCCTCGGCTTTGTCCCCCAGGACTTGGAACTCCTCGTTGGTCGGGAAGTATTCCTCATAAGGTTCTGATCCCCAAGGGAGCCTTGACACCTCATACATTTCATGAAGTACGAGTCCCAGCTCCCCCACCGGAGTGAAAAAAGTCCCTGTCTTGGTGTTAAACATCTCCAGAAGCGCGAGAAACATATGCATGTTGATGTCGATGCCTGCCTGGATAGTACAGATTACGGCAGTCAGCCTAATCTCTCGGAGTTCGGTCCGAAACTGCGACAGAATCCAGAGTGTCAGCTTGTCCCATTTGGAAATATAGTGACACCAACCCTCTACCCGAAATTCACCTTTCGGGTACGACCGCTCCAACAACAGCATACGATTTACAAAAGTCGAAGCGCCAAAAGCAAATATGTTGATGGAAACGTCACTGTAAATGCTCCCAGGACGTAGAGTCCGCCAGGTGAAAGAAGGCCCAGCCCGCACGGCGGCCAAAGTATCCCTCTGATCGGAGGTAGCGTCGATCTTGATGGTGCCTGCCATCGCTCCCCCCTGAGATGGGGTTAGCTCCCAAGACATCCTCCTCTTGGAAGCAAGACGACAGAAAGTCGTCAAAGGCCATTGACGCTCAAGTTGCTTAACAGTCATATGCACCCCCCTTGCTGTAAAGAACCAATCTTCCTTGACCTTTAACACCTTTGCTTCAATAGAAGTAAGAAGGTCCCCAAACAGGAACTCAGGCTTCAAAAAAGTCACATTATCAGAAGTGGCAGATTTTAAAATGCCACGCTCCATCATCCATTGGAGGAACCCATGCTGTTGTTCCCGGATTTGAGTCATTCTTTCGGAAGGCTAATCCAGCATAATGGTAGCTTGGGCAGTGTTTATCACCTCCTCATTATAATCTACTCCCATCTGACAAAGGGCGGCATCCAGAAGCCCTTCATTCAAGAGCGGGACAGTCATCGACACTGGTGGTCAACAAAAGAAGACAAAGATTCAGATATGTTAGAAACAACAAAAGAATCTGAGCCACGTTCCCACCAGAAGCGCATACCCTGAACCAAGGCTCAGGCACATCTGAAAAGAAGCTTTGGCGCATCATCAGGGTCTAAACCCATGCGCGTCAGCAGTGGAGCTTCGGTGCATCATCAGGGTCTAAACCCATACACGTCAGCAGTGTAGCCTCGGCTCATCATCAGGGTCTAAACCCGTGCGCGTCAGCAGTGGAGCCTCGGCGCATCATCAGGGTCTAAACCCATGCGCGTCAGCAGTGAAGCCTCGGCACATCATCAGGGTCTAAACCCATGCGCGTCAGCAGTGAAGCTTCGGCACATCATCAGGGTTTAAACCCATACACGTCGGCGGAAAAGCTTCAGCACATCATCAGGACTCAAGGTCCATGCGCGTCGACGTATGTGAGTTCTAAAAATGGTACAGAAAGATATGGTAGAGAATGATAAAACCCACCACTCACCGCCAGTCGAACGTCGACGGGCGTCCGGGGGACATCATCCGCGGCAGCCTCTACAGGCTCTTTCCCTTTGCCTCGTCCTCGGCCAGCATCGCCGCGAGAAGTCTTGGGAGCCATTTCGTGAAAGAAGAAAGTTAGGATTTTTTTCAAAAGAAGAACTCTAAAAGAGAAAGCAAAGAGAGGAAGAACTCTCTCTCTCTCCATCAGATGCATATTTATAGGCTTAGTCGCACGCATGAACCGATGAAGTGTGACCTCAGCCGTTGCCTCGGGTTCTGTGAGGAGATAACTGCAAATAAACCCAAAAAGATCATCATTAATCTTCTTGGTTATCGAAGCGTTATCATTTGTATTAACTGAGAGGAGCATGAGCCCCATCACTGATGCACGGAGTTTCCATGCGCCCGAACAGTCATGCGCCCCGACCACCATGCTTCTTATTCAAAGTATTCCAAAATTTGACAAAAAGTTTTCAAAACTTTGAAGGGGGTCTTGTAGAAGCACGGAATTTCAGGACCAGAAATTCTATACGCCAAACATTACATACACCAGGGAGCTCAGATGAAGTACTTGGCACAGCAAATAGCAAAAGCATAGACATTAAAAGAAGATTTTTATATAAAAGTCTATTACATGTCTAAAAAGAAAAGAGCTGTACAAAGGAGAATTTCTATAAAGAAAAGACCTTAAGTCTACAGCTAGGCGCAGCAACCACCCTGCACTCTCAAACAGGCGTATCTCGCCATGCGCTCTCAGCCAGGCACATCCCTTCAGCAGCTCAGTTATATGCATCCTCAGTTATGTGCATCCCTTCAGTGGCTCAATTATGTGTATCCCTTCAGCAGCTCAGTTATCTGCCGCCCTTTCAGTCAGGTGCATCATGAAGTCTCAGCATATACGCCATCAAATGCTTCGACTAATGAAGCATTTATTGAGCAGAACGAGGGTGGGCAATCAACCCTCTAGCTGGAGGAAGATCTCTCTGCAGTTGATCTACGGCAAAAGGAGGCTTTCAACACAACCAGAATGGACAACACCTACTCTGACAGAGGAAAGAGCCTCCAAAGCCGAGGCACCGCAATTCCGATCTGTGGCTCTTCCAGCATAACAGAGACGAGGCTCGAGCATCCCAATCTTTGGATGCAACAGGCACCTTCCGCCTGCCTCAGAAGCCCTCGACTCCAACTTTTGGATGTAACAGTCACCTTCAAGTGCATCAATGAAGACAATGCGTCGCATCTTCACCCTCGGGAGCATCTCGTCAACAGAATGTGCTCGAGCAAATAAGTTTATTTCGGGAGGACGTGAGAGAACGAGAAGAAAACTCTCTCCTTGCCACTATTTATAGGCCGGGCAAATCAAACCCATGCGCCAAGTGACTGGCTCTCCGAATCCCGTGTAATAAATTTGCATTAAATGGTGATGAACCTGACGCTTCGAATTTAGCCAAGTCAAAAATGGCTATTTAAAGCACTCGAAGAACGTAACAGTCGGACCAATAAAGATGTGTCATGCAAAGCGAATGCGCCGGTCAGACCGCACATCATACAGATGCGCCCATCAGCACCAAGCACCTTATGAGGATGCACCCCCATGCGTCCCCATGCGCCTAG
This sequence comes from Iris pallida, assembly GCA_029216955.1. Classification (NCBI taxonomy): domain Eukaryota; kingdom Viridiplantae; phylum Streptophyta; class Magnoliopsida; order Asparagales; family Iridaceae; genus Iris; species Iris pallida. The sequence goes on from JANAVB010042618.1 coordinate 35,910,200, forward strand.
TGGAACGTAGATCGATGTGCCCATTCAAAGGCCCATCACCTGTCAAGAACATTAAATGCTGAAGTCTGACAGAGTTGGCAGCACGTCCCCCGAGGACTGAACAGTTGACAGCTTTTTCAGAAGAAGCGTCGCCGACGTCAGCATCATCATTACTTTTTTTCGGCGGTTACAAGTCACGTGGCCGCCTAACCATTCGCATGCACCTCCGCAGCTATGCGCCCAAATCTCTGCATGCGCCTCAGACTTTTCTCTGTTCCCTAAAGACAGAAGTTAAAGTCACTACTGAAGCCCCGCATGCGCCTAAAAAGCCGTGCACTCCGATTGGTTCGAGACTCCTAAAGGTTACAAGCCAAAGTCTCCTCATGCGCCCAATCCCAGGTGCATCCTATCAGATCACTCTCCACCAAATCCGAGATCTTCGAGCCATTGACCTACGACACGTGTTCTTTGACTTGATTCAGCCTATGAAGGGGTGCTAATCACCCAAGATCTCAGCAACTGAAAGATCCTCTCCATTGCTACGTGTCAGCTCGGTCACAGCCCACAAAGGCAACAGGAAGGGTTCAACTCCTCAATCAGAGCATATCGTCCATACGCCTCTATCAGCAATCACTACGTGGCATCCCCACAAATAGGCGTATCCTACATATGCACGCATAAGCAGCCAGCCTGCAAGATATAAATAGAGGGATCATTTCCTTCTTCGAGACGGATATACATATACAGGGTCAGACCTACGAATACACACAGAGAGGCCGATACAGACACTCAACGTCTTCTTCCTCTCCGCAAGCTCCGCCACCCAGCGCAACTGAGACCTTCAGAGAACCGAGAACCATCGTCAGATCGTCAACGGAGTCAACGCATTACCACTCGCTCCATCGGTACAAGGGACCCAGATAAACAAAAGTGTACTCCTAGGACTACGTCTAAGTCCTACATTGTAGCACTGTTCTGTTTGTAATTAAAATTTGCAATCAAAAGATTTTAATGGCAAACAACTTCCTCGATACTCATGTCAAATTCCTCACATGTTTAGGTTCCAAAGAGCCCAAAACACAGTTGTAAGTGGTTGTGCCTGTGTGAACATGATTAAGATATTAGAAAATAACATTCTTTGAAGCAGTCTATCTAGAACATCTTGCTATGTTAACAATTTTGGACATGGATACAGATAGGAAATTATACATACGAGATATGGACATTTTTAAATAGTTTGAATGGGTAGACGTGTATATGTAGCACGAATATCGATACGATGTAAGGATAACATTTTCATGTCAATGTAATGGAGTTTTTTTTGGGGGGCGGGGTGAGTTACATTAATATAACCTTTTTTAAGAATATTTTTTAAGTTTTTAACATATTGACTTTGAATTACCCCTTATTATCATTTTAGAAGCTTGTTTGCTGACAATTTTTGAGATGTAAACCGAATGTTGTTTCGGACACGAGACAAATATCACAAATACAATTGGTCACTTCAAAATTGGTCTTGTGTCCGTGTCATTATATACTTATTATGATGTGTCGTACTCATTTTAATATATAAGCAACATAGAATCTACTTATTATGATGGTCATGTTAGCCCAATGATTATATCATGTTTTTGAATATGGCTAATCAATTAAGTTTAACATAATGACATCACTAATATTCATGTAATCACTATCATGTTGCTACTTAAACTTAGTATTGTCCTAATATTAGCATTGTCCCAAATGTTCTATATCATATTGCTATGCTTGTATCATATTATTTTTGTTCATCAAACATGTTCTTATAGACATGCTGTAAGCATGATCAAGCTTTGTCAAACCAGGACATATGCAACAGAGAATTATTGATGGGCCAAAGACAGTATTGGCGAAGCCATCGAAAGGTATTCAGATTTCTAGATCTGTTTATCTTTGGACGATCGCCGTTAAGTGAAAAAGGTGTCTTCAAGTCTGCTCAAATATTTGAAGAAAGGCATCATCAAAGGGCTCTTGGTTTTCCTATTTCATCAATGTATTTTTCATATTTATTGAGTCTAGGAATACGATATAAACTGCATCGTACTGGCAAATAGGCTACCCAAAAAATGTTTTCAAAATACCCTTTCATTTTGAAATCAAGCCCACTTACAAAAGCCCAAACTACTTCCTAACTGTTTGACTTTTCAACAAGCCCAAAAACCAAATTTGCAAAAACCCTGAAAGAACTCCAACAGAACTCGGCCAGAGTTCGGTTAGTAAATGTTGCTTTTTGAACTTGGTCTTCCTGCAGTTACGGATCCCAACGAGATTTTCTCATAGAGTTCTGCCCGAATTCTGCCCAAATTCTGTCAGAATTCTGCCTTTGGAAAAACTATAAATAGAGAAAGATTTTGATCATTTCAATTCACTCACTCACTTTCATATCTCTTCTCTATAAGCCTACTACTTCTTCCAAAGTATTCTGAGCTATTCATTTTCAAATTCCAGGCCAGTTACAATCCTCTAGTCGATTTGCCAGTGCGGTACGGTCTAGAAGTTTCTAAGTGATTGTAATCGGAGGCTTGATTGAAGATAGACACTTCACAATTAAAGTTGGTCGAGTACTTCGGATCAAAGCTCGCATTGTAGAAGTTGCAAGAACTTCAGATGAAAACTTGTGGTGATTTTCCATAGTGGATTCAACTGAAAGCTAGAGTTCTTCCGACTGGATTAGTCCTCACAAGAGGGAAACCAGTATACATCCTTGTGTTTGCGTTTGCTCTCTACTCTCTACTTTTTATTTACATATCTGTGATATATATATTATGTGATCTTGTTACTAACATTTTTAAATAGTTAATTTCCGCTGCCTACTCTATTCACCCCCCTCTAGAGTATTACGCTTTACAACTCGTTCCTACAATCGGTCCTACAAGTCATGCTATGTAGCAGGGGGGTTGTGCTCTAGCAGAAGCCTGAATACTAAAATTAAGATGTGTAGTAGGTAATGAGTTGTGATTAGGGCTTCATGTTATGGTTGGTGACTGGAATGTATACAGTTCTTGTCCATACTAACTAAATGCCAAACAGCAAGAACGAGCAACAAGCACATACAAAATAGAACTTCCGAGAGTTTGGAAATTAGATGGATATACACACATGGATTACAAATAGGCCACAGTGGGTTCTTTGGTAAAAAGACAGCAAAACCAAAGAAATTACCTTGACCCTCATGTATCCATATGATTGGCAACGAATTCGATGAATTCGCATCGGACGTCATCTATTTCTTCCTCCGTGTATGTCGATTTTCCAGCCAATTTTTTTTAGCTAAAAAGTTAAAAAATAGTTACAATACTTTGTATAATTTCAGAAAAGTAATTAAGAATTAAATTAATGAACAACTTACCTTTGACTCAATAGTAGGAGAGGGGTCTTCCATGAGATCCCGCATATAATTCATAACAAAATATCCGCATTCATAACCTCCAGCTTGTTTCGGGACCTACATGAAGATATTATTTGTAAGAGAAGATAATGTCCATGATTATAATAAGTCATATATTAGTTTGATTACCTTGGATAATTTCCAAGTATGACTTCTATTTGCTCTTTTACCACCAATATATGCTATGTTGAGGCCACTAGCAAAAAATAATTGTATATACTAACATCAGAATGTACACATTATTAAAATATTAACAATAATAATAATAATTTCACTCACGTATTGAAAAACAACTTAATATCTCCTCTCGGGGTAAAACACAGCGAGTCCAGCCAGTAAACATTAAAGGTAGAGAGGTCAACAACAATTAAAATCCAATGCTTCCTACATTAAAGGGAACATGAATGGAATAAAGCACATTGGTTATTGAATAGGAAAGAAAAATCTTGCTACTTGATTAAAACTTCTTACTTCTTGTAAATGAATGAAATGAAGCAAATTTGGGTTTTCTTAGCCTCTTGGAGCCTTTCTCTAATCAGATTGCTTATTACATGCCCGGATGCCCCACTCATAGCAGCAGGGTTGAACATTATCAAAACCTCCCGAGAGTTTGGAAATTTATCAAGCAAAAATCTAAAGCCAAAAGAATAGTTAAATATGGTGTCAATCTCAAAATCAAAATTTCAGAATATAAATTTCATATTTCTTACCTCATGTAGGCAAGAACAGGATTCACATCTAGCCAACCCATCCTACATACCTCCAGAAAAACGGTTTTAGAAAGATAACAAGATAAATTATAGCTTCCGAACATTCCTTTCTCTAATGGTACTTTAAGATGAGGGTCGATATCCTTAATGGATGCTACCATCTCTCCGAAAGTGTTAATTATCTCCCTACCACAGCCAGCAACTTTTAAAGGTTGAACAATGTCAATTATCTCCAAAAGTGTCAATTATCTCCCCATGCCATATCCATATAGTATACCTAGGATCGATACCAACTATCGTCAAATGAAATTTTACATCTTCTAAACTCAGACTATAGAGATTCTTGCACTCATTACATGGACATCTAATGAAGTCGAGATCATCCCCACTAGCTTTAACATGCTCCATAAATTCATCAACTCTGGCTCTATATTCTTCCGATAATAGGTGCTTTGTCATCCAAGATCTATTCCTCTGTATAATAAAGCAAAATACCGAGTAAGTGATTGTAACTTGAAAGTTTCATTTCAAGCTGAATGCGAAGAAGATTGATTCCAGAATGGCCAATATGAAGTAGATGGCCAATAAATTCAGACTCATGAAAGTGGAGAAGATTGAATCCAGAATATAATTTTAATTGCTAGAGTTAAAAAAAGAAGAACAGGACTTAGGAATAGTTCATTTGGTTATTACAAAACAGAAAATGGTTTACAATTCCCTATTTGTGCATACGGGTATAAAAGGTAACAAGATGTCAAAATTTGTAAGAATATATATTGAGAAAGTCTATATGAATCATCTACATAACTACAAGAGAGGGTCAAATAAACTTAAAAAGAGTTGGTCAACGCTCACATCCAATATGACCGATATCATTTAATCTAAAGGTGTACAGTCAAACAATTACAAATTGATGTCTAAGATCCATCCCACCCTCAATGCATGTGCAATGTGCACACTGTAAAAAATAAGGTGTATTGTAAGGACTTGATTTTGAGACAATATGACATGGCACATAACACAGACACGGTACCAATTTCTGCGTGACCTACAGTAATTTCGAGTGTAAAATATCGTGTTCAACATGTGTCATACACGACGTTACAGGGACATTATTCTCTTTTTTGTCCATGATTTCTAAAAAATAGGGCAATTGAAAAGAACATGTCACAATATTCAAAACTAATCTAACTCACAGAAACTAGATACAGCAGAAAACTGATTAGAAGCCTAATACAAGATCTAATCACAACGAAACATTTTAACTAACCTTGATACCCGAACGAGTCTCCATGAAGTTCAACTTGTAAGTATTCGTCCGAAAGCAATGGAATTAACACCCTTCCCCGGGCAGCAACGGAACCCCAAGATTGCCCTTATCCACACTGCAAAACCAACAAAGAAAGAAACAAGAAGATGAACCAAGACCCGAAGCTGCGCGGACAAAGAAAATGCCTCACAAATTAGTAAAAAAGAAAATGCATTCAAAGATTTCCAAACATGCATTCAAAGATTTCAGCCATCTTTTGAAAACTAGGAAATAGAAAATAAGTCCTAACCTACGGATAGAAATTAGGTCAAAAATTAGAGGATTTTACTAAATCATGTCGAGGCAGAATTTAGGGCATAAAATAAGCAATAATCGAGACATAATTTAGGACAAACCATGTCGCCGGCGGTGGAGGAGTTTGCACACCGGTGGTGAAGGCTACGCCGGTGACAACCTTCGCTCTGCGATGGAGTCTGTAACCAAGGGGGGCGGGGAGCGGGCTGAGGGGAGTGGGGGAGCGGGGAGAAGGAGAGCGGAAGCGGCGAGTTGGGGAGAAAGAGAGAGGATGAGGGTTTAGGCTTTTTCTTAAGTGTGGGAGAAGTGCGGGAGTGTTGAGGTTTTGACTTAAATTTTGGTGTTTTTTCATAACGCTCGTATCACTGAAAGACTATCAATAATGTTTATATTGGACACCATCATAGAATGGAGTCTTGGTGAACTTTGATGACGTTTCTTTATCAGCCGTCATGAAATCCACTTATCAAGCGTCATTAATAGGTCTTTTTGTTGTAGTGTTTTCTGCTACATTTTGAGGACGTCGCAATTTTGCTAGTAGCAGATTTGAAAAATGTCGAAAAATGATGCAGATTTGCAACGCTTTACGACGTAAATGGAAACGTTGCAGGTTGGCGACGCTTTGTGGCATCCTTATTGATGTCATAGAATTACGACGCTTTACAATGTCCTTATTGACGTCATAGTTTTGTAACGTTTTTCGACCTCCGCTGACTTCGCCAATTTGCAACATTTTACGACAAAAATTTTTGACGCATTAACACCAGATTACTGACGCATTGATATAAGAATTGCGATATTTTGCGACGTCATAGGACGTCACAAATTTGTGACCTTTTGTGACGTCTAAGAACGTCGTAAATCTGCGACGCTTTGTGACGCATTGAAACGTCACTAATTTGTGACGTTTTACGAAGCTCACATGATGTCGCAGATTAGTGACACTTTGCGACGTTTCCTGGTGTTACAATGCATCGCAAAACGTCGCTAATTCTGGAAAAAAATCAAAAAAAAAATCCAGCAGCTAATTTAGTATAAAATACAACATTTCAGCAGGCACAATGAATGAGCAAGTTCATCCAACATCACAAGTCCACCCAACATCAACAAGTGCATTCAACAAGTCCATCCATCCAACATCACAATTCAACAAGTCAATAAGTTCATCCAACATCAACAAGTCCATCCATCTAACATTACACCGGAAAAAGTAAAAACATATCCAAACAGTACACCCAACCACTAGAAAAAAAATGTCCAAACATTAGACCCAACAATGGGCCAACACATAAGCATACTAAAGAAAACTACTGATCGAGAGGAGGAGGAACACCGGCTAAATGGGACATGAGGTACTGATACTCTGCCAACGATAACGTCACCGTATCTGACGGCAGCGAAACGGCTGAAATAGTCGGTGGTGGGGTAGAAACGGCTGTAGAGGATGATGTTCCATGCTCCAATGCTCACAGTCGGGCATCCAAGGAAGATATCAGGTTGTTGTTGCTCTGCATCACATCCCCACTCACACTTCTGAGCTCCACAATGCTACGCTCGAGTGCATCGAATTGTATAGTGAGCCCCTCATCGTCTATCTATGCGGTATAGGGTATGTACATCCTTTGTTGCATCTCATCACGCAACTCAACGATCTGACGATCCACGATCTCTTGGACACGCATCGACGCATGCAAAGCCGACGGCGAGGAGTGCACACTGACAGAGGGGGCCCAGCTGGATGACTCCGTCGCCAAACGGGCGTCGTAGGATCTTGTACTGTAGTATGTACCCCAATGAAGACCGCCAATGGCGGTCATCCAGAGCTCGTCCGGTGACGGAGTTGCAGGCGGCTACGTAGAAGTACCTGGCGCTCCCTCTACAAGCGTACTTAAAACTGCCTGATCACGTAACCTAACATACTCCTCCTAGAAAAATGTCCCAATCTAAGGTATTTATTTGCATGTCTATAATATATATATATATATATATATATATATATATATATATATATATATATATATATATATATTCGTGGAGTTGTACTTGAATTATATATAAGGAAGTCGAACACACATAAGTCGATGTGGCCCTCTCATCGACGAACTGGTCGGCCTTCTGATGGTTGGCCAGGAAGACGGTCACCATGTTCGCGTCCTCTCCCTTTTATACCTATTAAAAGATAATGTTTATTATTAAAATGAAACATTTTATCCAATTGTGAAGAAACTAATATATATTTCATATATGATACATACCAGACGACGAAGATGTTCTGTCATGGGAATTGATCCACCACACCACTTACTCGACAACGACCATGCCATCTTTGCCTTTTTCGATTTCTTCTTGTTCCTGGGATCCTCGAATTTCATCTTCATCTTCGTCCAATGTATGGGCGTGATCCAACCATGGATCGGCTTTCCATCGCGTTCACGAGCCATTTGGAGGCTGATCGCATCGCGGATAAGTTTTCCGGCGATGGAAGAAAACTGATGCTTGATCTTGGCAGCCCAATGGGGTGGATAGAAGTAGGTTTGCTGCAACAAATAAAACATAGAGTTATACAATAATTGATTTGATATTAAAAATATATGTAATTAAATTTTACCTAGAAGTGGGCAACCAAAAAGCCTTTCTTTCTTGGGAAGCGGAGGAGTAATTGATCCAAGACCCACCATAGTTCTGCCTCAGAAACTGTTCTAGTCTTCTCTTTACGACCGAGGGTCTATATCTGTACAACCATAATAAAATTCATGAATATATATAGATGTAATAAAAAATAAATACTAATTAACTTACTTTTTAGGCCCGTCTGTCCAAATCTCCATCCGTCTCTCCTCCGGAGGCGCGCATGGAGGATCGCTCTCGTCTATATCCTCAGCGGGAGAGACATCCCCCATCTGCTCCTCTTCCTCTGTAGTGCCAGTAACTGAGGGAATAGTGGAAGAGCTGGGAGCAGACCCGAGCCTAGAAGTGCTTGTCCTAGGAGTATCGGCAAGACCCGGCGATGGACTACTCACGGATGGAGAAAAACTAGACGGAGCAGAATACTCATGACCGGGACCTGGAACGGTATGTTATGGTGGAGTACTACTGGAGGGTCCAGAACTACCCCGCTGTCGTACTGCAGAACTACCTCCACATCGTGGCATACCTACAGTAAACATATGATAATAAAACACGAACATAATATATATATATATATATATATATATATATATATATATATATATATATATATATATATATATATATATATATATATATATACACATATATACACATAAATATATATATATATATATATATATATATATATATATATATATATATATATATATACACATATATACACATAAATATATATATATATATATATATATATATATATATATATATATATATATATATATATATATATATATATATGTCAGAGTATCATAAAAGTCAATGTACGAAACATAGTAAATATATATATGTCAACAGCATCACAAAAGTAGCCCAGAGTATCACACAAACTAAGTCACAATAATAGCCCAGAGTACCAGAAAAGTAGCCTAGAGTATCACAAAAGTAGCCCAGAGTACCACATAAACTAAGTCACAAAATGAAGTAGACCTAAGTCACAAAATTAGACCAGTGGACTATACAACACAGACAATAGAAGTATCTAGTCTACTTGTCATACGACCCATGAAGCTCGGTCCAGACCCTCAACCAATCTGCACACGTTATGGGTGCATCTGGAAGAAAGAATATAATCAATATACAAGTACAAATCAAAATGAGACGTGAAATGGGATGTAAAAATTATATTACTTTCAATCATCTTATGAAAATTCATCTTCTTCGTCATGCTCTTCCTCTTCTTCCTCCTCCTCCTCATCATCTTCACTTTTATCTAGTAGATCTTCCTCTTCGAATATTTCTATCTCTTTTACATAATAATTAGACGTGGATGAGGAACTTTCGTGGAGTCCATATCTACAATATTTGGTAGAAGAGGTAGCTCATCCTCTTGATAAGCTACTTCGTGAACGTCAAAGGTATTTCTTGTCTTGGTCTTGCATACTGCCCACCAGTCTGACCTTATTGTCCCCCGTTTAGGATAGGTTGTGAAGTACACGAGCTGAGCCTGACTGGAAAGGACAAATGGTTCATAGCCCTGATACTGACGCCGTAGTTTATATCCACAAGACCATGCTTGTCCATTCTCCAACCTTGATCTTGAATCGGATCGAACCAATCACCTCTGAATAGCACGATCTTCGTATGCACTATTCCATAATTAAATTTCAACTCCAAAATCTCTCGTAAGACGCCGTAGAAATCATTACATGTATCGACATCTGTGTACATCAATGATCTTATACACAAATAACTATTTTTTATGGAATCGAGATCCACGAAGTTGTCTCTGATTGGGGTAGTTGTTGACTTGAACCTAAAGCCATTAACACAGTAGTTTGGCCAAATTTTTATGACCAGAATTGAACCTCAAGAATATAGGATTCACAAATAGAAGCCTCGACCCATGCCTTGTTTTTCACCTTTCTTTTTAGGTAGTTCAAATGTCGCTTGAATGGGTACATCCATTGATAACCGACGGGTCCACCAACACGTGCCTCATAGGAAAGATGAATTGGCAAATGCTCCATAGAGTCGAAGAAAGTAGGAGGGAACACCCTTTCGAGCTTGCAGAGTGTTACCACAATGTCCTGCTCTTATTTTTTTAGAAGATTGACTAGCAGTTTATTAGAACAAATATTCCTGAAGATTGACTAGAGGGACGTAACAAGATACATAAAGAACATGCCATGTAAATACTGAATATAAAATATGCCAAAAAAAAGTAAGTGGCAAGAAACCAATAAGTAATCTAACCATAATAGAGTGAACATGCAGTTAAGAACAGACCTTTCGTCGCATGAGCTCTGGCTATAAATGGGATCTGGTATAGTCCCTACTTGGGCACCAGTGACCTAAGCGTATGACGTTCAAAAATGACAGTGGCCAACCTTAGGGGGTCATCATACCCGTATCTCCAGCAGAGCTTCCGGGTTACAAGGAAATGTGTAATAGAAGCCCATACGACAAAGAAATGTTCTCTCCACCCGATGCATCTATCTAGGTCACATCCGCGATCATGTACCTCTACTAACTGCTAAGTCTCCTAACCTGCCTCTATTAGTAGTTAGACCTAACGCATGCGCACGGGTGATCAACCAACACACAAGGACTTCTACATGCTACTCATCTCACACATACTTGTGGTACAACTGTGTCGAGGTATATGCGATACACTACAAATGGTAGTCCCTTAACTCTAAGTCCATATGCAATCAAAGGATAATAAGTTAAGTAAAGCTAATATCACTGAGCAGATAATAAATCAGGCACTGTAAAAGTGGTACAGCTAGAAGAACTGGAATTAAATACACAGTGATATACAATAAATAAAATGCAGACTGAATATAAACAGTATAAATGGCAAGGTATCTTGCCTGATGAGACATCTGGTGTGGTGCAAGGGTCTGTCATGTCCCGATTTGTTAGATAGCCAAGATCGATGTGGAAAGGTCCAAATTCATGAAAAAAAAATATAAGTACGATTAGCCACGATGAATGATAGTTATTTAAGGAATTTTGTGGAATAAAACTATTTTTTCTTTAGAAAATATTCATAATACTTGAAAGCTATTCTTATTAGTAAAAATAGTTTTAAATAATTACTTGGAATTTTAAGAATGATTTATAATACTTGGAAATGGCATTTGTTTATTACTCAAAATAATTTAGATAAACACATAAAAAAATTAAAAATATATTCTAGGGCCGAAAACTATTTTTTTGTCAAAATAAGGTGTGGTTAGGTAAATAACTATATATTTTCCTTAGTAAAAGTTTTGGTAAATAATTGAGAAATAATAAAAAAACATTTTTATGTCAACTCTATATTTGTCAAAAATAGGATTTAGGTAAACATATATTTTTATCATTCAAGATAATTTTTATGAAAATACGTTGGAATAGAAATCGTATTTAGGTTTTCGCTAAGCTTGTAAAAAGTAAGATTTTTCTTGGTAGAAAATCTATGTTTTGTTAGTAAAATATTTCAAATGGATATATAAAACCTAGAAAAAGCATGGTAGGGCTACTGAGTCTTCAAACATACCTTTGGAAATATTAATTTTCTATTTATTTATTAGAGCAGAATAATACAATAATAATAATTCTAATCAAAAATACCTCTAATAATATAATTAATTTATACTATATATATTATACTGTACTGAAGAATATCCACAAAATTCCTTAAGTAGCCCATATGCTGCTCTCCCCATTCAAATAACTTTTGATATTACTTATAATAAATATTAACCCATATTACTGTTGTTCTGTATCAAATGTGTAGCTTAAATAAGGGAAAAGGAAAGAGAAATAAAGAGGGGGGAAAAAAGAAAACACAGAGAGGGAGTGTGTTATAGTGAGCGAGAGAGGGAAGGTGAAAGGGGGTTACCAGCGGAGCGGAGATCCGGGGCTGCACGACGCGGCTGGCCGGAGAGGGGGGAGCGGTCGATGCGGCTCTATCGTCGAGACAGCACAGAAGAGGGTCTCACCGGCGGCTGTTTGCGTCGGGCGGCTTGGAGAGGTGTTGCTTCGAGCGGCGCCTCGGGCGCAGGGATCACGCCGTGAAGTTTATGACGGCGAAGGCAGATCAGGACGGCACCGGGATGCTCGGTCCGGTGGAGGTGCAACACAGCGGTTAGATGTGGGAGGCACGGAGCGCTGGCCACGACGCACGGCAACACGTGGGCTTCCCATCGGGACCGTGCGACAGCCGGGATGCTACGCAGAGGAGCGACAGCAGCCGACGATCGGGCGACATGTTTATGGAGGAGGTAAAGGATTTCAGTTTTTAGTTGTCTCTTCTTCTTCTTCTTTTGTATTTGTTGTGATGGTGGTGGTACTTGTTGTGTGGGCGGTGCCGTTGGTGGCAGTGGTGTGTGCTAGTCGGGGAGGCATGGTTGATATGGTGGTTGAGATGTTGGGTTTTGGTAGTGGTGGTTGCTGCAGTCGGGGATGGCCGCAGCGGTGTTGGTGGTGATGGTGGTGGGGGTGGTTATGCTTGGTGGTGGTGTGGGGTTTGGCCTGGATAGGAGGAGGCAATGGTTTCAGGGTCTGCATCGAGAAGGGGCCGGGTGTCGGCAGCACTGAAGGGAGATAACGGCAATGGTTATTGTGCTGGCAGTGATGGAGATGACGGCAATAGTGATTTGGCCGGGTGTGAAGTCGGGATGCTGGAAGCAGAATTTGGGCTGCCACGATGGTGGTGTCCGGGATTGTCGGTCACGGAATGGAGAATATTGTATATGTAATGGAGAAAATATAGTGGATGGAAGAGGGCACCGACACGATGCACAATTTTGGTGGAAATTTGGATTGTGAAAATATGAAGAAAAGAGAACGAGGGGTCTCTCCTTTTATAGTATGTGGAAGCCCTACTTGGATAATGATTGGGATTGGTTTAAATCCCAATGGATAAATCACCCTCTTATTTTAAACAATCTTTTAAGATTCAATTTGGATAATAATTCTAAAATATTTAGCTAAATAATATTATTTATTATTTCAAAACTATTTAAAAATTATCTGATAAGAATAAAAAAATTCTGATTTAATTCATAATAACCAGTTTAGAAATACTTTTTATAACTTGTAAAAAAATAATAAAAATAATAATTTTGAAAATTAACAATTAAAATATATACATGCATTAGAATTCATGTACTTGCTTACAAATATTTTCAATATCATCGTTTTATAAATTACTACAAAAATAAATATAAAATAACATTTTGGAAATCTTGATGTGACGCCTTGTACAACTTTAATTAATTAAAATATTTATCGCATACTAGTTTGAAAATCATACTTCTTCTATTTAAATAAAATCTCTAATAAAAATATTTTATAAAAATATGTACCTTGCACATATTCGCACTCGACGAGAAAATACGGTACGCAAACTTGCACATGACGTACAATACGACAAATGCAAACTTGTATGCGACGTACAAATCCGAAGTACAAAAATAAATACCAAATTATTTTAAAAAAAATCTTAGTAGAAATTTAGGAGGGTTTACATCCTACCCAACTTAAAAGAATTTCATCCTCGAAATTTAGGAAAAATTAAGGTAGGTAGGCTTCAGGAGATAGAAAGAGTTTAACGATGAGAAATCACGATTTATTTCATTAGACGAGGAGAAGAAATGACATTCAATGAAAATTGACAATTTGATAACTAAAAGATTGTTGGTGTTTTTTGCCTTTGGACTAGAAAAGATAGTCCCACATCGGCTACACCAAATTGTGAGTATCTCAATATAATGCATTGCTTGTGTTGAGGTGTGCACATGAGGTGTAGTGGGGCACAAGTTTGTGCCATGTGGGAGTATTTTCCTAGAAGGAAAAAGGATTAAATCCAACAAGGATGCAAGTTGATTTTTGTTGTGCGGGCTCGGACTCGGACACGGACTCCAGGATGTCTCGTGCATGCACGGAAGTGTTCGGGGGGTAGGCGTGGACTGGCACACTTCTATGCTGATTGTGGGATGATCTCAAATATCAAACTCTATTTTTGAGTATTGGTATTTTAGTCCCACATCGGATAGGAGAAGAGGTGAAGTCTCAACTCCACTCTATAAATAGAGCCCCTTGGCCTCCTTTGAAAGATGCACCAAGAAAAGAATTAAGGGAGTCTGTAAAGTCCAGGAAGCCCGTTCAAGTCTCAAATATTGACTTACGAGCGTTCCAGAAGTTCTTCGTGAACTTGCTGGTTCCTGGAAGCAGATCGTGTTGGGGCGAATCTTGCTTTGAGCAACGGTGATCTTAATCACCCCAGCAAGAACCTTTCCTCTTCTTCTTTCTTCTTTCTTCTCCTTCATCTAAGTTGTAACTCAGTTCTGTCCATCTGCAACTGCGATTGCAAGGAAGAATGTGAGATTTATTTTCTGAACTCAGTTCTGTCCGTCAGCAACTGCGATTGCGAGGAAGAACGTGAGATTTACTTTCTGATTATTGTTGCTTTTGTAATCAGATTTATATTATAGTGTTCCTCTTGGATCTCGAGAATAATCAGAAGGTGAACGTTTGTTGAACCTCTGATCTCGACATCGAGTCTACCATCTTTGATCAAGCCCCGGGACTAACAATCTCAAAGCAAGATCCTTGTAGATGGAGAACTCTCGTGCTTCTCTCATCGATACCAGCTTTAACGAGTTGGAGAAATTCGACGGAGAACATTTTCAAATCTGGAAGAGGAAGGTCACCCATAATCTTCAACTCATGGACGTAGACCATGTGTTGATTGAGGATGAACCGACAATTCCAGAAGGAGGAACTGTCGATGCTATTGTTGCTGCACTCGTCAAGCAGAGCAAATGGAAGAGAAAAAAAACAGCATATGTAAACTGCTGATTCTCAATTCTATGAAAGACTCTCTGGCAGAGTCATATTCCAAGAAGGAGAATGCCAAAGAGATCTGGGATTCTTTGGGTAAGCTATATGAAGATGATGAGAACAGGTCCAAAATCTTCATCGTCGAGAAGTACCACAAGTGGCTCTTCGAAGACGAAATGGCGATGCTACCTCAAGTAAAGGAATTCCTGAAGTTGTGCCAGAAGTTAGATGACGAGAAGATGTCCCTCGTCGACAAGTTTGTCGTTGGAGGGATAGTCTCGAAACTTCCTGCTGGTTGGAGCAACTTCTATGCTAGAATGCATCGAAAGAAGCTGGGCATTAGCTTGGAAGATCTTCTACAAGAGATCCACGTTGAGGACGAAATTCGATCTCAACAGAAGATGGACTCTCTGTCCAAACAACTGGCTAAGGCCAACTTGGTACAGACAAGAGAGTTCAAGGGGAAGCAGGTGGCTTTTCATCACAAGAAGAAGGACTCCACTAATCTAAAAGTGAACGGTCCTTCGTTCAAGCAACAGAAGTCCAAGTCCCACGTGACTTGCTTCAACTGTGATAAGAATGGCCACTACATGAGTGAATGCCAATCCAAGCCCAAACCAAAATAGCAGGTATAGCTAAACTTGGTTATTTTGATTACTTAACTTGGTTGCTATTGTTGCACAGGTTGAGTTATCTAGCGTGGTAGCTAACTAGTGGTCTGACACTAGTGCATCTGACTACGTGTGCTCTCAAATGAGCTAGCTGTTCACCAAGGACGTGTCATGTTATGACGAAGGTCTCGATGGCGAACATATATCTAGCAGAAGTTCTGAAGATCGAGACAGTGATTATTAACCACCGACAAGGACACTGGAATGCGTGTTGCACGTACCAGAGATTTTTCGGCGATCTGATCTCAGAAAGTCTGTTATCTGATACAGACTTGAAATATGGACATTCGTACTAGCCAGATGTAATTTT
Organism: Iris pallida; assembly: GCA_029216955.1. NCBI lineage: Eukaryota > Viridiplantae > Streptophyta > Magnoliopsida > Asparagales > Iridaceae > Iris > Iris pallida. Next base: position 35,926,326 of record JANAVB010042618.1, read on the forward strand.
TTGGCGAGGAACATGCTTCGAAAAGATGTTCGGTGCTGAAAGAATGTTCGAACTTCTGCTGATGGCGATGAAGTTACTTCATTGAGTAGACTGAGAGTTGTTCTATGACAGAAGCAGACTCAAGCTGTCCTATCGGGACCTTATCTTCGGAATATGGGGGTAAGGAGGTGGAGGAGTTTAAGGTCTGTGCAGATACAAGACTGTTGGGAAGCTGCTCAGACGATTGAACTAAAGTACTAATCATCTGGAGTTAGTACACTCAGATATCTGTGACTTTTATCAATTCTCCACAGAGGCCGGTTCGAAGTGTTCAGGGCTGAAGCTGAACGTTAAACCGATCTACAACTACTCAGAAGTGATCGAGATGTAGAGTAGAGGTTTCATGAATTTGCATCGTTCTGCAAAGAACATGGAATCATCAATGAGACTACTGCTCCATATTCTCCTCAATCTAACGGGATAGCGGAGAGGAAGAACAGAACGTTGACAGAAATGATGAACTCAATACTGTTAACTATGGGTCTTCCTAAATGCTAATGGGGAGAAGCTGCATGGACGACCACTTTTATTCTAAATAGAGTGCCGTATGCAACTTCGGACGTAACTCCTCATGAACACTGGTTCAAAGTCAGACCTAACTTGAATGTCACTCGAGTGTGGGGGTCTCTGGCTTATGTGAAGCTCCCAGATCTGAAGATTCAGAAGCTGGGGACTTGGACTACGAAGATAATCTTTTTGGGGTATGCCGAGAAGAGTGATGCTCGGAGATTTTTTGATATTGAGTCTAATCATATCATCGAATCTCGTGATGACAAAAACATTATTCTTTCGGACATTCTGAAAAATGATGTAGGTGCAAATGAGACTGAAATCTCATATGGGCCAGTAGTCCAAGAAAAAGCTGTTGTTGAAGAAACAACTCTTATACCAGAACTCGCAGAGCCGTCAGCTAAGCGAACGAGGAGACCGAAAGATTTCGGAGATGACTTTGTCACCTATCATGTGGAAGCAGATCCGCTTACCTATGATGAGACGATGAAGACCAGAGATGCTATCTTCTGGAAGGAGGTAGTGAATGACGAGTTTGACTCTATCACCTCCAATAACACATGGGTGTTGGTAGATCTACCTGAAGGAGAAAAGCCCATCGGATGTAAATGGATCTTCAAGAAGAAGATGAAGGTAGATGGAACTATTGACAAGTTCAAGGCCAGGCTGGTAGCCAAAGGATTTTCTCAGAAACAGGGGATAGACTACTTTGACACGTACGCTCCAGTAGCTCGAATGACCACCATCAGGATGTTGATAGCTCTAGCAGCTATACATAAGTTGGTGATACATCAGATGGATGTAAAGACCGTATTCCTGAATGGAGAGCTGATCGAAGAGATTTACATGCAACAGCCAGATGGATTTGTCGTCAAAGGTCTTGAAGACAAAGTCTGCAAGTTGGTAAAATCATTGTATGGTTTGAAGCAAGCTCCCAAGATGTTGCATGAGAAGTTTGACAAAGTTATTAGGTCAAACAGCTACAGAGTCAGCGAGACGGACAAATGTGTTTACACAAAGTTCGCTGATGGAAGAGGAGTCATCGTTTGTCTGTACGTGGACGACATGCTAATCCTAGGTACGGATATAGGCTGTGTCACAGAGACAAAGAAGTTCCTCTCAACCAAGTTCAGTATGAAGGACTTGGGGGATGCAGATGTCATCTTGGGACTCAAGATCATCCGGACAGACACTGGACTAGCGCTGTCACAGTCTCATTATGTTGAGAAGATGATCACTCGTTACGGGTATCAGGATCTTCCAGGGATCGATATGCCGTACAAGTGTGATCTGAAACTGAAGCCTAATTCAAGGGAAAGCGTCAGACAGCTGGAGTATGCAAGCGTAATTGGAAGTTTGATGTATGCTACTACTGCCACAAGGCCTGACATAGCTTTCGCTGTGAGAATGCTGAGTCGTTTCACGAGAAACCCAGGCATTGAGCACTGGAAAGCTGTGAAACGGGTTATGAGAGATCTCAAGAAGACTCAGACATATGCACTGCACTACAACGGGTATACGACAGTAGTGGAAGGCTTCAGTGATGCTAGCTGGTGTTCAGATGTGGAAAGCGAGAGATCCACAGGTGGATATGTCTTTTCCTTGGGTGGAGCTGCTATATCGTAGAAGTCGAAGAAGCAGACTATACTCTCTCGTTCCTCCATGGAATCTGAATTCTATGCACTTGAAGCTGCAGCAGATGAAGCAGAATGGCTTCGGGAGCTCATGTATGATCTTCCAGTGGTTGGGGCTCAGATACCGGCAATACCGATATACTGTGACAACCAGGCGACTGCGGCGGTGGCATCAAATGACCTCTTCAACGGGAAGAAGAGGACTGTGCGGTTGAAGCACAGGGCAGTACACGATCTTATCAAAAGAGGTGTAATTGCAGTGATTGATGTTCGGAGTCAGGAGAACCTGGCAGATCCGTTCACAAAGGGCCTCAAGCGCCAGTTGGTCGATGACACAGCTTGTAAAATGGGCTTGAAGGCATTCTGATAGTGTGTCTTTGTAATCCTACCATAAAGTTTTATGCTATTAGTTCAAAGAGAAATCTACTAGGCATCTAACTTTTGGTTCAAAGGAGGATCACTGACTGGGAAACTATCAGGTAACAGTGGGTACTTGTTCTATGAAACATGGAAGGGATACGGACCCATAACTACTGTTGTCTACTATGTATTTTTCTGCGGAAAAAACAAATCCTGTGGAAGGTTGGCTTAAACACCTTAACGAGTTCTCAGGCAGAGTGAATGCCTGGTGTGCTTTACAGGAAGCACGGTAGAGCAGCACTACAAGGAGTGAAACTCCATGCTACAGTGGGATGACTCCACCATGAGGTTCCCAGGTAGGGGTAATGTCTCGGCTTTGCAAGCCAAGTCATAGCGGCGTAGCACCGCAAATAGGCAGGTAGCCTAATGCTGTATGACGTAATTAAAGAGTTGTAGACAGCACTACAAAGGGGAGGATGGCCCCATGTTACAGTGGCACGACACCACGATGAGGTACCCAGGTAGGGGTAAAGCCTCGGCATTGTAAGCCATGTCGTTGCGGCGTAACACCGCAAGGAAGCCTTAGGCTTCATGCTGCGTAGTTTGGCACTACAAAGAGGCTTGTGACCTCATGCTACAGTAGTATGACACTACGATGAGGTTCCCAGGTAGGGGTAATGCCTCGGCTTCAGGCCATGTCATAGCGGCGTAGCACCGCAAGGAAGCGCAAGGCTTCATGCCATATCTCTTTAATAAAGAACTCACCTATAGTGTATGGAAAGAGATATCAGGTCGTCTCTTGAGGGTAAACTTGTAGACGCCCAAAATTATACACTGAAACCAGGCTGGCACAAGGCCTTCAATGTGCAGCCAGAAGCACAGTTGATGTCATTATGTGAGTAGGAAGAATTACAATTATGGTGCAGAATTCAAGGCTTAGTCCATTTTTGTATCAATCTGTTATTTAACCTATGCGGGAAGATTCAAGTCGTAGCGACATCTCTCCTAATGCATGATGGGCAATCACTGTGGGGAACGCTCAACCCATATATTGAGATATGTGGGGGATTGTTGGTGTTTTTTGCCTTTGGACTAGAAAAGATAGTCCCACATCGGCTACACCAAATTGTGAGTATCTCAATATAATGCATTGCTTGTGTTGAGGTGTGCACATGAGGTGTAGTGGGGCACAAGTTTGTGCCATGTGGGAGTATTTTCCTAGAAGGAAAAAGGATTAAATCCAACAAGGATGCAAGTTGATTTTTGTTGTGCGGGCTCGGACTCGGACACGGACTCCAGGATGTCTCGTGCATGCACGGAAGTGTTCGGGGGGTAGGCGTGGACTGGCACACTTCTATGCTGATTGTGGGATGATCTCAAATATCAAACTCTATTTTTGAGTATTGGTACTTTAGTCCCACATCGGATAGGAGAAGAGGTGAAGTCTCAACTCCACTCTATAAATAGAGCCCCTTGGCCTCCTTTGAAAGATGCACCAAGAAGAGAATTAAGGGAGTCTGTAAAGTCCAGGAAGCCCATTCAAGTCTCAAATATTGACTTACGAGCGTTCCAGAAGTTCTTCGTGAACTTGCTGGTTCCTGGAAGCAGATCGTGTTGGGGCGAATCTTGCTTTGAGCAACGGTGATCTTAATCACCCCAGCAAGAACCTTTCCTCTTCTTCTTTCTTCTTTCTTCTCCTTCATCTAAGTTGTAACTCAGTTCTGTCCATCTGCAACTGCGATTGCAAGGAAGAATGTGAGATTTATTTTCTGAACTCAGTTTTGTCCGTCAGCAACTGCGATTGCGAGGAAGAACGTGAGATTTACTTTCTGATCATTGTTGCTTTTGTAAACAGATTTATATTATAGTGTTCCTCTTGGATCTCGAGAATAATCAGAAGGTGAACGTTTGTTGAACCTCTGATCTCGACATCGAGTCTACCATCTTTGATCAAGCCCCGGGACTAACAAAGATTAAATCAATGGTGTAGTTTTGTAATGATTATGTGCATGACATCCTTCTGTGTCTAATTTGGTCATACTGCCATCAATCCTAGAATCACCAAAATCTTAAAGATTTCTTTTTTTATAAATTCCTCTATCTAATTCTAAGACTACTAATTCCATATTCGGGTCGCGTTAAATATCATCATGATCTTCGAGTAATTACTATGGTTTTTATTAGTAATAAATCTTCAAAAGCTTCGATTTCTTCTCAATATTTATATTCCATAAAACTTTAATTTTTCTTAAGACACTTTCTTTTTCTTCTTTATTTCATTTGATGTTTCTCCTTAAGATTACTCACAAAATTTATATTCCTTAAAAATATATTCTCAATTCCTATATCTCACAATATAAATTTTAATAAGTACCAAAGTTTTGAATTCAAGGATTCTACATTCTTCTTCTTCCATCTTATCTATATATAGTTTTGTTCAAACTAAATTTCGACCTCATAATCTCTTTAAAATTGAAATTTAATAAATCAATTAGTCGGAGCAATCAAACTCTATCGTAGTCATGAAACTTCATATTCGTAATCATCATCAAAATTATCCTTAGGATATCAAGAAATTCCCACCTTTTAATATTGGGTAGCTTCGAGATCTACTACATCAAACGTCCTACTTATCATCTCATAAAAATTTCTCAATAACGGGTTTACCTTGAAGAACCGATTTCTCAATCGAGAAGTCTACTATCCTTTTAAAAAATGATATCACATTTCTCAATTTTGCCTAATAGGATTTACCACATAATTCCACTTCTGCATATTCAATCAGTGCAATCACATTAATTAATTATACCACTATTCTCCTCGGTGGGTTTTTTAATCTAACCTCTACTAACCGAGGGAAGTCATGGTCAAAGTTCATATCTACATAAGAGAATCATAAACGGAACAAGGTTGTATAAACTACGGAGGAATCGTAGCGAAATACGGGTGAAGCAATTGAATCGGAAGGGAGAAAGTAGGGTTGTTAATATTGCATGGAGAGTAAAAGATGTTATGGATCTAAGTAAATCAAGATAAGGTATGAAAATAAATGGACGAGGGTTATGCAATCGAGATAAAACACAAATTAAGCATTAGAAAATTAAGTAGATCACAATCATATATCGGGTCGAAAAATTTGAGTCGAGGTTGAGTCCATATTTGTAGTCAAAAGTATAACGACACCATGGTAAAGGCTTATAGTTTAATATTTATGACCCAAAATTCGTATCATAAAAATAGAGTACAAGGATACGTGTTTTAGTGGGACATGATATTCCTACATGAAGGTGGGCTCGTCTAGGTCTTGTATATGAAATTTGTTGGAAGGAAAAGTCTAGTGTTGTGCTCCAAATATCAAAGTCACTATAGGGGACACCAAATGATCAAAAAAAATAGGAATTGGGTTTTCATGGGGTACTAATTAATGCACAAAATAAAAAGATTAAGGCGCGAAATAAAGATAGTTTAGAAAATCTCGTAGATCAAGGTAAAATAAGTTAGGGACACAGTTTCTAGAGAGAAGATAGTCTCTTAGATAAGGGTGTGGTCGAAGAATGGTTCTAACAATTTTTAAATGTCAAACGAATAAAAGATGATGATGATAGACTGATTTGAGTAAGTCAAGATGAAGATACATTCACATGGCTGTAGACTAACTACACTTGTGTATATACGACTATCATGGTCATGGGTGATATGACAACTAATGTGGGATACTTCTATCTCGCTAGGGTGACCTCGTGTCTATCTTGGTTCTTTATCACGATAAGATTTAAATCAATAATTTGGAGCTTCCACAAAAGTCTCTCAATATAACTCTCAAAACAATCTATCAAAATTTCTAATCAGAAGTCGTCTACATAATCTTCTTAAAATTTAAATTCCTCTAACAAATCTCAAAATAAACCTTTATTATATTTATTTTTTTCCAAAATTTCTAATATCCATAAACGAAACTTTAAACTTAAAATCTAATTAACCTTATCAATCATAGATCATATGAAAATTTGAAATCTAAAAATTTACCAACTTTTATCAATCGCACTCAAGGTTAGGTCAATTGTAAATCATGCTGCAATATTTAAAAATTAAGATCCTTTTCCAATCAAATTTATATTCCTCCAAAGATGTATATCTAAATCCCAATAAATCATAAATATTTTCCAAAGGCCTTCAAAATCAAACTCAAAAAAAAAAAAATTGAATCAATTTCTTCCTCAATTGTATATGGATTCTAACTACCCTCTTGTGTATACCACTTACTAGTCTCATCATAAAATTCTCTCTATCATTCGAAGTTACTACCCAACTTAGAACCAACTAATCCTTCCTATAAGATCAAACCTTTATGAAAATGAGGTTCTTTGATCCTTAAAAGTAGTAGATGCATATTAATTGTAACTGTAATTCTTTTAGACATGTGTTTGAACTATGAGATATATTAGTGTAGTCATCTTCCTAGCTATTATTAAGAATAAAAAATAAGAATTCACGATAGAAAAGAATCAAGCAAGATGCAAATCAAGGAAGGCAAACAAGAGTTCTAAATTTAGAGTAAATGTAAGAGATCAAGTATGTGGATAAGATCCTAAACTCTAATCCTATACGCAGGCTAGCTTGGTACGGTAAAGTAACCAAACAATTTATCCAGACCTGTATGGGCCACCATAAAAATATGTAACGCCCCAGCCCCAAAATACTTATGACTAAGTACGTCGACATGCCAGCTGCATACATACGATGTATACTCCAATATATGGACCATCGTATGTACACATAAGCTGTAAAATGCAGAAAACCACGATACTAATCTCATCCATAAATAAGAAGTAGAGACTTTATAATAAACTCATAAATTATCATTTACAAGTTGTTGGACGGAGACAAATCCTCTACCAACGAAAAAAGAGAAATACATAATAACAAAATTTTGTTGAGCGATGCGAAGATGATCCAAGTGTAATCATCCTCGAAGAAATGGACTTGGCTAGAGCACCTGCAAAAATCACAAACACCCACCTGGAGAATTCACCAGGTCCTCAGAGGGACGTAACAAGATACATAAAGAACATGCCATGTAAATACTGAATATAAAATATGCCAGAAATAAAAGTAAGTGACAAGACACCAATAAGGTAATCTAACCATACTATAGTGAACATGTAGTTAAGAACAGACCTTTCGTCGCATGAGCCCTAGCTGTAAATAGGATCTGGTATAGTCCCCACTTGGGCACAGTTGTAGTGTCCCGTCCCACTCAATCAATCGGAGGAATCGAAACGCTAATGGCATTCGGCCTTAGCCTTGCTACGGCTACTCGAAAGCCCGCTCGGTCGAGACGACTCCTCGCTCAGGTGAGGTAGTTTCGGTGAACTCGCCTCATCTTAGCCTTCACATAATAAATCACATATTTTTAACTTGCACAAGTAGGCTTGATAATAAAAGAGACGAATCCACATAGATAAGGAAATAATCCAGACATGTCGAATTGAGTTAGAATATGGAAAGATCCAACGGTCGGCTTAGAGTTGGTGCACGGCATGCTTTGAAAAATGACACTCATCCCTTCGTCTCGTGGCCTGGGAGAAGGAAGTTGGTTTAAGTTGTCACCAAGTTGGAATTAGCCTAACTCATAGGCGTCGCACGTATAAATGCTTGATAAAGCATGCACGGTTCCACGATGTAAGGCTTGGCATAGCCTTTGCTCATCCCACGGGTTAAGTTGTAGGCCCGATTGAGTTAGGCTAAGTTATGCTATGCAATTGAGGGAGTTCTAAGCACTGTCCCATGTTTTCTACAGTTGTCAAAATACTTGGTCCCACGATTCCAAGTCCCATCGTATAAAGTATGACTTGGGCGGTAGTGTCGTATAGAACATAGTTGGCTTAAGGCACGATGTCACAGAATTAGTGTTTAAGGCACGAGCCACGGTTGATTTAAAGTAAGTTTGGAAAAAAGGGCTTTCGATAGGCATTCTTGAGTTGAGTAATAAGGATAGAGCAACAAAGGGGAAGGCTCGCGACCATGGGTCGTCGGGGGATCTCAAATATTTGAAGCCTTGATCTTGGTCCTGAAGGGATGGTAACATTGGAAGAAGAATGACTGTGTGAGACGTCAGTTCGAGTTAAGTCTTGCATGGTCATGGATAACTTGTCAACAAGTAAAAAGTTTTCTCGAGCGGCTATCCGAGGCCACGACACCGACTCGGCCTAGGAGGACACAGGGTATAGTCGTACATAAAGTTTTAGCACAGGTTAAGCAGAGACTTTCTACGGTGCTCACTACTCGCGTCGAAAGGACCCCGATTAACAAAACTATACGTCCAGGATAGCTTATTATGCTAGTGACCTTTCATATAGATGTGTCGGCAAGGGCGGCAATCTGCATGTGTGCCTTTGGATTGAGTCGAGTTGAATGTGTGTGCAGTTAGAAGACAATATTTGGGCCTAAGATTTGGCTGCAACGTAGACACCATGCTTTGGCACGGGTTGTGGTGTTAAGTCTTAAGTTATTAGCATAGAGTTGCAGAAGTTGGATTTGAGCTATTGCGAGTTAAGTCGAGAAGGGCCATAGGGCAAGTTGGGTGAAGTTACGTTGAGTTGCAGGGCACGGCCTCGATATATGAGGCACGGTCGCGCTATCATAACACAAGTATAGGCAAGTCAGTAAGTGGCGAGGCACTGCCTCAAAGAGGTAGCACATTTACATGGAAATTGGGTACTATCGCGTAGTTGCGTCTCTGATTATGGCCGAAAGGCAAGCATGACTTGATAGGTTAACGTTGTTGAGTTGACATTGTTGTTGCAAGCACGGAATGGTCTAGAAAAACAAAATAGGCCAAGGCGTCTGTCCTAAAACTGATCCTAAGATAAGACTAGAAAGACCATCATAAGGGGGCTATGTTGCACAATGTAAATTAACGTGTCAATTTTGTATGGGTAGGTGAGGAGCTCATTCTACCAGTACAGTTGAATACTGACATCCACACACTGTTTATATGCAGGCACAGGTAGAAGCTTGTGGCGCAGAGCTTGCTTGGAGCGTCGAGGCACGGAGTTCCTTGGCGATTCGAGGCTTACGACCGCATAGAGTCAGGACTTATACGGGACATAATGTATGGGCATCGCCTTCCGAAGCATCCGATGGTTCAAGACTTGTATTGAGAGATGAGATAGAGCTGAGTGACTTGTAATATGAGAAGTATGAACTTGAGTGAGCTTGAGCAACTTGTAATCTTGGCCTTGCGCCCTATTATAATCCTTGTTTCAATATCAATAAAATGCACCTTTTGAATGACTTGTGTTTTGTTCTAAATTTTTACTGGCATATTCAACGTCTCTGCTTAGGACTTCTATGCGACGATCCCGTCGTAGACGCTGTAATCGGTCGTTATGGAACCTGCCTTGCACGAGCGTAAATCTAGGCTCGTGCTACCTTATGCCTTAGCAAGGACAATCACTCCTACGGGAGCGGGGCGTGACATAATGGTATCAGAGCACGGCTTTACGTCCTTAGACTATCGATTGAATTCTTTAACTCTGATGTTTTCGCAAACTTTGAAGTATTGCTTCCGCAAGTTGATATCGTTGGTGCGCTCTCTCTCAAATGTCCCATGGAATGTCCATACAATAAGTCTAAATAATTTGTAAAACGTAGGAGAACAGTTTTTGACAAAACTAAAATATGGTTCGCGTAAGCACGGTTGGCTAAGTCGGGCTAGACATATACACCAAAGTTGCGTCGACCTTAGAAGAGTCGAGTGCGAGATTCGATCCATCTCGGATGACAATGAGTTGGAATCGATTGAGTAAGTGGGATGACTATCGGGGTATTATCGAGCGACGATAACGTCGATACGATATAATGAGCGTGCTTGGAATTCGAGGAATAGTTCGAACAGAAAATTTGAAGAAGTCGATTGTGAATCGAATGATAAGTTGAGGATTTGTTGAATGACTTCATCCCTGAGTGGTGTATGCGATAGCCTCAGGGATGTCGATCGATCGATTGAGGATGCGGGGTGTCAATGAGTCTATCAGCAAGCGTCGCGTGTATACAAAGCCGTAGATTGAGTATCGTTGAATAAGTTGTAGTCTTGAGATTTGACGAGTTGATTCGAACAACCTAGAAATTGATGTGCACGGGATAGTGCACGAGTATGAAATGCAGAATGATTGAGTAGGTGAAATTGAATCGAGGAAAAGTTAGGGTGTACGAATGGATAACTTGATCGAGGAAATTGATATGGATCGTTTACGAAAAGTTAGCACGATGGAAAGATAGCATGCATGAAAGATTTGATTTTAAAGTTACGCAAATGACTCTAAGAATTGGATTGAATGTTGCTCGATGATTTGAGTTAGCAAAGGAATGATACAAATTGAGGAAATACGTTAACCGATGACTTAAGATAGAAGGATGTACAATACGTGAATGTTGTTTGAGGAAATTGATATTGTAAATGATTCGAGAGATAATGATTGAACTTGAATTTAAATGTCGAGAAGATTATCCAGTCGGACGACAACATCATTTACACGACTCAAAATTGGTTGCAAAGGAAGATCGTCAGGTTACGCATATCATCGATGGTATTGAGGCGTATCAAAGATCGAAATACGATAACTCGGGGGTACTCTGACTCGATAAATGACGATCGTGCAAGTGTCGTTGTTTGGTTGGATGCTATACTTAGGATTTTGATTGAGATGAATGTTGGATGAAAATGATTATGTCTTGATGGTTGCATTGATAATCACAACGTCGACAATCTTGTCTTGTGCGAGTGCAACTCTAGCCTCGCACATGCATCGCATTGAATTTGGGGCGATCATTCCGTGTGAGCGCTGACATGGTGATTCATGTTGCAGGAATGATCGAACTCGAAAAAAAATCAGAACGCGGCAACTTTGATTGTCTCGACTTGTTGGTTTAATGCGAAGGCGAATTCGAGGATTTGTAGGACTTGTAATTGATGATTGAGTAAACTTGAGGATTGAATAGATCCAATCTACGTATCGAGAATGAATTAGTCTAGACACAAAACAAGAGTAACGTTCCAATGAGGATGATTATCCCGCGGAAGCGTGCATGGTGATTCATGCCCCCCGTGGATAATCTGACTCGCGTGAGATCGGGGCGTGACATATTGTTAAGCTAGACAACCTTATGATCGAATACGTAAATTAGGATAAATGGCTTAGGGAATATGAAATGTGAACTATGGTTTAGCGATGAATCGTGTCGTAGTGTGCTTCATTTGAGAAGGATCGATAGGTGGATTATATCGAACATTTCCGAAGAGATAGGCTATGTGAATTGCTAGTTGGACAAGCGATATTAAGATGTCAAAGTTTGGTTGAATGTGAGTTATCGTAGGATGGCTTTGCTAAATGACTCAGACCCCCTGCGATGAATGTTGGGATGTATGTAGGGAATCGATGCTCGATGTTTAGAAATCGGAGTGATGCAAGCTTGATAGAAAATCCCGTACTATCAATTTGGTTTGACCTTAGGATGGGGTCAGTGTTGATATTGTTGTTTGGAAACTATGATTCCAATACTAACGAATGACTTTAGCATAAAGACATAGCCTAGCGGTTAGGCAGATGTCCCGGTGCAGAGCGATAGAAATTATGGAGGCACCACTCACGAGGCTCGGTTGACATACACGTATATCGGGGACGCTTGAATATGTGTACAATCTGACTCGAGTGGTGATGGCGTATTCTCTATCATGAGGCTTGGCTGAAATACACGTATTTTGGAGACGCCTGGAATATATGCATAATCTAACTAAGTGATACGTTGAATTCAAGTAAGACTTGAAGAACAGGAAAGTGTCAAGTATTTTGAGATCGTGAGTTTTGAAGAAAAGATTGTGGGTAGCACGAGCGTGGCTCGGATTGAGGGAACGCATAGGAGAAACGTGTGCGAGAAACGTAGGATGTTAAATCAAGTTATAAGTCGATAAGTGTACTCAGTTAGTTTCGAGGACGAAACTTTTTCTAAGTGGTGTATGATGTAGGGCCCCGTACCGCTCAGTCAATCGGAGGAATCGAAATGCCAACAGCGTTCGAACTTAGCTTTGCAACGGCTACTCGAAGGCCCGCTAGGTTGAGACAACTCCTCGCTCAGGTGGGGTAGTTTCGGTGAACTCGCCTCATCTTAGCCTTCACATAATAAATCGCATGTTTTCAACTTGCACAAGTAGGCTTGATAATAAAAGAGACGAATCCACATAGATAAGGGAATAATCTCGACAGGTCGAATTGAGTTAGAATATGGAAAGTTCCAACGGTCGGCTTAGAGTTGGTGCATGGCGTGCTTTGAAAAATGACACTCGTCCCTTCGTCCCGTGGCTTGGGAGAAGGAAGTTGGTTTAAGTTATCACCAAGTTGGAATTAGCCGAAGTTATAGGCGTCGCACGCATAAATGCTTGATAAAGCATGCACGGTTCTACGATGTAAGGCTTGGCATAGCCTTTGCTCGTCCCACGGGTTAAGTTGTAGGCTCGATTGAGTTAGGCTAAGTTATGCTTGGCGATTGAGGGAGTTCTAAGCACTGTCTCATGTTTTCTACGGTTTTCAAAATACTTGGTCCCACGATTCCAAGACCCATCGTATAAAGTATGACTTGGGCGGTAGTGTCGCGTTGAACACAGTTGGCTTAAGGCACGATGTCACGGACTTAGTATTTAAGGCACGAGCCACGGTTGATTTAAAGTGAGTTTGGAAAAAGGGATTTCGATAGGCATTCTTGAGTTGAGTAATAAGGATAGAGCAACAAGGGAGAAGGCTCGCGACCATGGGTCGTCGAGGGATCTCAAATGTTTGAAGCCTTGAGCTTGGTCCTGAAGGGATGGTAACATTGGAAGAAGAATGACTGTGTAAGACGTCAGTTCGAGTCGAGTCTTGCATGGTCATAGACAACTTTTCGACAAGTAAGAAGTTTCCTCGAGCGGTTATCTGAGTCCACGGCACCGATTCGGCCTAGGAGGAAACAAGGTATAGTCGTGCATAAAGTTTTAGCACAGGTTAAGCGGGAACTTTCTACGGTGCTCGCTACTCGCGTCGAAAGGACCCCGATTAACAAAACTATACGTCCAGGATAGCTTGTTATGCTAATAAACACTTCATATAGATGTGTCGGCAAGGGCGGCAATCCACGTGTGTGCCTTTGGATTGAGTCGAGTTGAATGTGTGTACGGTTAGAAGATAATGTTTGGGCCTAACATTTGGCTGCAACGTAGACACCGTGCTTCGGCACGGGATGTGGTGTTGAGTCTTAAGTTGTTAGCATAGAGTTGCAGAAGTTGGATTTGAGCTATTGCGAGTTAAGTCGAGAAGGGCCATAGGGCAAGTTGGGTAAAGTTACGTTGAGTTGCAGGGCACGGCCTCGATATATGAGGCACGGTCGTGCTGTCATAACACAAGTATAGGCAAGTCAGTAAGTGGCAAGGCACTGCCTCAAAGAGGTAGCACGGTTACATGAAAATTGGGTACTATCGCGTAGTTGCGTCTCTGATTATGGCCGAAAGGCAAGCAAGACTTGATAGGTTAACGTTGTTGAGTTGACATTGTTGTTGCAAGCACGGGATGGTCTAGAGATACAAAATAGGCCAAGACGTCTGTCCTAAAACTGATCCTAAGGCAAGACTAGAAAGTCAATCATAAGGGGGCTATGTTGCACAAAGTAAATTAACGTGTCGATTTTGTATGGGTGGGCGAGGAGCTCATTCCACCAGTATAGTTGAGTACTGACACCCACGCAGTGTTCATGTGTAGACACAGGTAGAAGCTCATGGTGCGGAGCTTGCTTGGATGCGTCGAGACATGGAGTTCTTTAGCGATTTGAGGCGTACGATCGTATGGAGTCAGGACTTATACGGGACATAATGTATGGACATCGCCTTTCGAAGCATCCGTTGGCTCAAGACTTGTATTAAGAGATGAGAGAGAGCTGAGTGACTTGTAATATGAGAAGTGTGAACTTGAGTGAGCTTAAGCGACTTGTAATCTTGGCCTTGCGCTCCATTGTAATCCTTGTTTCAATATCAATAAAACGCACCTTTTGAATTACTTATGTTTTGTTCTAAATTTCTGCTGGCATATTCAACGTCTCTGCTTGGAACTTCTGTGCGACGACCCCGTTGCATTCCGCCTTAGCGAGGACGATCACTCCTACGGGAGCGGGGCATGACAACAGTGCCCTAAGCGCATGACATTCAAAAATAACAGTGGCCAACCTGAGGGGGTCATCATACCCGTATCTCCAACGGAGCTTCCGGATTACAAAAGAATGTGTAATAGAAGCCCATACGACAAGGAAATTTTCTCCCCACCCGATACACCTATCTAGGTTGCGTCCGCGATCATGTACCTCTACTAATTACTAAGTCTCCTAATATGCCTCTATTAGAAGTTAGACCTGACGCATGCGCACGGGTGATCAGCCAACACGCAAGGACTTATACATGCTACTCATCTCACACATACTCGTGGTACAACTATGTCGAGGTATTTACGATACACTACAAATGGTAGTCCCTTAAATGCAATCAAAGGATAATAAGTAAAGTAAAGCTAATATCACTGAGCAGATAATAAATCAGGCACTGTAAAAGTGGTACAGCTAGAAGAACTGGAATTAAATATACAGTGATATGCAATAAATAAAACGCAGACTGGATATAAACAGTATAAATGGTAAGGTATCTTGTCTGATGAGACGTCTGGTGTGGTGCAAGGGTCTGTCATGTTCCGATTTGTTAGATAGCCAAGATCGATGTGGAAAGGTCCAAATTCATGAGAAAATATAAGTACGATTAGCCACAATGAATGATAGTTATTGAAGGAATTTTCTGGAATACAACTATTTTTTATTTAGAAAATATTCATAATACTTGTAAGCTATTCTTATTAGCAAAATAGTTTTAAATAATTACTTAGAATTTTAAGAATCATTTATAATACTTGGAAACGGTATTTGTTTATTACCCAAAATAATTTAGATAAACACATAAAAAAAATTAGAAAAATATTCTAGGGCTGAAAACTAATTTTTTTTTGTCAAAATAAGATGGTTAGGTAAATAACTATATATTTTCCTTAGTAAAAGTTTTGGTAAACAATTGGGAAATAATAGAAAACATTTTTATGTAAACTCTATATTTGTCAAAAATAGGATTTAGGTAAACATATATTTTTGTCATTCAAGATACTTTTTATGAAAATACGTTGGGATAGAAATCGTATTTAGGTTTTCGCTAAGCTTGTAAAACAAAAAGGGCTCCTCTCTGGCCCCCTCTACTTTCCTGCTTCTCATTCGACTTTCTCAGCCTCCTATTCCGCATCATATGATATCCACCTCAACCAAAGCCTAGAGAATTATGACAATATTAATATTAACCAAGGTTCACAATATCGGTATCAGTGTTAGAAGTAAAAAGTTTTCGATTGGTGGTAGGGCGAGCCAGAATCCTTTAACGAAGGATTCTCTGTCAAAGGATTGTTGGTGGGGCGAGCCAAGATTCTCCGTCAAAGGATCCTGGCTCTCCCCACCACTAATCCTTTGACGGAGAATCCTCCGTCAAAGGATTCTAGCTCGTCCTACCACGTCAATCAAAAACTTTTTACTTCTGACACCGATACCGATATTGTGAACCTTGGTTAATATTAATATTTTCACAATTCTCTGGGCTTTGGTTAAGGTGGATATCATATGATGCGGAATAGGAGGATACATGATCCGAATGAGAAGAAGGGGAGTAGGGAGGGTACACTCTAGATACTTTTAATTAAACCCCAAACTTACCTTGACAATTACCCAATTTCTAAAATATCTCATATACTACTAGGATACTCACTCTATACACTCTAGGTACTACGATATACACTCTAGGTACTCACTCTATACACTCTAGGATACTCACTCTATACACTCTAGGTACTATGATATAATGCAAGGATACTCACTCTATACACTCTTACTTATGCGAGCCTTTTGAGGCAATCAGCGTTATACTAGATTTTCGAAAAAATTTAGAACTCTGATAGTCTCAAAAGGCTTGGCATAAGTAACTTAGTTGAGAGTGCTCAACTAAATGATACAGATCTCTCTCTTTCTATATGTTCCTTTGAGATCTCATTGTAATCTTTTTCTACGGTCAAAGACTTATAAATAGAGATGTATGGCGAATCGATACAAGGTTACAAACCAAAATCTCTCTTATCTAAAACCTCTATCAATAATTGACTGCTAAATGTTATCAACACCAAAACTTTAAAATTTAATTTTGTATCGAACAATTTTGTTGTTTGAACAGCAAGTCCCGACATTCATGACCAATTGTTCATCAATCAACAATTTAACGAATGTTCTTGACTAATTTTCTTTTCATTTCTCATCTCCAACAGAAGAAAATTACATAAACTCATACCAAAAAACAATTTAACTAATGTTCATGACCAATTATTTAATACATTATTTGTCTTTGACAATATATAATAAATCAAAAATATATGAGGGTGTCGGGAGCGGAGGGCAGGGGGTCGTGGGCTGCCAGATCTAGGGATAGGCGGAGGGAAAGGGTCGGGGCGAAGGCGGAGGGAAGGGGTCGGGGAGCTGGTCGGGGCAAAAGGCGGAGGGAGGGGGTCGGCGGCGGAGGGAGGGGTAGGGGTCGGGGGCGAAGGGGAGGGGACGGGGTCGGGGGCGAAGGGGAGGGGAGGGGGTCGGGGCGGGGATGGAGGGGAGGGGGTCGGAGGAGGGGGTCGAGGCAGAGGCGGAGGGGTCGGGGCAGAGGCGGAGGGGTCGGAGGAGGAGGGCAGGGGTCGGGGCGGAGGGGTCGAGGGTGGAGGGGAGGAGTCGAGGGCGGAGGAGAGGGGTCAGAGATACCTTCCAAACGGCGACGGCGACGGAGGTGGTTGGACGACAAAGGAAGGGGAGATCGGTTACGGGAAATTTTTGGAGGGGGGAATTTTGAAGGAAATGAGAAATGAGAGGCCAGCTGTCACGCCCCAGAACCAGAATACTGGAGAGCGGGGGCGTACATAGCCAGCTACGTATATTGAAATAGAATACATCTCAACTACACGGTCACGGCTGTCTAGATATAAGGGTTTACTACAAGCCAACGGTCTCTTATGTCAAGCCTATTGTCTCAATCTCAAGCAAGTAATATGATCACAAGATGTTTGACCACCAAATATACAATAAAAGGCGTCCCAAATATTACATATCAGCTGATCATGAAGCTAGTCGTACAAAATGCTAGGACTAGCAAGAGTTAAGTCATACATGATCAACCCTAAGACTTGTCAATCATGTTTACAGCCCGTAGGCAGACAGTAAGTAAAGTGCATCGAGGTAACAGGTGCTCGTCGGCTAAACGCCTCAAAAGAATAACTTTACAATAGAGTGAGCAAAAAAAAATAGAAAACCCACTCGTAGCCCGGGTTCCTTCTAGTCGCCACCATCGGGCTGGAGGTTCGAAAGATCCTCGGAAGCTGCTCCGAAATCTGGCCACACAAAACCAGCTGGGTCAAACCCCAGAAAGAGCAAGTGCCACAAAGAAGGCCACGAAATAAGAACAAAAGCCAGCATATCAGAACATAAGAAAAGAAATGGAAGAAGGTACAAGTAAATAAAGAGTGCCACAGGACAATAAACGACTAGTGACGTGGGACCATTCCGGGAGCCAGGTTACAACCCTTAAACCAGACAAGGACCAAGGTTGTAACCCTTCGCCTGAATAGCACTCTGTCTCCACTCATTTATTGTTTAATAATAAGTAAAACAGTCAAGTTCAAGAGTAGTCAGGTACTGGTACTAGACAAGACTTAGACAGGGCTAGACATCATCCATTCACAAGCGGCCAAGCAATTACTACGGCTTACTACTTTAACTAACTAGGGTTAACACAAGCCTAATTACTAACAAGATGTAATGAGAATTTCCCTGTCCCAAGCCCTGCAGACCATCCAGTTATCCTTCCGCGGGTTGAGAGTATGGTTGGGTACATCGCCCCGGAGGAGATATACCCTTAGGTGACTTAGAGGGTGCAACACATGACAGTACGCTGGAAATGTGCTCTACTCGTCGGCAAGCTACAAGTCCAATTAAGAGCGCCCAGATAACAAGATTGCCTGTGACTAGAAATTCTCCATGAACTATAGTGTGATCTAGTCATTAGCCTAATCCATATTCAGTATGAATCCCTGACCGTGGAACCAGGGAGTCACGTCCTAGACATGATGCAAGACAGGACCAGTAGATTGCACAAGCAAGCAAGCAGGAACACCCACGGTGTCAAGTTGATTATACGAGTCAAGTTACAAGTTACAAGTCAAGTCAAGTCAGGAGTGTGCCGCCACGGGCCACTATCAAGTTATCAAGATAAATCATGTCAGGGTACTTGTCAGGAGTGCGCCACGACGGGCCACGATCATGTCAGGTTGGTCATGTCAGGAGTGCACCACTACGGGTCACTGTCGTGTTATGCTAGTTCCTTGTCATACCATGCCATGTACAATAGTCATTCCAAACATATTACGTAAAATCAAGGTCATGACAAAAGGCGTAAGGATATAAAATGGACGTAAAATATCTAATAAAATATCAACATACAGGGCTATAGAAGAGCCAAGCTTAAAGAAATAAAACCAAAACTCCAAGAGCCAATGGATTGTGCAAGGGGTCAGGGGGTTGGATTGCGCAGGAATGGTTGGCGCAGGCTGCGAAGTACGCAGGCTTAGACTACGCAGGCAATGGATGGCGCAGGATGCAGACTGCACAGGCTTAGATTGCACAGGCAATGGATGGCGCAGGATGCAGACTGCGCAGGCTTAGATTGCGTAGGCAATGGATGGTGCAGGATGCAGGTTGCACAGGGGTCAAGCGTACAGGAGCCGATGGCGCAGGGTTGGTTGCGCAATCGGGCAGCGGCCAGGCTGCGTAGTCAGCGACCAACGCTAAAGAGCGCGACGCGGGGAGGCTGCGCGGTCAGTGCTGCGCTAAAGAGCGCAGACTGTAGATCTTCTTCTCCAGGCCGAAAGGAACATCAAGAACACCCAAAAATTCAATCTTTCATATCTTGGTCAATTCAAAACCAAATCTAGATTTTCAAAGGTCTACCTTGAGTAAAATTGAATTCTCTTCCACATGAAAGCATCAAAACCCACAAAAATCCAACCAAAATAGATCAAAACCATGTAAATCCAAAAATAGAGAAGACTTAGATCTAGAACAAAGGAGACTCCAAATCACAAAATGTCAAGTTCTAATGTTGATCACCATGGCCTAATCTAGCTAATGAACAAATAAAATGTGGTTCTCATGTGGTGGCAAGGTGCACTTGCCTATGGGTGTTGGTAAGTTGTGTAGAGGAAGGAAGAAGAAGAAGATGGAGTAATAAATGAGAGAATTATGGAGGAGAGAGAAAAGTAGGTAGAGTTTTAATGAAGGTGGGTTGTGTTGTGTTGAGGGTGGAGCATAGGCTAAGGTGTTCCATGCATGTTAAACCAAACCAAACCAAACCAAACCAAATCAAACCAATTCTCCTCCACAAAACAAACCAAGCCAGGTAAAACCCAATTACGAGAACAAAAATCTGCAAGTCAAGCCAATTACAAGTACATGCCAAAATCCGAGAAAACGAATACAGGTCTGAAATACATGCAAGCTTGACAAAATACGTATTCAGAATATGGGTGTTACAACTCTACCCACCTTAAAAGAATTCCATCCTCGGAATTTAATTAAGAGGCTAGAGAGACAAGGACAAGCTATGTTAATCACAGGCAAGCTATAACCAGGCAAGCAATCAGACAATCATACATGCAAGCAAGGGATGGAAAACATAAGGCATAAGGAAGACATTATACCTTACGAGTTGAACAGGTAGGGATATCGCGATCGGATGTCATGCTCACGCTCCCACGTTGACTCACCGAGAGAGTGATGACCCCAAGCAATACGGACTAAACTAATAGTCTTGTTCTTGAGTATCTTCTCTCTCCGGTCCAATATAGACACGGGCCTCTCCTCATACGAAAGGTTGGTACCAACAACCAGTTCTGAATGGTCCAGGATATGGCTCGGGTCCGGGATATACCGTCGTAATTGGGATACATGGAATATATCTTGCACCTCACTTAGCAATGGCGGAAGAGCAAGACGATAGGATACATCTCCTACTCGCTCCAGGATGTCGAACGGCCCTATATACCTAGGACTAAGCTTTCCCCGCACGCCAAAGCGAATGACGTCGCGGTTAGGCGAGATCCTAAGGAATACATGGTCGTCGATAGCGAATTCTAAGGGTCGTCGATGAGCATCGGCCCAATGCCGCTGGCGATCTTGGGCAACTCGAAGACGATCTCTGATCCTTCTGACCACTTCAACTGTCTGGGCAATCATCTCTGGACCAAGTATCTGCCTCTCTCCGACATCATCCCATGCTAGCGGAGATCTGCACTTCCTACCATACAGAGCCTCGAACGGAGCCATCTGGATACTGGCCTGGAAACTATTATTGTACGAGAATTCCACAAGATGCAGGTGATCTTCCCATGTACCACCGAATTCGAGTGTGCAAGACCTCAACATGTCTTCAAGAGTCTGGATTGTGCGTTCTGACTGACCATCTGTCTGCGGATAATATGCTGAACTGAACTGGAGACGAGTTCCCAAACTCTCTTGCAAGCTACGCCAAAAGTGTGACGTAAACCTTGAATCTCGGTCCGAGGTGATACTGATGGGCACACCATGAAGCCTGACAATCTGCCTGAGGTACATCTCTGCCAACTGAGCCATTGACTGCCCAATTCTGAATGAAAGAAAATGAGCCACCTTCGTGAGCTTGTCAACTATAACCCAAATAGCATCTCGACCAGCTGGGGATCTAGGCAATCCAGTCACAAAATCCATGGTCATATGCTCCCACTTCCATTCTGGAATCGGCAAGGGCTGAAGAAGTCCAGCAGGCCTCTGATGTTCAGCTTTAACCTGCTGGCAAACCAAATACCGAGAGACAAACCGGGCTATCTCCCTCTTCATGCCATTCCACCAGAAGTGCTGACGAATATCACGGTACATCTTCGTGCCACCGGGATGAATAGAATACTGCGAACTGTGAGCTTCTGCCATGACTTCCTGTCTGATATCTCCACTGGGTACACAAAGACGAGAGCCGTGTCGAAGTGTACCATCTTCATGAATGCATAACTCTGGCCTTCTTCCTGTCTCACACTCTGCTCTGAGCTGCTGAAGCTTGGAATCTGTAGACTGCGCCATCCGGATCCTCTCAACTATGCTGGACTGAACTTGTAGGCTGGCCATCAATACCACGTTGGAAGGAAGAACCACTTCAATTCCCATATTCTGAAAATCTGCCAATAACTCTGGTTGTGCCGTTAGGAAATAAACTCCGGCTCTCCGGCTCAACGCATCTGCTACAACGTTGGCCTTTCCTGGGTGATACTGCAAATTCATATCGTAATCTACCAGTAGCTCAAGCCATCTTCTCTGCCGCATATTAAGGTCCTTCTGGGTGAAAACATACTTCAGGCTCTTGTGATCAGTAAATATCTCCACTCTATCTCCGTACAAGTAGTGTCTCCACAACTTAAGTACAAACACTACTGCTGTTAGCTCCAAGTCGTGGGTCGGGTAACTCTTCTCATGATCACGAAGTTGACGTGATGCATAAGATATTACCTTCCCATGCTGCATCAAGACACACCCCAATCCTCTGCCTGAAGCGTCACAATAAACTGTGAATCCTCCGGTCCCATCTGAAAGTGTAAGAATGGGAGCCGTTATCAAACCTCGCTTCAACTTCTCAAATGATTCCTGACACTCTGCTGTCCAAGCAAACTGCATATCCTTGCGGGTCAACTGGGTCATCGGTGCTGAAATCTTTGTAAAATCTGAAACGAATCGCCGGTAGTAGCCGGCCAATCCAAGAAAGCTACGAACCTCTGCCACTGAACTAGGTACTGGCCATGACTCGATAGCCACAATCTTCTGGGGATCCACTTCCACTCCTCCTCGAGTAATGATGTGACCCAAGTACGAAATACGATCGAGCCAGAACTCGTATTTACTGAACTTGGCGTACAACTGATGCTCCCTAAGGCTCTGAAGGACAACTCTGAGATGCTGCTCATGCTCTGCTTCGCTCTTGCTATAGACCAGGATATCATCTAGGAACACGATCACGAACTGATCTAAGTAGGGCATGAAAATGTGATTCATGAGGTCCATGAATACAGCTGGCGCATTGGTCGCTCCAAAGGGCATAACAAGGAACTTCCAATGCCCATATCTCGATCAAAACGCTGTCTTCGGGATGTCCTGCTCTCTGACTCTGATCTGGTGGTATCCTGACCGTAAGTCTATCTTTGAAAATACTGAAGCCCCTTTGAGTTGATCAAACAAGTCATCTATCCTCGGGAGAGGGTATCTGTTCTTGATTGTCACTGAGTTCAAGGTACGATAATCTACACATAGCCTGGACATACCATCCTTTTTTTTCACAAGAAGCATCGGGGCTCCCCAAGGTGATCCACTTGCACGAATGAATTCCTTGGTCCGGAGTTCTTCAATCATCTTGTACAAAATCTCCAACTCTGAAGGTGCCATTCTGTAGACTCTCTCTGATACTGGTGCTGTTCCGGGGATCAAGTCTATAGTGAACTCAATCTCCCGCTCTGGCGGCATCCCTGGAAGTTCCTCTGGGAAGACATCTGGAAATTCTTCAACTATCCTGGGCAACTGTACTGCTGATACTGCCATCCGCAACACTGGGGAGGATGGCTCCACCGCGCCTCTGGAAAATGAAAACTCTGGCTCGCCTGGAATACTAAAGATAACCCTGCCAACATGGCAGTCTATCCTAGCATACTGGTTCCTCAACCAATCTATGCCTAAGACTACATCATAGTCTGCCATAGGGAATTCTATGAATCTAGCGGGGAACTCTCTACCGCTAACTATGATCCGACACGAGAAAAACACTCGATCTACTCCCACAAGACCATTACCAGTAAGTATATTGAGCCTCACTGATAATGACTCGGGCTCCAATCCTATCCGTGTCGCGAATCGTGCAGACATGAATGAATGCGATGCACCAGAATCAAATAATACTGAAGCTGGAAAGGAGTTGACGAGAATAGTACCTGCCACTACCTCACCTGGTGCAACTTCTTCTTCCATAGCCATCATCATGGCCTGACCTCTAGCTGCGGGTCCCCTCTGCTGGAAACCTCTCTGCCTACTCTGCACTGGAGCCTGGGCACACTGCTGCTGGAATGCCTGGGCCTGAGGCAACAATGGCCTCGGGTACTGCTGCTGCTGCATGGGTGCTGGTCCCCTAACCGATGGACTGGTTAGGTTGGAAGAGGACGAACTACCCCTATTCGGGCAGGCTCCTATCTTGTGATCTGCCACTCCACAAGCTAGGCACAATCCTTGTGCACTACGACAATCTGCCACTACATGGCTTGGCTTCCCGCAATGTGAACATCCCATTGCGGAAGTCTGCTTCTGCTTCTGCTGCTGCGGGTACGTCGGGGTCGAATGCTGAACCGACATTACTGAGGCCGCCCGCCTCGGAGTTCCAATGGTCAATCCCCTAGCTGCTGGGGCTGGAGCTGATGATTGCTGCATCTGACTGTGGGACCGCTTCCTACCTCCGGTCCTATCCACGATCCTCTGGGAGGTGTACTCATGCCTCCTAGCTGCCCTCAATACTGCATCGAACGTCTGGTGCTCGAACTGCTCAACCGCCAACAAGATCTCCAAATGCAGTCCTTGCTGGAATCGCTGGGCCCTATCAAACTCGGTTGCCACCAAGGTAGGGACAAACCTACTGAGTCTAGAAAACTCAGTCGCATAACCGTAGACTGTTCTGTCTCCTTGCTTCAAGTTGGTAAATCTGGTCTGCAGGTCGTACCGAGCCACAGCATCGAAATACTTCGTCTGGAATCTCTCTCTAAACACTGCCCAAGCAATAGGTGCTACTAATCCCATAGCCTGAGTCGCCCACCAACTGCGAGCTAAGTCCAACAACTGCAGGCGTACCACCGCCACCTTCTCATTCTCAGGTGTCCTAGCTGCTTCCAGAACCACCTCGGTATCCTGAAGCCAAGCTTCCACGGCAATCGTATCTTCGTTGCCGTCGAAGAAAGGAGGGTTCAAGCGCTTGAAGCTATTGGCCGCGCTGTTCCCTGGATGACCGCCTCTGGTCAAAGCATCTGCCACTGCCTGAAACAAGGAATCTTCTCTGCGATCTTGAGAAGTTATCAAGGTCCTGATGAGACCTAACAAGGTGCCATCATCAAGTTCGACAGGCTGGACGGGCCGAACTGGGGGTTCTCCTCCAGGAGGTATCACTCTGGAGGCGACTCCGGAGTGCTGGGCTTGATCTCCAGGTTGCTGCTGGTCCACGGGAGGTGCTCCACCTTGCTGATCGGCAGGGTCAGGTACAGTGCCTCTGAAGAAGACGACACAGGGAAAACAATAAGGAAGGACCAGGACAGATCAACGATACCAGCACATGATCAAGGCAAGAATCCAGAGATTCAGAGGATATGAACGGAGATCAAGGACGAGTAATGATTGAGACATCTATTCGGTAAACCCTCACATTTCTTGATTGACAAGACCTGCATGGGCCACCATTTAAACCATGTCACGTCCCAGAACCAGAATACTGGAGAGCGGGGGCGTACATAGCCAGCTACGTATATTGAAATAGAATACATCTCAACTATATGGTCACGGCTGTCTAGATATGAGGGTTTACTACAAGCCAACGGTCTCTTATGTCAAGCCTATTGTCTCAATCTCAAGCAAGTAATATGATCACAAGATGTTTGACCACCAAATATACAATAAAAGGCGTCCCAAATATTACATATCAGCTGATCATGAAGCCAGTCGTACAAAATGCTAGTACTAGCAAGAGTTAAGTCATACATGATTAACCCTAAGATTTGTCAATCATGTTTACAGCCCGTAGGCAGACAGTAAGTAAAGTGCATCGAGCTAACAGGTGCTCGTCGGCTAAATGCCTCAAAAGAATAACTTTACAATAAAGTGAGCGAAACAAAATAGAAAACCCACTCGTAGCCCGGGTTCCTTCTAGTCGCCACCATCGGGCTGGAGGTTCGAAAGATCCTCGGGAGCTGCTCCGAAATCTGGCCACACAAAACCAGCTGGGTCAAACCCCAGAAAGAGCAAGTGCCATAAAGGAGGCCACAAAATAAGAACAAAAGCCAGCATATCAGAACATAAGAAAAGAAATAGAAGAAGGTACAAGTAAATAAAGAGTGCCACAGGACAATAAACGACTAGTGACGTGGGACCATTCCGGGAGCTAGGTTACAACCCTTAAACCAGACAAGGACCGAGGTTGTAACCCTTCGTCTGAATAGCACTCTGTCTCCACTTATTTATTGTTTAATAATAAGTAAAACAGTCAAGTTCAAGAGTAGTCAGGTACTGGTACTAGACATGACTTAGACAGGGCTAGACATCATCCATTCACAAGCGGCCAAGCAATTACTACGGCTTACTACTTTAACTAACTAGGGTTATCACAAGCCTAATTACTAACAAGATGCAATAAGAATTTCCCAGTCCCAAGCCCTGTAGACCATCCAGTTTTCCTTTCGGGGTTGAGAGTATGGTTGGGTACATCGCCCCGGAGGCGATATACCCTTAGGTGACTTAGAGGGTGCAACACATGACAGTACGCTGGAAATGTGCTCTACTCGTCGACAAGCTACAAGTCCAATTAAGAGCGCCCAGATAACGAGATTGCCTGTGACTAAAAATTCTCCATGAACTATAGTTTGATCTAGTCATTAGCCTAATCCATATTCAGTATGAATCCCTGACCGTGGGAACCAGGGAGTCACGTCCTAGACATGATGCAAGACAAGACCAGTGGATTGCACAAGCAAGCAAGCAGGAACACCTACGGTGTCAAGTTGATTATACGAGTCAAGTTACAAGTTACAAGTCAAGTCAAGTCAGGAGTGCGCCGCCACGGGCCACTATCAAGTTATCAAGATAAATCATGTCAGGGTACTTGTCAGGAGTGCGCCACGATGGGCCACGATCATGTCAGGTTGGTCCATTTTCCATAAATAAATTCCTTTATTTATTGTGTATCTGGGAAAATTACAACTGTGGGAATCTGATCTAGAAGACGATCACTTTATCCCTTGGACTATGCGAAGAAGAAAAGCTCTCAAAATTTTGACAGTAGATAACTATGTATCAGTCCAATGAATGAGAAAAAAAACTCTATTTATAGAGTCGAAAATAATAACTGAAAAGATAACTGTCTTCACAGTCTGTGCTTAGTTGAAAATCACGCAGGATTTAACATATGCAAGACTGTGAACAGTTACTGGACGTGGCCTGTAACTGTTGGACACATGGCAATCAAGCATGAGTCGTGTGCAAGTTACAGGACACGCAGGCGAGAGATCAGTGGCATGGCCGCCACGTACTCTAATTTAATGAAATCCACGTAGACTTGTTGAAGATGAAATCCACGCAAACTCGGGATAGAAAGCTTCAAAATCCACGCACGCTTGGGGCAAGAAGCTTCAGAATCCACGCAGACTTGATGAAGAAAACTTCAGAATCCACGCAGACTTGAGGAAGAAGAAAACTTCAGAATCTACGCAGATTTGAGGGAAAACTCAAAATACACGCAGACTTGGGATAGAACTGCCAACTGTCTTGATTTGGCGTGCCTCGACTGACACAAAATCTCTGACAGTGGTTGCTTTTGTCAGTCACATTAAATGACAAGAAGCTCTTTTGGTACGCCAACTTGACAAAGGTTGAGTCTTGCTGAAGAAGATTTTGAAAATCACGCAATAGACGGCTGTGATCTCTCGAATCCTGTGCATACGTGGCATACGAAGAGATATTCTTCGACTATTGTGCTGTCAGTCATAATTACTCTCTGACAAATGATGAGCTGTCTCCTCAGCGTGATTCGTAAATGTTGTTTTGATCAACTGAGCGTGACTTTTGACTCTGTCCTGATCAACTCAGCGTGACTGTCATTTTTTAAAGGCCTACAAGACCCCCTTCAAAGTTTTCGAAAAATTGAAAAGACTTCAAAATTTTCAAAATACTTTGAAAATAAGATGATAAAATGAAATCAGTCACGCTGTGATGACTTCAAAAAGATATTTTTGGAAGTCGGAAAGACTTCGAAGTTCTTTGAAAATATCCAAATGAACTTATTAAATGTCATGATGACTCTTCATTTTCCGAGACTGATTGCATCCAGTTTATGGTAGAATATGAACCGCCGGCGAGCTCTGTTATATAAACAGGGAGAAGATTCATTTTTAATCTTCATCTTACGTCAACATGACACCAAAGGAGAAAGCTGAAGAAGAAGCACGCAAGTTGGGCTTTTATTCCCATGGTGACCCCACTTTTGGGGGTGAAGAGCCAGAGCCCCTTGTCTTCGAACTCAAAGATGATCCCTTGCAACTAGCCAAGAATTTCTTGAGCTATTTTGGCTTGGATGGCTCGTCCTCTTCTGGTGGGTGCAGCCTCATAGAGCAGCGTAAAGTGTTTAAGGCTCTGTTGCACCGTCTGGGAGTTAGGAGCGTAGAAGAACTAGGTACCAAGCTCAGTCGCTCTGGAAAATAGAGCGTGTCTTTTGTGCTTTTGTTGCACTCTTTTTGTTTTGTCTTTTGTAAGGCCATCAGTGCCTATCTTGAAGAATGAAGTACAACTTCTGTGTTTAATCTGCGTGCATTAATGAAGAATATTAATTAGCACCCTTTGACTATTTCTAATGTTGCTCTGTCTTCCAAAGCACACGTGACACTCATTCCACGGTTTACGAGCGCTATTTATGCGGATCTTTTCCAAGAATAGACCTGTACTTTGCCCTTTAAATAGATAGAAGAGTTTCACAGATACTCATCTCCCATTCCTCTTCTGAGAATGAAATTTTTGGGAGATTTTACTCTCAAACAGGAAAGCAATGTTTTCTAATGTTCGACTTCTGCGCACTGTATCAAACATGAGTCTGCCAATCCTTAGCACCAAACTTGAAGGTAAGTCAATGTAATACGTGTACTATTTTTGCTATTTGAAGATAAGCTTTATGTTTCTGATTTGAACAATACACGCCTGTCCCTGTTTGATAAATGCACGCTGAATGATTTCTGTTGATCTAATCTTTTTCCTCTTAATGCTTTCTGCAGAAACTTGGCTAAAAATTTTTTTCAGAACTGGCATTGGGGATGTGGATGTTGTGGAGAATATCCTGCTGACATCTACATCAGGGAGCTCATACGCTTTTGATGCGTAAATCAAACAACTCAGAACTCTTCGTGGGATAGAAGGGTCTTCCTCAGATGGTAGGAAGAGCCTTTATACACGAGAGTTGGATGGTGGAGTTAACTCTACCCTGAGAAATCGGGTAGTAGAGTTCCTTTCACGGGAGAACTAGGAATTGTATCCCAAGGTTTGGATACATTCCTGTCTTCCTTGAGAGGTTACCCCCAATCCACCAGTTGTATTGGCAGCACCACGACTTTGGGCTGCCATACTCTTTGGTTCTCCTCTCGTCTGAGAGAGAAGACCAGAGTTTGATTCCTGCTGATCTAGTCGTGACTGGGACCCAGACAGTCAGGAACTGCCACCAACAACAAACCTGACGGAGAAGGTCCGACGGAGAAGATCCAAAGAAGAAGATAGATCTCTATTAGGTTATTGTTGTGGTATAGAATGAAAATCCAAGATTTGTGATAGATTTCCATTATGATTTGTAAGAAAGTCTAAGAAAATGTAATAGACTTTTTGTGGTAAAATGAGAATGGAAATGATAATTCTTCTATGCTCAAAGATTTGTATTTATGGATGAATTGTGGACATGATAGATAATGAAATCTTCTTTTCTGTTTTAGAGTATATAATATTATCAGAGGTATTGTGGACGTGATAATATGTAGGAACTCAAAAGAAAATAGATTGATTTCTATGCAGAGGTCAAAAAATGACAAATGAGTAAGTAGATTCGGAATTAATTCAGAGGTTATGAAAACATGATCAATAACGAATCCCCACTTTAATAAATTGATAGAAGATCATGAACGGACGAATAAATGAATGGATGAATCGTCGGATGAACGCAATTAATGGATGAATGAATCGTCGGATGAACGTGACGTTTCATTATTTGTAGAACTTCTGCCTATAAATATAGCAGAAATTTGACAAGAACGAACACTTCTTCTTTCAAACATAAAAATGTCGTCTGAAGAAGCATTCAAGAAAACTGGAATTGCCTAAAAAGTTCAGAAAAGTACTGAAGAACACCCTGCTGATCCAGTTCAATCGAAGAAGATGGAAGCAGGCGAAGGTTCGTCTGCACCCAAGCCACCAAGGGACATTCTGGATTTCCTGCTCGAACCAGGAAAGACTGAAGAAGAAGAAGCCATGAGGATGGCCGTTTGTAAGTTCCTCGTGGGTTCTAGCAAGGAGGTTCTCGACTCTTTTGCTGATCACGTCTTCGAGAAGGACGGCAGTGGCCCACATCCAAATGTAGAAAAGGATGATAGTGATCTTCTTTAATATCATGTATCATCATTCATGATAAAAATAAAATAAAAATTTTATTTCTAAACATGAAACTGTCTGATGATTACAAGCATTTACATTTATATATAGTACTTTTTAAGGAATTTGCCATTAATAGGCATCAAAACTTTTCGACCATCCAATTCTGAGAGTTGATAAGCTCCATTTGAGAAAACTTTGCTCACAATATAGGGTCCTTCCCACTTTGTGTCAAATTTGCCCTTGCTCATATGAGTCATAGTCATAGGACGTCTGACAGTGAGAACAAGTTCTCCTTTTTGATACGCCCGAATTCTGACTTTCTTATTAAAAGCTCTTGAAATTCTAGCTTAATAGAATTCAATATTCTGTTGAGCAGATAATCGCTTTTCATCCAGAGCTTCTAATTCTTGAAGTCGAAGACGATCATTATTTTCTGCAGTGAGTTCATTAGTGATTGCTATCCTTAAAGAAGGAATTTGAATCTCTAATGGAAGAACAGCTTCGCAACCATACACCAGAGAGAAGGGTGTACATTTAGTAGCATTACGAACTGTAGTGCGATAAGCCCACAAACATTCACCGAGCTTCTCACTCCAATTTTGTTTGTTAGTAGAGACAAACTTCTTTAGGAGTTTGATGATGGTCTTGTTGAAAGCTTCTGCTAATCCGTTAGCTGCTGGATTATATGCGGTAGAAGCCACATTGTTGATCCGGTGATCGTCACAGAATCGAGTAAACTTCTGACTGACGAACTGTGGTCCGTTATCATGAATAATGCGTCGAGGAACACCAAATATGCAGATGACGTGGTGCTTAATAAAGCAAATGACATTGGATGTCTTAACTTCAGACAAAGGAATGGCTTCGGCCCATTTGGAGAAGTAATCGGTTATTGCAAGAATAAACCGATGACCCTTGGATGACGGCGGATTGATCGGACCAATAATGTCCATGCCCCAAGCTTCGAAGGGCCATGATGCTGCCGTCGGATGTAAGAACTCCGAGGGTTGATGAATAAAATCCGTATGGATTTGACAAGCTTTACACTTCTTTGCATATTCGATGGCATCTGATACCATAGTGGGCCAATAATAACCCATACGTCGAATACGGTCTTGAAGTTTTGGTCCTGGCTGATGCGCTCCGCAGATTCCATCATGTGCTTCACGAATAATTTGTTGAGTCTCGTCACCGGCAACACATCGGAGAAGTAAACCATCATAGGCTCGACGATATAAGTTCTTTGTTGTATGATTATAATAGAATCGGAATGATCGTCGTCTGATAGATGCTGCTTCACTCGGATCATCCGGAAGAATATCATACAATACAAAATCTAAGAAAGGAAGTCTCCAATCCGTATCCGTATTTTGATTCTCGGCCGAATGACTGAAGATGAATTCCTTGCTGGAATCAGATGAAGATGATGAAGATTTACGACTAAATCCAAATCCTCTTGTTGTGTTGACGTCATGAGATGTTGATTCTTCAGTGTCAACTGGAAGTCCTAGGGTCAGGTTATTTTCAAGATGGAACAATTCTCGATTGCGAACAATAATCATTTGTTGTCGTCTAATTGGGATAGCCAACACCGCTGCAAGATTAGCTAGAGCATCAGCTTCTGTGTTACATGCTCGCCTAACATGTTCGATGAAGAATTCTTCAAACGAAGAAGCCATAATTATAGCTGATCTATGATAAGGAACCAGATCTTGATGGCGGACTTCATAAGTACCCCTTATCTGATTGACAATGAGTTTAGAGTCTCCATACGCCTCCAAATGTTGAATATTTAGATGTTTAGCGAGTTGAAGACCAATGAGTAATGCATTGTACTCAGCTACATTGTTTGAATATGGCTGATCGAGAGAATAAGCTCTTTGGATAGCAAGACCTTCTGGCGATACAAGAACGATTCCAACTCCAGCGACAATATCACCATTAGGACCTATCCTTAAAGCTCCATCAAAGAATAGACGCCAAGTAGGATCTTCTTCAGCAATTTGGTTTGAATCTAGGACTTCATCTGGAATTTCGTCATAGAGTTTTGAATCTTTTGGAATTGAATGAGCAGCCAGAAAATCAGCTAAAGCTTGTCCTTTGACTGACTTCTGAGGAATATAATGCATGTCATACTGAGCAAGTAGGATTCCTCAGTTAGCTAATCGAGAATTCAAAACACTGGGTTTCTTCATCATGATCCGTATAGGATTGATCCTGGAGATGACATGAATAGTCTGGCCAATGATATAATGTCGTGTCTTTTGAACAGCGAACATCAAGGCTAGACATTCTTTTTCGACCGGTGAATATCGAGGTTCAGCTCCGGTCATAGTACGACTGAGATAGTAGATGGCTTGTTTATGACCATTTTGATTCTTTTGAGCGAGTAATGCACCCAATGAATGACTCATTGCTCGAGTATATAGGAGAAATAGAATTCCTGAAACGGAAGGTACCAATACTGGAGGGCTCATCAGATATTGTTTTATATCATCGAATGCTTTCTGACATTCATCATTCCAGACAAAAGAAACACCTTTCTTCATAAGTTTGTTGAATGGTCTGCAGCGTCCTGATAAATTAGAAATGAATCTCCTGATATAAGCGATCCTTCTTTGAAATCCTCGTAGCTCTTTTAAGGTGCGTGGAGGACGCATCTCTTGGATGGCTTTGATCTTCTCGGGATCCACGTGTATACCTTTAGAGGTAATGACGAAGCCGAGAAATTTACCACTAGAGACGCCTAAGAAGGACTTAGTAGGGTTCATCTTTAATTGATGCTTACGCATTAGATCAAATATAGTCTTCAAATCTTGGATATGATCCTCCTTTTGTCGACTTTTGACTGCAATATCATCAACATAGCATTCGACTGTTTTTCGCAAATGTTCACGGAATATAGTGCTCATAGCTCGTTGATAAGTTGCTCCTGCATTCTTGAGACCGAATGGCATAACTGTATAACAGTATGTACCGATCGGCGTTCTGAAAGAAGTATGCTTCTCGTCATCTGGAAACATTTTAATCTGATTGTATCCAGAATACCCGTTCATGAATGACATCCGTTCAAATCCACAGGTATTATCAATCATGACATCAGTGATTGGTAGAGGGAATTCGTCTTTAGGACAAGCCGCATTGAGATCGCGAAAGTCTATGCATACTCTGATCTTGCCAGTCTTTTTAAGGACAGGAACTATATTAGCCACCCAATCGGGATGTTGTTCCTCTCTAATAAACACGGAGGTTATGAGTTTATTGACTTCAACTTCAATTGCATCCATAATATCTAGACGAAATCGTCGCTGTTGTTGTTTGACCGGTTTAACATTCGGCAAGATGTTGAGCTTGTGAGTTGCAATTTGTGGATCAAGTCCTGGCATATCTTCATAACTCCAAGCGAAGACGTCGATGTAGTCACGAATGAGTTTGATCATGTCTTGCTTATCAGGTTCAGAAAGACTTTCACTAATGAATATTGGTTTGGAAGATCCCCCTTCACCAACATCTATTTGAACAAGTTTGTCTTCTGTCGGAGGTTCTTTTTGCTCGAAACGAAACTCCCATTGATTATCTAATCTTTGGGCCCATTGTTCCGATTCAGGTGAGATTTCAAACTCTTCTTCGTCTTTATCACTTTCTTCAGAATGGTCAATGGAAACCATGTTGGAAGACAAAATGTTGCAGTAGAAGTCCCCGATACTTGTATCGGAATCCCAAGAAGTGGTACTAGAAGAATCAGATCTCTTATCTTCGTCAGACTCAGGATCTTCATGAATAATATTGATAAAAGGAGTAGGAGCTATATAGCCCAATCCGCACTTCGTCCTTCCATATTTCAGAGGAGGAATACGAACAGGCATTTTTCTTCCTTTTCCACTATTGAGGCCAGTCCTGAAGTCATAGCCCATATTTTTGATGATGTCTTTAGATTGCTGACTATAACGACGTAGTTGTAATCTTCCAGTGTCATCATTTTTGTCTTCATCTTCTAAATCAGAAGGACTTTGGGGCCCTTTATAGAAGAATATTGGAATGTCTCCTGGCTTTCTGCTGGGAACTAGAAAGTATGAAGATTGTACAGGTTCTAGGGATACATTTGTATGAACAGTCTGTACAACCCCTATGGTTATTGCGTTCAAGTCATCTAACAAATGTAAATAACTATGAACATAATTACACACATCAGCATACTGCAAAGATGGAGACTTTTCATTAAATGTAAAAGCAGCAGTATTTACATTGGGAGAAGGCTGAGCCTTAGAGATTTTAGCCAAGTCAATGACTAAAGGGGGAGAAGAAGAACGAGAAGAAGCGTTGTTTCGATTAAGATCGATAACAAATGGCTCAGAAGAGGTGAGCTCCCTTGAAGTTTGAGATGGAAGAATAATCCGCCCTCCAACTGGAATTAGCAGAGTATCCTGTTTCATATGTGGAGATGCAGGAATTACAGTACGCCCACTGACAGGAATAATCATTGTGTCTTAAGCAACCGACTGAGGTAACGGAGAAATCCGTCCACTCACCGGAATGATGAAAGAACCTTCTTCAAAGAGTTTGGAAGATTGTTGCTGAATAGTTCGACCTTTAACAGGAATTATTAAGGTCTCACTTTATGAATCCTCTTTCTCCATAGCTTGTATAACCCTTGTATACTCTTCTTTGTACATTCGGGAATCATTGAAATAAGCTTCAACCCCATGGAAGGGATTTATATCAGCAACTTCTTTTTGTACTCTTCCATTGCTATCAATGTATTTAAAACACTGATGAAGAGTAGAAGGCACCACATTATTTTCATGAAGAAAGGGCCTCCCCAGAAGAAGATTATAGGATCCCACGATCTCAATCACATAGAAAGTGACTTTGGATCTGAAATCACCTATTTGAAGCTTCAGATGAATCTTTCCCAAAGGCTCGCTTCGGCTTTGATTGAATCCCAGGATAGTAGTAACCGTCTTAGAGAGCTTGTGAAGAGGGATTTTTAGTTCATCCAGCAGACTCTTTGGCATTATGCTTATAGCAGACCCTGGATCAATGAGGATACGATCTATCTTCATTGTGTCGATATAACCGGTGTAGTAGAGAGGCCGATCATGTCGATTATCCTCCAATAGCATGTCGTCTTGTGTAAAGGTGATATTTGGGATAATTTCCAATACACTGTTGCAATGTAAGCAAGTGGCAGGTTCTGTATCTGGCTTCTTCAATTGTGCAAGACAAGAGTCAGCTTGTAGAAGTGCTTCACTTAATGTCTCCCGAGTCTCTTTGGAAAGACGTAAAAGTTCAAAGAGGGACATTCTAGCTGGAGTATTAGCAAGCTGAGCTAAAATGTCAAAATTATAAGGCTTCTGAAGTCCAAGAGGAGAGGACTTCTTGATTGGCTTATCAAACCGAGCCTGTTGTTTGCCTTTCTCCAGAGCTGTAGGCTTGGGAGGAACAGGTTCAGTGGATGATTCTTCTTCAGGAGGAACATTAGAAGCATCTTTATCAGCTGGAGGGATATCAAGAGGATCCTCAGGACTTTTGGAATAATCCTTTAGATAAGGTTTCCCCGTTCGAGTAGCACTAACAAGTGCTTCTTCTTTCTCTTTTGGCTCTGTGTCAGGAATAGATCCAAGAGAAGTCATATGACATGATTTAATCTTTCCAGCCTTCTTGGACTTTCGAGAAGTAGCCTTTTGAGGAGAAGGCGATTCAAAATCTGCCACTAGATCAGGATGGATCCACATGATTTTCCCTGTTTCCAAAGTGATTGGCACTAATCCTTCAGACCGTGGAGGAGGAAGATTCACTATGTCAAAAGTTGTCTTGGAAATAGGAACGATCCCACTTTCAAGGAGTTGAGGAGGGAAATCTCCGAATTGCATAGAGACGACGTTGGAGGTGACGGTCTTCTCTTTTGGAGTAAGAGAGATAGCTCCAGATTTAATCATTTCTTGGATCTTTCCTTTCAGTACATAACATGTACGAATTGTATGACCCAGCATTCTGTGATATGGGCAGTATT
This sequence comes from Iris pallida, assembly GCA_029216955.1. Lineage (NCBI taxonomy): Eukaryota > Viridiplantae > Streptophyta > Magnoliopsida > Asparagales > Iridaceae > Iris > Iris pallida. Next base: position 35,962,500 of record JANAVB010042618.1, read on the forward strand.
TGGGATGATCTGTTTTACCAGCTTCATCGGGTTTCTTGATCTCAGATAATTGTATCTTATTATCTTTCAGCAGACATTCAAAGATACCAAGGACATCGTCGTCATCGAAAGAATATTCTTCTTTGGGGCGAGGTGTTCTTGGTTATTGAGTTGTAGGAGAAGTTTGAACAGTTGATGTATCTTTGCTCTGAAGATTAACTTCAAGAGTTTCTTTTCCCTTGCGAGCATTGTTTTTATTGTTAGTACCTTGACCTATTTCTTTAGGAGTCATCTGCACTCCTAAACCTTTGAAGGTTTTAGCACTAATTTCTGCGGCCTTGGCACTAACTATGAAAGAAGGCCAGTCTTGGAATTGAGTGGATCCTGTCCACATGCTGATGATTGGCAACAAGTTTGATTTTCATGTGTCGATGGTGACAGCATCAGGAGTTCTAAGAGGCATCTTCAGAGCTTTTCTTCGAAACCGTTCAATGTACTCTTCTGTAGTTTCATTATTTTTCTGCTTGATTCTAATAAGAGTAGACATAGTCATGTCATTGAGCCCTTCATAGAACCGTTCAAAAAGTATCTATTTGAAACCGAAAAATGAGGTAATGCTCCCATCCGGGAGACTTCTATACCATTCATAAGCCGTTCCCTTGAGACATCCAACAAACACCCGAGTAAGGAGGGCGTCGCTTGGTTGCAGCTGATCAGTCATCACTTCAAAGTGATTAATGAACTGACTTGGAGAAGTGGTTCCATCATAGAATGAGATAGTAGGAGGCTTGTATTTAGGAGGATACGATACTTGCTTCCATTCTATCGGATAAGGTTGTTTGATACCTAACCTTTGTAAACCATCTTTCTGTTTGAATGCCTCGAATTGAGTTTTGAGATTCCTCAATTCTTCATTAACAATTCCAGAAGATTATGGAGTTGTAACTTGTAGAGAATAGTTGGGAGGAGGAACAGCATTGTAAGCACTACCTGTAATGCCCCGCTCCGTACGAGGCATTTGGTTGGCTTATTGGATGGGATCAGAATATTGGACTGTGACTTATGTTTGGAATCGGGAGAGTTGAGACTGATGTAGTCTCTCTTAGCTGGCTAGATGGAATGGATATTGGAACGTGGCTCGCTGGTGGAGCTACGCTTAGTGGAAATTTGGGTGAGTGGAACTGTCCTTCCTCCTCCTTACTCCTTCATACTTAATAGATGAAGTATTGAAATGCTATGAACTGCCCCTAAATGTCCCTTATGTTAGTTGCTGAATAATAGAGATGCTTTTGTTGAGAATTATTGAAATGTACAACACATTGAACTGCTAATGTGATTCGCTGCCTGAGAATGAATTGATAACATTCCCCCTTATGCTTAACACTGCTGGAACAAGTAGACACTTGAATAATGAGATGCCTTATGAATGATAGAATAAGAAATGAACTGGCTATGCTATCGAACCAATGAACTGAATGAAATACTAGAATCATGTACTATCTGTATAACTGTTGCAAGAATATGAAATGTTGCCTGTCCCTTATAAGAAATGAATGAATGAATAAATGTCCCTATGAAATGAATGAATGTTAAGTTCCTCTTAAGAAAGGAATGATATGAGATACGTTGCGATGAAGCAATGAATGAGAAATGATAAAGCTGGGATCGTTGAGATCACCAAATGAAATGATGGTAATGATGAAATGAATAAGTCATTGAATATGACTAATGATGCACTGTTGCCTTTACTTTCCTTAATATATTTTACCATGCGATTATGTTCACAATCGAGTCGGACACGCATTCGCATGGTCATGGACAACTTGTATACAAGGTTTGAGTAATAATTTTCTCGAACGGTTCCTAGGGCCCTGGGGACCGATTCGGCCTAGGAGGAAATAATGATGAGTGCTATGGGAGCACGGATAAGGCGGGGTGGCATAGAGGCTCGCCACCTACTATGCTGACCGCATTATCTTAAAATGAAATGAAATGAGAAGAGTCCATATGGTTTAACAACACCAGTGACCATGTAGTCAGGATGCATGCTAATGAATGTTTTGTGCAGGCAGAGTAAGTATATCAGATAACCTGTATTTGATGCAGGTACGAGAAGTCGGCTATCGGTAAGAAATCACATAATTGTGATATTGTATAAGTTGGTTTAACTTGCCTACTTAACATGTTCAATTCATTATGCTAGAAAGATGCCTTGCTATAAATAGTGCTCAAACATAACATCCATGCTAAGTGATGCTTGAAGTGAGAACTGTCATAATGTTTAAGATGTTAATGTTAACGATGCCTCAATGATGCCTTTTCATGATAACACATAGTATGCCTCAATGATGCCTTTGCATGATAACACCAAGAATGCTAAAAAGATATGTCCACATGATTGCTACAAAGAATATGTTTACATGCTTCACTCTGATTATTGCCCATGAACTGTAAACTGATGCTAGGTCCCAAATAGAAAGATCACTCTAATAAATGCATGCTTAAATGATCACTAAAATGTTGGTTTATGCGAGTGGGTTGGATTCTGCTCGCCAGTACATAGATGATGTGCTGACCCACGTTTTATGGGCAGGTGCTTAGGCTTGGAATGTTCTACACACGGAGTTTAGCTGGATTGGTTCCGCGGCATCGAAGATTTGTTGGGCATACAGAAGCTCTCCTTGCACAAGATGATGTCTTCTGTTTATAAAGGGCATAATGTATGGAACATTGTAATCAGTTGTACCAGTGAGATTGTAAGCCAAGTCGGTATATCGAGTTGTAATCCATTGTATCTAAATATCAAATGTAAGCTGTATAGCATTGTTCAGTTGGTTTCCAATGTAAAGTGAGATGTGCTGTAATCATTGTACTTCAATACAAGTTTTGTACTCTTCTTCTATTATCAGTAAAGAGAATAAAGTTCTACATATCTCTGTGTAGCTTCAAGTTACTCTTTTTCTCTGCTGCTATAAAGAAGTGATGTACTTCTATTCAATAAGAGAGATTGTCCTCATTAAATTCAATTTATCTGCTTCTGCCGCTGCGATGTATTCCTATTTGAAGAATAATCGATTATGTACCATCTTTGTCTTGTACAAGTGCAATACCAGACTTGTACGGCATCACGCCCAAGCGAGGACGATCGATTCCAAGAGATAAAATATGTGAATAAATGACTCTATGAATCGGGGCGTGACAAATTAGTATCAGAGCACGGCTTTACGTCCTTGGTCTCTTCTTTGATTCGTTTCAAATCAAAGTTGCATCGACGATTAACCAAAGATGCTTCCGCGATCACTCAACGTTGCTTCCGCGATTAAATCAAAGATTGCTTCCGCGATTATATTGTTGTTGTTATGTAATCATTTTATGTTGTTCGTGTCTGAAAGATTATTGACCCTCTTGGCTGCTCACTGGATGTTCCATACAATAAGTCTATATACATTGTGATGCCCCTGAATGAATGATTGTTGTTGGTTTGGACACAAATAACCCAACAATGACTCGATGCCATAGTATGCTATATTGTGAATGCTGTTTGGAATGTGGGAATATAGAAAAGTGGCAATGTATGCTGCAACTAGTGAGAATTGCATGTGATTCTGGGAAAGAATTGTGAATGGGATAATTGATGGATGAGTTCAGCAGAACCATTGAATTGACTCATGTGCGTCGGCTAAGTGCTTTCGAGACCCTAAGAATGTTGGCTTATAATATTGAGACCCCGAGATGTTGGCTAAGTATTGTGATCATCATAGATCACGAATGTCCGGAATAGATTGAGTTGGTATTGTTTAAGGATGGCTTCGTTTCTGAGTGGTATATTGCCTCTACCACCTCAGAACGAGATGTATGTTGACCCTTCCCATAGAATAGCAATGAGACTATCTGTGAGTACTGGGTAGTGCCGAGACGTAGCTGGGAGTCATGTATTGTTGCTAGATGACTCGAGTGTCCCCTGACGGTGATGCTATGTTGGGTAGCAAGATTCTAGAAATTGTAACCGGTTGGCTTGGTTAGAAATTGTTTAGTCGAGTGATGACTCGAGCTAGTAAGACAGTTAGTATGCTACGGGTAAATGGATTTGGCTAGAGAATGCTGTGGCTTAGAACATCTGGATGTTGACTTCGATTTGGTTGGATGTAAATTAAATATGGCTAATACAAAGTTGGTTGCTAAACTGAAAGTTTTAGAAATATTGTCGATGAACCAAAAGAATATTAGAGATTGTGCCTTGACCCTAAGGTGTAATAGATGTGAACCCATCTAGATCACCAAAGGATATTCGTTGCTCATGTGCATGTATGCTCAGGAATTGAATTGTACCAGAAAAGTGACAAGTAGCAACCCTGAATCCTTGTGTTGCATAGAGGATGGTTAATTGATACATGAATTATCAGATTGAATGGAATGAACTACTCGACCCTTGAGGTAGAGAATTTTAAGAATGTCCATATAAGATTTTGACGGCTGGAAAAGGAACGAAATTTAAGAATGCCCGTAAGAGAGTTGATGATTGAGAAACAAATGGAAACGAGAAATTGCAAACATGTTGGATAATGTCGGTATAGGTGACTGTTGGTTGGGATATAGATTGTTGGCTTATGACTTAGTGGTTTAACTCTGTCGTACGGACCGAATAGTATGATTCCATAATTATATTAAGATTATCGGAATCGATGACCCTTGAATAGTTAGCATTGACTTATGGGTTTATGTGGGTACGAAGGAATTGGACCAGAAATTGAATCATTGGAAATTTACTTGATGGATTATTAGAACGATGAAGATCGTATGTCGGATTTGGAATTGACCGTAATGTTGATAGATCGATCTTAGTCGATTGTTGGGTAAGTCTAGAATGAGCCTCTGTGGGAATTATTTCCTTGAGGAAGACCCTGAATAGATAGACTTGACCCTAGCGACCAGTTGATGAATTACCAATTGCTGGCTTAGCCCAATTGGCGATTCATTATTCATACTGAATTGATACCCATAGGTTTGGGTAGAGTTCCTTAGAACTGTTGGTTGCTTGTTGGCCTTAAGAATAAGAAACTAGTATAACCCTAGTAGCCGTCCACTCTAGGGGAGTCACCTGAATGATTAAGTTTAGCTGTCAGTGTAGCTAACCTTAGAGATTGATTGAATAATAGGTGACCATTGGAGACCCATAGAATAACCTTGTGGCATTGAATGAGAGATGGTGCTAATGAGTATTGACCTAAGGGAATGTATGTTTCAACTTGAGCCTTAAGAGATGTTTGACCATTGAGGATTATATGTCGGCCATAAGTGGGAATTACAATCGTAAGGTAAGGCTTGAGTGTACCTATAGTCGGGTAGTTAAGTTAACCTTGACTGTTGCATAGAATTATACCCTGATTCGGGTAATTGATAGTGGGTGACTTCGGATTGTGTCTTATAGAAAAGATGAGTTGCCTCGGTGAAAAATTATTGTTGGATTTGGGAAGGAATATGATTGCATGTTGTGAACTCTTGATATGGTTGGCTCTAAGTTAGACCCTTGATCGAATGTTAGAAATGTTATACTTGGATGGAGATTGTCCCTGATGTTAAGTGGTGGCCTGGAAAATAGTGATTGTGGCAAAGTGAATAAAGCAATAAGTCAATTGAAAGGATGCTAAGTTGGATTCAGAAAAGAGAGTTATATTGTGGCTGATCGAATCGCACTAACATAGAAGTTGGCTGAAGTACATATGTTTTGGGGACGCCTAAAATATGTGTATGGATCCAGCAGAAGTGATTGGTTGTGACTGAGATAACATTATGGGAAGAATTTATCGTACTAGCACGGACTTTGGCTGAAATGCATATGTTTTGGGGACGCCTAAAATATGTGTATGGATCCAAACGAAGTGATATGTTGCGACTGAAATAGAAATGTAAGGAAAATGTTGGCGAATCAATAAGAAGTTACAAGTAATTGAAAAAGAGATAGACAGATCGAATAGTTGATGGATTTAAATGGTACAGTTGGATAGATATTTTGAAATGACCAAGTGGGCTGAAATAAATATTGATTTGAAGCTGAATGAGTAAACTCAAGGTGATTAAGTGAATCTTGTAGAAGACTTGTTTTCTTAAGTTTCGAGGACGAAACTTTTTCTGAGTGGTATATTATGTAATGCCCCGCTCCGCACGAGGCATTTGGTTGGCTTATTGGATGGGATCAGAATATTGGACTGTGACTTATGTTTGGAATCGGGAGAGTTGAGACTGATGTAGTCTCTCTTAGCTGGCTAGATGGAATGGATATTGGAACGTGGCTCGCTGGTGGAGCTACGCTTAGTAGAAATTTGGGTGAGTGGAACTGTCCTTCCTCCTCCTTACTCCTTCATGCTTAATAGATGAAGTATTGAAATGCTATGAACTGCCCCTAAATGTCCCTTATGTTAGTTGCTGAATAATAGAGATGCTTTTGTTGAGAATTATTGAAATGTACAACACATTGAACTGCTAATGTGATTCGCTGCCTGAGAATGAATTGATAACATTGCCCCTTATGCTTAACACTGCTGGAACAAGTAGACACTTGAATAATGAGATGCCTTATGAATGATAGAATAAGAAATGAACTGGCTATGCTATCGAACCAATGAACTGAATGAAATACTAGAATCATGTACTATCTGTATAACTGTTGCAAGAATATGAAATGTTGCCTGTCCCTTATAAGAAATGAATGAATGAATAAATGTCCCTATGAAATGAATGAATGTTAAGTTCCTCTTAAGAAAGGAATGATATGAGATACGTTGCGATGAAGTAATGAATGAGAAATGATAAAGCTGGGATCGTTGAGATCACCAAATGAAATGATGGTAATGATGAAATGAATAAGTCATTGAATATGACTAATGATGCACTGTTGCCTTTACTTTCCTTAATATATTTTACCATGCGATTATGTTCACAATCGAGTCGGACACGCATTCGCATGGTCATGGACAACTTGTATACAAGGTTTGAGTAATAATTTTCTCGAACGGTTCCTAGGGCCCTGGGGACCGATTCGGCCTAGGAGGAAATAATGATGAGTGCTATGGGAGCACGGATAAGGCGGGGTGGCATAGAGGCTCGCCACCTACTATGCTGACCGCATTATCTTAAAATGAAATGAAATGAGAAGAGTCCATATGGTTTAACAACACCAGTGACCATGTAGTCAGGATGCATGCTAATGAATGTTTTGTGCAGGCAGAGTAAGTATATCAGATAACCTGTATTTGATGCAGGTACGAGAAGTCGGCTATCGGTAAGAAATCACATAATTGTGATATTGTATAAGTTGGTTTAACTTGCCTACTTAACATGTTCAATTCATTATGCTAGAAAGATGCCTTGCTATAAATAGTGCTCAAACATAACATCCATGCTAAGTGATGCTTGAAGTGAGAACTGTCATAATGTTTAAGATGTTAATGTTAACGATGCCTCAATGATGCCTTTTCATGATAACACATAGTATGCCTCAATGATGCCTTTGCATGATAACACCAAGAATGCTAAAAAGATATGTCCACATGATTGCTACAAAGAATATGTTTACATGCTTCACTCTGATTATTGCCCATGAACTGTAAACTGATGCTAGGTCCCAAATAGAAAGATCACTCTAATAAATGCATGCTTAAATGATCACTAAAATGTTGGTTTATGCGAGTGGGTTGGATTCTGCTCGCCAGTACATAGATGATGTGCTGACCCACGTTTTGTGGGCAGGTGCTTAGGCTTGGAATGTTCTACACACGGAGTTTAGCTGGATTGGTTCCGCGGCATCGAAGATTTGTTGGGCATACAGAAGCTCTCCTTGCACAAGATGATGTCTTCTGTTTATAAAGGGCATAATGTATGGAACATTGTAATCAGTTGTACCAGTGAGATTGTAAGCCAAGTCGGTATATCGAGTTGTAATCCATTGTATCTAAATATCAAATGTAAGCTGTATAGCATTGTTCAGTTGGTTTCCAATGTAAAGTGAGATGTGCTGTAATCATTGTACTTCAATACAAGTTTTGTACTCTTCTTCTATTATCAGTAAAGAGAATAAAGTTCTACATATCTCTGTGTAGCTTCAAGTTACTCTTTTTCTCCGCTGCTATAAAGAAGTGATGTACTTCTATTCAATAAGAGAGATTGTCCTCATTAAATTCAATTTATCTGCTTCTGCCGCTGCGATGTATTCCTATTTGAAGAATAATCGATTATGTACCATCTTTGCCTTGTACAAGTGCAATACCAGACTTGTACGGTATCACGCCCAAGCGAGGACGATCGATTCCAAGAGATAAAATATGTGAATAAATGACTCTATGAATCGGGGCGTGACACTACCCCCAGCTCCAGAGAGACTAGGGTTTGGTTGAGCTGGTCCAGGAGTATTAGATTGTACTGCTGGAGGAACTTGTACTGGACTCATATCAGTGTCAGTTGGTATGGCATCTGGTACAGTCTGTCGATTTTGCATCTGTGTTGCCATGAGTTCATACATCGACTTCATAGTATCAGCCATAGACTTCATTTGTTGTTCCAAAGAAGCAATTCTTTGATCTTGAGGAGTCAAGGAAGAAGAAGGTTCATCAGTATTCCCATCAACCATATAAGTTGTGACTGTACGAGGAATTATTGATGAACTGGTAGATGTTGTTTGTTCTGAATCATTGCTTTGTGCATCAAAGTCAATTATAGGAGAACTACCCCCCAGTAGGAAGAGGTGGGAAGTTAGATTCTCCAAGGAATTCAGAATCATCTTCAGAGATCAAATTTCTTTGACTAGAGGCCAGGACTCTTGCTCTGGTATTTCTATATACTCCATCTAGACTATCAACTCTACCCCCAGCATCCCGAGAGGTCATATTGACAGAAGCAAACAAAGGCTCATCTTCATCAGGCATAGGTTCACACTGAATCCGATTGAAGACAGATTGTCGTTTTGTTTGACATCTGCATTGTATTGTGATTCTTGGCTGGAAGTCACATTCGTGATCAACATGATCATGAGCCATTGATTGACATCTGCATTGAATTATGACTCTTGGATAGAAGTCACATTCAGCATGGTCCTTTGACACAGAATCACTTCTTCTCTTCTGTTGAAGATATTCTCGTAAATCTGTTTGTGAAGATTGAGGAGTATATTTCCTGTTCTTGGGTCTTGATGGCTCTTGATTATATAGAGAATGATTAATATGAGCCACATAGTTTCTTGCATACTCTGCATCTGGATCTCTTATCCTTGTTTCCAACTGGTATGGTTTCTTAACACCAGAAGTGTTAATTTTTGTTCTTAGATCAGTTGGAGGTAACACATTGGTTTTGGACACATGGAGTTTTCCTTCCATTGATCTGGATATTTGCAGAGAAGGAAGAGTTGAACCACCCCCTTGATTAGGAGTTGGTAACAGACCTTTTCTAGACAAATTCTGTGCCCAATTCGAAGAAGTCATAGAAGAAAACATTAAGGAATGTTTCTTCTTAGACTCAATCAAGTTTTGAGACATAGAATGTCCAGAAGGAAGAGTAGTCAAAAGACCATCTCCTTTTCTTTGACTAACAAAATTGTCAGTCAAAGCTGTTCCTGAAGTAAAAACTACAGGAGCAGAAGAAACAACTAAAGAGTTATTCCTTTTCGAAAGGACTTTATGTGGAAGACCACCCCCAGTTCTGGTAGAACTTGGCAAAGAGGAAGAGATAGCTAAAGAACTATTCTTCTTAGATGAAATACACGCTGAAACAGGCTTGGTTAAAGAACCAGTGCTGTTGGCGTGACTTTTGACTTTGGAAATACACGCTGGAACAGATTTGGCTAAGGAGCCAATATTGTTAGCGTAACTTTTGAGGTTGAAATTGCATACTGGAACAGATTTGGCTAAGGAGCCAGTACTGTCAGCGTGACTTTTAAGGTTGAAATTGCACGATGGAACAGATTTGGCTAAGGAGCCAGTACTGTCAGCGTGACTTTCAACTTTGGAGACACACACTGGAACAGATTTGGCTAAGGAGCCAGTACTGTTAGCGTGATCTTTGATTGCTGTCATCTTCGAGCGCACAAGAGTGTGCGTGCTTGCAGTAGAATTCTTGCCAGTGTTAGGAGCAGACACTGTGGCAGAGACTTCACCATTGGCTGCCAACTGATTCTTAGGGACATAGATAGAGTGTCCCTTCGACTTGGCAGTGATGATGGAGGCTGTAGTGGGCTTACCACTCTTAGCCCGCTGCATTTCTTCATAGGCGAGTTGATCGAATTGGATCGTCATCACCTTCTTCGTCGAGCCGATTGACGAAGTATCGCATTGAGTTGTTGCCATCTCAGAAGAGGAGATGGTTTTCCCCAGCAGAGTCGCCAATTTGTTTTCCATAAATAAATTCCTTTATTTATTATGTATCTGGGAAAATTACAACTGTGGGAATCTGATCTAGAAGACGATCACTTTATCCCTTGGACTATGCGAAGAAGAAAAGCTCTCAAAATTTTGACAGTAGATAACTATGTATCAGTCCAATGAATGAGAAAAAGAACTCTATTTATAGAGTCGAAAATAATAACTGAAAAGATAACTGTCTTCACAGTCTGTGCTTAGTTGAAAATCACGCAGGATTTAACATACGCAAGACTGTGAACAGTTACTGGATGTGGCATGTAACTGTTGGACACATGGCAATCATGCATGAGTCGTGTGCAAGTTACAGGACACGCAGGCGAGAGATCAGTGGCATGGCCGCCACGTACTCCAATTTAATGAAATCCACGCAGACTTGTTGAAGACGAAATCCACGCAAACTCGGGGTAGAAAGCTTCAAAATCCACGCACGCTTGGGGCAAGAAGCTTCAGAATCCACGCAGACTTGATGAAGAAAACTTCAGAATCCACGCAGACTTGAGGAAGAAGAAAACTTCAGAATCCACGCAGATTTGAGGGAAAACTCAAAATACACGCAGACTTGGGATAGAACTGCCAACTGTCTTGATTTGGCGTGCCTCGACTGACACAAAATCTCTGACAGTGATTGCTTTTGTCAGTCACATTAAATGACAAGAAGCTCTTTTGGTACGCCAACTTGACAAAGGTTGAGTCTTGCTGAAGAAGATTTTGAAAATCACGCAATAGACGGCTGTGATCTCTCGAATCCTGTGCATACGTGGCATACGAAGAGACATTCTTCGACTGTTGTGCTGTCAGTCATAATTACTCTCTGACAAATGACGAGCTGTCTCCTCAGCGTGATTCGTAAATGTTGTTTTGATCAACTGAGCGTGACTTTTGACTCTGTCCTGATCAACTCAGCGTGACTGTCATTTTTTAAAGGCCTACATGGTCATGTCAGGAGTGCACCACTACGGGTCACTGTCGTGTTATGCTAGTTCCTTGTCATACCATGCCATGTACAATAGTCATTCCAAACATATTACGTAAAATCAAGGTCATGATAAAAGGCGTAAGGATATAAAATGGACGTAAAATATCTAATAAAATATCAATATACAGGGCTATAGAAGAGCCAAGCTTAAAGAAATAAAACCAAAACTCCAAGAGCCAATAGATTGCGCAAGGGGTCAGGGGGTTGGATTGCGCAGGAATGGTTGGAGCAGGCTGCGAAGTGCGCAGGCTTAGACTGCGCAGGCAATGGATGGCGCAGGATGCAGACTGCGCAGGCTTAGATTACGCAGGCTTAGATTGCGCAGGCAATGGATGGCGCAGGATGCAGACTGCGCAGGCTTAGATTGTGCAGGCAATGGATGGCGCAGGATGCAGGTTGCGCAGGGGTCAAGCGCGCAGGAGCCGATGGCGCAGGGTTGGTTGCACAATCGGGCAGCGGCCAGGCTGCGCAGTCAGCGACCAACGCTAAAGAGCGCGACGCGGGGAGGCTGCGCGGTCAGTGCTGCGCTAAAGAGCGCAGACTGTAGATCTTCTTCTCCAGGCCGAAAGGAACATCAAGAACACCCAAAAATTCAATCTTTCATATCTTGGTCAATTCAAAACCAAATCTAGATTTTCAAAGGTCTAACTTGAGTAAAATTGAATTCTCTTCCACATGGAAGCATCAAAACCCATAAAAATCCAACCAAAATAGATCAAAACCATGTAAATCCGAAAATAGAGAAGACTTAGATCTAGAACAAAGGAGACTCCAAATCACAAAATGTCAAGTTCTAATGTTGATCACCATGGCCTAATCTAGCTAATAAACAAATAAAATGTGGTTCTCATGTGGTAGCAAGGTGAACTTGCCTATGGGTGTTGGTGAGTTGTGTAGAGGAAAGAAGAAGAAGAAGATGGAGAAATAAATGAGAGAATTATGGAGGAGAGAGAAAAGTAGGTAGAGTTTTAATGAGGGTGGGTTGTGTTGTGTTGAGGGTGGAGCATAGGCTAAGGTGTTCCATGCATGTTAAACCAAACCAAACCAAATCAAACCAATTCTCCTCCACAAAATAAACCAAGCCAGGTAAAACCCAATTACGAGAACCAAAATCTGCAAGTCAAGCCAATTACAAGTACATGCCAAAATTCGAGAAAACGAATACAGGTCTGAAATACATGCAAGCTTGACAAAATACGTATTCAGAATATGGGTGTTACACCAGCCCCTAGGTGTTCGTCAAAAATTTGCGATGTCATTCAAATGACGTCGCAAACCGTTGCAAATTTGCGACGCTTTTACAAAATGTCGCAAAGCATCGCTGATTAGCGACGTTTTCTTCGACTTCAAATAAAAAAAAGTCGTAAAACAGTGATGTTTTCTTCGGAACATCACAAAACATCGCTGATCAGCAACGTTTTACGATGTTTTGTTATAAGCGTCGCTAAAATCAAAATTTAGCAATGCCCGCAAACGGCGTCGCAAAAAGTGTCGCTAATCTGACTTATTCTGGTAGTGAAAGTTCTAACCTGAACAACATCTTGGACGTCTTCGATGTCTAATCTATCGGGTTTGGATTTATCGCCAACCCTAAAGTGCCACAGGTTGTGCTCTACCATGTTCAATAGCGGCGGCAGTGGTACGAGCAGGAGCTGCATTCTTGTTCGAGCCTACAACTGCTTCATTAACCATATTAGAGTTCCTCCGCGTCTGGCTAGGAAGTTGTTTGCTTTAACGATGAAGTAATTCGCTCTGACGAGCTGCGCGTCTAAGGGGCTGCACACTTTCTAAAAATTGTCCACTTGTAGACGTTAGGTGTTTTAGTCTTATGTAATTATGAAGCAACTGTAATAGATCTTTGTGGACATGATTTTAATAAAAAAAACTTTTTATGCACCATCTTTGTCTGTTGTGACTTTTTATTCTTGTCTGCAATTTTGGATACCTGTACTTTGTGAAGTTTACGACTTATCACATGCGCTCTTGTCACGGCTGCGCTTTTTCATGCTTCTACAGTTTTGGCATGATTAAGTTAATATCCAAACCATCAAGGCACGATCAATATTAGAAATAAAATCTAGTTACGATCAAAATCAAATAATACAATTTAAGGGTCGTCCACATGTGGTAATGAACGTAATCAAAGTAATATAATCATAAACAAAATCTAGCATATATTTATTTATTAAAATTGAATAGTAATTATAAGAATAGAAGGAAAATCAAGTCACTATTACACGATTTAGAAAAATCAAACGACAGATTTAAGAAAATCAACCGATGGTAACAAAATAGGATATGCATGAAAGATATATCTTTACAAACTAATAAATCAAAAGCTCTATAATCTATAATTCTCTTATTACTAACTAACTTATCCAAGATCTTCTTCTACCCTTACCTAATTAAAAATGATGGTTCCCAAGAATTTTTAAAAATAATCTAGGTAACCTATCTATGTTTCCCCTGTATATATATATGGCTATCAACTATATACACGTACATACATACATACATACATCCATAATTGTATATCAATTATCTAATATACATGGCTATCTACAATACTATATATATATATAAAAATATATCTAGGTGTATATATATATATATATATATTTTTTTTAAGGTATATATATATACACCTAGATATTTATATATATATATATATATATATATATATATATATAATATATATCTATATATATATATATATATATATATTATATATATATATATATATATATATATATATATATAATATCTAGGTGTATATATATATATATATATATATATATATATATATATATATATATATATATATAAAATATATATATATATATATATATTATATATATATATATATATATTTATATATTTATATATATACATACACCTATATATATATATATATATATATATATATATATATATATATATATATATATATATATATATATATATACACTAGTTATCAAAACATGGAACTATTAGAAATACGTGCAATACACTATAGTCAAACCATGAAAGAGATCGGGCCAATAAGTGTTGAAAGATGGTCCTAATGAATTTCTAGGAAAAATCAAGGAAAATTATATAGGAAACATATGGTAATATAAAAGATTCTGTCAATGAGATTTACTGCTAAGATTTTAAATAAGGCTAAGTTCAAAACAAGATAATTTTCGGTAAGGTTGTCAATAGCGATAAGAGATCAAACATGGTATATAACATGGATATAATTTCAATAGTATCCAGAAATCATACATATCCGAAGTCATTTTACCTAGACTCCATGTCCAGTGTAGTGCACATCTGGCTGCAGTGAACCTTTGGTTCCATGACTCGAATAATGATAGATCACCAAATATTCTATCAACTTTATCTAATATTGATGGAACCACTCAAGAGATCAAATATTATATTTTTAGGATGTAGTCTCAATAATATCCGAAAACCTGTGAATAACTAAAATAATTTCAACTTTGGGTCCATGCTTTGTCTGTGCGCAGCTGACTATAGTGAACTTGCAGTCTCCATAATCTAAATAAATGACTATAGTGTGCATCAGCCATGCCATAGTAGATCGTCGAATATTTTTCAACTTTACCCATAGGAATTTCAAAGGAGTTTAATAAAATTCAAATGAGTTTTGAAAGTTCTAATCGTGATGGAAAGTGACATAAGTACATGTTCTTTAGATATTAGATTTTTTAGAATCAAGGGATCACTTACTAGTAAAAAGAAAGAAATGATTGAAGTTAAAAGGAGTATCTGTTCTCCGACCTCAATGGATTGAGGACATAAACTTATGGAATTGATCAAACCTGACTCTAACTAATAGAAATAGTACGATTTCAAGTTGAATGGAAGAACTAATGAAAATATTTATGCCTCTAAAGAATTTCTTAAAGGATGTTGACCTATACCGAAATTATTTTGAGAAAATAATTCCTCGTGGTCAGTGAAAAGTTTTTAAAAACTAGATAGGCAAATTGGACTAAGTAGTTAGTCTAGGGCTCTATGATAGAATGTCGGAATAGATCAAAGAAAGTCAGATTGAAGTAGTCTAACAAAATTATCAAAGGAATTTGGAGACTTGGGTATATTAGTCATGGATGAAAGGTTTGCTAAAATAGGGGTCAAAACTTTTAAGTTGGTAGTTGACCTTGTCCTTAGAGAATTTTAGAAACTAATATAGATAGAAAAAAAATAATCTTAGTAAGACAGAAATAGTAAATATGTATAATCATAAAATCGGTCTAAGTTGTGATTGATCATTCCTATATCGGAGGCTCCCATTGGTACTCTAATCCTATGCACTATTGGATAGGACCTACACAGGCCACCAATAAAACCATGTCACGAACCGATCCCATGATGTTTGGGTTAAGTCAGATCATATCCAGCCTACGCCATAGTGAGACGATGGTAGTAAGCTATCTGATCAATAGTGGAACTCCAAGTGACAACATCTAAATTTGCGGGAATTTAAAACTTTTCATTCAAACAAACATGCAGGTTTCTAAGAAAAATGCTGAACATAAAAGAATTTATTACAAACTTCAAATGTTGTTCTGAAAAGGAAAATGCTAAGCAGGAAATAAGGTAACTCCAGCTATCTAAGTAGCTGACTCAGGTGCCACCGGGACAGTGTTCTCCAAGTTGGGTTCTAGGGACTCCTCATGGTACAAGACAGGATCATAATAGCTATTGAAGAATAGCTCTTCATCCTCAAACCGGTCTATGGTGAAAATGGGTTTCTAGTCAGGAATGAACAAGTACACAATCTCGAACTCTAGCATTTTAAGCAACAGTTAAAAAATGCATATTTAAAATAATTAAAATATTTGATGCCAGAAAACAATTAAAATATTTTGATACAATGGACACAATTGAAATATTTCATACAATGAAACAATTGTGATTTGAATAGGTAGACACTTGTGATCGGCTAGTAGATTCAATTGTATTCTAGCATACGATCCGGCTTCGGCACATGTGCAAGTGTGGCTTCAGCTATCCATAATAATTCTAAGGGGATTTGGTCACAAGTGCTACCCTACTTTCCAATTCTCGAGTCAATATTTGAGTTCATAGAAAAGAACTCCGTGGTACAATGTGTGAATATGCAATAAGAAAAGAAATAAACTAAAATCCAGTAGTGTCCTTGCTTTGAGTTTGTAAAAGGAAGATGGAGGGAAGGAGGATCTCATTCTAGTCTTCGGAACCCTATATTTGATTAAGAGGATATCTCAGTTCCAATATAACCATTTCTACGGTGTTCTAGTTATAATATCTAATATTGGTCCTAGTCAATTTTTGGTTAATAATTACACTAATTAACTTTAACGCTGATTTACACTATTCGTCAATTTGTATAAAAGAAGTTCAATTGCGTTTATTTTGGAAAAAGTAGACATCTCGATTATTTGGAAAACCTTGTGTTTATACAATATATAAAACTATATCTTTTTCTTTAGTGATAAAGCATGAAATTGTTGATATAAAAAACTTGAATTTTAAAGACGTTCTAATTAATGGAGAAAACTTTATTTATTTTTTTAGAAAATAAACATTTCCGGTTTCATTTTGTAAATAAAGCTAGCGTGCAATATCGAACGTAAAACATAAAAAGAACTACGCTACTCCTAAGCTACACAATACAATGCTCAGAGAAAGAAAGGAAAAATAGGCTTATGCCCTTACAACACATTAATAAACAAATAAAATAAAAAAGAAATAAAAATCGTAAGCTACGCTGCGACGATATTCTAAAATCCGGGAACGGTCCAGTCAGAAGGTACGAGTGCCCTGCACCTAAAATACAAGACGCCAAGTAACCAGTTCAACAAAATAATTTAAAGTCACAAGGTAGGGACAAATAGTCTCAGACTTGGTCACGTATTACATGTTGTTAATAGCTTACGCCTCAACGTATGGAAATACCTAGTAGCGTTTGCGTTTTGCTAAGGCTCATTCGACCATTTCGGTCATCGCCAAGGTGGATACGATAAAATCTCAAATACGCCAAACATAAATGAGCCAATAAAATATAAAATAACATCTCTGGTATGGTATATTTTTGTAACAACCAGGTTTGAAAATAGCAATAATATATACATACATTTTTAAATGAGTCAAAATATTAAGGGTATAATTAAAACATAATTTTTCCTTTTAAATCATATATATTTATATCATTATATAAAAATCACACCTTTATGTTATCAGAACCAAATTATTATAACAACACACAAGCTGCACAAAATGTAGCTTGACACTTCACAGAACACTACTTCCAATCCGAAATTGGACTACAAACAATTTTCTAACCAACACAACCAATTCTAGCCAAAGCCAATTCCCGAGTCCGAAATTGGACTACAAAACCCATGTCTAACATAACAAATCGACCCAATTGCTAGCCAATCCAAATTTGCAGAAACAACCCAAGTCCAAAATCAGACTAACGAGTATCCACACAGCAACATAAAATATCAAATCCCGCAAGGGATCGAGACCAAAACACCATTGACTACTACGGGGAGGGACGAACTACTCGGTTTATAAATTATACCGAAGGTTTGATCAGAATCCGAAGGGTGGCTTCGGACTCGAATCGCGGCACATCATCACCGGCTCGAAGGCTTCGAAAGCAAGTCTGGACAAAAATTGTAGCGGCTAGGGACAGCTATGGGGGAAGAAGAAGTGAACGTGGGGGGAAGGAGAATGAGTGATGGTGAGGGTTTGTGAATGGGTCATGGGTGAGTGGCTGGAAGTTGGGGAGTGGTATGTTTTGCTCTCTTTTTTTGTTTGAAAAGGGTTTGAGTTTGGAAAAGAAATGGGTTGGGCTAGGGTCCAAACAACAAACTAGCAACCATAAAATAACAATAAAATTCAACTAAAATTATGATTTAATTAACCAACTAAATAATAAGAAAATAATAATAACACTAATACTAATAACTAAAAAATTACACTAACAAGAATTTAAACCAAATTAATAATTTATTAAAAAAATAGGGTTTTCTAGCTACAATTTTGAAGGGAATAATGACAAATTTCAAAAACACTTCTACATAAAAGATATGTATCTAGTTGTTAGCTTTCCAAACATGGTCTTAAGCTAAATTATTAGTTGTATCGTAGGATATATGATCATTTTATTACAAATGTACTTTTTAGTCAGAATTTTACTTTATTTTATTCCAAATGTAATCATATTTATTTAAAATATTCTAAATTAAAATATTTGTGTTTTCATAGATAAAATTTCATATGAGGTGATTCTCTAATAATAATCCAAGCCATGATAAGAATTCTAAATACATTCATGACCAAATATAAAACATAATATATAGGAATCCTAATATTAACAATTTTATCACAAAACCCTGATATGCCTATCTATCCCTGTATTTATAGAATATATTATGATGATAATATGATTATCTTCAATAAGATTTAAATAAAATATTATTAGATTTTATCATAAGTAACTTTTACGTATGGGAGTATTGGAAAAAGAAATGGTCTTATATAGATAATAGTACTTGAAGGTCCTATGCTTAATTAATTATTAATTGATAATTACAGTGTTGTAATTCTCCATCCCGCTCAGTTCAAACAGAGGAATCAAAAAGCAACAATGTTTGGACATGTTTATGCAACGACTTGCTCGAAGTTTCGCTCGGTTGAGACAACGCCTCGCTCAGGTGGGTGGCTTCGATGAACTTGCCTCAGCTTTGCCTTCACACTTAATGATTGATGTTTTCAATTGCACTGAGTAGATTTGCTAATAAAAGAGATAAATCCATATAGCTAAAGAAAATAATCTCGCCTTGAGTCAAATTGTGTAGAATATGAAAGTATTCAACTTGATGCCTAGATTGCACTTTACGTTGGTTTTTCAAAGTTGGCACTCGATCTTTTGATTCCACGTTTGGGTCAAGTTAGAAGTTGTATGCTGGCATATAGACTATCGACTTGCTGTTATAGTTTATAACTTCCCACGACTTCAAGGCACGTTCCCGTGGTCTCAATGCTAATCATAGCAGACACGTTCCCTCTGTCTCAATGCTAATCTTAGCAGGCACGTTCTCACAGTTTCAAAGACTTGTCCTATAGAGTATGACTTGGTTAATGGTACCACACGGAACATGATTGCTACAAATTAGGCAAAGTTCTATCAAATAGTCGTTCCTGAGTAGAGTCAGATGATATAGTAACATGAAAAGGCTCAAAACTGTAAGTCACTGAGGTGATCCCTGGTAAAGGGAGTCACGGAAAGGAAAGTAAGATGAAACACATGTTTGAGTCATATGGTCAGTTAAGTAGGCATCATTGCATGGTCATTAGATAACTTGTATACAAGGGCAAGGGTTCCTCGAATAGTAACCTGGGGCTATGGGACCGATTCGATCCTAGGGTAATGCTGGATAGCTGAGCAAAGCACGCTTTGGTAATTTGGGAACTTCCAGGAGGCTTGCTACCCCGGCTGGATGATTTGCCGTCTAAATCACGCTATAAAGTCCAAGGATAGTTAGACTTGCTAGTGACCTTTCATATAGATGAGTCGACATAATAGCGATGATCCGCATGCATGCCTTAGATTGAGTCAAAAAGTGTATGCAAAGTATGAATGAGTCACGGAATGTCTGTACGGTTGCATCATAATTACTGAGCCTAAGATTTGGCCTTAATGGAGTCATGTGTTCAGACACAGTCTGCAGCGTCTGCTTAACAAGTAAGTTTGACACAAAGTTCATAATTATTAATAAGTAGAGATGATTTGCACTATGTTGCGAGGCACAACTACGATATTGCATAATTGGGTTTTGTAGTACAGTCACACGAATTTTGGAACACTATCACGATATTACAACACGAGTAGCCATGTAGTATTAGTCATAAAACTGATCCTAAGGCAAGATTAAAAGACAACAAAAAGAAAGTAACGTGTTGGTTTTGTATGGATGGGGGAGATGCCCACCACCACTATGGTTGTGTGCTGATACCCCACCAGTTTTCATGCGCAGGTAGAAGATACTTGCTCGTTCGAGACAGAGCTCGCTTGGACGTGCTGAGACATAGTGTTCCTTGGAGTTTTAAGGCATACAGCCATGTTGAAGACTTCACCTATACATGAAATAATGTATGGACATCGCCTTCGTTAAGACGTTGTATGCCTCAAGACAGGATTATTTGTATTGAGAGATGAGAAAGCTGAGTGTTTGTATTCAGAGAGATTGTGAGCTTGAGTGAATTGTAAATCTTGGCCTAGAGCTAGTCCCTTGTAATGTTTCTATTCTTATCAATAAATTAAGTTCTAATTTTGTTTTCAACACTTGTGTTTTTTTTGTTCTACATTTCTACTGATGTCTTCTATGTGACTCGGTCGTTTAGCTTCTAATAGACATTTCAGCCATTCGTCTTGCGTGAGCGCAACTCTAGGTATGCACGGTATTACGACCTAGCGAGGACGATCGGTTCTGCAAAATAGGAGAGTGACAAGTATCATATTCAAAATAATTTAAAAAATTAATTTCTAATTAGAGTTTCTAGGAAGCTGATGCTAGAAAAAGCTAGGCAAGTTGCAAAATATCTTACAAATAGTCCCATTTAATGAATATTTGGTTGCTCAGGAGTTTCTCCAACATGAGGAAGTGCAAAAATTGAGATTTCAGGATAAACTCCTTCTAATGGAGTAAGCTAAATGATCTTAGTTGAGAGATGGAGATCGGTGTTTGAAGTTTTTATGCTACAATTCATGCCCACAACACAAGACTAACATCTATAATCTTATAAATTTTGATGGTACGGTAGTCACGGCTCTTATAAATAAAATTATCGTCGATGCAATCAAATTTTATCAAAACTTGTAAAATCAGTCGGACAATGTAAATGTGTTACCGGAGATTGTTTACAAGAGGATAATAACAGAAGAGCATAATTCCTAGCTTCGTACGCCTGTTACTCTAAAATAAATAGAAGCTACAGTAAAAAAAAAATACAACCCCAATAAGTCTCCTGGACCGAATGGGTCCAGATCTAACTTCTACAAGGTTAATCGGGAGACTGTTAAGCCCCAAGTAACATATGTAATTCAAGACTTCTTTCATTCTAGCCATCTTCTCAAAGAGAATAAACATACCTTCATCTTCTTATAATTGAGATAGAAGGAGCTTCATCTCTATTTGGCTTTAGGTCAATATCATGTTGTAATTATATTTACAAGTTGATCACTCACTTATTGTGCCAAAGGGTACAGAGAATTATGACAAGTCTTATTTCGACAAACCAATATGCATTTTTCAAGGGTAGGTCGATCACAAAAAAATACTTGTTGGCTCATGAAATGGTCAAAGAATTTAACAAATCAGGGGTCAGAAAAGCTTGTATTAAACTGCATCTCAGAACGACATATGATATAGTTAATAGGGAGTTTATTTGTCATCTTATCATGTGAAACCCATAGTTTTTAGTTTGCAAAATTATTTTTAAATCTTTAGTTAAATAAAATTTTATAAGAATAATGTTAAATGTTGATTAAGGATAATTAGTTAATATTGATATTATTTTATTTAGTGTAAAAATTTATTTTTTTAAAAAAATAAAAATAATAATTTAACTGGGACTTTTGTATGACAACCCAGATCCAACTGAAGTCTATAATAGTTTTATAAATTTAAAATATTGTTTATATTTTCTAATTAAATTGTTTTTAGCCCAAAGCCAAGTTCATACTATTAAAAACCATTGTTTTGAAATTAAGAAAACCATTTTCTTTCATTAGGCCCATTGGATTAGCCAAGCCCACCCAATTCCTTTAAACTCATAACCCAATAAGTCTACCTTAAGTTCAAACCCTTTAGGCCAATTATGGCCCAAAACCCATAAAGTTTCTTGCTAGCTTGCTGTGGGTTTCTTTTAGATGAGCTTGAGCTCATTTGTGCTCTGAAGGAATGAATGAAAGAACTTTCATTCATTTGCTTTTAGTGGAGAAGACTTTTCATCTTCTCCTTCTCCAACCGGTTGAAAACGATCGACCCCTCGGATATTTTGGCCGGTGGCCATGAATGGCAAAGGCTCTTCTTCTTCCCCTGATGGTAACTCCTATTTCTCTAGTTTCTATATAAACCCACTCTTTTCCATTTTTCCACATACCAAATTTCCTTCCCAATCTTCTTCCTCCCCTCTTTCTCCACAAAATCCCGGCGCCCCGACGATCCGCACGGCCCACCCCGCGTCACCGCCGCCCGCGCCTGACCGGCGACCGCCGTCGTCCACCGCCAGCACCCCTGCGTGGCTGTGTCCGTCATTTTCGTCTGCCCCTGTCCGTGTCCTGTAGTGCTGTTCGGTTCCGAGATCGATTTGGGATTTCCGTTCGATTTCGGTTTGGGTATAATTCTGGAACTCCACTTTTCTTTTAGTCGGTGATGAATCTTCTGGTCCCCGAATCCAGCAGGATTTCGGTTTTTCGACAACGTAAATTCTACGTTGCAATTTCTGTTTTTTCGGAATTTTCGGAGAATCGGGTGTCTGAGAACCTTTTCGAAAGGAACTCTGGAGAATGATTATTTCTCTGGGTTTTCCTATTCGTAGGCTAATTCTCGGAGTTTCCGAAGGAAATTTGGAAATTACCCGTATTCGGATTTTCGGGAAAGTTCTGTTGATTTTCCATGGTTTGATATTTGGTTGTCTTTTAGTGGGGTATGTGTTCTGTTGTGTTTAGTTGCGGAATTGGGTTTTTAAACATTGTTTCTGTTGGAAATTTCCTTTGGTTGTCACTCCTGGACTATGAGTTAGTAGTGATGGTTGATTGGAAAATATTATTTTGAGGAAAATATATTAAAGTGGGAGTTTGAGAATTATTTTGCAGGTATCGGACGCGTTCCCAGTTTTTGGGTTATCCCGAAAACAGAGGGAATGCTGCCGAAATTTTCGGAAAATTTATTAAAAGATTTTAAAATGATTTTTCTGATAAATATTATTTTAATAATATTTTTGGGCGATGACCATATTGGTCAATAGGCCCCAGCGAAATGCAAACGCACCGGTTCGTCCGGACGTTGAGGCAGAATAGCTGTATTTGAAGATTGGACCAGTTCTGAGACATTCTAATAATTTACAAATTTAGTTAAAATTTTATTATTTAATTTTTAGGCGATTTAAAGGACTAACCTATTTTTCTCTTATTTAAATTCATAAATTTGTAAGGGCATAAGCCTATTCTTTATCTTCTGCAAAAGTTGTAATCAGTAGGAGCAATAAATTTGTGATTTCTGGGATTGAGTAAACGCGTAGAATTAATCAATATTATTATTAATTATTAATTAATAATTCACGATTTTCTCATTTTAAGAAAAGAAATTATATTTTTACATATAATTATAAAACACTAAATTTTTCCCAATAAGTTGATAAAATACCACGTTTTATATTCAATTGAAAATTACAAGTTTTTCCGAAAAACCTAAATTGAATTTCTAAATTTAAACTCATTAGTAAACGTTGTGATGTTGTGTTAGCTAGCTAATAACTAAAATAGACTAGGAAAGACAAATAGAGATTGCAACTAGATTATTTTGCTGGTATTTGTATTTCTGAGATAAGTTCCCCGGAATGTAGGATTTCAAGGAGGAACGTGACTTTTCAAATCCCGAAAGTACCAATCTCGACCAATTGAAATTCAAGGCAAGTACGGTTGTGGTTAATTGCAGTTTAATTAATTTTAGAAATTTTGCATGTTAAATACACAACTGTTACACGTACTCTCTCCTAGAGTAATATTTAATCATTGCATCGGGATAATGGGGAGTAGCGTAGTTATCTATGATCAAAGCCAAATAGTTAATGAATGTGCGAGCTTACCCCTCTTCACACGGGGTTAGGCCGGACCGTATCAATAGGATACAAGTGAATCATCCTAAACCGGTCATAGATACTGCATACTCAAATCACAATTGTTTTATTGGAAATCATTGTTTCAAAATTATTTAATATTGCAAGTTTCTATTCATTATGCAAATTGTTAATTTTTCATAATTGTACTTGCTCCTTTCCTGACTGGATCCCCCACACCCAATAGGTTCTATTGATGACTTAGAGCTACTGATTAGTAGTTACTACGACCCGGAGCTGTACCCTGCTGTGCTCCTAGACGAGGTTCATGGAGATGATGATGACACTTCTGCTTAGATGGAGATTTGTTGTCTTTATTTAAATTAATGTTATTTTAAAAGTGGTAAACTCTTTTGTAATGAACAAGTTTATTTTATCGTTAAATAAAATGTTGTGGCAATTATAAATTCAAGTGTTGTTGATTGTACCTGCATATGGAATACAGCTTACTGCCGCCGTCTCAACAACGGTGCAGGCTGGGCATGATCCGAGTCGACCCAAGAAATTGGGATCGGGTCGTGACATGTTTTTAGTGGTGGCCCATGCAGGTCTCTGTCAACAACTTAGGAAAACTTAGAAACAACAAGGAACACTAGAACATTAAATTGCCACAACTTAGGATCGAAAAATTTATATTTGCTTGATTATAGACGGGTAGGATACCTTGCTTATGTTTATGTCCTAAACCTTTCCAGACCATGGCTACTAATGAGAATGACAATGCCGGAGATGAGCTGTCACCTCAGCACACCCCATCACCACCCCAATATAGTCCGGATCCTACTCCGCGACATTTGACTGATCGCCCTCATAATGCTGGAAAAGCTCAAGTTCATCAGACGACGGATCCTTCAGGCTCGAGGACTGGACTGCAGACGGTGATGCCTGTCCCACCTGCCCCGCCGCTTCCAGTGAACCCCTCCGAACTCATAAGTCTGCTGCGAGAAGTGCTGGCAACTCAGAGGGCTGAAGCTGAATCTCATCGCGAGCAGAACGCGATTATGAAGGAAGGAATGGAGAACTCCCACAATGTAGCTATGGCTGCACTTGGAAGGAGAGAAGTGAACCCAGAAGAGCCTAGACCTGCTAAGGTAAGTGCCATTCTAGAGGATTAATTTTAGTAGTCTTAAGACCATTAGAATTAATTAGAGACCTTGGTTATGCTAAGGTTGGAGATATCGAGAAATTCAAGAAGCTGGGCCCGCGACCTTTTAAGGGAACGGAAGGTATTGTCTATGCCGATGAATGGCTAGACAATATGGAACGACTTCTCAGTGTCGCTCGGCTTCCTGATGATCTCATGGTGGAAGCTGTAGGACTCCAACTGCAAGAAGTGGCTAGTACCTGGTATAGGAATGAACCCCGACTCCAGGATAGACAGGTTGACTGGGACACTTTCAAGAAATTGTTCCAGAGGAAATTCTTCCCAACTTCTGAAATGCGGGAGATGGAGCGACAATTTCAGAACCTGAAGCAGGGCAACATGACTGTAGGAGAGTATGCGGCAGAATTCGGCCAGCTCAGCCGATTTGCCAAGAACATGGTGGCTGATCCTGCTGATCGTGCAGAACGATTCAAGTATGGACTTAGAGAGGAGATTCGCACTCATGTGATCTCTGGTGGAGCTAAGACTTATGAGAAGATTCTGGAGAGAGCTCAAGACATAGAGAAGAGTCAACCTGGCCGCTCGAAGAGAGATTTTCCTGGAACCAACAACTTCCAGGGTAATCAGAAGAAGCCCAACAACAACAGTAACAACAACAGGCCTCAGCACCAGCAGGCGAGGAACAATGATGTGGCACCTCAAAAGCAGATTCCTATCTGTAGCTACTGCAAGAGGCCGGGTCATCAGGTGAACATCTGTCGGAAGAGGCTTGGACAATGTCTGATCTGTGGGTCTACCACCCACCAAGTGAAGGACTGTCCCTCAGCGACCAACAGAGCTGGAGGAAATCAGCAGAAAGGACCTCTGCCCACTCAGCAGCAACAATTTGGGCAGCATCAACAGAGGACTGGGCGAGTTTTTGCCCTAACTGCAGAGGAACCAGAGCCGGAGCAGGAACCTAATGCGGATGTCATATCAGGTTACATCTATGTTCATTCTCATCCTGCATTAGCTTTATTCGACTCTGGTGCAACACACAGTTTCATAGCAACAAAGTTTATCTCTGCACACCACATAGTTACGGGCTTTAGCAAGAGAATATGTAGGGTTATGACTGGAGGAGGACCTCTACCTATAACAGAGACCTGTAATTGCCCCATTACAATTTTGACCACAAGTTT
Organism: Iris pallida; assembly: GCA_029216955.1. NCBI lineage: Eukaryota > Viridiplantae > Streptophyta > Magnoliopsida > Asparagales > Iridaceae > Iris > Iris pallida. The sequence goes on from JANAVB010042618.1 coordinate 35,989,053, forward strand.
GTAGCACCTTTACTGGTAATGCCCTTGCCCAACTATGACATAGTCCTTGGAATGGACTGGTTGAGCAAGCAGCATGCGCTGATAGATTGTCACAGAGGATGTGTAATCTTAAGCCCACCTGGAGGGCCAGAGTTTGAAGTCTCTAGAGCTCCGGAGGTTATGGAGAGTATTGTCTACTCTATTTCTGAAGAACCTGGATTAAACTCATCCTGTCATAGCGGAATTCATGGATGTTTTCCCTGATAGTCTTCCTGGGCTACCCCCAGATCGGGACATAGAATTCACAATTGATCTAGTCCCTGGCTCTTCCCCGATCTCTAAGGGATGTTATAGAGTCAACCCGAAGGAGGCCAAAGAGATGAAGGAGCAGATCAACGAACTGAAGTCTCTGGGATTCATTCGAGACGGAGCTTCACCCTGGGGAGCACCTGTCTTGTTTGTGCCCAAGAAGGACGGAACGGTGAGGATGTGCATCGACTACCGGGCGCTGAACAATGTCACAGTCAAGAACAAGTACCCTCTGCCCCGGATCGATGACTTATTTGACCAGTTGAGTGGAGCCAAGGTATTTTCCAAGATTGATCTCAGGTCTGGCTATCATCAGATCAAGGTCAGGAAGGAAGACATTCCCAAAACGGCATTCAACACCAAGTATGGGCAGTTTGAGTTCTTGGTCATGCCGTTTGGTTTGACGAATGCTCCTGCTGTGTTCATGAACCTTATGAACAAGGTTTTCCATGAATACTTAGACCAGTTTGTCGTCGTTTTCATTGATGACATACTGATCTATTCAAAGACGAAGGAGGAGCACGAAGAGCACCTCAGGAAAGTTCTGGAAACTTTGAGGAAGGAGAAGCTGTACGGTAAGCTATCCAAGTGTGAATTCTTTCTAGACAAAGTGGATTTTCTTGGCCATGTTGTCACAGGAGAAGGAATTTCTGTGGATCCTAAGAAGATAGCTGCTGTGGAGAAGTGGCCTACCCCAAGCTCAGTTGCTGACATCAGAAGTTTCTTGGGCTTGGCGGGCTACTACCGAAAGTTTGTGAAGGATTTTGCTAGAATTGCTGAACCAATGACAAAGCTGACTCGGAAGAATGAGGAATTCATCTGGACGGAGGACTGCCAAGCAGCGTTCGAGGAGTTGAAGAAGAGGCTCACCACTGCACCAATCCTTGCGCTACCCGCAGGATCCGGTGGTTTCACAATCTACAGTGACGCCTCAGGCAAAGGACTGGGTTGCGTTCTTCAACAACATGGGAAAGTGATTGCTTATGCATCTAGACAACTACGGACTCATGAGAAGAACTATCCCACTCATGATCTGGAGCTGGCTTGCAGTCATCTTTGCATTGAAGCTTTGGAAGCATTATCTCTATGGAGAGAGAGTGGAAATATACACAGATCACAAAAGTTTGAAGTATGTTTTCACTCAGAAGGAGTTAAACATAAGGCAAAGGAGATGGCTGGAGTTAATGAAGGACTTTGACATCGACTTGCAATATCACCCGGGTAAGGCTAATGTGGTCGCTGATGCACTTAGTCGATACCCAGTGGCGATGTTCTTAACCAAGGAGAGGCACCTGCTGGAGGACATCGAGAAGCTCGGACTGGAGATTGTACTGCCTGGACGGAAGGAACTGGATGCTGATTCTGTGTTGATGAAGTTGCAAGTGAGCTCGTACCTGATGGACAAGATTAAGGAGACGCAGTTTCAAGACGAGGCACTTTGTAAGCTGAGAGATCAAGTGTTAGCAGAAACACTGGAAGGTTTCTCAATTGCCAGCGATGGAGCTTTGAAGAATGGTACAAGGCTTTGTGTACCGTCTGGCGAACTGAGGAACGAGTTGATGAAGGAAGCGCATCAGTCTCAATATTCCATACATCCTGGAGCCAATAAAGATGTATCGGGATATGCGCACTATCGTCTGGTGGAGTGGAATGAAGAAAGATGTCACCAGGTATGTTGCTAGATGCTTGATTTGTCAACAAGTGAAGGCTAGTAGACAGAGACCTGCAGGACTTCTACAACCACTGGACATTCCAGAGTGGAAGTGGGAGCATATCACGATGGATTTCGTGTCAGGACTGCCTCGTTCCCAAGGAGGGAAGGATGCCATCTGGGTAATTGTGGACCGACTAACCAAGTCAGCTCACTTTATCCCCTTCAAAGTTGGTTTATCCACTGAGAAGTTGGCAGCATTGTACATGCGGCACATCTACCGGATTCATGGCGTACCGGTAAGTATTGTTTCTGACCGAGACACTCGTTTTAACCTCACATTTTTGGAAGAGCTTGCATGACAGCTTGGGGACCCAGTTGAAGTTCAGCACAGCTTATCATCCCCAGACTGACGGACAATCTGAGAGGACAATTCAGACACTTGAAGATATGCTGCGAGCTTGTGTCTTGGAATTTGGAGGATCGTGGGAAGACCATCTGCACTTGGTAGAGTTTTCTTACAATAACAGCTACCAAGCCAGTATTGGTATGACCCCATTTGAAGCTTTATATGGACGTCGTTGCCGTACACCATTGGCATGGGACGACGTAGGGGAAAGAGTACTGCTGGGTCCAGAGATGGTGACTTGACGCAGCAGAAAAGGTGAAGATAATCAGAGACAAGCTCAGGATTGCTCAAGACAGGCAGAAACACTGGGCAGACACCGGTCGACGACCACTGGCATTTGAAGAAGGAGATAAAGTATTTGTGAAGATTTCTCCTACCAGAGGGACAATCAGGTTTGGCAGAGCTGGGAAGCTGAGTCCCAGGTATATTGGTCCGTTCGAAGTTCTGAGCCGGATCGGAGAAGTGGCGTATAGGTTAGCTCTACCAGCTAATCTAGAAGGTGTGCACAACGTCTTCCATGTCTCGCAGCTCAGGGAGTATGTACCTGATGAGAACCACGTTCTGGACCATTCAGAGTTGGAGATCGGACCGAGTCTCACTATACCAGAGAAGCCAGTGGCGATCTGGACCGAGGCGAGAAGAAGACCAGAACCTCGGTGACTCCTATAGTCAGAGTTATGTGGAGGCACGATTCCCCAGGCGAGTCTACCTGGGAGCGAGAAGATGAGATGCGGGAGAAATACCCGTACTTGTTTGAGACCTGAGGTAATTCCTAACCCTATCTCTTTAAATTTCGAGGACGAAATTTTATAAGGAGGGAAGGTTGTGAAACCCATAGTTTTTAGTTTGCAAAATTATTTTTAAATCTTTAGTTAAATAAAATTTTATAAGAATAATGTTAAATGTTGATTAAGGATAATTAGTTAATATTGATATTATTTATTTAGTGTAAAAATTTATTTTTTTAAAAAAATAAAAATAATAATTTAACTGGGACTTTTGTATGACAACCCAGATCCAACTGAAGTCTATAATAGTTTTATAAATTTAAAATATTGTTTATATTTTCTAATTAAATTGTTTTTAGCCCAAGCCAAGTTCATACTATTAAAAACCATTGTTTTGAAATTAAGAAAACCATTTTCTTTCATTAGGCCCATTGGATTAGCCAAGCCCACCCAATTCCTTTAAACTCATAACCCAATAAGTCTACCTTAAGTTCAAACCCTTTAGGCCAATTATGGCCCAAAACCCATAAAGTTTTCTTGCTAGCTTGCTGTGGGTTTCTTTTAGATGAGCTTGAGCTCATTTGTGCTCTGAAGGAATGAATGAAAGAACTTTCATTCATTTGCTTTTAGTGGAGAAGACTTTTCATCTTCTCCTTCTCCAACCGGTTGAAAACGATCGAACCCTCGGATATTTTGGCCGGTGGCCATGAATGGCAAAGGCTCTTCTTCTTCCCCTAATGGTAACTCCTATTTCTCTAGTTTCTATATAAACCCACTCTTTTCCATTTTTCCACATACCAAATTTCCTTCCCAATCTTCTTCCTTCCCTCTTTCTCCACAAAATCCCGGCGCCCCGACGATCCGCACGGCCCACCCCGCGTCACCGCCGCCCGCGCCTGACCGGCGACCGCCGTCGTCCACCGCCAGCACCCCTGCGTGGCTGTGTCCGTCATTTTCGTCTGCCCCTGTCCGTGTCCTGTAGTGCTGTTCGGTTCCGAGATCGATTTGGGATTTCCGTTCGATTTCGGTTTGGGTATAATTCTGGAACTCCACTTTTCTTTTAGTCGGTGATGAATCTTCTGGTCCCCGAATCCAGCAGGATTTCGGTTTTTCGACAACGTAAATTCTACGTTGCAATTTCTGTTTTTTCGGAATTTTCGGAGAATCGGGTGTCTGAGAACCTTTTCGAAAGGAACTCTGGAGAATGATTATTTCTCTGGGTTTTCCTATTCGTAGGCTAATTCTCGGAGTTTCCGAAGGAAATTTGGAAATTACCCGTATTCGGATTTTCGGGAAAGTTCTGTTGATTTTCCATGGTTTGATATTTGGTTGTCTTTTAGTGGGGTATGTGTTCTGTTGTGTTTAGTTGCGGAATTGGGTTTTTAAAACATTGTTTCTGTTGGAAATTTCCTTTGGTTGTCACTCCTGGACTATGAGTTAGTAGTGATGGTTGATTGGAAAATATTATTTTGAGGAAAATATATTAAAGTGGGAGTTTTGAGAATTATTTGCAGGTATCGGACGCGTTCCCAGTTTTTGGGTTATCCCGAAAACAGAGGGAATGCTGCCGAAATTTTCGGAAAATTTATTAAAAGATTTTAAAAATGATTTTTCTGATAAATATTATTTTAATAATATTTTTGGGCGATGACCATATTGGTCAATAGGCCCCAGCGAAATGCAAACGCACCGGTTCGTCCGGACGTTGAGGCAGAATAGCTGTATTGAAGATTGGACCAGTTCTGAGACATTCTAATAATTTACAAATTTAGTTAAAATTTTATTATTTAATTTTTAGGGCGATTTAAAGGACTAACCCATTTTTCTCTTATTTAAATTCATAAATTTGTAAGGGCATAAGCCTATTCTTTATCTTCTGCAAAAGTTGTAATCAGTAGGAGCAATAAATTTGTGATTTCTGGGATTGAGTAAACGCGTAGAATTAATCAATATTATTATTAATTATTAATTAATAATTCACGATTTTCTCATTTTAAGAAAAGAAATTATATTTTTACATATAATTATAAACACTAAATTTTCCCAATAAGTTGATAAAATACCACGTTTTATATTCAATTGAAAATTACAAGTTTTTCCGAAAAACCCTAATTGAATTTCTAAATTTAAACTCATTAGTAAACGTTGTGATGTTGTGTTAGCTAGCTAATAACTAAAATAGACTAGGAAAGACAAATAGAGATTGCAACTAGATTATTTTGCTGGTATTTGTATTTCTGAGATAAGTTCCCCAGAATGTAGGATTTCAAGGAGGAACGTGACTTTTCAAATCCCGAAGTACCAATCTCGACCAATTGAAATTCAAGGCAAGTACGGTTGTGGTTAATTGCAGTTTAATTAATTTAGAAATTTTGCATGTTAAATACACAACTGGTTACACGTACTCTCTCCTAGAGTAATATTGAATCATTGCATCGGGATAATGGGGAGTAGCGTAGTTATCTATGATCAAAGCCAAATAGTTAATGAATGTGCGAGCTTACCCCTCTTCACACGGGGTTAGGCCGGACCGTATCAATAGGATACAAGTGAATCATCCTAAACCGGTCATAGATACTGCATACTCAAATCACAATTGTTTTATTGGAAATCATTGTTTCAAAATTATTTAATATTGCAAGTTTCTATTCATTATGCAAATTGTTAATTTTTTATAATTGTACTTGCTCCTTTCCTGACTGGATCCCCCACACCCAATAGGTTCTATTGATGACTCAGAGCTACTGATTAGTAGTTACTACGACCCGGAGCTGTACCCTGCTGTGCTCCCAGACGAGGTTCATGGAGATGATGATGACACTTCTGCTTAGATGGAGATTTGTTGTCTTTATTTAAATTAATGTTATTTTAAAAGTGGTAAACTCTTTTGTAATGAACAAGTTTATTTTTATCGTTAAATAAAATGTTGTGGCAATTATAAATTCAAGTGTTGTTGATTGTACCTGCATATGGAATACAGCTTACTGCCGCCGTCTCAACAACGGTGCAGGCTGGGCATGATCCGAGTCGACCCAAGAAATTGGGATCGGGTCGTGACATATCATGTTGGAATTATTCAATAATTATGGGGCCACACATGTAAAATTAATTGTGTTTTGGCTATCTAAATAATTAAGCCAAATAAAAGTGGTCTATTTGGAAATTGGCTTAAGGGTATAATTGTCATGGAATTAATGTGTAGATACCGGAGATAATTCTAATTTGATGAGGGGCCAAATTAGAAATATCACAACACACATATCTATATATATGTGTATTCATTAGGGTTATGGTCCCCAACTCATACGGCCACCAAAGAGAGGGTTTCTCTATTCTCTTCTGTATCCCTATCAACAAAGAGAGGAATAAAGATTTAATCTTTATTATTAAGGGCCGTAGCGGGTTGGAAGATCAAATCCCACAAAGAAAAACGTCTGCTTCAAGATCCGTCAAGCAAAGACAATGGATTCAGGTACGCTTCCGCAATCAATTTAATTTATGTTCTTCATCTCATGAATCGACAGGGCACAACAAATTTCTAACAAGTGGTATCAGAGCCTCCTTGTTTGATTCTTGAGTTTGAAGTTTCAGAATTATTTTTTGTTGTTGTTAAGGAACCCTAGATCGTTCCGAATAATTTAATTTAGGGTTCCAATTGTTCGATCAAAGTTTTTATAGTTCATTGATATTCAGATTAAGATTCCACAAGTAATATTTTATATTGAGGTCTAGTAAATTCTTTGGTAACTTGAAAGTGCCGAGTTTGTGTTCAATTGCCTTCGGCTTTCTAAGTTCCCATACTCAAATCGAACTTGTTATTACCAAGGGGATACTAGGCTAGCCCTTCCTGCAAATGCCTATACCTGTACTGAGGCCATCTTCAAATGCATAACATGCTACCAATTTTCATATATGAAATACTTTGGTAAATACTGACTCGTATATAGAACCAGAATCACAAACCTGGAGATCACCAGCTCCGAACTCAGAATTTGGATATCATCAATATGTTCGAACGTGAGACAAACCCCCCACATGCATATACTCTCACAGAACAACTCCATAAAACCTCTCTAGTACAACGAAATGCAACTCGGGATAATTCAACAACAATTTCACAGCCTTACTGGAGTCCTCTAGAAGTATGTGCTATCTTGAGCCATTATCTTGGTGAAGAGAACAGTATGGAATGTGATAAAATATTTTATATTCACATGTGATATTATGCATGTGATATTATGCTTAAATATTCACAGTAAAGGTTTCTCCTTTATTAAATGAAATTGTATTTTAGTATTTTAGCATTGGTTTCTCTTGATAGAATTTTTAATTTATGTACAGTAATGATCTCTCAGTTCATGCTTAAATATTAGATATGGACGCATGTGATAATGACCGTAGAAATTTTTTTATTATATTAAATATGCATGAATATGCTTATTGCTGGACATGTGATAATATGGAATGTCGGTTAGATTCCAATTACTCATGATGATAGATATTTGGTATTGCTCAATTTAGAATGTTTTTTAATCTAAGTTGATCATTGGAGGACAAATTGGAATCAAATATAGACAATTTTATGTTTGGCATAAATTTAGTTTCCAATAAATTTATGTTCTAAGTAATTTATTTGAAGCAATCTATTGGTCCATATCTTCAGTAAAATATTACGTAAATTTTATTATGTTGACAATGCTCAGTTAAGTCAAATTAAGAATATTTGTTTGAATCATGTAAAGAGATTCGCATGCTTATGATCATCTTATTTGAGTTGTAATATTTTAATTATGCATGTATATAAAGTTTTGGACATGATTCAGTTTTTGTAAAATTCAGTCAGCATTTAATTTTTGGTGCCTTTTAAGACTAACAATAGTTGTCTAATATTCTAAGTAGACTCATTGAAACAAGATGTCGCCAAAGTGACATCTCTTGCGTAGATAGTCTATGAGGGATGTCGGATGTTTGTGTGTGTATATTCATGCGGGTATTAGCCGGTCCAAAGGAAGATTAATATTTGGCCGAATTGTACACATACTTGTGGTGATAAATGTGTGACAATTATACGGTTTACATGTGAATAATAACCCGATCCAAAGATAGGCTTATTATTTGACATGACTTATTGTCAACATTTGATCACTACACCAAGAGTACCACTTGCAGTTAATATCACTGTCCAAAGACTTGATATTAATGATGCACTAGGTATCTTGAGATGGGGTTCACCATTGTTTGGATTTGTTTGACTATATTTTACTCTTTGATTATTAATTAGAGCATGTCCATTTTTATTGCTTTGTTCTCTTTACAGTTAATGTTGTTAAAATATCTGCCAATAAGATTTTAATTTTCATATTTAATGGGATAAACTTTAAGGGCAAAAAGAAATGAATACAGTAGCTGCTAAGGGTCCAGATCAAAAGAAACAACAATATAAAACTAAGGACATAAGGAAAAAATGTACAAAGTACCACGCATGGCGTATAAAGAAAAGTACATTTCTAAATTTGATCTGTTCTGAGGTTAATTTAGATTTAGTACAAAGAAACTCATGGTAGTTAGATTCTGGTGGGACTACCCACATTAATGTTCTAGGCAAGGTTGTCTGAGTTACCGAAAGTCAATTGATGGTGAAAGATACATCTATGTGGGTGACGGAAATTCGGTAGAAGTGAAAGCAATAGGACATTTTAGGTTATTTTTAGGAACCGATTATTATTTGAATTTGATAGACACTTTTATTGTACCGTCTTTTAGACGAAATTCAGTTTCAGTTTCCTTAATGGACAAATCTGGTTATCATTGTTCATTTAGAAACAATAAATTTAGTCTATCTTTAAATTTAAATATTATTGGTAACGGTTCCCTTAAGGTTTATGATAACCTATATTCACTTGAAACTATTGCATCTTACAATGAAACCTTGCAAGTGGAGTCATGTGGTACTAAACACAAAATTAACGATAAATGTTTTTAGTCTCATTATGACATAAGCGATTAGGTCACATCTCTAGAAATAGAGTTGAACGACTTGTGTCTGATGAGATTTGGATTTTATTGACTCTATAGACTTTAATGTCTATATTAATGTGTAAAGAAAATACAGACCAAATTTCAATTGTAAGCAGCTAGTTTATTGGCTATGCTGACAAATCAAGGGGTAATAATTATACGATCCCACACAAAAGAAAATTTTGAGACGAGAAGTATAATATTTTTTGAGGATGTTGAGTTTGGGGGAGAAATAAAGTCAGGATCATTGTCTTTGAGAAGGAATCAATTACGATTTCTACTATCACTTTTGACGATGTGCAGGATTCTATACCTGTCATGATCAAGAAGTGAATTCGGAGCCTCAATAAGACAATGTCGAATTACCTCTATAAGTCGTTGTTGAGATACCTTAACAACGATAATGTAGCGGCACCCCATTCAAGATAAGGTAATTATTCCTAAGGAACAAACTCAACAACCTCAAGAACCGATAATATTAAGATGGTCCACCAGAGAAAGGAGAAATATAATTTCGAACAATATTGTCATATTTCTCTAGAAACGTGAGGAAAACTATGAAATATTGGAAGGTGATTCAATCATCTTCCGTCGGGCCATGGAAAGTTCTAACTCTTAAAAGTGGATTGAGAAAATAAATAAGGAGTATAAGTCTATGCAAGACAATAAAGTTTAGAAACTTGTCACATTACCAAAAGATACGAACTTCATTGGTTGAAAATGGACATTTAAAACCAAGAAAGATTCGAAAGGATAATGTGAAGAGGTATAAAGTACGTTTTGCAGCTAGTGACTTTACTCAAAAGTCAACGATTGATTTTAAAGAGACTTTCTCTTCGGTATCTTTGAAAGACTCTTTTAAAACAATCACAGCACTTATTACACATTTTGATCTTGAGTTACATTAAATGGATGTCAAAATTGTGTTTCTCAATGGTAACATCGACGAAACAATTTATGGTGCATGCAGAAAACTTTGTGTCGAAAGACCCAAATAATATGGTTTGCATATTGATAAAATCTATTCATGGACTCAAGCAGGATTCTCGTCGAAGGTACTTAAAGTTTTACCAAGTGATTATCTTGTTTGGTTTTGAGATAAACACTGTTGAAGATTGTGTGTATCACAAGTTCAGTGGGAGAAGGAATAATTTTCTGATTTTGTATATTGATTAAAGTATTCAATGCAAACCAGGTTACACCTCTCGTCAAAGGAGACAAATTCAGTCTCAATCAAGTACCCTAAGGTTAGCCTTAAAATTAAGAAAATACAAAAGATTTTTCTTCATGATCAGTTGTAGGGAGTCTAATGTATGCTCAAGTATGTACGCGTCAGGATATTACGTACATATTAGGATGTTAGGCAGATATTTAAGTATATATGGATGGATCATTGGGTAGCAGCCAAACTACTTAAGTAATTAATAGAGAACAAAAAATTATATGCTCTTTGTAGGAGATCGGATAATTCTGGAGATCATAAAGTATTCTGACTCCGATTTTATTGGATGCCAACACAGCAGGAGATCTACATCAGGTTATGCTGACTAATGGAGGTATATTTTGAATGAGTGTCAAACATGCACTTATAATTTCTTCCACCATAAAAGCAAGATTTATAACATTCTGTGGGGTATCTATTCAGGGAATATGGTTGCGAAATTGTCACAAGGCTGCGCCTACAGTACGGTGTTGAAAGACCACATGAAATTATGGTGTGACAATAAATCAGCAGTACTGTATTCCAATAACAACAGAAACTTGTATAAGTCAAAGGATATTCACATAAAGTTTCTAGTTGTGAAGGAAATAATTCAGAATGGTTGTAGTGTCCATATAGCACATTAGGACAAACTCCATGTTAGCGAATCCGCTCACAAAAGCATTATCACTCAGGGTCTTTCATGAGCATACTGCTCATATGGGTGTTAATTAAGAATATGGCAATATAGTGGGAGTTTGTATTTTATGAGTTTAGGTGCTTTTTGGTTTTGGACACATTTATGTATTAAAGTATTTGGATATTTATCTGATCAGATATATGGAATTCAATTCATTCTGTTGTCATTATGTTAAAGTATTGATCTCATTAAAGTTAAGGAGGACCAGTTGGAAATAGACATGTATTGATCACATTGCGTGTAATTTCCATGCTACGCATCCATGATTGATCTATGTCGTTTAGCTATATTGGTATATGTGACCATTGATGGTTTAGTTACGCTATATATGACGAAGGCCGCTTTGATTCTATGTTGATATGGTTAATGGACGAGATTGTCCGGATATACCCTAAGGATTAAGATAGCAATTTATGAGCTCACTAAGGTTAACACAATTATAAGGTTACATATGTGGCCCAGTGGGAGATTGTTAGAATTATTCAATAATTATGGGGCCACACATGTAAAATTAATTGTGTTTTGGCTATCTAAATAATTAAGCCAAATTAAAGTGGTCTATTTGGAAATTGGCTTAAGGGTATAATTGTCATGGAATTAATGTGTAGATACCGGAGATAATTCTAATTTGATGAGGGGCCAAATTAGAAATATCACAACACACATATCTATATATATGTGTATTCATTAGGGTTATGGTCCCCAACTCATACGGCCACCAAAGAGAGGGTTTCTCTATTCTCTTCTGTATCCCCATCAACAAAGAGAGGAATAAAGATTTAATCTTTATTATTAAGGGCCGTAGCGGGTTGGAAGATCAAATCCCACAAAGAAAAACGTCTGCTTCAAGATCCGTCAAGCAAAGACAATGGATTCAGGTACGCTTCCGCAATCAATTTAATTTATCTTCATTTAACGAATCGACAGGGCACAACAAATTTCTAACAAGTGTTCTCAGTATGAGATTTGATAGTTTGTGGGTAGACAAGGTTGAGTGTATTACTTCTTTTCCTTCTCCGTGCTTGTGAGGGTCCCAAACAAGGTTTCTTTCGGAGTAATTGAGGGTTTTGCCAAGGAGATACTTTGTCACCGTATTTTTTCACTATAGTGATGGCATATTTAACATGTCTTCTAGACCTTGCAGTTCACAAGAAATATATTATGCCACTATTTAAACATATCAATCAAATAGTATCTCATATTATTTATATGGATGACCTATTCATATTTATCGAACCATCTTCATGGAGTATTTCTAATTTCACGGAGTTAATGGTTGACTTTGGTAGGTTGATAGGGTTACAACTCAGTAGAGAGAAACGCATGGTTTATTTTAATCGCAGTTGCCGTAATTAGGTGATGTGGTCATCTCTCCTTCAAATAAATATGGTACAATTATAGGTTATATATTTGGGTCTTTCATTATCTATCAATTATGTCAGGGATTCAGACTACAAAGGATTGTGGAATATGTCTAGAAAAGTATAGGGGGTTGGCAAGCTTAGATTCTTGTCTTTGGTGGATGTCTTGAGCTCGTTTGTACGAGTATAACCACTATTGACATGTATTGGCTTCAAGCCCTTACTATTCTTGTTAGCACAATAAGCAAAATCGAGAAGCTTTGTGCCAATTTTCTATGGAGAGGTGGAGTCCATGTAATAGCTTGGGAGCAAGGTTAGCCCTGACCCAGGACAGCCAGAACGACCGTCAAAGGCCCACGAATGCGGGAGGGTCCAAAAATTTATTTTAAATATAAATATACTAATATTTTTATATCTAAAATAGACATAATATATTTCATAGATCTCATTTAACACAAAAATTATGGTGTAGTGGTTACTATGTTAGACTTGCATATAGGAAGTTCTTAGTTCAATTCTTAATGATGATTTTTTTTTTTAAATTTTCATTTGTTTTAATATTTTTATTTTTAATATATGTATGGAAATTCATTTTGGAAGTCCGTTTCGAGAGGTCGGCCCTGCTTGGGAGGAATTGTGCCGAAAAAAGAGGAGAGAGAGGTGTTGGTCTTCGATCACTTCGGATTCTTCACAAAATAGCAAATATTAAATTGCCTTTGAGATTCTTGGTATTCAACCTCCTTTGGGCGGGATGGACTAGCAGCAAGTACCTCGCTACTAAAACTTCTGGATTCAACAATTTGATAATAATTTTTCCGTGACATTCAAGTAGTTCGAACCATGGCGTAAGCTTGAGAGACTTCTTGACAGTTTATGATGGCCAGTTTTTGAGATGTTTAGTCGAAGATAATCTGAAATAACCATTGGTAAGGTTCAGGTCGTCGCATGGTTCAGTTGTTTGCAAATGAAATCCAAATAAAGGTGTTGTAGTGAAAACAAAACTTACACTTGTATAAAGAATTCCGAGATCGACTTTTGACAATAGATCGTCTTAGTATCCATATCCTTAGTCCAGTACGTGTCATGTTTTAAGCATGAATTGAATCAAGGGACCATCTATTCTTTCGGGTCTCGTTTGGTTCGCAGAATGGAAAAGAAAATAAATCAATTCTTCGACAATTTCTTTCTTTTGAAAAATTACAATTCTTATTGATTTTTCTTTTCAATGTTTGAAAATATCAAAGAATTTGGAAAAGAAAATGAATACTTCAAGATTGGAAAGTAATTCTGCCATAATTTTTTTCTATTGGAAATTACTTTCCTTTTCGCCTTAATTTCTTTGGCATCCAAATGTAGGATTCTTTTTTCCAATTCCATGATACCGCGAACCAAACGAGACATCAATGTTATATTACCTTGGCTATGTGGCAAAAGCCAGATGAATCTATTATGGCTCTTCGGACGCTCTAGTTGTGGTCGTATAGACCAATGTTTTAAAAATCGGACCGATAATCGAACCGAAATTTTTGGTATAGATCGGACCGGGGTTCAACCCGGTTCAACCGGGGTTCAATCGAATTTCAATAAATTTGGTTTGGTTTGGTTCAAATAGGTAAAATATTCATATTTACTTCTTGGTTTAGTTTGGTTTGGTTGTAAGTATGTTAGTTTGGTTTAATTTTACAACTATAAGGTCGATTAAAACCAAATCAATAATCAAATAGTCCAAATTTCACATGATAATTTATTTTGATTTAAAAAAACCAAAATTGGCCGGTTCAATTGTGAACCGGTTATGGCCGGTTCAACGGTTGAACCCGGTTTTGACAAAAAACCGATGGTTCTTTAAAAGACCCGATTTTAGTCGAACCGGACCGATTTTTTGGCTTAAATCGATTGGACCCGGCCCAACCGCAGGTCTGGTCCGGTTTTTACAACTTTGTTATAGACATCCTTGAAGGGATGTCTCAGCTTAGAACGGGGCCAATTTGGTTCAGGCAAGCTCAACTTCGACTATTATCTTTCGTATGGCATGTGTGGAGGGGAAAAAATTGACCCATCTTTGATGGTCTTGCTACTGCATTGATTGGAATCCAGCATAACATAAAGGGGTCGTTTGGTACATGAAATTTTTTTTTTACTCATGTGAACAATTAATGTGGAAACGTAGTCCCAAGTTTGGCTTCGGTTATGAAATTTTATTTTCGAAAATTGTGAATATTCGGATAATAATTTTCCCATAAAATATGAAAATCAAATTCCCGAAGAATATGTGTATTTTTTTTTTGTCCGAGTAATTTTTGTTTTACTACTCTTTTTAATTTTTGCTTTTCTTCTTTTCTCTTCATTTTCTTTTTTTTTCCTTTTTTCCTTTTTTTTCCTTTTTTCTATTTTCTTAATTTTTATCGTTTTTATAAAAATTTTATTTTTTTTAATCTTCTAACTTTCTCATTTTTCAATTTTTAAAATTTTTTTAGTTTTTCCAATTTTTATATTTCTTTAATTTTTAAATTTGTATCATTTTTTAATTTTTGTAATTTTAGAATTTTCTTCAAAAAATTTAATTTTTTTGAATTTTTATAGTTTTTAAGTTTCTTTTTTACTTTTATCTAAATTCTCAATTTTCTATTTTCAATTTTCTTAAATTTTCAAATTTTTTTAATTATTTAATTTTATAAAATATAGTTTACTAGTTCTTTTTTTTATTATATTTTTCAGTTTTTTTAATTTCTATTTTTTTCATTTTTTATTTTATTTTTTAGAAATTAATTTTTATAATTTATTTACTTTATATTTTCTATGGTAATAATTTTATAAATTTCTAAATTCTTATCTTTTTCATTTTTATTATTTTTTTACTATTTGTAATTTTTCCAATTTTCCAATTTTTAAAATTTTCAAAATTATTTGAATTTTTCCAAGTTTTGTAATTTTTAACGTTTTTTTTTATACCTTTTTTAGTTGTTTTTAGTTTTTATCTTTTCTAACTTTTTAATTTCCTATTTTTCTAAATTTTATTATTTTCTAATTTTTTATTTTTTTAGTTTTTTATATTTCTATTTTCTTATTTTTGATTTTTATATTTCTATATTTTTTATTTTTAAAAATTTATAATATTTCAAATTTATCTCATTTTTCTAATTTTAAAAAAAAATTCTTAATTTTCCTAATTTTTCTAATTTTTTTTCAAATTTTTTAGTTTTTCTAATTTTTAAAATTTTATAAATTTATAAAATTTTTAATTTATTTAGCTTTTTATAAAAATTTAAAATTTGAAATTTTTTATTTTTTATTTTTATTTGGTTTTTAAATTTTACCATTATTCTTTTGTTTATTTAAACTTTTATAATTTTTTAGGTTTAAATTTTTATTTTTATTTTTATTTTGAAGTTTTTGAAGTTTTTTAAGTTTTTAAATTTTTTAAGTTTTTGAATTTTTAAAATTTTTAATTATTTTAGTTTTCTTACTTTTTTCTATTTTTCTAATTTTTAATTCTTTTTATTTTTTTAGTTTCTTTTTTTTAGTTTACTATTTATTTTTAGTTTTTTAGTTTTTCTTAGATTTTTTGGTTATTTTTTTTTGGTTTTTATTTTTTAAATGTTTTTCAGTTTTTTATTCTTTTTATCTTTTTTTATTTTTTAAGAATGATTTTTATTTGTTTTCTTCAGTTTTTTTTTGTATCCCTTTTTCAGTTTTTTCCTCCAAATTTATCTTTTTTTAATTTCTAAGATTTTTTTTAAAATTTTGTAATCCTTTGTTTCATTTTTTTATTTTTTTTTCAAATATATCTATATATCCACCAAACATGAGAAAATATTTTTCTAGAAAATTTGACTACAAGAAATTTAGTTTTTAAAAAATATAGAATTTTTGACATTATAATATTTTGCGCCACAAACCCCACAGGTTGTGATTTGATTATGTCTTGTCTAACTCTTGATGAGTAGATTTTGTTGGAGTGGGTGGGGTTCCCAACCTATGTAGAGAAGATCCCGGAGTGCGACGAGCGCCGTTCGATGTCGGAGAAGCTCGGGAAGTAGGCGTTGCTGCTGCTGCTGCCCCTAAGGGGGGTTCTGGACTGAGGCTACCGAGTTCGGCCCGAACTCGGTCCCAGGTCGAGTTCTGGCCGAACTCGGTCTGGCTCTTCCAGAAGTTGGCCGTCCAGTGCTGTTTGCCCGACACTGTCACGCCCCGCTCCCGTAGGAGCGATCGTCCTCGCTAAGGCGTGATGCCGCACGAGCCTAGATTGCGCTCGTACAAGGCGGGTTCCATAACGGCCGATTACAGCGGCTGCGACGGGGTCGTCGCACAGAAGTCCCGTGCAGAGACATTGATTTATAGCAGCGGAATTTAAGAAGAACACATGAACACAAGTCATTCAAAAGAATCTCTTTTATTGATATTGAATACAAGATTACATCTGTGGGCGCAAGGCCAAATTACAATGTCTCTCGTGCTCACTTTTCTCTCATTTACAAGTCACTCTGCTCTCTCTCATCTCTCGATACAATACTTGAATCCAGCGGAAGCTTCGGAAGGCGATGTCCATACATTATGTCCTGTATAAGTCTTCAGATCACGCGGCCGCACGCTTCGACTCGCCAAGGAACTCCGTGCCTCGACGCATCCAAGCGAGCTCCGCACCACGAGCTTCTACCTGTGCCTGCACATGAAACACTGTGTGGGTGTCAGTACCACTGTACTGGTGGAGTGAGCTCCTCGCCCACCCATACAAAACCTACACGTTTCATTTACTTTGTGCAACATAAACCCTTTTTTCGATTGTCTTTCTATTCTTGCCTTAGGATCAGTTTTTAGGACCGGCGCCTTAGCGCAACTTGTATATCAGGACCATCCCGTGCTTGCCATGTCAACGTTAACTCATACTTGTCACTAGACCACTCCTCGTGCCAACAACGTTACCTATCAGGTCGTGCTTGCCTTTCGGCCAAAATCAGAGACGCAACTACGCGGTAATACCCAATTTCCTTACGACCGTGCTACAATTTCTTTGTGCCGTGCCTCGCATTTCGAGGCCGTGCCCAATAACTCACGTAACTTCAAGAAAACTGCCCTACGGCCCTTCTTGACTTAACTCGCAACAGTTCAAGTCTAACTCAAGCACTCTATCCAACGACTTATCACTCGACGCCACATCCCGTGCCGAAGCACGCCGCCTTCGCTGTTGCCAAATCTTAGGCCCAGACATTGTGTCTTTCTTACTGCATACTGCATACATATTCAACTCAACTCAATCCAAAGGCATACACGCGGTTAGCCGCTATCTGCCGACATCTATATGAACTTGGTCACTGGCTCCCAGAGCCATAGTGGACTCCTCTTTCTCTTATTAGACGGGCGTCCCTTTCAGCGCAAGGTAGCTAGCCCCGCTGCAAGTCTCCGCCTAACCCGTACAAAGCACAGTTTATCTTTTGTTTCCCAATGCCCGCAACGGTCCCGTGGCCTCGGGCTTGCCGTGCGGGGAAACTTTCACCCTGTCGACAAGTTGCATGTTTCCCAATGCCCGCAGCGGTTCCGAGGCCTCGGTTTGCCGTACGGGGAAACTCACTTTGTCGACAAGTTGTCCAATGACCATGCAAGACACGATCGACACTTTCCAAATCTGAGTCCGCCACGACGACCTATAGTCGCGGGCATTCTTCTTTCTTCTGAAACCGCCTCGACGACCTATAGTCGCAAGGCCTCGCCGACCTGTAGTCGCGAGCATAATCCTCTCTTGCCCCTTTCTCCAAACTTAATAAATCAATCGTGGCCCGTGCCTTAAAACACTAGGACCGTGCCATCGTGCCCAAGTCATACTTTATATGACGGGCCTTGGGATCGTGGGACTATTTAACCTGTCAACCGCAGAATGAGCGGGACAGCACCTGGAATAACTTAGGTCGACCGGCATAACTTTGCCTAACTTGCTCAGCCTACAACTTAACGAGCAAAGGCTGCGTCGAGCCTTGCTTCGAGGGAACGTGCCGTACACGTACTCAACTTTGGACGACCAAGTCATTAGGGTGCTTAGACTTACGCCAGCAGTCATGCGACGCAACTTAACTCTTGGGCAAGCCAGGGCTATGCCAAGCCCTGGACGATGAGACCGTGCATGCTTATGAAGCATTTATGCGGGCGACGCCTATGACTTATGCTGCGATCATAACTTGCCTACTCAACCAACTTCCTTCTCCCAAGCCACGTGACGAAGGACCGAGTGTCATTTTCAAAGCACGTCGTGCACCAACTCTAAGCCGACCGTGGGACGTTTTCCATGTTCTAACTCGATTCAAACCGTCGGGATTATTCCCTTAGCTATGTGGATGCGTAGCTTTTATTATCAAGCCTAACTTGTGCAAGTTGAAAACACGATTTATTATGTGAAGGCAAAGATGAGGAGAGTTCACCGAAACTACCCCACCTGAGCGATGTCTTCAAACGGCCGTCGCAAGGCCAAGTCCGAACGCCGTCGGCGTTTCGATTCCTCCGATTGACTGAGCGGGACGGGGCACTACAACATACACCACTCAGAACAAGTCTCGTCCTCGAGACTTACTGAGTACTTACTTATTGACTTATCACCTTACTCAACATTCAGGAACTCTCGCATACGCTACGCCTATGTGTTTCCTCAATCCGAGCCACGCTCGCGCTACCCTCAATCTTTTCTTCGAATCTCTATTTCAAAATCCTCAACACTTTTCCATTCCTCAAGTCTCACTTGATTCAACGTATCACTTGGTTGGATCGTGCACATATTCCAGGCGTCTCCAAAATACATGCATTTCAGCCAAGCCTTGTGATAGCGAATCCGACATCACCACTCGAGTCGGATCGTGCACGTATTCAAGCGTCCCTGATATACATGCATCTCAACCGAGCTCGCGAGTGGTGCCACCATAACTTCTATCGCTTTGCGCCGGGACGTCCGCCTATTCGCTAGGCTATGTCTTTTGGCTAAAGTCATTCGTCAGTATTGGAATCATAGTTCCCAAACAACAATATCAACGCTGACCCCATCCTAAGGTCAAACCAAGTTGATAGTACGAGTTTTTCTACCCAAGCTCGCATCACTCCGATTTCTAAACATCGAGCATCGATTTCCTACGCACATCCCAACATTCGTCGTACGGGGTCCGAGTCATTCGGTAAAGCCATCCTACAACAACTCGCGTTCGACCAAATTCTCCGACGTATCAGTATCGCTCGTTCAACGAACCATTTCGCATAGTCTATCTCTTCGAACACGTTCGACATAATCTGCCTTTACAAATCCTTCCAAGTCAAGCACGTTACTACGTAATTCGCCGCTAAACTATAATCCACATTTTACATTTCCGAAGTCGTCTATTCCAATTCACGAAACCGATCACAAGGTCGTCTAGCTTAACAACGTGTTGCGCCCCGATCTCTCGCGAGTCAGATTAACCGCGGTGGGCATGAATCACCATGCACGCTCCCGCGAGATAGTCATTCTCATCGGGACGTAACTCTTGTTTTGTGTCAAGACTAATTCATTCTCGATGCGCGAATTGGACCTACTCAATCCTCAAGTTCATTTCATTCATCGATCACAAGTCAAAACATCCTCGAATCTTCATTCGCATCAAACCGACAAGTCGAGACAATCAAAGTTGCCGTGTCCTGATTTTTCGAGTTCGATCATTCCCGCGACATGAATCACCATGTCAGCGCTCACGCGGAACGATCGCCCCAAATCCGACGCAACGCATGTGCGAGGCTAGAGTTGCGCTCGTGCAAGACAAGATCGTCGACATTGTGGCCATCCGCATAACCATCAAGACACGATCACTTTCATCCAACATTCATCTCAATCAAAATCCAAAACATAGCATCCAATCGAACAATAACACTTGCACGATCGTCTTTCGCTGAGTTAGAGTACCCCCGAGTTATCGCATAGCGATCTTTGATACGCCTCAATACCATCGACGATATGCGTAACCTGACGATCTTCCTTTGCAACCAAATCCTGAGTCGTGCGAATGGTGCTATCGTCCGACTGGATAATTTCCTCGACATTCATAACACCAATTCCGATCATTTTCCCTCGAATCATTTACAATATCAATTTCCTCCAACCAATTTCACGTATTCTTCATCCGTCCATCTTAAGTCATCGACCAACTTATTTTCCTCAATTCGCATCGTTCGACATCCCTGAGCCTATCGCATACACCACTCAGGAATGAAGTCATTCAACCAATCCTCAACTTGTTATTTGATTCAAAATCGACTTCTTCGAATCCCGTTCGAACCATTCTTCAAAACCCAAGCACGCTTATCTATATCGCACCGACGATATCGTCGCTCGATAGCACCCTTATCGATACTCATCTTACTTTACTCAATCGAGTTCAACTCATTCCAGCTCGACGCTATTCAATTCCCGCACTCGACTTTTCTAAGGTCGACGCAACTTTGGTGTATATGCCCAGCCTGACTTAGCCAACCGTGCTTACGTAAACCATCTTTTTGTTTTCTTATCAAAAACTGTTCACCTATGTTTTGCAAAATAGATAGACTTATTGTATGGACATCCCATGGGTCATTTGAGAGAGAGCGCACCAACGATATCAACTTTGCGGAAGCAACAGAGTTTACGGAAACAACGAGTTAAAGAATTCAATCGATAGTCCAAGGACGTAAAGCCGTGCTCTGATACCACTATGTCACGCCCCGCTCCCGTAGGAGCGATCGTCCTCGCTAAGGCGTGATGCCGCACGAGCCTAGATTGCGCTCGTGCAAGGCGGGTTCCATAACGGCCGATTACAGCGGCTGCGACGGGGTCGTCGCACAGAAGTCCCGTGCAGAGACATTGATTTATAGCAGCGGAATTTAAGAAGAACACATGAACACAAGTCATTCAAAAGAATCTCTTTTATTGATATTGAATACAAGATTACATCTGTGGGCGCAAGGCCAAATTACAATGTCTCTCGTGCTCACTTTTCTCTCATTTACAAGTCACTCTGCTCTCTCTCATCTCTCGATACAATACTTGAATCCAGCGGAAGCTTCGGAAGGCGATGTCCATACATTATGTCCTGTATAAGTCTTCAGATCACACGGCCGCACGCTTCGACTCGCCAAGGAACTCCGTGCCTCGACGCATCCAAGCGAGCTCCGCACCACGAGCTTCTACCTGTGCCTGCACATGAAACACTGTGTGGGTGTCAGTACCACTGTACTGGTGGAGTGAGCTCCTCGCCCACCCATACAAAACCTACACGTTTCATTTACTTTGTGCAACATAAACCCTTTTTTCGATTGTCTTTCTATTCTTGCCTTAGGATCAGTTTTTAGGACCGGCGCCTTAGCGCAACTTGTATATCAGGACCATCCCGTGCTTGCCATGTCAACGTTAACTCATACTTGTCACTAGACCACTCCTCGTGCCAACAACGTTACCTATCAGGTCGTGCTTGCCTTTCGGCCAAAATCAGAGACGCAACTACGCGGTAATACCCAATTTCCTTACGACCGTGCTACAATTTCTTTGTGCCGTGCCTCGCATTTCGAGGCCGTGCCCAATAACTCACGTAACTTCAAGAAAACTGCCCTACGGCCCTTCTTGACTTAACTCGCAACAGTTCAAGTCTAACTCAAGCACTCTATCCAACGACTTATCACTCGACGCCACATCCCGTGCCGAAGCACGCCGCCTTCGCTGTTGCCAAATCTTAGGCCCAGACATTGTGTCTTTCTTACTGCATACTGCATACATATTCAACTCAACTCAATCCAAAGGCATACACGCGGTTAGCCGCTATCTGCCGACATCTATATGAACTTGGTCACTGGCTCCCAGAGCCATAGTGGACTCCTCTTTCTCTTATTAGACGGGCGTCCCTTTCAGCGCAAGGTAGCTAGCCCCGCTGCAAGTCCCCGCCTAACCCGTACAAAGCACAGTTTATCTTTTGTTTCCCAATGCCCGCAACGGTCCCGTGGCCTCGGGCTTGCCGTGCGGGGAAACTTTCACCCTGTCGACAAGTTGCATGTTTCCCAATGCCCGCAGCGGTTCCGAGGCCTCGGTTTGCCGTGCGGGGAAACTCACTTTGTCGACAAGTTGTCCAATGACCATGCAAGACACGATCGACACTTTCCAAATCTGAGTCCGCCACGACGACCTATAGTCGCGGGCATTCTTCTTTCTTCTGAAACCGCCTCGACGACCTATAGTCGCAAGGCCTCGCCGACCTGTAGTCGCGAGCATAATCCTCTCTTGCCCCTTTCTCCAAACTTAATAAATCAACCGTGGCCCGTGCCTTAAAACACTAGGACCGTGCCATCGTGCCCAAGTCATACTTTATATGATGGGCCTTGGGATCGTGGGACTATTTAACCTGTCAACCGCAGAATGAGCGGGACAGCACCTGGAATAACTTAGGTCGACCGGCATAACTTTGCCTAACTTGCTCAGCCTACAACTTAACGAGCAAAGGCTGCGTCGAGCCTTGCTTCGAGGGAACGTGCCGTACACGTACTCAACTTTGGACGACCAAGTCATTAGGGTGCTTAGACTTACGCCAGTAGTCATGCGACGCAACTTAACTCTTGGGCAAGCCAGGGCTATGCCAAGCCCTGGACGATGAGACCGTGCATGCTTATGAAGCATTTATGCGGGCGACGCCTATGACTTATGCTGCGATCATAACTTGCCTACTCAACCAACTTCCTTCTCCCAAGCCACGGGACGAAGGACCGAGTGTCATTTTCAAAGTACGTCGTGCACCAACTCTAAGCCGACCGTGGGATGTTTTCCATGTTCTAACTCGATTCAAACCGTCGGGATTATTCCCTTAGCTATGTGGATGCGTAGCTTTTATTATCAAGCCTAACTTGTGCAAGTTGAAAACACGATTTATTATGTGAAGGCAAAGATGAGGAGAGTTCACCGAAACTACCCTACCTGAGCGATGTCTTCAAACGGCCGTCGCAAGGCCAAGTCCGAACGCCGTCGGCGTTTCGATTCCTCCGATTGACTGAGCGGGACGGGGCACTACAGACACAGAGTTCTGGCCGAACTCTGTGTCGTCGGGGGCTGAAGCGGGATTTCGGGTGAGTTTTCATCATTGGATCTAATCCAACGGTCCAGGTTGGTTGCGGGATTGGGGAGTTAAATTGGGATTTCCCAACCCTAATTCATTACGCCATATCGTAAAGGAAACACAAGTTTGAGAGAGGAAGGAGGCAAGAGTGCCACTGCAACTTCGGAGAAAAAGACGGAGGATTGAAGGTCGCTTTTCGAAGGAGTTCGTATTCGGGTAATCTCTACTCGTCGTGCTCGCTCTTCGTAGCCTTGTAATCATTGTTCTTATCTCTGAGTGTTGTGGGGATCCGATTTGGATCGGGAGGAGTTTGTAGAGGGTGTAATTCTTCTATTCCATTAGTGGAGGCTTCTCAGGGTTGGACTCCGATCGTCCCGTGGTTTTTTCCGTAAGGGTTTTCCACGTCAAAAATTCTCTGTGTCTGCGTGGATTATTTTGTGTGATTGTTTTTGGGTTCGTGCGTTGTATTGCTCGGTCCTCTCGCAGGTACTCTCCGGTTTGGGGAAAGGTTTCCGCGCTTCTTTCCCAACAGAGTGGTATCAGAGCTAGGTTCAAAGGAGTGTCAGTAGTTGACAGAGAAACCTGAGAGGAGAGATGGACGCTAAGCCGGTGCGCATGGTGAACCTGAACGGCACCAATTATCACTATTGGCGGAGCAAGATGAAAGATTTACTGTTTGTCAAGAAGCTGCATCTACCCGTGTTTGCATCCGAGAAGCCCAGTGATAAATCCGAGGAGGACTGGACATTCGAGCACATACAGGTGTGTGGGTACATACGGCAGTTTGTGGACGAGAATGTGTACAACCACGTTGCCAATATTGAGCACGCGAAGACGTTGTGGGATAAGCTGGAATCCTTGTATACGAAGAAGACCGGGGTAAACAGTTGTTGTTCCTGATCCGAACGATGATGGATCTACGGTACAAGGATGGGGCGTCTATTTCGGATCACTTGAGTGAGTTCCAGGGCGTGGTTGACCAGCTATCTTCTATGGGAGTCAAGTTCGACGACGAAGTTCAGGGACTGTGGCTGCTGTGTACATTGCCAGACTCGTGGGAGACCGTACGAGTATCTATGATCGCTTCTGCTCCAGAGGGCGTGGTCAGTCTGGAGTTTGCCAAGAGCGGGGTGTTGAATGAAGAGATGCGGAGACGTTCTCAGGGCACTTCATCCACATCCCACCACTCAGAGGCACTTGTTTCAGAGAGCCGCGAAAGGGGCAAAAGCAGGGGTCCAGGTGGTGGCAGAGACAAGAGCAGGAAGAAGTCCAAGGGTCGTTACGAGGACTCAGAGTGTTACCATTGTGGTAAGAAGGGCCATATCAAGCGGAACTGTTTCGCTTGGAAGAGAGAGAAGAAGGGCGACAAGGGGAAGCAAGAAGAGAACACTACAGCGGCGGCCTCGGTGCATGGAGGCGATGTGATCGTCGTAGGTGATGAGGTCATTACTAACCTCGCCTGCGATGACAATTCTTGGCTGGTGGACTCAGGGGCTTCAGCACATGTATCTCACAATAGGGCACTGTTTGCCACTTACACGACAGGCGACTGTGGTGTGTTGAAGATGGGCAATGGAGATGTGTCGAAGGCGGTTGCCGTTGGAGATGTGCATTTGAGAACGAAGACGGGTGCGGTTCTTGTTCTCAAGGATGTTCGTCATGTCCCTGATATCCGTTTCAACCTGGTGTCGGTTGGAAGGTTGGATGACGAGGGATTCTTCAGTCTCTTCGGGAATAGTCAGTGGAAGCTTTCCAGAGGTTCGATGGTGATTGCCAGAGGAAGCAAGAAGTCCGGTCTCTACTATATAGAGGGAAGCGCAGAGGGGGCACAGGAGGTGAACGCAGTCAGTGATGTGTCTACCGAGTTGTGGCACAGGCGGCTCGGCCATATCAGCGAGAAGGGGATGAGCTACTTGGTGAACAGGAAGGTGATTCCGAGGCTCAGGTCTACAAAGTTGGAGAAGTGCACGCACTGTTTAGCTGGGAAGCAAAATAGGGTGTCTTTCCAAAGTCATCCAAGTTCGAGGAAGCCGGCGTTGCTCGAGTTGATTCACTCGGATGTCTGCGGTCCTATGAAGGTAAAATCTCTTGGTGGTGCTTCTTACTTTGTAACTTTTATTGATGACTGTTCCAGGAAGGTTTGGGTCTATGCCTTAAAGACCAAGGATCAGGTGATGCCTACTTTCAAAGAGTTTCAGGCCTCTGTTGAAAGGGAGACGGGCAAGAAGTTGTTGTGTGTTCGGTCCGACAATGGCGGTGAATACATCGGTCCCTTTGATGCGTATTGCAGAGAGCAAGGGATACGATACCAGAAGACTCCGCCAAAGACACCTCAGCTCAATGGTGTAGCGGAGCGCATGAACAGGACACTGATGGAGAGGGTGCGGTATTTGCTGTCAGAAGCAAACTTGCCGGGCAGTTATTGGGGTGAGGCTCTTCTCACAGCTGCTTATGTTATTAATTTGTCTTCTAGTGCTCCTTTGCAGGGTGATGTGCCTGACAAAGTATGGTACGGCAAAGAGCCGTCATACAATCACCTGCAGGCGTTTGGTTGTAAAGCCTTCGTGCATGTACCGAAGGACGAGAGGACCAAACTTGAGTCGAAGACGAGGCGATGCGTCTTTGTCGGCTACGGTCGGGATGAGTTTGGCTATAGACTCTACGACCCAGTGGAAGGAAAGCTCTACAGAAGCAGGGACGTAGTGTTCGTCGAGGATCAGACCATGACCAACACTCAGGATTCCAAGACGCCTTCTGAGGCTGAGGAATTGCCTGAGTTAGAGTCATTTCGCTTCGAGCAGTTTCCAGAGGACATCGCAGAGGATCCAGTTACGGGAGAGCCGGTACATGGAGTTGCTCCTAACCTTGATCATCAGCCTGCTGATGGTGGTCAGGGTGTCCCTCAGGAGGATGAGCATGCCGGAGAGGCAGTTCCTGAAGGGGAGGAGGCTGTCGGTATACAGCCAGCACCAGTGGCTCCACTGAGAAAGAGCGACAGAGATCGTCGACCATCTACGAGATACTCACCGGATGAGTATGTGCTATTGACTGACGGGGGAGAGCCCGAAAGCTTTGCAGAGGCTATGAAAGACGAACACAGGCAGGAGTGGATGGGGGCTATACAGGAGGAGATGAGTTTCTTGCACACCAATTCCACTTATGATCTGGTGCGGTTGCCAAAGGGCAAGAAAGCTTTGAAGAATCGATGGGTGTTCAGAGTGAAGCAGACGGATGATGCTACTCGCCCTCGATACAAAGCGAGGCTGGTAGTCAAAGGCTACGGTCAGCGGAAAGGCATGGATTATGATGAGATCTTTTCGTCTGTCGTCAAGCATTCGTCTATTCGGGTGGTGCTAGCATTAGCAGCCAGTCTCGACTTGGAGGTCGAGCAGATGGATGTGAAGACGGCATTCCTCCACAGTGATCTTGAGGAGGAGTTGCACATGGAGCAGTCGGAGGGATTCTGTGAGAAGGGTAAGTCACATTTGGTATGCCGGTTGAGGAAGAGCTTGTATGGTCTGAAGCAGGCTCCGAGGCAGTGGTACAGGAAGTTCGAGTCGTTTATGGGGGAGCATGGTTATGCACGGACGACGTCAGACCATTGTGCATTTGTGAGGTATTTTACCGATGATGATTTCATCATTTTACTGCTCTATGTTGATGATATGCTATTAGTGGGTCGGAATGCCACTAGGATAGCGGAACTGAAGCGCCAACTGGGCGCGGCCTTCTCTATGAAGGATTTGGGCGCAGCGAAGACTATTCTTGGGATGGAGATCATCCGAGAGAGAGAGTCCAAGCTGCTACACTTGTTCCAAACGAAGTACATTCACCGGGTACTTCAGCGTTTCGGGATGGACAGGTCGAAGAAAGTGAGTTCCCCTCTTGCGGCTCACTTTAAGCTCACTGAGGAGCAGTGTCCATCTACCGAGGACGAAAAGGAAGATATGGAGCGGGTTCCATATGCCTCAGCTGTGGAAAGCCTGATGTATGCCATGGTGTGTACGAGGCCAGATATTGCTCATGCAGTTGGTACGGTTAGCAGGTATCTTTCAAATCCTGGAAGGGTACATTGGAGTGCGGTCAAGTGGATTCTACGATACCTTCAGGACACTGCCGGTTGGAGACTTTCCTTTGGTGGTGACGAGCCAAAGCTGGTTGGGTATACCGACGCTGATATGGCTGGAGATGTAGACACGAGGCGATCGACTTCGGGCTACGTGATGATGTTTGCGGGAGAAGCGGTGTCTTGGCAGTCGCGGCTGCAGAAGTGTGTTGCCTTGTCGACGACAGAGGCAGAGTACATTGCGGCGACGGAGGCTTGCAAGGAGTTGCTGTGGATGAAGAAGCTGCTGCAGGAAATGGGACTGAAGCAAGAGCAGTATACTTTGCTTTGCGACAGTCAGAGTGCTATTCATCTTGTAAAGAATCAGACGTTTTATAGCCGGTCCAAGCACATCGAGACTCGGTATCATTGGATACGTGATGTGGTTGAGAAGAAGGACGCGGAGCTTGAGAAGGTTCATACAGATGACAACGGAGCTGATATGTTCACGAAGATTCTACCAAGGGGAAAGTTTGAGTACTGCAGGCAGATCGTCGGGATGACGATATCCTCCCCATAGTTGTGAAGGGGAAGATTTGTTGGAGTGGGTGGGGTTCCCAACCTATGTGAAGAAGACCCCAGAGTGCGACGAGCGCCGTTCGATGTCAGAGAAGTTCGGGAAGTAGGCGTTGCTGCTGCTGCTGCCCCTAAGGGGGGTTCTGGACTGAGGCTACCGAGTTCGGCCCGAACTCGGTCCCAGGCCGAGTTCTGGTCGAATTCGGTCTGGCTCTTCCAGAAGTTGGCCGTCCAGTGCTGTTTGCCCGACACAGAGTTCTGGCCGAACTCTGTGTCGTCGGGGGCTGAAGCGGGATTTCGGGTGAGTTTTCACCATTGGATCTAATCCAACGGTCCAGGTTGGTTGCGGGATTGGGGAGTTAAATTGGGATTTCCCAACCCTAATTCATTACGCCATATCGCAAAGGCAACACAAGTTTGAGAGAGGAAGGAGGCAAGAGTGCCATTGCAACTTCGGAGAAGAAGACGGAGGATTGAAGGTCGCTTTTCGAAGGAGTTCGTATTCGGGTAATCTCTACTCGTCGTTCTCGCTCTTCGTAGCCTTGTAATCATTGTTCTTATCTCTGAGTGTTGTTGGGAACCGATTTGGATCGGAGGAGTTTGTAGAGGGTGTAATTCTTCTATTCCATTAGTGGAGGCTTCTCAGGGTTGGACTCCGATCGTCCCGTGGTTTTTTCCGCAAGGGTTTTCCACATCAAAAATTCTCTGTGTCTGCGTGGATTGTTTTGTGTGATTGTTTTTGGGTTCGTGCATTGTATTGCTCGGTCCTCTCGCAGGTACTCTCCGGTTTGGGGAAAGGTTTCCGCGCTTCTTTTCCAACAGATTTGTGAATGAGATAACGATTCATTCAGCTACTTTCAGTGTCGAAATTTATATTTTGAAACCTGAGACGAAATTTAAAAGTAGTGTCCTCAAAGCTTAATGTTCATATAATTTTTTTCATCGATGATGATACAATAGTATTATCAATACAAAAATTAAGAAATAAAATAATAAACAAAATAATATATGTCGATGAAATACTGATAAAAATGAAAATGTTCCAAACAAATAAAATTATAACTTGTTACCATTGTTCAATTATCTCCAAGAAATACACACACTCATAGACTAGCATAGAAGATTGACAACGACATAAATGTAGAGGAGATTGAGAGCTTCAAATTGTTAGAGCAACAAAATGGGTGAGAAATTTGACAACGAGTGTACCAATTTTCGTAAGTCTGATTAATTGGTTTGTTGCTTGATATTCTAGTATATGACTTACGCGTACTAAATGATTAGAATAAGGCCGTGGACTTTTATTCGTAATTGGACTTACATACGTTAAATAGTATTAAAAAATTGGTGCGATCTGAAATTTAGGTCTGAGACAACCGCCTCATGGGCCTCATATCGAGTCCGGGCCTAGTTACTTTGTCCAATGTAACAGATATGGCCTATTTGTTATGCCTTGTAAATTTTGGGCCAGCTTGCTTGTTTATAGACCAGGTTGGCGAATGGTCACCGTTAGTGATAATAATAGAGATAAAATGAAAATGGCTTTGAGGCATATCTGTTTGTTGACACTCTTTATAAAGTTATCCGCCTCCACTTGAAAGTAGTTTGTTGTCGGTTCATGCGTATACTTTTCCAAAGATACAACAAAGCCTTGAGCAAAAGATGAAGATAACAAATTTGAATTTCTTTTTCTGGTTGAGTAGTAGTAATTTATGTTATGCTTGTGGAGATGTGATTTGTGATACTTTGGTATACTCGGGTTTATATAGAAACTTTCATGTCTCTTCAAATAATCAGATTGAATCTCAAAGTGAATAAATCTTAAAAGAATAGTTGCAACCTGAACAACCACAAAAAATACAATTAATCTAAATATTCGTCAATCTAATGAACCTGAAGATTCGTTCAACCCAGTAATATGAAGTTTCGTTCAAACCCAATGAATCGAAAAATTCGTCCAAACTCAATGATTCGAAAATAGGAAGTTTGTCTTTGTACAATCAAACTTAAATCCTCAACAATCCTCCACTTTGATTGTACAATCAAATTTCTGTTTTCAATCTCCCAATTTGATTGTATAATCACTGAGTTTGTCAAACACAAAACAAAATAATATTATAATGAATAGAAGAATGTGTTGATAACTTAAACCTTCAATTAGTATAAATACATCAAAAAAAAAAATTAATTATTGGTAGCATTAGCTTTTAACCAATTACTCTTTACAATAAAACTTGAGGTATCGCACACATTACAACATCTTGATTACAACAAATTCAACAATTTTCTGAACTCAAGTAGTCCTGGCCTTGTGCTAACCGAGGAGAGGTATAATACCATAACTGGGTGACGAAAAATCAGTTGGTACGAAAAATCAGTTGGTACAAATCCATTGGGCTGGGTTGATCTCGGACTAGTCCTTTGCGGTCATCCTTGATCTAAATATAGTAAAAAATATAGACGTATAACTTAAACATTCAGTTGGTACAAATACATCAAAAAAAAAAAATCAAATTATTGATAACTTTAGCTTTTAACCAAGTACACTTTACAATAAAATTAAAACTAGAGGTATCGTACACATTACAACATCTTGATTACAACAATTTCAACAACTTGTCGAACTCGAGTGGTCCTTGCGGTTACCGAGAAGAGGCATAAGACTCTGGCTGGGTAACAAAAGATCAGTGGATCGAGCCACGATGACGTATTATTTTTTCTATTTATATAAATGGTAAAAGTTGAAAACAATGGACCCAAACAAAACATGCACAAACTATCGTGCGTATTGTCGGACATCTAAAAAAAAAAAAAAATCAACAATTTCAAACATCGCTTTATCACATTTATGGCGTATGCTAATCTTCTAGTTTCGTTAATGATCTAAAGAGTAAACCTTAAAACTCTTGAAAGTAGCGACACCACTCTACATTCATATGGGTGAAATTAATTTATATACCCTAACTATTCAGATATTTATTTAACCTCCTTAAGAGCCAATCTTATCATCGTCCCCGCAGTCGTCCAACAGTTGTTGAGTTGCTAGCGAACAAAGTTGAGCTCACTTTGGCAGCTCAAGCTCGACTCAGATAATTTTACACCTGAGGGATTCAGGTCGGCTCGACTGCAGCCAGCTAGGGGCTTTAAGTGAATCAGTGCGAATGAACTTGAGCGCCAACGATTTGTTAAGTGTTTCATGCACTGCGTCCACTCCATTGGGCTGGGTTGATCTCGGACTAGTCTACTGCGGTCATCCTTGAGCAACGTCAAAGTTCATGAATCAATCAATCAATCAAATATCCATAGTGCACAATTATTAGCAGACAATCCGTACGTCCGGTGCAGCGTACCATCGACCAGCAATTTCATGCTGCTGCGTCCGCCGTCCAAATCAAACTTTTGTACGTACGTGACCGTGACCTTCTCTTTTCCTGCCATGCCATGATTCCCAGTAATCATCACCATATGCAAAAACCTTTCTCGCTTTCTTCTTTTTCTTCTTTTTCTTTTGTGTTCCATGTCTATGGATACAAATAAAACATGTCGTATCAGTAATATATAGCAGCAAACCACTCATTCTGGATTAAAAAGTGAGAGAGAACCGAGTCTTAATTAGTAAAGACATCATATTATGGCTGAGAATGTACTTTAATAAAGTATGCAAGTTTGGAGAGGGAAGAAAAGTACTTTATGTTTCAAATAGGTCAATTAGTTAAGACATCTCCATTAAAAAAAGACAGTTAAATAAAGTAATTCAACAATCAAGAGAGGAACAACGAAAATGGTATACAGATCAAGGCTATAATGGTGAATTTAACCAGACTCGTACGGATATAGGTGAATATAGATGAGTGGTTCTAACCGAAATACGATATATAATGGATGTGGAATGGTTAAAGTGAGTACAAATGTATGATTCTAATCGAAATATAGTAAAAAAGAAAATAGATGTATAACGATAAAAACGAGTATAAATGGACAAGTCTAACTAAAATATGATACCGTTTAGGTTTACTATGCACATCGGCGTCGCGTCCACCTCTTCTCCTTGGTTTGACCTACTGTCTATTATTAGACAAAAAACCAAGTCTTCTCTCTCTCCCCTCTATTTTAGTAGTCCGGTCCTAAGATTCCATCCATTGGAGAATTGGCATGCATGGCCGGTTCATTGATAGGAAAGTTGGTTTGGTTATTTGCTCTATAAATGTGCAATTTTACTTGGAAAGAGAGCAAACACAATTTCTCTGTGTGAAATTCTCTACTAAAAAATCCTCTTGCTTCTTCTCTCTTGTTCAATTCAAAACATCGTTCTTCAGTTTGTGCTCTGGACAAAAATGCTAAGTTCGGGTCACTCTTTTCGAGTTATGTGCGACGAGAAGATGCCGGTAGAGCGGAGGTTATACCACTATGAGCATTCGAAACAAGTATGCACATAGACCCGAATCAACTCTTAGGGTAGTGCTACATGCACGACTTTTCCGGAGGCAGGTAACATTTACTTTATTTTATTTTATTTGCAGATTTTTAAAGGAAGAAAATGGAATATTTTTCAACAATCTAAGAGTTGATTTCATTTTTCCAACAAACTTAGCAGTTGCAGACTACAAAATTTTCTTCTGTTAAATTATTGACAACTTTCTTGTGTTAAGTTTGTTAAGAATTACATTGTAAAACAGTTTAACCATTTTCCTAAAATTTGTTAATAGTTATACTGCAAAAATTACTAGTGTTAAGAGTTACTTCTTAACAATTTTATTTTGTTAAAATTGTTAACATATTTGCTTCAAATAATTAGAAAATTTGCTCACTAATAAAACTTGTTGCTGCAATATTTCTAATAATATTTGCTTAACCGACAACACTTGTTACTAGCAACATTTCTAATTATATTGTCTTACTGATAATATACAATATTTGTTACTAGTGGTATATTGCTGATTTGTTAACATAGAAATATTTGTTTGTGGTAAATCACTAGTGCTAAATTACTGATTTGTTAATATACAAATATCTCACTTTCATTTACTTATTGTTAACATACGAATATTCAATTCAAATTTTGTCTACTGCTACAAACTTGCTTGTGGTCAATTATTTTAACATCTGCAAGTATCTGTTATCTATCAAATAATATTTGCTGCCTTCTGTTAACAAGTTATTTGCTACTTATTAAATATTTGTCATATCAATAACAAATTTGTTATTATTGGTTAAATAACAATTGTTACTACATAGGACTATTATTATTATTTCTGACTTTAGAAATAGTTATTGATTTTGCAAATCCCTTTAATCCTAAAGTTTTTAAAAATAGAGATTTGTTTGGGTACAAGCCGAAAGGACCCTTCTGTCAACAAGACGTAAATCGTTTAAGCGACCGGTACTTAAGCGTCCCGAATGGACATCCGCTTGCTGGAATCCGACCCCTACAGCTAATCTAACCTTAGCAAAACTTGTAAAGACTAAAGTTTTAAAGGTTGATTATCAAGATCATTCAAACTATTATCCCACAATAATATTCACCCTTATTGAATAGTATAATTTTTGCAGACTTTTAGGAATCATGACTGTCAAGGAAGAAATCTTCACTGCCAAACCTTCAAAGTTTAATGGCACCTACTTCAAAAGATGGCAGAGCCAAATGAAGTTTTGGTTCACCACTTTAGGTCTGATATATGCCATAGATGGGCCCATGCCCATCACAAATGATTCAGACGATACTGAGTCTGACATAGGGATAACAAGTCCTCCTCTTCCACCAAACCCAAGAACCCTAAGGAAATAGACTACCACTATTTTCATAGAATCTTAAGCGCTTTGTCTGAGTTTCTTTATGACATATTTTTTAATATAAAATCGCTAAAGAACTCTGGAATGCCTTGGAAGAGGAATATAGTTGTGATGATACTGGAATTGAAAGATTCAATTCCTCCACATTCAACATATATGTCATGGTTGATAATAAAACTATTAATGACCAAATTCATGAATTCCATGAACACCTTAGGCATGTTCAAGCCAAAGTTACACTCTTCTCTACTGAGCATAAAATAGCATGCTTGATAGACAAACTCCCTCCTTCCTGGAATGATATTGCCAAAGATCTTACCTATTTACAAGGAATATCCTCAAGTTCTAAAGAGACTTAGAACATAAGAAGAGTTTAGGTTAAAATCCAAAGCTAGGTCAGATTTTAATGCTAAAGTAAATTTTGTAGAAAGCTATGGCAAACCCAAGTCTAACTACCATCTCAAACCCAAGAAAAAACTCCTTCAAAAAGAAGCAGAATTTTCAACCAAATCACCAAAATCCTCATCACCAGTAATCTTAGAAACCTAGAAACTATGGTCAGACTCAAGATCAGAAGAGATTTTATTTTGTATGTTAAAACAAACCATATATATGGCTATCAACTTCTTCAATAGGAAGAAAGAAGCTGTGAAGACCTCCTTCAAAGAGAAAGGCTCAAACAAACCAGAGGATAACATGATTCTGAATGGGTCTGCTAGCTCCTTCAGGTTTGTAAGCTATTAACCTGTAGTAAATATTTTTTTACCATTCTGATGATTGGTGGTTGGATTCTGGAGCTAATGTTCACGTTTCATTTGATCGCTCCTATTTTTCAAACTATCAAAAATCAGGTAGAGGAGGCGTGACCCTAGGATATGGCTCAACGACACAGATCGTAGTAAGAGGAAGAATAGATCTAAAGATGACATCGAAAAATATTTATCTCTCTATGATGTGCTTCATATGTCGTCGGTTAGAAAAAATCTAGTTAGTGGATCTCTACTTGTAGCTTTATGATACAAGATTGTAATAGAGGCTAATAAAGTAGTATTTTCCAAAAATAAGTTGCTTATAGGAAAATAATTTGTAAAGTATGGTCTTTTTATTTTGAGCTCTATGAATAAAATATTAAATCCTTATTTTGTTGTCGCAAATATTGAATCCTCAAATATTTGGCATGGCACACTAGGTCATGTGAATTTTGGATCTCTTAAAAGGATGATGAACTTAGATCTTATTCCTAAGACTCCTTTTGATTATAAACACAAATATGAGATTTGTGTTCAAGCCAAACACACTAGACTACCGTTCCAATATGTCTATAGGGATTTTGAATTTCTAGAACTTATCTACAATGATGTTTGTGATTCCAATAGAGTTTTGACCCGAGGCGGTAGAAAATACTTTCTCACTTTTATAGATGATCATTCAAAGTATTGTTACACCTACCTTATTAAAACCAAATATGAAGTTCTAGACAGATTTAAGGTTTATAAATCTGAAGCTGAGAACCAGTTAGATAAAAGAATTAAGATTCTTAGATCAGATCGTGATAGAGAGTATATCTCAAATGAAATGACTAACTTCTGTGAAGAACATAAAATTATTCATGAGGTTACTGCTCCTTATTCACCACAATCCAACGGAGTTGCTGGAATTATGCTGATTGGATGTGGAATTTGAGAAAACCAATATTTGAAAAGTATAAGAGTACCGAAGAGAGATATGCTAATCGTCCAAAAAATGTACCTGATCCTGCAGTATGGAATGCAATGGTTGATGAATGGTTAAATCCCCAATTGCAGGTAAATGAACTTGAACTTTCAGATATCAATTTAAATCATTTCTTATAGCATGGCATGGACTTTCACATATCAGATGTAGAGTTCTTATATTGAATGGTAGATTAATTTTCCATAACATGACTAGTATTTTTTGTGTGAATATTTATGAATTATTTATTGAATGGTTGATTACTTCAAAGGAGGAATTATTTTATTTTGCAAGATCAAAGTAATTCAAACAAAACAAACAGGAGAAAATCAACAATTGTGCACACCACTGGTTCAGTTTCCTTTGCCAAATACAAAAAAGATGAGGTATAACAATTGAATGCTCCCAATTTTTTTGTATATTGTATATTTTCATGTCTATTTATATTTTTGCATATATTTGGTTGCTTCGGTATATATGTGGAAAGTAAAATTTTTCTGGTATTAGCTTAATATAATAAGAAAAAATAATAATATTTTCTCTTAACAGCTTAATCAAACTGGAATTGAACCCAGTCCAATTGAATGTTTCAAGAAGTTTCATGTAAGTAAGGGAAAGGAGGAAGAAGGAGAAATTTGGCGAAGTGGGAAGGCAAAAGAAATCTATGTATGGTAGCCAACTTTTTCATTCTTCATTGTGTTCTTT
The DNA here is from genome assembly GCA_029216955.1 of Iris pallida. Classification (NCBI taxonomy): domain Eukaryota; kingdom Viridiplantae; phylum Streptophyta; class Magnoliopsida; order Asparagales; family Iridaceae; genus Iris; species Iris pallida. Next base: position 36,025,313 of record JANAVB010042618.1, read on the forward strand.
CAGTGCATACCATATTTTGGTAATTTAGTGTGTTTGTAATATTCTATCGAGATGTTATATAATATTGTAGTAATTTTTATGGGTAGGAAGCGATGGAAAACAAAAAAAGTACTGCTATAGAGGAAAACCTTAATGTTAATGACTTGGACATATATAGAGAGGTGATCGTACCTAGTCATGGTCGTGTACTTGGATTGGGGGGTGGTTTGAAAGGTAAAGATTTATACTCATCTGGCCAAAGTTGCAACAAGTGTAGGTGTGTCGAACTTGAAGAAAATCACCAACAATTAAAAGATGAGCTGAAAGATGTGAAAGGCCAATTAAGCACTCTGCAAGAACAAGTTCAAATATTATTAAACAATATCAAAAATTCTGATCATACTGCAAGACAATCACCATATGTGGTATGTACATTTCTTTACGATTTTATAAGTTGTAAGTTGAGTTTAAATCTTAATTTTATTTAAATTACATGAGTCCTTATTGAATTTTTTTGTTGTAACATGATAATGTCGAAAGTAATGGTTCGGATACTAATCTTAGCGATGACTTTGAAGAATAATTCAAGCAAGCTTCAGTTTCATACAATTATTTTGACATTGCTATACGTAGACTTGGAAAAATAGATTAGATTTGACATTACAAGTTTATTGTACTTAAAATACATTTGTTTCTTTGTGACACATTTTTTTATATCAATGAATGATTAGAAGACTATCTTTTACTTTAGTTGTGGATGTATTCATGCTTTACTATTAATTTAAATTCTGAGAAAAGTTAGCTATTTTACGATAACTATTTCTATCGGAATTAGTAATTATCATGACATGTACCATTTTCGATGAAATTTTGGACAAACATAGATATTGTAATAACATAATTTCGATGTTATTTTTTATATTTCCAATTACTATTGCTATCAGAAAATCAAAATTACGACAACCCTCATACATCGGAAATGATGTTTAATCGTCATTTCTGACAAATAATTTGACAAGACAAATTCTCGCAAAAAAATAATTTTGATTACACAAACTTTAATTTTTGAAGATTTTCTTTCATCGAAAATAATCTCATACATTTTTAAGGATCTCGTTTCGTCGGAAATAACTTTACAATCATTTTTTTGAGCGGCTAAATTCTTTTTCTCTATCGCAAATAATATTTTCATGAAACACTAATTGTCGGAAACATATTGTCGAAAAATAAAATGTTCGTCGTGTTTGTAAATATTTGTGACTACCAATTCATTAATTGCGAAGGCATAGACTTATCAGAAATATCCAACCGTTATATATTCATAAAGTTCATTTTCGACAATGGAGAAACAAATACGAGGGTTAGTTTCAATCGCTAATACTCACATTCCCGACGGTTGGTCGAAAAAATACCTTTTTCGATGTTAGCATTTCCAAGGGCACACGGCGTCCATTTACCCTCGAAAAAGACTATTCCTGATGGCAAATAGCCTATTCCTAGAAAGTATTGCCTTCGAAAATGTGGTTTTTTTTGTCATGCTCTATTAGACGTGGTTAATGATATGCTTCTCAGCTCAGGTGCTTCTGATAATCTGTAGGGAGAGGCCTTATTGTCAGCCTGTTATATCCTTAATAGGATACCCAGTAAGTTTAATGATAAGACATTGTATGAGTTATGGAAAGACCGAACTCCTAGGATTAATTACCTTAAAGTTTGGGGATGTCTAGCTAAGGTAGGAATTCCTAAACCTAAAAAGAGGAAGATTGGACCTAAAACTGTAGATGTTGTGTTCATAGGATATGTCCTAGACAGCAATGTTAATAGATTTCTTGTAACTCATTCTGAAGTAAATAAAATCTCTAATAATACAATTATAGAAACTAGAGATGTAGTTTACTTTGAGAATGTATTTTCCTTTAAGGATAGAACTACGTCATCTTTTCCCAACCCTTCTCTTACTCCGTCTACTTATTCTCATGTTCAAATACCAAGTCCTCAACCAGAACAAGATATAGAACCTAGAAGGAGTAAAAGAAAAAGAATTGAAAATAATTTAGGAGAATGATTCTTCACATTTTTTATAGAGGGTGATCCAAAACCTATGAAGAAGTGATATCTTCTCCTGGCGTCCCTTTCTGAAAAGAAGCTATTAACAATGAGTGTAACTCCATTATGGAGAATAATACTTGATTTTTAGCAGATCTACCTTTAGGTAGTAAACCCATAGTTTGTAAGTGAATCTTTAAAACAAAACTTAGAGCCGATGGTACCATAGAGAAATACAAAGCTAGATTAGTAGCAAAGGATTTCACCCAAAAAATGGATTAGACTATTTTGATACCTACTCTCCTGTAACTAGAATCACTTCTATTAGAACCATTCTAGCCTTAGCTTCCATTCATGATATGCTAATCCATCAAATGAATGTAAAGACAACATTTCTAAATAGAGATTTGGAGAAACAAAATATATATGGAGCAACCTGAAGGTTTTATTGCTAAATGTCAAGAAAAGAATGTTTGTAGATTAGTAAAATTACTTTATGGCATAAAGCAAGCTCCCAAGCAATGATACAACAAATTTGACAAAGTTATTTTAAAATTTAATTTCATACCTGTAGAAGCATGGAAAAAGACAAGGAAAGCCCATGCGGCTCAAAACAGAAGGAGCCTCATGCAACTCAAAGGTCCTTCAGGATCCCATATAGCTCACAAACAGAAGGAGCCTCATGCGGCTCCAAAGCCCTTCATGCGGCTCGGATGGCTCCATGCCACGTGGCCTCACGCTGTCCGATCTGACAACTAGCCATAAAGCAGCAGCTTGAATTAATTACTCTGACGGCAGTCCAGACAATGACAGCTCTGACAAATGACAGCTCTGACACAAAAGTCGAAATGATGACTCTGACATGATGGCGTGTTCCTAGGGAAAAGAAGAAAATCTTTTACAGCTGGCACGATCCACCAACTCCAAAGCTCCTCATGCGGCTTCCACTCCTATGCGGCTGCCAGCCCTATGCGGCTGACACATTCATGCGGCTGCCATTCTCATGCGGCTGCCTCCTTCATGCGACTGCCATTTTCATGCGGCTGCCTCCTTCATGCGGCTGCCATTTTCATGCGGCTGCTACCCCTATGCGGCTGCCACCTTCATGCGGCTGCCATTTTTATGCGGCTGCCACCTTCATGTAGTTGCCTCCTTCATGCGGCTGCCTCCTTCACGAGGCTGCCACCCTCATGCGGCTGCTACCTTCATGCGGCTAGAATTGTGGAGGGGCCACCCGTATGCGGTTCACTTAGAGACCGCACTCATGAGGCTCTGCCAGATGCCTCGCTCATGACAGTTGAGACACGTGGCGGTCCTCTCGACAGTTGCGACACGTGGCGGTCTTATCCCCCTCAGAGTTATGGCTGCTTGCAAATCATAACAAACCCAAATTTGTTACAATCATCATAATTACCCGGATCAAATTAGATTTATTCCAATTAAGCAGATTGAACACATGGCGGGAGATCCGAGCCTGTCATGACAAAACATGAAGATTCGTGGCAATCAGCATTAATTGCCCATACGGATTTGGTGCAATCAAAAATTAACTGCCCAGATGTGATGCAATCAAAATTAATGGTCCAGATTATTGGCCGCCGACTTTTCAAGAGGCAATCATTGCAAAGCCTAATGATCACACCCCACTCCTATAAATAGTAAGGTGCCATTCCCTTGCAAAGGGGATCCTCTCCACCCGGCTGGACACACAGAGAGACGAAGGCACGCACAGAAGAGTCTTTCCACACATCCCGAGAGCATTTCTTCACCAAAGCCAAGGCTACGTCCGATCGTCAAAGGAGTAAGACAGAGCTGCCGTCGCTTTCCCGAGCCTCTATCGTCACCCTCCAGAATTAAAAATAAACAATCGTACTTAGATTGCTGTACCTAGGTTTTCATTCCTAGGCTTTTTTTGTGCGAGCGAGTTTGTATTGTGAGTCTAAGTTCAGTCCTCCTATAAAATTATTCTGCACTTTTACAATCAATGGCAAACACGATGACGACTCTGCTGGGGACTAACTTCTCCACGGATGAGGAGTTGGTGATGCAATCGGACGCAGCCAAACTTAGCTCTACTCAACAAATGCTGGTCGCCCAATTCGACCAGCAAACGTTTGAAGAAATGCTCTCCGACGGGAGCGCTGGCCCGGTCCAGCGGTGAGCCTGCACGAAGAAGGCCCGCAGGAAGTGGAGGCCCAAATTATTCGCTCCTTCCCAAGCTCTCGAAGAAATACTCTCTGTTGCTCAAGATGGCGTAGAAGTCTCGCGAGCAACCCCACTTCAGACCATAGAGGACTCTGCTGTCCCCAAGTCCGACAGAAAAAAATACTATAATGATGGACTTACAGGGGTAAAGAGGAACTCTATGCGATCCAAGCCGCGTAAGGGCGCCAACCGCATGAAAGAAGCTCATACGACCGTAATTGCCAACCGCATGGAGAAAACTCATGCGGCCACAAAAGTCAGCCGCATGCAGAATGCCCATGCGTCCAGAACTGCCAGCCGCATGCAGGCAGCCTGTACGGCCATGACTTCCAGCCGTATACAGAAGGTTCATGCGGCCAACGCTCCTAGCCGCTGTAACGCCCCAGTCCCAAAATACTTAAGGCTAGGTACGTATCCATGCCAGCTGTATACATACGAAGTATACTCCAATGTATGAAAACCTCGTATGAATACATAAGCTGTAAAATACAGTAAACCAAGAGTAATCTAATCTCATCCACAAATGAAGAATAAAGATATCATAAAATCAACTGTAATAAGTCTTTGTACAATACGTTGGATAGAGACAAATCTACTACCAACAAGTAAGGAAAAATATACATGGAAACTGAAAATAATTTGGCGGAAGTAGCAAAGAAGACCCAAGATAAGCCATCTCCGAATGAATAGAGAAGATCGCGACCTCGACTAGAATACCTGCAATATCACAGAAGCACACACACCTAGAGAGATCACCATAAAAATAACTTTAAAAATATAAAATAACAAAAATAGTCCTATTGTGGTTTTTGGTGAACTTATACCACACACCTTTTTCGAGTTCAAAAATTGTACATCGTGTTGCAAACTATAATAATTAATAAAAAGCTAATAATTGTATAAATTTATTTTTAAGTCTAATAAAATAATAATAAAAATTTAGGGATTTTACATCCTACCCAACTTACAAGAATTTCGTCCTCGAAATTTAGGATTAGTAAGGTAGATAGGGTTGAGGAATATAAAGAGTAGTTAAAGGCGAGAATATAGCCACATGAGTTGGTTGGTGGCTATCTAAATTCGTGTTGAAATAACTGATAGGGAAACTAAGGGTGATATCTTGCATCTATCTATCATGTACAGTGTCTGGTCTTTCTAATATAAATAAAGTAAAAAGCAATAGAGAGTTCAAGGACGATGCTATCGAGTACGAATACGTGGTTCATAGGCGACGAAAATAATTCAAACGAGAGTTGTCATTACTGTCGCGGATGAGACTCTAGGGCAAGTTTACTATGTCTCCATCCACGTAAAATAATTGTGATAAGCGAACCAAAGTGCAATAGGTTGATCAGACCATCATGCACCGGTTCTGATTAGACAATATGTTAGCGGGTGCACCCAATAAAATATGTCATGATCAAGCTTGGTAAAGAAATAAGCTTGCAAAACTGAAGCTACATTAGCAGTATGAGATAGTCAAAATATGAGCAAGGGAGGTACTGATGAAGGAATTTTTAAATAGTTCAAGATCTTTTAAAATCAAGGCTCGCCCAAAGTATGGGCCTATACAGTTGTCCTAGTTTTCTTTACTTACGGTTTGGTTGTCTAGATAAGTTAAGGTCCTCTGAATTTCTAGTCTAAGTGAACTCATCAATAGGGTCACAAGGTCAAAGGGTTTGTTAGGTCGTCATGTATTCTACCCAACTTACAAGAGTTAAACTAGTAGTGTGATGGGACAACAGGTCAAGCAATCAAGATAAAGTACAAGTTAGGCATTTTAAGGAGACAAATAGAACACAATCACATATCGGGTCGAAAGAATTTAGTCAAGGTTGGATCTTTAATTCAAGTCCGAAAGTATCTTGGTATCATGGTAGAGGTTTTGGTTTAGACATTTCGACCAGAAAGTCATATTAAGAAAATAGAGTACAAAGAGACGTGTTTTGGTGTGACATGATATATCTGCATGAAGGTAGGCTCGTCTAGGTCTTACATATGAAATTTGTTGGGAGGAAAAGTGTAGTGTTGTGCTCCAAATATCCAAGTCATGGTAAGGGACGCCAAAAGATCTAAAATAGAAAGTGGGAGTTCACGAGGTGATAATTAATGCACAATAATAAAGAAGATCAAGTTAAAGCATGAAATAAAATTAATTAAAGAATCCAGTAAAAATAATAATTTAGGGGCACAGTTCTAGTGAGAAGATAGTCTTCTAGATGAATACAGTCAAGGAACCATTAAATTATTATTCAAATGCAAATGGGTTAGAAGGTCGCAATTAAAAGATCTAGAATTGAAGAAAGGTCGAGTAAGTCAAGGTGGAAATACAGTCACATAGCTAGTAGATGACCAACAACACTTGTGTACATACTACTATCATGGTCATGAGTGATATGACAATTAGTGTGGAGTACATCTATCTTATTAGAGCTATCTTGATGGCCTACCATTAAGATTTAACTCAAGTTTCCTCCAAAGGTTTTAAAATTAAACTTTCAAAAATAAACCACCAAAATTTGTATTCACTCCAAGCCGTTTAAATTCATCATAAAAAAAATTTAAATCACTCTCATAAATCTCAAAGCAAAATTTTATCACGTTACTACTAACCTTTTCCAAAATTTACGTTTAAATTCAACTATTTAACTCAAGAGTTCATAATTTATGAATCCATAAAAATTTCACAATCAATCAAAAATTTAACACTCTAAAATTTTCAAATAACTCATAATAAAACTCTTGGCATATTAAAAGCAATCTCAAAAATTAACCTCAATGTTCTCATCAATTTTAACTTCTATTCATGCTAAGTTATTCCAACAAAATCACAACTTTTAAATGGTAACTTTATTTGATTAATCAAAACAACCTTATCACATCATTAATATATTTATATTTTATTTCAAAAATTTGTGATATTAGTAATCCAACATAAAAATAAATTTTCAAATAATCTCATCAGTCAAAATCTCTTTTTTTTTTTTACCAAAAATCTAAATAGATTTGTAAATCCTCAATCATAGGACACAATTTAAAATGAAGAAAAATTCTCAAAAATCGTTTTCAATTATTGTAAACCAAAATTTACCATCATTACTTCCACTTAAAATTCAAAATTTACTAAACACGAAAATCGCAAGTTGTACAACTCAGTTTAAATAATTCTTATGGCCATTTTTAAAAGCTAAGATCATTTTTAAACCAAATTTATAACTGTTCAAAGGTGTATAACTATAATACAATAAATCATAAACATCAAAACTCGAAAATCAAATAAATTTTATATTTGTTCAAAGATGTATATCTATCACCAAAAACTCATAAATATCACAACTCGAAAAGCAAATCAATTTTATACTTGTGCAAAGATGTATAACTATAACCCAATAAATCATAAATATCAAATCTCAAAAAAAGCCAATCAATTTCTTAAATCAAGGGTATAAAGATTCTAGCTATTTTTTTTTCTTCTTTCTGCAGTATCAATCCTATGGTGTTTACTATTTAGAAATCTCAGATTAAAACCTTCCTTGGTAGTATCCTACTTTACAAATTACTAATCATTAATTCATACAAAAAGTCTTTTTTAACTCAATTAGAGTCTTAAATGTATTCCAATTGCCAATATAACCATTCTAGCCATATGTGTGACCTATGAGCATATACTAATGTAGTCATCTTCCTAGTTGATACTAAGCACAAAAATAAGAATCGACGATAGAAAGAAATCAAGCAAGGTGCAATTCAAGGAAGTCGAACGAGAGTTCAGAATTTGAAACCAAGGGAAGATGTCAAGCTGTATGGATGAGACTCCTAGATTCTAATCCTATGTTGCAGGCTCACATCGGTACAATTACGTAACCGATGTGACAAACTCGACCTGCATGGGCCACCACAAAAATATATAACGTTCCAGGCCTAAAATACTTAAGACTAGGTACGTATCCATGCCAGCTGCATACATACGAAGTATACTCCAATGTATGAAAACCTCGTATGAATAATAAGCTGTAAAATACAGTAAACCAAGAGTAATCTAATCTCATCCACAAACGAAGAATAAAGATATCATAAAATCAACTGTAATAAGTCTTTGTACAATACGTTGGGCGGAAACAAATCCACTACCAACAAGTAAGGAAAAATATACATGGAAACTGAAAATGATTTGGCGGGAGTAGCAAAGAAGACCCAAGACACGTCATCTCCGAATGAATAGAGAAGATCGCGACCTCGACTAGAACACCTGCAATATCACAGAAGCACACACACCTGGAGAGATCACCATAACAATAACTTTAAAAATATAAAATAACAAAAATAGTCCTATTGTGGTTTTTGGTGAACTTATACCACACACCTTTTCCGAGTTCAAAAATTATACAACGTGTTGCAAAATATAATAATTAATAAAAAGCCAATAATTGTATAAATTTATTTTTAAGTCTAATAAAATAATAAAAAATAATAAAAAAATTTAGGGATTTTACATTCGTATACAGAAGGGTCATGCGGCCACACATACCAGCCGTAAGCAGACAGCCTGTACGGCCACCGATCCCAGCCGCATACCATCTGTCCCATGCGGCTCACGGTCAGTCTTCGACCGCCTCTCAGGCGATCCTGACCCCAGATGCTCTCATGTGCCAATCTCCATGGACTCTTCCTACTATGCACTCTCAGGTGCTAGAAGGAAGAAGTCTCGGGCAGCGCGGGCTCGACGAGCTCAGTCGACTGTCCCAACTTCTGACTATCAGGGCGTCCTGCTGACTATTACGCGGGCCCCTGATGGAAAGTTGTATAAAACTATCCGTGTCCAGCCCCTGGCGGCCAACGAACGAGATAGTTATCAAGAATCTTCCAACAAGGATCAGGGGCAAGTACTCGTGCTACCCCCACATCAGGGAGCAAGCAGGAGGCCAACACACTCATGGGCTCAGAACTCCCGGGCCCACAAAATGGATGACTTGCGCAACGTGATTCTCCACAAATGCAAAGAAAGAGACGAAGATTCGATATGCAGAGAGTCCTGTCAGGGACATCAATGCACCCAAGTCATTGTCAACTGCTGCTGCAACAAGGCAGCAGTACAAGAAGACAGACGGTCCGTCTTCCAACGACTGCAACACCCAAGCTCAGAAGACGAGGCGCTTCTCGTCGCCTCCTGCAATTCTGCTCTGAAGATTCCTAGCAGCGGTAGAGAAAAGAAAACAAATGTCTCCAGTCCAAAAATCTCAACCGGCGTAACCAAGAAACTCTCTTCTAAGCGGTTGTCTACCACCGTTACAGGAGGAGTTTACCAAGGTACCCGCTCAAAGATGAAATCTGCCACACTTGGAGGCATTGGAGCCGGGGGTAGCACTCCTCCAAACATCCACGACAATTCGGTGTTCCAAGAAGACAATTCAGGGGAAACGATTCACCCAACAGATGCAGCAGATCCCGACGTCCCCGAGGACGTCCACAATTCTCAAGACGAGGCAAGCTCTGAAGCTGGGGGTACCACTCTTTCTGAGTCCGAACCAGAGGAGAATATTCCCATATACCCTGACGACTTCTCTGTACAAGGGTATGACTCAGAGGGCACATCCTCTACCGTTTCTTCCATCTCTCCTCATGTGAGGACGATATTCATGACGGACAGCAACCAAGACGGTCCCAGTGATCGCCAACGCATCGACACTCTGGAGGCCATACTGCATGCCTTGGTCAAGTCCGTGGGCGAGATCAAAGCGGCCCTTCCAACTCTGCAAGGAAGAACGCCTGGCCAAACAAGCTTGGGTCCCGCGGTCAATGCGGATTCGAATTCAGCTGTACCAAACCCGGGTGATAATCCTCCTGAAATATCGACCTCTACCGCTACAGACGAGGCCAATGAGGCAAGAAGAGAGGTCCAGGAGCTTCGGGCCATGTTCCATGCCCGAGAAAACTGTCAAGACCTCAGGATACGACAACCGTATCCTGCTACGTGGAGAGATGTTCCCTTCCTACCAAGATATAAACCATTCAACATCAATCCGTATGATGGGAAGACATATGCAAGTAGGTACATCACCTACTTTGAAGTCACAACCGACCATCTGCCTTATGACGATGCCATCCTTACACGGTTGTTCATCGGGGCACTGGAGGGGGTAGCCTTCGACTGGTACCACAACTTGTCGGACAACTGCATCCATTCTTTCACCGGCTTCAAATGTATGTTCCTGGAGAGGTTCTACGAGATAGGACAAGATGTGACAATGTCTACCCTCATGGACGTTGTTCAGGGAGAAAAGGAGTTGACAAGGAACTATATCGAGCGGTTTTGCCAAACCGCGATGAAGTTGCCTTCTGGTAACCCTGATTCCTCCTTGATTGAAATTTGCCAAAAAAAGCTACTTCCCATGATCAACCTCTGGATGGACGAAAGTCAGTTTAAGGATTGGAAGACTTTCATTATCAGCGCCACTAGCGCAGAAGACAAGTTGAAAGCTCGCCAATTGGGATTGCATGTCTCGGAAGGAGAAGACAAGGGCAAATGCCCTAACAACAACAACAATGGTGGTAATCCCTCCAACAATCGAGACAACAAGGGCAAACAGGCTATGGTGGCCGACACAGCGCCAAAGCCTGAACCGAAGCCAGTAGAGAAGCAGTGGCCTCAGATGACCTATTCCTTCGAGGACGGCCATGTCAAGCCCATCTTAGATATGCTCATACAAGGAGGTCGAATTCAGCTCTCTCCTCCAAGGCGTGAACCTCGACCTACAGAAATAAAGAACCCCAAGTACTGCCACTACCATCGCTATGTCCACTATGCTACACATGACTGCTACCAACTGAAGCGAACATCCAGTATCTCATCGATTCTAAGGCCCTGGCCATTGATTTCGAAGAGATGACTGTAGCAGCCAACATGGTGTCAGTACAATTCGGCAGCTTCCCTCCGACAAAGACTTAAGATGGAGTAGTGCCCGTCCCCAGAGCAAGGATGGAGGTCGCTAACCTTCTACCTCCCCAAGACCAGTCTGTTGGTCTAGTGCCCCTTACCACATCACGAGGGGAGATCATGTGGGTCCATCCGGACTTGGTACCTGAGGTGACTCAGTCCGCACCTCCCTCCACCAGCAAGAAGAAGAATGAAAAAATCAAATCATGCCGCACAATTTCGACAGAGGTCGAAGAAGCCACTGCTGTTGTTACCCGCTCCGGCGCACAAACACAACCTCCACCAGGTAATTCGGCTGAAGACCATCAGCCGACAGCTGCTGATGCTCCAGGACCTTTGCAACCTTCGACGACCGACAAGCCTAGGACGAAGGAGACTCGCTTCGACAAACCGCTCCGAAGAGAGACGTCTCATGGGCTGGAGAGGCCATACAACTTTGATATCTTGGCACAATTGGCCAACACACCGACCAAATTGTCGCTATACGAACTCCTGAGGCTCTTCAAGGACGTTCGTATCGTACTAAGCGAGGCACTCCAGAATGCCGACGCATATCTGGCTCAATCTAATCTCACTGGGGAAAGCTCGCCTGCAGATCTCCAGGACAGCGCTTGTACAGGCGCAATGCCCAACATCGTCTTTACTCTGCAGGATATGCTTATCAAAACCAACCTGCATGATCGCCCTCTGTATTATACTGGGTATATTGGCAATATCAAGGTAGATCAGATGTATATTGATCCCTGTTCTTCCATAAGCATCATCCCGAAGAGCCTGCTACACCATCAACGCATCCCAATGCATCGTCTAACGCCAACAAGTACCGCCATCAGCGGTTTCAATTCAGGCAGAAGCTATCCGATCGAGAAGATTCGCTTGAAGTGCCAGATCAGCGACCTTCAGTCAGAAGTGACCTGTTATGTCATAGATGCGGACACTTCCTACAACATTCTCCTGGGGCGTCCTTGGATACATGATTACATGATCGTGCCCTCCACAATGCACCAGTGCTTCAAGTACGTCGACAAGCACGGCTTCTTAATAATAGAATTTGTCGACATCGATCCCTTTAAAGGGGTCGAATCCTACTACTCAAATTTATGCTTGTACGAGAAGTCGAAAAAACATCTTACCGAAGGAGATACTCAAGCTCAAACTGAGGCAGCAACTGGATCAGAAGAACCTCTGACGATCCACCTCCAAGCCCGCAAACCTGGCATAACTGTGCCCCTTACAGCCACTCTGCGTTAGGACGCAATTAGCCTCTCTGCACAGGAGAAACAGATGATAATTCGACTGCCAAGGTCTGGCCAAGCGCCAAGACCCACGACAGAGCCATTGACAATCAGGTTGCCTAAAGCTAGCCAGCAACAAACAGATGAGCTCAATTCTTTTGTCAAGCCGATGACAATTCGTCTTCCTAGAATGAATCGGCAGCCAAGCACTAAGTCAGGGACTGCTAGCCAGCCAACAGCTCCCCGTGCAGCACCAAGCACCAAACTGGGGGTGGCAAGTACGCCGATGACTTCGCGTTCTGCTCCACCCATGGAGCCCCTGATGATTAAGCTGCCCAAGTCATCCTCTCAGTCTTTATTTACACAGGGGGTAGCTGAAGAAGAGTCAGAACTGGCCAAGTATGTGGCTGCTTACACTAATGTGCCATCCGCAGATGATGTGATCACACTGGAAAAGATACCTTATTTCATCAATAAAGGGCTATCTTTGTACTACCTCGAGCTTAATAAGCTCTGTACAATGTATGCTATGGAACATGGTATAGGCACTCACCTGCACACACAAGTAACAAATGTCTACCACGCAAACCAACTCACTCCAGTAGAAGATGCTTATCGCATAATCGAGGGAGAGGATTATCCAATCATCTTCGACCGGAAGAATGATCCACAACCCTTCAGGATAGAATAAGTTGATCTCGAACCCGACAACGGAAGGTTACCCCTTTATCTGTATAGTTCCCAATCCAAGTACCTCATGCAAAAACAAGGGTATGATCTGGAAACTACACCAGGCTTAAACTACGGCACTGGACGGCGGTTACCCTTACAATTGTCGGTCCCGGCTGGTAAACCGCGAGACTATTACAACAAAACTAGATGTGGGCTAGGTTATGTTACACCGGCAACAACCCCTGAAAGCTCAAACGAGGAATGCGACTGGCATTCACACTCAATCGGATCATCCACTTCCGATTCAGATGTCAGCATCGGGGATATGCTCAGGCAAGTCTGGTACGTCAATATGGAATTTGTCGATGCCTACGAAGAAGATGAATACATTCCTGAACTTCTTGAGTTAGAGCCGTAGGCACAACAACTAGATACGCAGTGGGAGAAGCGGTTTGAACAAAGAGAGCCTCCCACCGAGGATGAGGTTGTATAAGTCGATCTCGGTGATGAGTCCTCTCCAAAGCCCATCTTCGTTAGCAAGAATCTGACAGACGAAGAGCGAGAATCACTACTACAACTCGTCAGAGAATACATCGACGTGTTCGCCTGGAGCTACGAAAATATGCCAGGACTGAACCCCGAGGTTGCACTTCACAAACTCAATATTCGTCCGGACGTAAAACCAGTCAAGCAACAGCAACGACGGTTTCTTCCCGACGTAATGAATGCTATTGAAGCCGAGGTCAACAAACTGATAGCCAACGGCTTCATCTGTGAGGAACAGCATCCAGACTGGGTCGCCAACATAGTGCCAGTCCTCAAAAAGAGTGGAAAGATTCGAATCTGCATCGACTTTCGTAATCTGAATGAGGCGTGCCCTAAGGATGAGTTCCCTCTCCCTACCACAGACATCATGATCGACAATACCTACGGCTTTGAGCGTATGTCATTTATCGATGGTTTCTCGGGGTATAACCAAATCAAGATGTTCCCTGATGACAAAAAGCATACATCATTTCGAACACCAATTGGCACATACTGCTACACAGTCATGCCTTTCGGTTTAAAGAACGCTGATGCCACCTATCAAAGAGCTATGAGCACCATCTTTAGAGACCACCTGCACAAGACAGTGGAATGCTACGTCGACGACATTGCCGTCAAAAGCTGCTCTAAGGAAGATCATCTGCATGATCTGAGGACAGTGTTCGACCTGATACGAGCGCATAATTTGAATTTGAATCCCACAAAATCCTTCTTGGACGTATCCAGCAGAAAGTTCTTGGGTTTCATCATTACCTCCTAGGGTATCCACGTAGACCCTGAGAAGACCAAGGCAATCATGGAGATGGGTCCCCCAAAAAATCTTCGTGAACTCCGAGGCCTTCAAGGGAGGCTAGCCTACATCAGGATGTTTATCTCTAACCTCTCTGGACGATGTCAGCCATTCACCCACCTCATGAAGAAGGGCTTTTCATTCATATGGGATGAAGAATGCCAGCGCACTTCGACAGCATCAAAGAATATCTGACGAACCCTCCAGTCCTGGTAGCCCCGGTTGCTGGAAGACCATTCCTGCTCTATATACGAGCGATGGAACATTTTCTCGGTGCTCTGTTAGCACAAAACAACGAGACAAGCCATGAGCAAGCTATATATTACCTCAGCCGAATGATGATGGGGCCGGAGCATCGATACACTGCCGTAGAGAAAGAGTGCCTTACTCTGGTTTTCGCCATTCAGAAGACGCGACACTACGTCACGGGACAAACCATCTATGGCATATCAAGAGTCAACCCCCTCAGGGTCCTCATGACTAAACCAGGTGCACTTAGCTCTCGCCTCATTACCTGGGCGATATTACTGTCCCCCTACCACATGATCTTCATCCCGCAAAAGGCTGTTAAAGGTCAAGCTCTGGCAGACTTTTTAGCAGCTCATCCAGGTTCGGAGTCAACCAAAATAGACGAAGAGATTCTAGAAGAGGTCGCTAATTCAAATGTGGCCTCCCACGATACCATATGGAGAATGTTCTTCGACGGTGCTTCTAGAACTAGGCCCAAGGGCAACATCGTCGCTGGAGTCGGAGTAGTGCTGATTTCTTCCACCGGGCTGGTGATCAATCGAGCTTATTCCCTCACGGAGCCCTATTCAAAAATGTGCCCGAGTACAATGCTTTGGTCATTGACCTCCGATTTACAAAAGAGCTGGAGGTAGAGCACCTTGAAGCATACGGCGATTCACAATTAATCGTCAATCAGATTCGGGGTTCATACGAGGTTCGCCATGAAGACATGATTTCCTATCACCAAATAGCGATTAACTTCATCTCGTCCTTGGAAGGGTTCTTTATAGAAAATGTTCCCAGGCTCCAGAACATTGAAGCCGATGCCCTAGCAGGCCTTTTCGCTTCTTTAGCAGTTCCGAATCATGCTCATCATCTGGTTGACATCATAGGCCGTGAGTTGGTCTGTCCCAGGAATAATGTTCAATGTGTTGAGAGTTACTCCACGCTGACATTCGACGAAGCACCAGACTGGAGACAACCATTCATTGACTTTGTAGTCCACGACATCCTGCCAAAGAATCCGAAGGAAGCTACTTCTATTAGAAGACGTTCCCTCAGATTCTTCTACGATACGGAGACGAAAATGCTATATCGACGATCATACGATGGATTACTGCTTCGATGTCTGTCAAATACAGAAGACAAAGAAGCCGTGCGTGAAGCTCATGACGGCATCTGTGGGCCCATCAGCCTGGCCCAAAATTACAGGATCGCCTTTGACGAATGGACTATTACTGGCCCACGATGGTTGCAAATGCAATAGACTATGCACGAAAATACAAAGCCTGTCAAGTCCACGCAGATTTTATCTACCACCCTTCCGAGTTTCTACATCCGACGGTGGCATCCTGGCCATTCGAAGCATAGGGTATTGACATCATTGGTCCGATCACTCCACCTTCGTCCAGAGGACATCGTTTCATACTCGGAATCACAGATTACTTCTCCAAATGGGCGGAGGCTGTTCCGCTGGCAGAAGTGAAGACTTCAAACGTGATCAGCTTCCTCAAGCATCACGTCATTTATCGCTTTGGACTGCCCCGAAGGATCATCCATGATAATGGTTCGCAGTTCGCAAGCCACGCTTTCTATCGATTTTGCGACAAACACCGAATCCAGAATATTGCTTCAACACCGTACAACCCGACGGCTAACGGTCTGGCTGAAGCTTTCAACAAAACAATCATCAAGCTTCTCAAGAAGTTCGTGTCATCAAACAAACGCGACTGGAATAAAAAGCTCGACGAATGCTTATGGGCGTACCGTACTACAGTAAGGACTGCCACCGGGAACACACCATTCTCTCTGGTATACGGAAGTGAGACAATTCTCCCACTGGAGACTCAAATCCTTTCGCTCTGTGTCGCTCTCACCTACCAATTGACGACAGATGATAATCACCATCGCCGACTACAAGAGTTGGAGGCCCTAGATGAGAAGCGCCTGTTAGCTCAACAACGAATCGAGCTGTACCAAGCATGTATCTCCGGAGCCTTCAACAAAAAGGTTAAAATCAGAACATTCCAAGTGGGCGATCTCGTTCTGGCAGTTCGGAGGCCGATGGTTATGA
This sequence comes from Iris pallida, assembly GCA_029216955.1. Classification (NCBI taxonomy): domain Eukaryota; kingdom Viridiplantae; phylum Streptophyta; class Magnoliopsida; order Asparagales; family Iridaceae; genus Iris; species Iris pallida. The sequence continues at coordinate 36,042,022 of JANAVB010042618.1, forward strand.
CTCACAAAATTGCTGGCAAGTTTCAGCCAAAGTGGGAAGGCCCGTTCATCATCGACACTGTATTCTCCAATGGAGCTTACCGCCTCACAAAATAAAATGGAGACTTGCTCTTGTTGCCCATCAATGTCAAGTTTCTAAAGAAGTATTACGTCTGAAACGACATCCTCCATGGTGTTGAGTTACGTACCCTCTGGTACCGCTGAACTCACACCCCGCCTTCAAATTCTTCAGAGCGATGAGTTACGTACCCTCTGGTACCGCTGAACTCACACCCCGCCTTCAAATCCTTCAGAGTGATGAGTTACGTACCCTCTGGTACCGCTGAACTCACATTCTGACTACAAATCTTCCAGAATGATGAGTCATGTACCCTCTCGTACCGCTGAACTTACACTCTGGTCACTACAGATGAATCTATATCGCGTCTTTTAGGTAGTAAGTCATGTATGGTTATACCTCTGAACTTTTCTCCTAAGAAGAGCTCCCTCCTTATGATCCAATACCCGCACTTTCAGTGCACAAAAAGGGTAACAGATCCACAGATTTTTCGAAACAACCACGTCGATGTTACCTCTGAGTTGTTTCCCTTCCATAAAAAACAAACCGCCCCTCATATAGAACTTCCACGTCCTCATTACCTCTGAGTTGTTCTATGTACCCTTCATGGATCCCACTCCCGCCATGTCCTCATTACCTCTGAGTGGGAAGGCTCCATCGAAGAAACCCTCATATTTACCACGTCCTCATTACCTCTGAGTAAGTATGTTGGTTCTCTCTCGACTTATTATCCGTACCAAAAAAAAAACCTCAGGGTACGCCAAGGATAATAGGCCCACAAATGTCCTCTGTTGACCAGAAATGTCCACTGTTGACCACAAATGCTGTACTAAGTTTCCTAGTACATGCCCCTCATTTCTCATCATGCCCCGGGGGCCCAGCTGCTCCATGGCATTCTTTCTCCCGATACCAGGAACGTCCATAGCCACCTTACTGTGGAATTGTTCCAAGTATCCCCATCAACTTGTTATCTGTACCTAAAACCAAGGTACACCCAGGGTAACAAGTCCACAAACAGTCATCCAGTGGGGCCAATACCACAACACCACAAATACAATAAGCAGTACAAATGAAGGATAGAATAAAGCATACTCTTTCATTTGAAAGGCAAAAGTACTACATGTTCTGGGGACCACACCCCCCTCAAGAAAGGAAAAGAACGAAAACGAAAGAAGGAAAAAAGCCGACTATGGTTCGGCGATACACAATTCCATGAGACAGTCCCTCAGCAAGACAATTGACCGCTCGAACCCCTGCTTGGCCCGACGCTCGACCTCCTGAGCCAACCGCTCCACGTCTTCTAGGTGCGCATGAGCCCGCCAGCCATCCTCGAGCTTCTTCAAAGCAAGCTCTAGGCTAGCAGAAGCTCGGGAGACCTTGTCGGCCTTCTGAACGATCAGCTCTTTGTTCGTACGGGAAGCTTTAAGCTCAGACTCCAAGAAGGCCAGCTTCCTCTGGAGTTCGAAGATCTGCTCCCGTGTATTAATTATTTCGCGAAAGGCGGCCGCTTTCCGAGCTATGCAATCCTCGCTCCTGTGGCTAAGCTGATCATATCGAAGAGATAGGTCACCGAGGTCCTTCATTATAACCGGCATAGACTTATCTCGTGTAGCCCTTACCTTCTCTAGGACAGTGGTAAGGAAGCCCCGCTCCTGATCTATTGCTGTAGACAGATCAGCTTGCCTCAGTACTTAAAACTAGGCCACGAGTTGATCAGCCTCTAAAAATTTGGGTTCCAGAAGCACAGCTATCCCTGCCCTACCAGGGAGGGCTTTAAGAATATCAATTTGGCCTCGGGCACATTGTCGGGCCAAAGCAAAGGGGATCCCCCGCTCCACAGCTGCTTCGACCCCTCTCTTCAAGTGGCGGTAGAAACTGTCAACTACATCCTGCGACGCCTCATCTAGAACTTCCGTAGAGGACGGCGTCAGAGAAAGTGTAGCTGGCAGTGTCGAAGGAGATACGCCAGAACCTGCCACCCCTGCCACCAGGGAAACAAATTCTGAACGAAAAGATGCATGGATAGCAGCTAACTCCTCCTCTATGGCTCGGAGAACCTGGATACTCGGCAAGGCGGAGAGGTCGACCCCCGAAGCCATATGAGCAGAGGAGGACGCATAGACCATTGCTCCCTGCCCCAGTTGCGTCGTTGTCCGATCTTTCGAACTCGAGCCAGAGGGAGGCCCCTCAATATAAGTCAGAAAAGGAGGGGGCACACTCCCTCCCGCCAGATCCCCGCTGGTAGAGCCTTCCCTGACAATATCTGTCATTGGCAGTGAAGAGGCAGGACCTGTATATCCAGAGCAACCATCAATCAGCATAACCCGAAGGATATGATGATAGAGCAAATGGGCCTCCTCACTAGTCAAAATTTGGCTTATCTTACCAGGAAAGGGTTGTGGAGGCTGAGGTTCGCTCACAGCCGCCATAGTCTCCTCACCAGCAACCTCCAAGCCAAATTCAGCTGGCTCTTCTGCCCCAGCCGCCCCGGAAGGAGGTACGACTGGATCAGTGTCACCCTGCTGAAATTCAACGGTCTTGGGGATGGGTTCAGCGGAGCCCCCGTCGCCCTGCGTCGAGGCCTCAGCAATATGAGATCCCTCAACCGCCGCCGAGAGGGCCCCGGCAGAAATAATCTCGGCACACATGTCACTAATTAAAGTATTCATGGCCGGATTGACTTCAGAAATAGCGACCGGTTCTCGAGATCCCGACTCTTCTGACGCCTACAAGAGGAAAGGAAAATAATTAAAATCAAAGTTCAGGAGAAAGGAAAAACTGAATAAAGATGGTAGTAACTCGATTTACCTCCAAAGCGGGTTCGACGTCCTCGCTTCTCTCCTTTATAGTTAGCTTGCGATGTCAGACCGCAGCCCATTTTCGGGAGTAAAGAATACCGCCAACATGGGAGATTTGCCTGCTACGTTTTCGTACAGGACCAGGTACAACAGGCGGCTGATCCACTACCATCTCATTTGGCACGACCGGTGGCTGATCCGCCACCATCTCATCTGACATAACAGGCGGCTGATCCGCCCCATTATCTTCCACCGAAGGGGAAGAGTTATCTGCATCGTGCTCGTCATTCTCTTCGTCCGTATTTGTGGACTCCGAGTCAGGCACAGAAACCGCATTCGCCCTCCTTTTCCTCGTCTTAGACCCCTTGGGCTTCTCCGCCAAGCCGGTACCCACAATAAAGCTGGTACTCGGGTCAAAATTTATGGGAGGCTTGCTCGCCGTAACATGGTATAGGGCCGCGATATACAAAATCTTCCCTGGCACATCACCGTTAGGAACCGAAAAGGTGGTTCGGGTATGAATCGTGTCGTAATAATGCCATGCCCTGATACCATCAAAGACGCTACCTTTAAAGCCCAGGCAAGAGCTGGGACTGTCGAAGAATAGCTGGCTATATCCGAACTGGCAGGAGAACCTGCTGGGCAAGTAGGGCTCCAGGTAGACGTTGTTGCGGTTACGATATACTAGGTGCGCTGGACGGATATTACTCAGCCAAAGGAGTATTTTCTCGGGAAAGAGGAGAGGAGGTTTGGTACCATCAACATGAACGCCCCTCACTTCTTCAGTGGTAAAACGAGGAACAGACACAAAAAAGTCATATCCGTCCACTCTCGCCAGCGTCCTCCGATAGGCTGGCATAGTGCTGTATTCCGAGGGCTGATGGTAGAATCGAAAAATGAAAGCATCATCAGCCGTAACGCCGTCTTCTGCTCCAGGCCTCATCAAAGACCGACAGTGCATTAACAGCCACCCCATTAGATAATGGTATGGCAGCTCTACGTGCTCAAAATCTATTACCATGTCACGGGCGATGACATTGGACGAAAAGGCACGAAGGCCGTGGTGTATGCTGCACACCATGGCCGAAAGAAGGGCCAATTTGACCATAAAAACCAGCTTTACGGCGGGAAGGATAAAGTGGCGACTGATCCTCTCAATAGAACCCGCCCCTCCGGAGACTACGTAGTTCCGTAGCCACACCATCAGAAATCCTGCAAGGAGTACCTTCTCCGACAGTCGCTGAGTACCATGATAAAAATAACTAAAGGAGTCAGTTTTACTCCCAAATGTGTCGCCCGTGGACCTTAGGCGTCGTGGCTGACGAAGAAGCCACTCCCTTACCCTTCGCCACGGCTGTAGAAGACTTGGGGGCCATTGTTGATTGATGGGCGGAGAAGGAAGACGAAGACAGCAACTTAGGACAAGAAGAGTTGAAGACGAAAAGTGAAGAAGTCTCCCCGTTCCATAAACCCTCTTATTTATAGGCAGACAAAAGGGGGGGCTCATGAACCGACGGACGCTTCGATCCGCGTGCTGCATAATGTAGCTCCCCTTCCCGAAAAAATTTTTGAAATATTTTTTTTATTTGATTTAAAAGGGGTTTTACAATTTTTGTAAATGATTATTTAGTTAATTATTACGGTAGATGACTCTAGCCAAAGTTGAGTTTTAAAGTACTAGACGACTAGGATTTGTGGCACGGAAGATGTAGCAGTGTGCCTTGACTAGTGTACTAGCCATGCCCGGGGGGAACCTAGCCATAGGGATGCCGTAACTAGGAAAACCAGGCCAAGTTGTGACATGACCATTATAAATAGTTAACTATTCATTATTAATATTATTTGACGTTCAGGAGACCCGGTTGGGACAAACCCGTCCAGACTGGAACCGTAACAAGCCCAAGCCCCTGTAGTCATATTTTATGGGTGTAGAATTAATCCCTAAATTATTTTAGGTATTGAGGTATATTTTTAACTATTTGAATATTTGTACAAAACTGGTATTTTTATTATTAAATATTATTTTACAATGTTTGTACAATTTTCTGGACCCAGACAAAGGTGAATAGTATAGATTCACCACACCACCATTTAAGTATTTTAGTATTAGTTTATTATTCGGTAGTGATTAAATAAATATATTATTGCTGTTAGATATTATTAATTTCTAATAGAATATTTATTGGTATATAAATATATGAGGTGTATATGTATATGGATGTGTGTAAATATAGATAGATATATATGTGTATATAAAAATAGATATATATTAAATGTGTGTATGTATATATAAATGTATATTGTATATGTATATTTGTATGTATACATAAATATATTATAAATATGTGTGTATGTATAATAAATAGAAATACGTGTGTTTGTGTATATATATATATATATATATATATATATATATATATATAAATATATTTGTACGTATCTACATATATGTATAAGTATTTTATATGCAAATAGATACAAGTATTTATGTGTAAAATTGTATGTATATACATATATGTATTATACGTAAATATGTATATATAAGAATAAACCCTTCAGCCGCAGGCCAGCCCACAGGCCAGCCTACCCTTCAGTCCCCGCAGCAGGATAGAATCCCCAGCCCGAGCTCTCACAAATACGCGCATATATGTACAGAGCCCCCACAGTGAGTTAGTTCCCACACAGGCAACCCGAGTATATAACTGAGTATATGGAGAGCAAAAGAGAGAAAGAAACAAACTTCGACAAACCTAAACCCTAGCAGCGCCGACCCCTTCCCTGGGCGCATCCTCCCACGGGTGCGCGTGGCCACCCCGCCACCACCGTGGTGGTCGATCGCTGGAGCCGGCCGACAGGCGCGCGCACGGCGACAGAACAGGGAACCCAAACAGCAGCAGGCCGCGCGACGGGGTCAAGTTTGCAGCGACATCCCATCGCGCACGAGCAATGGAATTGCGATTCGTCTTTTAGGGTATGTTCCTAACCTATACGGCATTATTTCCTTTCAAATAGTTTGAATTTAGGTACCATAGGTTGCTCGATAAATCGAAGCGAACCTTGACGAAAAACCTGTTCATAAACAGGGATCGATGCACCCTAAACCCCCAAGTTCGGAGATAAATCCTGATTAATCTAGCAGTAGTCTTCGGGAACTTGCTGAATAGAAATTATAGACCACATGTAGGGCTTTAAAACCATTCTGGCAGTTTGATTTATCATTTGTTATACGAAAAGAATTTTGATTGTAAAGTCCAGGAAAATCTGTTTTCAAAATATAGAAATTCATCCACACTACGTGCGTCCCGCCATTCCGGGCGACGTGGTCGCGCACCGTAAGCATCGAAAGCTGCGTAACGGCTTCGTGGTCGTGTGGGCTTTGACGGAATTCAAATTGGTTGCGTGTGCGCGACGAATTTGATGCGTATCCGTCGTAATTTACCGTATCGTGCACTTTGCAAATTCTCCAATTACTTTGTGCACGCTCGTCAGATCGAGACGAAACTTGTGCCAACAGAACCGTATCGTTTTTCTGGTCCTGTATGCCAATTTTGGTCCAATTCTGAGACCGTTGACAAAATCACCGTTTTGCGGGCCCCACGGTTCTCACGGTTCCACTCAACGGGCGATTTTGTGCACGGCCCGCCGAAATCCAACTCTGGACATACGGTTGAGTTCGTATCGGAAAACCGAATCCGTAGACATGTAGTTTGATGACTTTAGAGACCATTGACCCTGGCACGCTTTTCGGTGCAAAGCGGATCCAACGGCGGACATCATTTTTGTCCGAAATTACCGTTTTGCCCCTGTGTCCAGAATTGGACTTAAGGACAGGCAATCCTAGCTAATTTGACTATTCTGAGAACGTTGGTAATATTTGTTTCAGCTTTCGGAGACAGTTGTGATGACTTGGACTTTATGGCGTACCAGTTGACGGTATCTTATTGGTTCTTTGCGCTGCCACCAGGCAAGTATACCTTGCCTTCCTCTACAATTTTACTTACATGCATTTTCTTTCATTTTTCAGTCATTTGATTGTTTATGGACATGTGCTTTTCGTGTTATTTCTGTGAAGTTATTTTTATTGTTTATAGCCATGTTCATGTTTTGGCCTTGTGTTTCACATTTGGAGTTCTCGTCAGTACCTTGCTTGAGTCGTATCATAGAACGAGTATGTGTAAGTGAACTGCTAAATCTTTAACATTGTTGTCCTTGGCAACAGAGAGTCCACACACGGGACGAGGGTGTTTTTCTTGATCTGTTTACATCCGTGAGTCCACACTAGGGACTAGGATGTCGATTATTGCACCAGAGAGTCCACGCTCGGGACGAGGGTGTAGACTTGACTTGACTTGACTTGTACCAGAGAGTCCACACTCGGGACGAGGGTGTTTACATCAGAGAGTCCACACACGAGACGAGGATGTAGTATTCGCACCAGAGAGTCCACACTCGGGACGAGGGTGCCTTACCGTGAACTAACCAGAGAGTCCACACTCGGGACGAGGGTTAGTAGTAACCAGAGAGTCCACAATCGGGACGAGGATTAGTATTTAGTTCAAACCCGTGAGTCCACACTCGAGATGAGGGTTTGGTTTCTTCCATTGATCATCGTGTTTCGTTCATCCGGCAGTTCATGTATATGTAGTTGTTCTAGTGTTCGTGTTAGTGTTCTTGTTCGTGTTCGTATTCGTGTTCGTAGTCATTTGTCTTGTCCCTGTTCTTTCTTGTTTATTTCCTTGTGCATGATAAAACTGTTAGATAGGCATGTATATTATGTATCTTGCTATGTCCTCTGAGGACCTGATGATCTCTTCAGGTTTAGCGGTTGTATGGAGTTAGCTAGTAGTTCTGGATGGCAGACGTGATGATACAATGCAGAATTCAGGTATTGTTATTGAGTTTATTATCCGCTCGTGCTTTTCATTCCTTATCATGAGATATCATGTTCTTTGTTTCAGTTGTAGACTCTTGTTATATTCCTTAGAGTCTTATCGGATATTTATGCTAGTGGGCTGCAGACCACGACCCATAGTGTTCATTCATATTTTTTTTTTATTGTGGATTGAGATATAGATTTGTTGCCATGATTTGGCAGTTTACCCTAGCCGTGACAGCGTTTACGTATTCGAGTCGGGCTGGAGTCCGTTCGATGCGTAGCTGGGCTTGGACACGATTCGTATCCGAAAAGCGGGTGCGGGTCGTGACAAGTTTTTTGGTGGCCCATGCAGGTCAGAGCATATCGTACCGGTTACGTAACTGTACTGGTACGAGCCTGCGCAACTGACTAAACCCTTAGAAATCTCAATCCATACTGCCTTGAAAATTCTCATAGAAATTCTTTACGTCCTTGAAAATTCCATATTTACTCTCGATTATACTCCCTTGCTTTCCGTACTATTGATTCACGTCCCTTCCTATCTCGGAGCGACGAACGATCGTGCTGTCTAGAATTCATTAGAAAACCTTAAAATATAGTATATATTGCTTGACTATTGAATATTGGTTGTTTATATATGAGGGATTATAGGTACCATATGTTCTAGATATTTTTGGAAGAATTATTAGCCACTAGTTAGAAGATTATAAGATTTTAGCGACCTATGTTTCAATAGAGTAGTGTGACCAAAGGTGGGTAGAAGTCGTCAGGTACTCGGAGTTATAAAATGACTAAAAAAAGTCGTGAAAGTATTTCGAGGAATTAAATTTAAGGCGATTAAGGTTAAGGTAGACTTTCTTCTTGAATTTTAAGAATAGTTACGAATTAGAATTTCGAGGACGAAATTATTCTTAAGGTGGGTAGATTTGTAGCTCCCCTTCCCGGAAAAATTTTTGAAATATTTTTTTATTTTATTTATTTGATTTAAATGGGGTTTTACGATTTTTGTAAATGATTATTTAGTTAATTATTACGGTAGATGACTCTAGCCATAGTTGAGTTTTGAAGTACTAGACGACTAGGATTTATGGCACGGGAGATGTAGCAGTGTGCCTTGACTAGTGTACTAGCCATGCCCGTGGGAAACCTAGCCATAGGGATGTCGTAACTAGGAAAACCAGGCCAAGTTGTGACATGACCATTATAAATAGTTAACTATTCATTATTAATATTATTTGACGTTCAGGAGACCCGGTTGTGACAAACCCATCCAGACTGGAACCGTAACAAGCCCAAGCCCCTGTAGTCATATTTTATGGGTGTAGAATTAATCCCTAAATTATTTTAGGTATTGAGGTATATTTTTAACTATTTGAATATTTGTACAAAACTGGTATTTTTATTATTAAATATTATTTTACAATGTTTGTACAATTTTCTGGACCCAGACAAAGGTGAATAGTATAGATTCACCACACCACCATTTAAGTATTTTAGTATTAGTTTATTATTCGGTAGTGATTAAATAAATATATTATTGCTGTTAGATATTATTAATTGCTAATAGAATATTTATTGGTATATAAATATATGAGGTGTATATGTATATGGATGTGTGTAAATATAGATAGATATATATATGTGTATATAAAAATAGATATATATTAAATGTGTGTATGTATATATAAATGTATATTGTATATGTATATTTATATGTATACATAAATATATTATAAATATGTGTGTATGTATAATAAATAGAAATACGTGTGTTTGTGTATATATATATATAAATATATTTGTACGTATCTACATATATGTATAAGTATTTTATATGCAAATAGATACAAGTATTTATGTGTAAAATTGTATGTATATACATATATGTATTATACGTAAATATGTATATATAAGAATAAACCCTTCAGCCGCAGGCCAGTCCACATGCCAGCCAACCCTTCAGTCCCCGCAGCAGGATAGAATCCCCAGCCCGAGCTCTCACATATACGCGCGTATATGTACAGAGCCCCCACAGCGAGTTAGTTCCCACACAGGCAACCCGAGTATATAACTGAGTATATGGAGAGCAAAAGAGAGAAAGAAACAAACTTCGACAAACCTAAACCCTAGCAGCGTCGACCCCTTCCCTGGGCGCACCCTCCCATGAGTGCGCGCGGCCACCCCGCCGCCGCCGTGGTGGCCGATCGCCGGAGCCGGCCGACAGGCGCGCGCACGACAACAGAACAGGGAACCCAAACAGCAGCAGGCCGCGCAACGGAGGCAAGTTTGCAGCGACATCCCGTCGCGCACGGTTCCAAAGTCCTTCATGCGGCTCGAATGGCTCCACGCCACGTGGCCTTACGCTGTCCGATCCGACAACTGGCCATAAAGCAGCAGCTTGAATTAATTACTCTGACGGCAGCCCTGACAATGACATATCTGACAAATGACAGCTCCGACACAAAAGTCGAAATGATGACTCTGACATGATGGCGTGTTCCTAGAAAAAAGAAGAAAATCTTTTACAGCTGGCACGATCCACCAACTCCAAAGCTCCTCATGCGGCATCCAGCTCTATGCGGCTGACACCTTCATGCGGCTGCCATTCTCATGCGGCTGCCTCCTTCATGTGACTGCCATTTTTATGCAGCTGTCTCCTTCATGCGGCTGCCATTTTCATGCGACTGCCACCCCTATACGGCTGCCACCTTCATGCGGCCGCCATCTTCATGCGGCTGCCACCTTCATGTGGTTGCCTCCTTCATGCGGCTGCCTCCTTCATGAGGCTGCCACCCTCATGCGACTGCTACCTTTATGCGGCTAGGATTATGGAGGGGCCATCCGTATGCGGTTCACTTAGAGACCGCACTCATGCAGCTCTGCCAGACGCCTCGCTTATGACAGTTGAGACACGTGGCGGTCCTCGTGACAGTTGAGACACGTGGCGGTCTTATCCCCCTCAGAGTTATGGCTGCTAGCAAATCATAACAAATCCAGATTTGTTACAATCTTCATAATTACCCGAATCAAATCAGATTTATTGCAATTAAGCATATTGAACACGTGGCGGGAGATCCGAGCCTGTCATGACAAAACATGAAGATTCGTGGCAATCAGCATTAATTGCCCATACGGATTTGGTGTAATAAAAAATTAACTGCCCAGATGTGATGCAATCAAGATTAATGGTCCAGATTATTGGCTGCCGACTTTTCAAGGGGCAATCATTGCAAACCCTAATGATCACACCCCAACCTATAAATAGCAAGGTGCCATTCCCTTGCAAAGGAGATCCTCTCCACCCGGCTGGACACACAGGAAGACGAAGGCACGCACAGAAGAGTCTTTTCACACATCCCGAGAGCATTTCTTCATCCGAGCCAAGGCTACGTCCGATCGTCCAAGGAGTAAGGCAGAGCTGCCGTCGCTTTCCCGAGCCTCTATCGTCACCCCCAGAATAAAAAATAAACAATCGTACTTAGATTGCTGTACCTAGGTTTTCATTCCTAGGCTTTCTTTGTGCGAGCGATTTTGTATTGTGAGTCTAAGTTCAGTCCTCCTATAAAATTGTTCTGCACTTTTACAATCAATGGCAAATAGTACCAAATGAATATGACAAATGTTTATATTCTAAAACTACAAATAAAAATTGTGTCATCTTATGTTTGTATGTTGATGATATCCTTATTTTAGGATCTTTACTGGAACTGATAAATAACAATAAGAATTATTTATCATACCAGTTTGATATGAAAGACCTAGGCGAAGCCAACTTGATCCAAGGAATACAAGTGTCCAAATACAAAGAGGACTATACTCTATCCTTAGCACATTCAATTGAGAAAATGCTAAAAAAAATGAGTATTTTGACAAAAAAATGCCCTTACTCCTTATGACCGTAATGTTGGTCTTAAGAGAATGAAGGATCACCTATAGAACAAAATAAATATTCACAGATGATAGAGTCCCTTATGTACATAACAAATAGGACCAGGCCCGATATTACATTTGCTATTGGGAGACTAAGTAGATATACTAGTAACCCAAACCAGTCACATTGGACTACATTGGATAGAGTATTTAGATATCTTAGAAGAACTCTAGATTATAAACTTTATTATACTAGACAACTCGATATCATAAATGGTTATTCAGATGCAAACTGGATAACTGATTCACATGATGTGAAATCCACTACTGGATATATTTTTACTCTAGGAGAAGGTGCAATCTCCTGGGATTCTTGTAAACAAACTATCATTGCAAGGAGTACAACGAATTCTGAAATGATAACTCTAGATACTACTAGTACAGAAGTCGAATGGCTTAAAAATCTTATTATACATATACCTATTTCTATTAGTCATGTTCCTGCAATTTCTATAAATTGTGATAATAAATCTGTTATAAAACTACTAAAGCATGATTCTGTGAATGTTAAAATGAACAGGCACTTGCAGTTGCGCTTCAAATCGATAAATAGCCTATTAGGCAAATATATGGTTCTTGACTATATAGAGTCAGAAAAGAACCTTGCAGACCACTTGACAAAGGGTTTGTCTAGTACATTGATCTTGGAACCATCGAGGGGGATATGATTAAGTCCATAATTTAGTCACTAGTAGAGGCAACCCAACCGAGTCTGACTGAAGATCCCAAGAACCCGGTTTAATGGGTAGAAATAAGCTAGACTATGTGACTATTATGGAACACTCACCCTAAAATTAAATTCTCTTAAAATAAATGCCCAAGAGGCTGTACATGTGTATATGGATATCCCATACCTATGGTGATAGTATTCCGTTGTGATATGGTTAGGGTGAGTTTAAACTATTAATAAGTCCAAACATGATATGTAGGGTTGACTTCTATCACCAACCCTGGAGGACTTACCTATATGAGAGATCGTGAAGGTCACGACTATAGGACAGGGTGATCCAAGACAACTCTCATGAATATGAAAAGTGCGCATGGCCAACCAAATGCGTCATCCGATAAATCCAAGAATCTCTAGCCTACTATGTGTGCTTTTTCTGAATCTGGTTCAAGAAGTCTGATTCAAGGCATAGTCCATCAAGCACTTCTTCAGACAAAGACAATAGTCCCTTAGTGAGATTCAAGGTTGTACTCTATCTCATATATGAAAAGTATATATATTTGCCCAGAATTTTTGTTCTTGTCCTTGTGTTCTTTCTGTTTTCAAACTTAGTTTTCTTTTTTTGGGGGGGGGGGGGATTGCTATCTATTATTAGACAAAAAACCAAGTCTTCTCCCTCTCTCATCTACTTTAGTAGTCCGGTTCTAAAGATTTCATTCGTTGGAGAATTGCCATGCTTGGCCGGCCCGTTGATAGGAAAGTTGGTTTGGTTATTTGCTCTATAAATAGTGTAATTTTACTTGGAAAAAGAGCAGACACAAATTCTCTGCGTGAAATTCTCTTCTAAAAAAAATCCTCTTCCTTCTTCTCTTGTTCAATTCAAAACATTGTTCTTCAGTTTGTGTTATGGGCAAAAAGACTAAGTTCGGGTCACTTTTTTCGAGTTGTGTGCGACGAGGAGATACCGGTGGAGCGAGAGTTTTACCACTATGAGCATTCGGAATAAGTCTACACATATATCTGAATCAACTTTTAGGGCACTGCTACGTGCACAACTTTCCCGGAGGCCGGTAATATTTATTTTATTTTATTTTGTTTGTAAATTTTTAAAGGAAGAAAATAGAATATTTTTCGACATGACTGTCAACCCTTATACCGCTCTGAAACCAAAGCTCCGATGCCACATGTTGGGAACAAAACACGAAAATCGTTCCCCTAAACCAAGAAGCCTGCGAGAGAACTGAACAATAACAACGCACAAAACCAAATGTCAAAATCACAAAGAACCAAATCGCAGACACGGAGAATTTTTGATGTGGAAAAGCCTTGCAAAAAAAACAACGGGTTGATCAGAGTCCAAACATGAAAAGCCTCCACAATTGAAATATAAGATTACACCCTCTACAAGCTCCTCACCTTTCAAACACGGTTCACCACAACTCCTTGGAATAGAAAAACAATCACGGACACACGAAGAATGAAGATGACGAGAAATAAAATTACCTAAAATAATCACCTCTTCAAAAATGTCGTAGGTCTCTCATTTCTCCTCCCAATGTTGCAAAGCACTCTTCCCACTTTTTTTCTTTCCTTCTTCTCTATTATTTATCAACTTCCATGCATCAACCTTTTATAAACTCTTGCATGAATTCGGGTTACCATATATTAGAAAATTTGAAGTCCAATATATATGGAAAGTCTAATATATATCAATCATATATTTAATGGAAATCTAATCATAATTAATTCTCCATTGGAAGTCCAATTATATGGCAAGTCAATATATGAAAGATCAAATCATAAGTATATGATCAAAGGCAAAGATGGAATTTTAAACATAATTTGGTTACCATATATGTTCCAATATACGACGATCGATGCACTTCCTGAACTTTTTTGACACATAGATGATGCTTGTCATACTCCGGGGTATCTCACCCACTCTAACACGATAAAGTATATATTGTGTTTGGAATAATATTAGTCCATACAGAAAAAAGAAGTATTTTTCATGTAATTTTCAGACACAAGACAAATATACTTACGATTAACCTTTTGTCTCGTAGTCTTCTCCCATCATAACAGGGTGTCAATTAACTTTTCCTTTAGGTTTGCCCAAATTTTTTTAGCCAAATTAGCTATAAACATGACAATATTATCACTGTCAAATCATAAAACCTAGTTATAAAAGGACAATGCTACGTTGTCCGCGGCTTATGATCACAGCGTAACCGTAGGCCATATGGCATCCTTTAATTGACTCTCTAGCCTGGGTTTTAGGAGGGTGTAGCCCGGTAATAGCAGGGAGGGTCAATAGTTGGCTGCCACGTTGGTATGCAGTCACGTTCGCGTTCACAAACTGCGAACAAAATATCATTTTTCGTTATAAAACTTTGATGACTAACTAGTATGTAGGTAGACCTATGTAGTTTAAGTGACGCAAGCATCTCCAAGTTTTTCTTGTCTATAAAAATCTTAGAAAAAATAAAATACAATTTGTATTGTAAAGCAAAGAGATGAACAATAGAGAAAAATATTTCTTCATTCACTTATACAAATCAACTTGATAAGAGCCCCTTATATAGGCTTACAATGGAGGTTAATATTATGATGACAATTAAAAGAAGAATACCAAAAGCTATAGGTTATGGATAACCAAAAGCCATAGGTTATGGATAACCAAAAGGAATAGATTATAGACACCAAATAATTATGGTGATTTATCCATATTTACAACACTCCCCCTTGGATATACACCATTAATTTGTTGGTGGTGTATACGCATTTGTTACCTCATTAAAACCTTAATAAAAAAACCCAGTGGGAAAAATCTTAGTTAAGGAAAAAGAGTACAACACGTAAAACTCAAAAATATTATGTACAAGTCATACTCCCCCTCGATACAATGGATCTGAAACAGCTAGTTTGTCTGATGATTAAGTCGCCGCATGCCTATTCCGTGTACCAACTTTTGAAATGTGGACTTCGGAAGTGCCTTAGTGAACAAATCAGCTAAGTTTTCATTTGATCTTACTTGCTTAACTTCGATCACTTTCGTCCTTTGGAGCTCATGTGCATAAAATAATTTTGGTGGAAGGTGCTTCGTTCGATCTCCTTTGATGAATCCCTCTCGGACTTACGTAATGCAAGCTGCATTGTCTTCGAATATTGTTGTAGGCTTATCTGTAACTGTGGATAGTTGACAATTTACCCTTATATGATGAATGATCGATCGCAACCACACACTTTCTCTTGTTGCTTCATGTAATACAATTAATTCTGCATGGTTAGAGGAAGTTGTAACTAAACCTTGTTTTATTGATCGCCAAGATATAGCTGCATGATTATTAATAAACACAAAACCTGTTTGGAAACAACCCTTATGAGGGTCAGAAAGAAAACCAGAATCTGCATAACCAACTAGATGAGAGTTATTAGTGGAATTACAAGAATAAAATAATCCCATGTCAGTTGTTCCACGAAGATATCTCATTATGTGTTTAACTCTATTCCAATATCTAACTGTAGGTGCAGAACTATATCTAGATAATAAATTAACAGAGAAAGCAATGTCTGGTCTTGTGCATTGTGCTAGACATAGTAGTGCTCCAATAGCACTTAAATACGGCACTTCAGGACCAAAAACTTTTTCATCTTTTCCCTTTGGTCGAAATAGATCTTTATCCAAATCCAGACTACGTACAACCATAGGTGTACTAAGTGGATGTGATTTATCCATTCTGAATCGTTCCAAAATCCTTTCGATATATCGGGATTGATGCACTAATATTCCACTAGAACTTCGTTCTATTTGCAAACCGAGACAAAACTTTGTCTTTCCTAAGTCTTTCATTTCAAATTATTTTTTCAAATAGTTTGCATTTTTTTTCCAATTCTGCAGGAGATTCGATCAGGTTTGTATCATCCACGTATACTGCTACTATCGAAAATCCATTCTCGGATTTCTTAATGAAGACAAATGGACAAATTTGACTATTTTTATATCCTTCCTTAGTCAAATATATACTAAGACGATTATACCACATTCTTTCGGATTGTTTCAATCCATATAATGCTCGTCTAAGTTTAATTGAACACATGTCCTTTGACTTAGTCTCTGGCATTGTAAATCCTTCTAAAATTTTCATATAGATGCCAGTATCTAAGTATCCATGCAAATATGCAGTTACAACATCCATAAGTCTCATATTAAGATTTTTAGAAACTGCGAGATATCTAAAAGTAATGACATCCATAACTGGAGAGTATGTCTCAACATAGTCAATTCCAGATCTTTGAGAGAAACCTTGTGCTACAAGTCGGGCTTTGTATCTTTCAACTTCGTTTCTCTCATTTTGTTTTCTCATGAACACCCATTTAAAGCCAACATGATTTATGCCCTTTGGTGTTTCCACTATAGGTCCAAATACACTACGTTTTTCTAAAGATTTTAATTATGCTTGAATAGCATCTTTCCACATTGGCCAATCTTTTCTTTGTCGACATTCATTTACACTACGTGGTTCATTTTCACAATCATCATTGTCTTTTGATATTTCAGTAGCTACTGCGTAGCTAAATATGTCATCGATGACAAGTGCTTTTCTATTCCATAATTCTCCTGAACATGCATGGAATATCGAGATCTCTTCATTTTCAGATACATGTGCCTCTCTAGAAGCATCCATAGGTATTTCAGTAAATTTGGAAACATGCACATCTTCATTATCTATTTTCGGAGCTCCAGCCACTATTGGGCTTTTATCAGGACAAGATGTTTCATTTACTCTCCTCTTTCTAGGAGCACTATCCTTGGAACCTATAGGCCTACCACGCTTTTGACGTGTAGTAGTAGATTCATTTGTCGCCTTGTTTAGATTTTGTCCAACATGAACATTAATTCTGGCTGGCACATTTGTAGCTAGCACATGGGATCTAGTTATCTTTGTGGCATCATTAAATGCATCAGATAATTTATTTGCAATCTCTTGTAAATGTTATCATTCTCCTTGTCTCATAATCACGTTGTGGAGTTCTTGGATCTTGATGAGAGAGAGTAGGCGTATTCCATGTTAATTCATGCTGTTCATTAGCAATAGATTGTTCTATATGAACAATTTGTTGCTTACCTCCCCCTAACGGTGGGAAGACTCTCTCATCAAATTGATAATCTTCAAATCTTGCAGTAAAGACATCACCAGTCATTTGTTCCAAATACCTTATAATGGAGGAAGATTCAAAACCAATGTATATTCCCAAACGTTATTGGGGACCCATCTTAGTTCATTTGGGAGGTGGAATTGGGACATATACTGCACATCCAAACTTTCTCAAATGTGAAATGTTGGGTTGTCTACCACTAACAAGTTGTATGGGTGAAAAAATATGGTAGGCAGTCGGTCTAAATCTAACTAGAGATGCAGCATATAAAATAGCATGTCTCCAAACCTCAATTGGCAGATTAGATTACATTAGTAGAGGTCTAGCTATAAGTTGGAGATGTTTAATAAATGACTCAGCTAACCCATTTTGTGTGTGCACATGGGGAACATGATGCTCTACCACAATCCCTAATGATGTACAATAATCATCAAAAACTTGTGAGGTAAATTCTGCGGCATTATCAAGTCTAATTGACTGAATCGAGTTATCAAGAAACTGAGATCTAAGTTTAATAATTTAGGCCAAAAGACGAAAAAATACAAGATTTCTAGTAGACAATAAACAAACATGTGACCACCTAGTAGATGAATCTATAAGTACTATAAAATATCTAAAAGGACCACTAGCATGATGAATAGGACCACAAATGTCTCCTTGTATTCTTTGCAAGAAAGTCGGAGACTCATTCTTAACTTTTAAGAAAGATGGTCTAGTTATAAACTTTCCTTGTGAACATGGAACACATAGGTGATTCTTTGGTAAACCAATATCGTGATTTTTCAATAAGTGTCCTCAAGAATTATTAATGTTCCTCTTGAACATAGTTTCTCCCGGGTGACCTAAACGGTCATGCCAAATGGTACATAAGATAGGATCATTGACTTTATGTTTTGCCACATTCATATGTGATTCAATTATACAAATGGTGGTGTAATACAAACCCACTGAGAGACAAGAGAATTCTTCTAATGTGAGCTTTTTGCTTCCAAAATTATATGTGATACATAGTGTCTCTTTGTTGTTAGTATTTTGAGTTTCAATATGGTATCCATTTTTGCGTATATCCTTGAAACATAGCAAATTTCTTTTGGAATTGCTTGAATATAACGCATTTTGCAAATGGATTTGAGTGCCATTATGTAACATAATGTGTGCTCTTCCAAAACCCTTAATTATATGGGCTGGTCCAGCTATTGTTGATACTTTATGCATGTTAAATACTAAATTTGGAAAAAACTTTTGATTCTTCAAAATCGTATGTGTTGTAGCACTATCTACCAAACACATATCCAAGTCATTTTTCTCCCTTCGTATATCCATACCTTCAATATGAAACAAAAGAAAATTTATGAACAAATACTTAACTAACACAAATATAATAAAAGTAATTAAGCATACCAAATGATAACATCATATTATAGAGATGTAACTTTCAAACACATAACAAAGTAATGATATATTCTTTAACAAACTTTCATGGCCTAGATAATCCATGATGGTAACTAAAAACAAAACACTACTAAAATCTGCTCAATTGGCGACATAAATTTAGCGACGTTCGATTAACGTCGCTAAATTGTGTTCATTAGCGACGTTTTATAGAAATGTCGCTAATAGTCGCTACTAGCGACGAAATAAGCGACGTAACAACGACGTATACTAATTGCATGAGCTAGTCGTCTTGAAACGTCACTCTGACGTCGCTAATAGCGACTAATTTAGCTACGGTAGTATTAGCGTCGCTAAATTCTAATTATATTCCCCCCTAATGATTCATTTCCCCCATTTTACTCTCTCACTCTCTCTCCTCCCCCTCCCTCCGGCGCTCTCACTCTCTCCGGCGCTTTCACTCTCTCCGGCGACTCTCCTCCCTCTATGGTACGTGACTCTCCCCCTCCCCCCCGCTCTCTCTCTCTCTCTCCCTCCGGCTATTTTGGTTGTTGGTGGTTGGGGGGGTACGGGTGGCTCGGGGGGAGGGGCAGGGTGTAGGAACGAAATCGTAAAGCACAATACTCTAGAGGGGGGAATAGAGTAGGCAGCAGAATATTGCTAATTAAAAAATGTTAGCAGCAAGATCACAGAATAATAATCACAAATATAAATAATGTAAAGGCAGAGATAAGAAAGCAAACGCAAAGACAGCAATGTATACTGGTTTCCCTCTGTTGAGGACTAATCCAGTCGGTAGAACTCTTGCTACCAGTTGAATCCATTATTGGCAAAACTGCAAGTTTTCTTACGAAGTCCTTGCAACTTCTACAACGCGAGCTTTGATACGAAGAACTCGTCCAACTTCAAATGTGAAGAGGTATTCTTCAATCAAGCCTTCTGATTACCATCTCTCAGAAACTTCTAGACCGTACCGCACTAGCAAATCGACTAGAGGATTGTAATTGGCTTGGGATCTGAAAATTAAAGCTCAAGCAAAAACTCTTTGGAAGACTGAATGCTTTAGATAGAGAGAAGATCGAAAGTGAATGAGTGAGTTGAAATGATTGAAATCCTTCTCTATCTATAGGAATTCCAAAGACAGAATTCTGGCAGAATTCGGGCAGAATTCGGACAGAACTCGATGAGGAAATCTCGGTCAAATCCGCAACTGCAGGAGGACCAAGTTCCAGAGAATTCAAAAATCAAACGGCCACAAACCGAACTCTGGCCGAACTCTGGCCGAACTCTGGCCGAGTTCTGTCAGGGTTAGGTTAGGTTTTAAAAATTAGTTTTTGATGATTTTTGAAAACCTTTTTGAAGCTTTTATTTAAAAGAATGTTTTTCAAAACAAAGGATATTTTAAAAGTATTTTGAAAACATTTTGGAATAGACTATTTACGAGTACGACTCGGTGTACAACGTATTCCTAGACTCAATAAAATAAAAAATACATTGCTCAAAGAAAATACAGACTCGAACAGGCAAACATAGCTTCGGTCTTGAACTGTGTAGATAGCTGTTCTTGATCATGTCCAAGAGTCCGATACATCCTGACTAGCTTCGTATATCGAGACAGAGTTTGATCAATTATTAAAATCAGGTTGACCATATGACCAATAGGCCAACAATCTCTCCCATTTTGATAATTGACAAACTATGAATGATATAACATTAAAGCTTGAAATAAAATAAAAATTGTTCATGTCCTGTATTTTCTCAAAAGAATGTTAGATCTTTATTTTTCTCCCCCGTTGTCACTTAGCAAAATAATTGCAAAAGAGTAAAAACTCCCCCGCAATCAATGCATAAATAACAAACAGTGAAGAAACACAAGAAAATACACATGATAAATGATAGTAAAGAAAATTTGAATGACATCACAGGCATGTATTTGTACGCAGGCAGTTTATAATAAACAAAGAATTATATCACAGGCAGTTTATAGTTGAGAAGCAGATAAATAAATGCTAAGTAAATAAACTGATGTGAACCATAAACTACGTATCTCATAAAGATGCAGATGAAGATGTTCAGATGACATCAAATAAAACAAATCCAGTACAAGTCCTCAAAATATACTGATAATAAAGTCTAAAGAATATAAAAACTTGAAATGTCGGAGCATTTCCAAGTGTACAATAGATAATGTCTAAGTCTCAAAAAGCAACATATCACAACTCCTCATCATCCTTGACTCATTTCAAAAATTTAATTCAAAGATTAGTAATTTCAACCTTCAATTAATATAATTAATAGTATTTTATAGATTAAAAATCATTACACAGCGACTGTCTCAGATTAGCTGTAGAAGTACTGTCCCAGCTGGCGGAGGTTCACCGGGGAACTCTTAAGTACCGCTTCGCTTCAACCGAAGTTGTGGTGACAGACAGACTCTTTATTAGCTTGTCTCTAACACAGTTTTTGCATATTTAAAAATAATCATAAAATAAAATTAATTAATATTATTGACGTCCAAAATTCCTAATTCTCGACGTAAATAATTGAAACGATTTTCTGCTAGAGGTTTTGTGAAAATGTCAGCTAATTGATTCTCAGTATCTATGTATACAAGGTCAATATCTCCATTTTGATGATGATCTCTAAGAAAATGATGTCAAATCTCGATATGTTTAGTACGAGAATGACATACAGGATTCTTAGTCAAATTAATAGTGCTCGTGTTATCACAGAAAATGGGAATATGTGTATAAAATAAATCATAGTCTTCCAAGGTTTGTTTCATCCACAAAATCTGAGCACAACAATGTCCTGCGGCGATATACTCAGCCTCTGTTGTTGATAGCGCTATAGAATTTTGCTTTTTACTAAACCATGAGACTAAAGCTTTGCCTAAGAAATGACATATGCCACTGGTACTTTTTCTATCAGCTTTGCATCCGACAAAATCTGCATCCGAATAACCAGTAAGGTCAAAGGACTTAGTTTTGGGATACCACAAGCCAACAGAAGAAGTGCCCTTAAGGTATCGAAAGATACGCTTAACTGCGCACAGATGTGATTCCTTTGGATTAGCTAGCAAACGTGCACACAGGCAAACACTAAACATAATATCTGGACGACTGGCAGTTAAATAAAGTAAACTACCGATCATACCTCGATACTTACGTGTGTCGACCAGCTTGCCTTGTTCATCAATATCAAGCTTGGTTGAAGTTGCCATTGGAGTGCCAATAGGTTTGACATTGTCCAGATCGAACTTCTTTAGCAAATCTTTTGTATACTTGGCTTGATTTATGAACGTCCCATTGTCAGTTTATTTAATTTGCAGTCCGAGAAAGAATTTCAGCTCTCCCATCATGCTCATCTCAAACTCATTCTGCATACACTTAGAAAATTCTTGACACAGAGATTCATCAGTAGATCCAAATATGATATCATCTACATAGACTTGTATTAAAAGAAGCTTACCATTAAAGGACTTAATAAAAAGTGTAGTGTCAACCTTGCCTTTTGAAAAACCGTTGTCAAGTAGAAAAGAGCTTAGACGATCATACCAAGCACGAGGGGCTTGTTTCAAACCGTACAAAGCTTTCTTCAACTTGAAAACATGATCAGGGTTTTTAAAATCTGTAAAACCTAGAGGTTGTGCTACAAAAACTTCTTCTTTTATAAAACCATTTAAAAATGCACTCTTGACATCCATTTGAAATAATTTGAAAATATGAAAACATGCAAATGCACATAACATGCAAATAGATTCTAATCTCGCAACTGAGGTATAAGTCTCATCGTAGTCGATACCTTCTTCCTGATTGTATCCTTGAGCTACGAGTCGAGCCTTATTACGAGTCACTAAACCATTCTCATTAAGTTTATTTCGGAATACCCAACGGGTGCCATTGACCGAACGATCAATAGGCTTGGGAACAAGTTCCCAAACTTGATTCCGTTCAAATTGGTTTAATTTCTCTTGCATAGCATCTATCCAAAAACTATCACTACATGCTTTATCAATAGTTTTGGGTTCTAGCTGTGAAATAAATGCAACACTAGAAACAATATCTCTACTGGATGTACGAGTACTTACACCTTTGGTAATGTCACCTATTACCAAATTCTTTGGATGATCAGCCGTAAATTTTAATCTTTTCGGCAGACTCTGAAGGTAGCTGGTTCCTGGATCTTCTCTAGGAGGATCAGCTAGTGCCGAGCTTGGTTGAGAATCAGCTGTTGTTGAGCTTGGTACAGTTGGATCTTCGTCATTGTCATCGATAGTCATTTGATTCAGTTCATCAAAAGTGACGTTGATTGACTCTTCGATGATCATGGTTCGTTTGTTGAAGACTCTGTATCCTTTGCTCTTGGCCGCATAACCTAAAAATATACCTTCATCGGCCTTTTCGTCAAACTTTCCCAAATTGTCTTTTGTATTAAGAATAAAACATTTACAACCAAATATCCTAAAATATGAAGCAGAAGGAATTCTTTCAAACCATAACTCAAATGGAGTTTTCTTCGATTTGGGTCGAATTAGAACTCTATTGAGAACAAAACAAGCTGTATTGACAGCTTCAGCCCAGAAATATTTTGGTAGACTAAACTGGTTTAACATTACTCTGGCCATTTCGGATAGAGTTCTGTTCTTACGTTCCACACTCCATTTTGTTGTGGAGTCCTATGGCAGGAGAACTCGTGAAAAAAACCGTATGTGTCACAAAATTGCTCAAACTCTGCATTCTCGAATTCGCCACCATGATCGCTTCTAATACGAGTGATCATGTAACCTTTTTCATTCTAAACTTTCTTACAAAAGGCGACAAATTCGAATAATGCATCATTCTTGCGTGTCAAGAAGTATACCCACGTGTATCTAGAGAAATCATCTACAAATACAAAAGCATAAAGTTTACCTCCGAGGCTAGCAACTCTGCTAGGACCAAATAAGTCCATATGAAGCAATTGTAGAGGTCTAGTAGTACATACTGTGTTTACTGACTTGAATGTGGATCTGGTAGCTTTGTTCTTTTCATATTGGCTGCATATCGAATCCTTCTTGAATGTAATATCCGGTAAACCGCGTACTAGCTTCTTTGTAGATAATCTTGATATTGTATCCATATTTGCGTGACCGAGTCTCATGTGCCACAGATGACTCTCATCACTTTTAGCCATTAAGCATCTACCTGAAATGTTAGTTTCTTCCAACAAATAGAAAATATATATGTTGTCTTCCCTAATACCTTCAAAGATAGTACTACCAGTTGAGCTATCAACTATAGTACATTTGTCTTTGCCAAAGTTGATGCCATAACCATGATCAGCTAGATGACTTACGCTGAGTAGATTATGTTTCAACTCGGTAACCAGACAGACATCCTTAATAACATGATAGGAAGACTTACAAACATCACCGATACAAATAATATACCATTTCAAGTTATTACCGAAGGAGACATAGCCTTCCTTCTTTTTCTTCGACAGTATTGCAAATAGTGTAGCGTCACCGGTCATATGCCGTGAACAACCGCTGTCGAGGATCCATTTGCTTCTAGCATGTGAAAGGTGTTCCACCTACAAAACAGTTTGCAGATGAAACTTTTGGTACCCATTTCTTGTAGGGTCCTGAAATATTAGCCTTTGGTATCCAAGCATAAATATTTAAATCAACAAGCTTTCTGATTCTACATGAGATGAAATATGACCAATGAGGCCACAATAATGACATTTTACATGTCGAGTGTTGAAAGCTGAGTGGTGTGCATGGTTGGTAGGTTTAGGTTTTCTAGTATAGAAGAAAGCATACCTATAATCCTGTTTGGGCTTAACCTTTTGGGGTAAAGGTTTGATAGGGTTAGGTCTGACAGTGTTTGGCTTAGGAATGTTTCGATTTTTCGGTAAGTGACACGTGTTAGGGAAGGAAGCAGCAGTCTCAGGCTATTTTCCTAACCTAATTTCCAATCTTTTGGAAGTGTCATACAACTTAGTATAATCAGAAGTGAGTGCTTCCATTCTGATTTGTGCACTTTGAAGACTTTTCTTCTCTTTAGAAAGTTCTTCCTTGAGTTGGTCAATAACTTTGTCTTTCTCTTCAGATGACTTGGTAGTCTCGTGTAATAAGAGCTTTATTGAAAAAAGCTCACCAGACTCACTAACATTATTTCTAACCTCAGCTAGTAGGTCGGTAAGTCTACCTATTTCACCTTTGTACTTTTTGAGTACCTTCTTAGAGGTCTGATACTTGCTACGCAGTTTCCTGTAATCAGTCATCAGTTCACTGAAGGCATCTCCTAATTGCTCAAAGGTGAAGTCATCATAAGTATCAACTACAGGTTCAGTAGGTACCTGATCGGATGCCATAAAGCATACGTTTGTAGCGTCTTCTGATTGTTCGTCTTCTGAGTCGCTGGCTTCACTTTCATGCCATATGCTGGTGTTGGCATATCTCCTAGATGTTGATCTCTTCAGGTTCCCTTTTTCATACCTGTTGCTTTTCTTGCTTGATGATGAGTTTATAGGACAATCTTTCTTCATGTGTCCTTTCTTCTTGCAGCCATAGCAGACAACATCATCTTGATACCAGTTGTTGTTGTTATTTTCTTTGGCTCTCTTCTCATGTCTCATGAATCTCTTGAATTTCCTTGCTAGGAGTGCTTGATCTTTAGCATCAGATTCACTGCTGTCTGAGTCACCTTCAACAGCTTTTTTGTGCTGAGCCTTGAAAGCGATCGTCTTCTCCTTTGGTGCAGGCTCTTCAAAATCTTGTAGCTCCAGTTCATGAGTGAGTAGCGTACCCATAAGTACTTCGAGGGACATGGTTGTGAGGTCGTTCCCTTCAATGATTGCAGTAGCCTTTGGAATCCAGTTCTTGGTAAGTGCTCGCAGGAGTTTGCGAATCTTTTCATGGTTACTGTACTCTTTGCCTAGGGAGGACAGGATTTACAATATCCAAGAATCTTTCGAACATCTGAGTAACTGTTTCGTTGGGCTTCATCTTGAACACCTCATACTCTTGAGTAACTCTGCTGACTTTAGATTCTTTGACTTGAGTCGTGCCTTCATGTGTGACTTCAAGTAGCTTCCATACTTCATTAGCCGTTGTGCAGATAGACACCCTGTTAAATTCAGTTATGTCTAAAGCACAAAATAGAGCGTTAATAGCACGTGCGTTAAGACTGGCCTTTTTCTTTTCCTCCTCTGTATATCTGCTATGGGGTTTTTCAACTAAAACTCCATTAATATTTATACGAGGTGGCTTTTGATAGCCATCAATAACAATAGACCATAAATCAAAGTCAAGAGATTTCAAGAAGAAACTCATCCGTGTTTTCCAATAGGTATAATTCGTACCATCAAACAGTGGAGGTCTGTTTGTGGCCTGGCCTTCACTTGTGAATTTCACAGTTGCCATGTGTTGTGCTGTGATCTATATAACAGTTAATTAAAATGAATAAATAATTGCACTGTTACCTTTGCTTTACCTGTAACACCCGCTCTGATACCAATTGTAGGAGCAATTGGGATCAGAATATATTACCTCTAGTTGCAGTACCTGCTCTCTAGTTGAAGTACCTGCTCTGATACCAATTATAGGAACGAAATCGTAAAGCACAATACTCTAGAGGGGGGGTGAATAGAGTAGGCAGCGGAATATTGCTAATTAAAAAATGTTAGCAGCAAGATCACAGAATAATAATCACAAATATAAATAATATAAAGGCAGAGATAAGAAAGCAAACGCAAAGACTGCGATGTATACTAGTTTCCCTCTGTTGAGGACTAATCCAGTCGGTAGAACTCTTGCTACCAGTTGAATCCACTATTGGCAAAACCGTAAGTTTTCTTACGAAGTCCTTGCAACTTCTACAACACGAGCTTTGATACGAAGAACTCGTCCAACTTCAAATGTGAAGAGGTATTCTTCAATCAAGCCTTCTGATTACAATCTCTCAGAAACTTTTAGACCGTACCGCACTGGCAAATCGACTAGAGGATTGTAATTGGTTTGGGATCTGAAAATTAAAGCTCAAGCAAAAACTCTTTGGAAGACTGAATGCTTTAGATAGAGAGAAGATTGAAAGTGAATGAGTGAGTTGAAATGATCGAAATCCTTCTCTATTTATAGGAATTCCAAAGACAGAATTCTGGCAGAATTCGGACAGAATTCGGACAGAACTCGATGAGGAAATCTCGGTCAAATCTGCAACTGCAGGAGGACCAAGTTCCAGAGAATTCAAAAATCAAACGGCCACCAACCGAACTCTGGCCGAACTCTGGCCGAGTTCTGTCAGGGTTTGGTTAGGTTTTAAAAATTAGTTTTTGATGATTTTTGAAAACCTTTTTGAAAACCTTTTTGAAGCTTTTGTTTAAAAGAATATTTTTCAAAACAAAGGATATTTTAAAAGTATTTTGAAAACATTTTGGAATAGCCTATTTTCCAGTACGACTCGGTGTACAACGTATTCCTAGACTCAATAAAATAAAAAATACATTGCTCAAAGGAAATACAGACTCGAACAGGCAAACATAGCTTCGGTCTTTAACTGTGTTGATAGCTGTTCTTGATCATGTCCAAGAGTCCGATACATCCTGACTAGCTTCGTATATCGAGACAGAGTTTGATCAATTATTAAAATCAGGTTGACCATATGACCAATGGGCCAACAATCTCCCCCATTTTGATAATTGACAAACTATGAATGATATAACATTAAAGCTTGAAATAAAATAAAAATTGTTCATGTCCTGCATTTTCTCAAAAGAATGTTAGATCTTTATTTTTCCCCCTCGTTGTCACTTAGCAAAATAATTACAAAAGAGTAAAAACTCCCCCGCAATCAATGCATAAATAACAAACAGTGAAGAAACACAAGAAAATACACATGATAAATGATAGTAAAGAAAATTTGAATGACATCACAAGCATGTATTTGTACACAGGCAGTTTATAATAAACAAAGAATTATATCACAGGCAGTTTATAGTTGAGATGCAGATAAATAAATGCTAAGTAAATAAACTGATGTGATCCATAAACTACGTATCTCATAAAGATGCAGATAAAGATGTTCAGATGACATCAAATAAAATAAATCCAGTACAAGTCCTCAAAATATACTGATAATAAAGTCTAAAGAATATAAAAACTTGGAATGTCGGAGCATTTCGAAGTGTACAATAGATAATGTCTAAGTCTCAAAAAGCAACATATCACAACTCCTCATCATCCTTGACTCATTTCAAAAATTTAATTCAAAGATTAGTAATTTCAACCTTCAATTAATATAATTAATAGTATTTTATAGATTAAAAATCATTACACAGCGACTGTCTCAGATTAGCTGTAGGAGTACTGTCCCAGCTGGCGGAGGATCACCTGGGAACTCTTAAGTACCGCTTCGCTTCAACCGTAGTTGTGGTGACAGACAGACAGACTCTTCAACCGGGTACAGGGACTAGACGAGACTAAGACAGGGCTGGACACCAACCATTCACTAGCGGCTAAGCAATTACTACGGCTTACTACTTTAACTAACTAGGGTTATCACAAGCCTAATTAATAACAAGATGCAATGAGAATTTTCCAGTCCCAAGCCCTGCAGACTATCCAGTTATCCTTCCGCGGGTTGAGAGTATGATTGGGTACATCGCCCCGGAGACGATATACCCTTAGGTGACTTAGAGGGTGCAACACATGACAGTGTGCTGGAATTGTGCTCTACTCGTCGGCAAGCTACAAGTCCAATTAAAGCGCCCAGATAACGAGATCGCCTGTGACTGGAAATTCTCCATGAACTATAGTTAGATCTAGTCATTAGCCTAATCCATATTCAGTGCGAATCCCTGACCGTGGGAACCAGGGAGTCACGTCCTAGACATGATGCAAGACAAGATAGGTGGATTGCACAAGCAAGCAAGCAGGAACACCCACGGTGCCAGAGCAAGTTACAAGAGTCAAGTTAAGTCAGCTGTCGCAACAGCATCAAGTCAAGTTAAGTTACAAGTTACAAGACTAGAGTGCGCCACCACGGCCACTTATCAAATTATCAAGTAATTCAAGTTACAAGTTACGGGTTACAAGTTAAAGCCACAAGTTACAAGTATCTCAACAAGTTACTGCCAAAATCAAAGAATGCTAGCAATAAATTAAAACATAGAAAAATCGTGTCAAGGCGTGCCGGGTCAAATCAAGTCATGCTGTGGACATCAAGATCTCAGGGAGCAAAATCAGCAAGAAAACAAAATTGAGGACCGAGGGGAACACCAAGGGTCAGGAAGGAAAGCCATGGCACAGGGTGTGCCAGACAAAGGGCTCGGGTAAGCGGCGCCAAGAGACGTGCTCGGGAATGGTCGCAGCGCGCCAAGGGGCGCAGGGTGCCAAGCGCGCAGGGAGCACGGGGGACCAGTGCGCAGGGGCGCATGGCCGAATGCGCAGGGGCGCACGGCCGGGTGCGCAGGGGTGCATGGCCGAGTGCGCAGGGGCAAGCGCGCTAGGGGAAAGCGCGCAGGGCGCGCGCGCAAGCGGGTGCGCAAGGGGGTGTGCGCGCAGGCGGGTGCGCAAGGAGGCGCAGCAGGCCGGGCGCGCAAGGGGGCAAGCGCGCAGGGCGCATGCGCAGAGGGGCAAGCGCGCAGGGGCGTGCGCGCAGGCGGGCGGCGGCCAGGCGCACAGGGGCGTGCGCGCAGGGGCGGGCTGCGCGGTCAGCGACCAGCGCTAAAGAGCGCGGCATGGGGCAGCACAACGCTAAACAGCACGGCTGGAGGGGTCTCCTTCTTCCTCATGTTGAGAGGAAGAACACCATGGCCGCAATTCTTGGAACATCACAACTTGGTGCATAAAACTCGAAATTCGGATTTCCAAGAGTCTAACTTGAGTAAAATTTGATTCTCTATAACATGGAAGCATCAAAACAAGCAAAAATCCAAGTTTGGTAGATCAAACCCAAGAAATTTAGAAAATTGTAGAAACTTAGATCTAGGAGAATCCAAGCTCCAAATCTAAAAATGCCAAGTTCTAATGTTGTTCCAAATCATTTAATAAAGCTAATTGACAAATAAAAATAGGTCCTCATGTGGTGGCAAGATGCACTTGCCTATGGGTGGGATGTTGTGTGGAAGAAGGAAGAAGAAGATGGAGAAATTAATGGAGAGTAAAGAGGAGAGAGAAAAGTTAGGTGGGATTTAATGGGGGTGGTTGTGGTGGAATGAGGGTGGAGTATAGCTAAGGTGTTCCTCTTGGGTTAAAATCAAACCAACTCAAACCGAACCAATTAAAATCGAGCCGAGCCGAAACCCAAAATACGAGAGGACCCAAAATTCCACAAGTCCAAAAAAATAAAAATACCCGCCAAAATCCAATTACGAGCATGAATACGAAATACGAGAAACGAGGGTGACAACTCTACCCACCTTAAAAGAATTCTGTCCTCGGAATTTAATCAAGGAGCTAGAAATTGCCACAGCAAGCTACACTAAGCAACAACATCTACACTAAGCAGTTCAATCATACAATCATACATGCAATCAAGGAATGAAGAGCATAAGGCATAAGGAAGACATTATACCTTACGAGTCAAACAGGTAGGGATATCGCGATCGGATATCATCCTCACGCTCCCACGTTGACTCACCTAGAGAGTGATGACCCCAAGCAACACGGACTAAACTAATAGTCTTGTTCTTGAGTATCTTTTCCCTCTGGTCCAAAATAGATACGGGCTTCTCCTCATACGAAAGGTTGGTACCAACAACCAATTCCGAATGGTCCAGGATATGGCTCGGGTTTGGGACGTACCATCGTAATTGGGACACATGGAATACATCATGTACCTCATTTATCGACGGCGGAAGAGCAAGACGATAGGATACATCTCCTACTCACTCCAGGATATCGAACGGTCCTATATACCTAGGACTAAGCTTTTCCCGCACGCCAAAGCGAATGACGCCGCGGTTGGGCGAGATCCTAAGGAATACATGGTCGCTGATAGCAAACTCTAGGGGACGCCGATGAGCATCGGCCTAATGCCGCTGGCGATCTTGGGCAACTCGAAGATGATCCCTGACTTTTCTGACTACTTCAACTGTCTGGGCAATCATTTCTGGACCGAGCATCTGCCTCTCTCCAACATCATCCCACGCTAGCGGGGATCTGCACTTCCTACCGTACAGAGCCTCAAATGGTGCCATCTGGATGCTGGCCTGGAAGCTATTAATGTACGAGAACTCCACCAGATGCAGGTGGTCTTCCCACGAACCGTCGAAGTCAAGGATACAAGATCTCAATATGTCTTCAAGAGTCTGGATTGTGCGCTCTGACTGACCATCTGTCTGCGGATGATAAGCTGAGCTAAACTGGAGACGAGTTCCCAAACTCTCTTGCAGGCTACGCCAAAAGTGTGACATAAATCTCGAATCTCGGTCCGAGGTGATACTGACTGGTATACCGTGAAGCCTGACAATCTGCCTGAGGTACATCTCTGCCAACTGAGCCGTTGACTGCCCAACTCTGAATGGGAGAAAATGAGCCACCTTCGTGAGCCTGTCAACTATAACCCAAATAGCATCTCGACCAGCTGGGGATCTGGGTAACCCAGTCACAAAATCCATGGTCATATGCTCCTATTTCCATTCTGGAATCGGCAAGGGCTGAAGAAGTCCAGCGGGCCTCTGATGTTCAGCTTTAACCTGCTGGAAAACCAAACACCGAGAGACAAAACAAACACCGAGAGACAAACCAGGCTATCTCCCTTTTCATGCCATTCCACCAAAAATGTTGACGAATATCACGGTACATCTTTGTGCCACCGGGATGAATAGAATACTATGAACTGTGAGCTTCTGCCATGACCTCCTGTCTGATATCTCCACTGGGTACACAAAGACGAGTGCCGTGCCGAAGTGTACCATCTTCATGAATGCACAACTCTGGTCTTCTTCCTATCTCACACTCTGCTCTGAGCCGCTGAAGGTTGGGATCTGTAGACTGTGCCACCTGGATCCTCTCAACTATGCTGGACTGAACCTGTAGACTGGCCACCAATGCCACAATGGTAGGAAGAACCACTTCAATTCCTATCTTCTGAAGATCTGCCAGTAACTCTGGTTGCGCCGTTAGGAAGTAAACTCCGGCTCTCCGGCTCAACGCATCTGCTACAACGTTGGCCTTCCCTGGGTGATACTGCAATTCCACATCGTAGTCCACCAATAGCTCAAGCCATCTTCTCTGTCGCATATTAAGGTCCTTCTGGGTGAAAACATACTTCAGGCTCTTGTGATCCGTAAATATCTCCACTCTATCTTCGTATAAGTAGTGCCGCCAAAGCTTAAGTGCAAACACTACTGCTGCCAGCTCCAAGTCGTGGGTCGGGTAATTCTTCTCATGATCACGAAGTTGACGTGATGCATAAGATATTACCTTCCCATGCTGTATTAAGACACACCCCAATCCCCTACCTGAAGCATCGCAATAAACTGTGAATCCTTCGGTCCCATCTGGAAGCGTGAGAATGGGAGCCATTATCAAACCTCGCTTCAACTTCTCAAATGATTTCTGACACTCTGCTGTCCAAGCAAACTGCACATCCTTACGGGTCAACTGGGTCATCGGCACCGAAATTCTTGCAAAATCTGAAACGAATCGTCGGTAGTAGCAGACCAATCTAAGGAAGCTGCGAACTTCTACAACTGAACTAGGTACTGGCCAAGTCTCGATAGCCACAATCTTCTGGGGATCCACTTCCACTCCTCCTCGGGTAATAATGTAACCCAAGTACGAAATACGATCGAGCCAGAACTCGTATTTACTGAACTTGGCGTACAACTGATGCTCTCTAAGCGTCTGAAGGACGACTCTGAGATGCTGCTTATGCTCTGCTTCGCTCTTGCTGTAGACCAGGATATCATCTAGGAACACGATCACGAACTGATCCAAGTAGGGCATAAAAATATGATTCATGAGGTCCATGAATGCTGCCGGCACATTGGTCGCTCCAAAGGGCATAACAAGGAACTCCCAATGTCCATACCTCGATCGAAAAGCTGTCTTCGGGATGTCCTGCTCTCTGACTCTGATCTAGTGATATCCTGATCGCAAGTCTATCTTCGAAAACACTGAAGCCCCTTTGAGTTGATCAAACAAGTCATCTATCCTCGGGAGAGGGTATCTGTTCTTGATTGTCACTGAGTTCAAGGTACGATAATCTACACATAGTCTGGACATACCATCCTTTTTTTCACAAGAAGCATCAGGGCTTCCCAAGGCGATCCACTTGCACGAATGAATCCCTTGGTCCTGAGTTCTTCAATCATCTTGTACAAAATCTCCAACTCTGAAGGCGCCATCCTGTAGACTCGCTCTGATACTGGTGCTGTCCCGGGGATCAAGTCTATAGTGAACTCAATCTCTCGCTCTGGCGGCATTCCTAGAAGTTTCTCTGGGAAGACATCTGGAAACTCTTCAACTATCCGGGGTAACTATACTGCTGCCACTGCCATCCGCAATACTGGGGTAGATGGTTCCACTGCGCCTCTGGAAAATGAAAACTCTGGCTCGCCTGGAATACTAAAAACAACCCTGCCAACATGACAGTCTATCCTAGCATACTGGTTCCTCAACCAATCCATGCCTAAGACTACATCATAGTCTGCCATAGGGAACTCTATGAATCTAGCGGGAAACTCTCTACCGCTAACTACGATCCGACAGGAGAAAAACACTCGATCTACTCCCACAAGACTGTAGGAACGATATAGTAAAGCGTAATACTCTAGAGGGGGGTGAATAGAGTTGGCAGCGGAATAATGCTAAATAAAAAATGTTAGCAACACAATCACAGTATATAATCACAGTTAAAATAATGTAAAGGCAGAGTTCAGAAAGCAAACGCAAAGACAGCGATGTATACTGGTATCCCTCTGTTGAGGACTAATCCAGTCGGTAGAACTCTTGCTACCAGTTGAATCCACTATAGGAAAAACTGCAAGTTTTCTTACGAAGTCCTTGCAACTTCTACAACGCGAGCTTTGATACGAAGAACTCGTCCAACTTCAAATGTGAAGAGGTATTCTTCAATCAAGCCTTCTGATTACAATCTCTCAGAAACTTCTAGACCATACCGCACTGGCAAATCAACTAGAGGATTGTAACTGGCTTGGGATCTGAAAATGAAAGCTCTAGAAAACTCTTTAGAAGGCAGAAAGATTTTTAGATAGAGAGAAGATTGAAAGTGAATGAGTGAATTGAAATGATCGAAATCCATCTCTATTTATAGGAATTCCAAAGGGAGAACTCTGTCAGAATTTGGGCAGAATTCGGGCAGAACTCGATGAGCAAATCTCGGTCAAATCCGCAACTGCAGGAGGACCAAGTTCCAGAGAATTCAAAAATCAAACGGCCACCAACCGAACTCTGGCCGAACTCTGGCCGAACTCTGGCCGAGTTCTGTCAGGGTTAGGTTAGGGTTTTTAAAATAGATTTTTGGTGATTTTTGAAAACCTTTTTGAAAACCTTTTTGTAAACATTTTGATAGGTCATTTTAAAAACATTTTGAACTATTTGGGAGTAGCCTATTTGCCAGTACGACTCGGTGTACAACGTATTCCTAGACTCAAATAAAATAAAAAATTATATTGCATAGGAAGTACAGACTCAAGTAGGCAAACAGATCTTCAGTCTTGAACGGAGTGAATATCCAATCTTGCTTATGTCCAAGGAGCTGAGATGTCCCAACAAGCTTTGTATATCCAGACAGAGTTTTGATCAATTATTAAAATCAGGTTGGCTATGACCAATGGGCCAACAATCTCCCCTATTTTGATAATTGACAAACTATGAATGATATAACATTAAGCTAGTTCAAGCTTGTTCAAAAATATCAAAAAGTAGAAATTGTTCATAACCTGTATTTAACTCAAAAAAATGTTAGATCATTTTTAATTTTCTCCCCCTTTGTCACTTAGCAAAATAATTGCACAAGAGAAGGCTCCCCCGCATTAAATGCAGAAGGCTCCCCCGCAATCAATGCATAAGTAACAAATAGCGAGAAAATAAAAGAAATATATAGTATAAGAATTAGAGATATAGCATCACAGGAATGTAAAGTTTCTACAAATTATCATCACAGGCATGTATTGCTTCAAAAACAAAAAAAATCTCAGGCATGCTATTTCACAAGCAGTTTAAAATGGAGAAGCAGTATAAAGAGATAGTGCTTTAAACAAAATGCTGAAATAAACTGAGATGACATAAATGAAACATCAAAAACATGTCCATGAAGATAAAAAGTACTGATAGCAAACTACAAAGTACTAATAAAAAGTAAATGATAAAAACTTGGAATGTCGGAGCATTTCCAAGTATACACTAGAATATCACTAATAACCAAATCAGATCTCATCATCACTATCCTCATCAATATCATCAGCAGCGTGGCCAGCATGACCGAAAGTACCAGCACCAGAAGTACCAGCGCCAGTAGGATGAGTAGGGGCGCCAGCATAGAACTCACCAACATAATCTCGAGGTGCACGATACCAGTCATAGGCGTTACCTGGCTGGAAGTAGGCATGAACAGCCTCATCCTCACAGCGGTAACCCGAAAAAGCTGGATCACGAGGGATGGAAGCAGCAGAGTGACCAGTCTGGGCAAAACGCAGATCGGCCAAGGAGTTTGCCATCGCCTGGTAACGGGTGACATCGCGGAACTCTCACTCGCGAGCCATGTCCGTCATCGAGACGTACAAAGCTGATAAATGCTGATGTATGCCCTCAAAAGTCATGGCATACGGCTGATGTGGTGAAGATGGTACAGTAGGAGGAGCAGGAGGTAGAGCTGAAGCAGTCCGGCTGCGACGAGAAAGCTGGAGTAACTTGGGCTCAGAGTCCTGAGTACAAGTCGATAGATCGATCTCGAATCGCTGAAAGATACGAGGGAGAATCATCGCGTAAGAGAGATTTCGATCTCTAGCACGACAACGTCCCATCATCTGAATGATTGTCTTAGGGGTGGAAAAAGGAATCCCTTTAAGAATATGGTACATGGCGGACAGCTCAAGCGAAGTCACATCATCCTTGGAAGTAGATTTGGGAAGAAGAGTAGAGTAGATGATGCAATGCAATTCGTAGTTGAACAAGTTCAGGTTGTTAGCCTTGAACTTTCCAGAACGTACTCTGTCAGGTGCACAAAGTTTCGTTTTGAAACTCGTGAGTGTAGTGCCTTCGGGGAAATCGAATTCCGTAATATCAACTAGCGGTTCACCTTCATTGGGAATACCAAGAATCTCTGCTAGAAGGACATCATTGAAGTCAATGTCTATGCCTCCGACACGTGTGCTCACGTCAAAAGTGTTAACTACGAGATTGCAATAGAACAATCTAATGGCATTAGTAGCTATTGGGAAGCACAGTTTAACAAGTAAGTGTAATCCTAATGCCTCAAATAAGTGACGGTGATCAGGGAATACCGTCCATTTAACAGGAGCGCCGCTACATATGGAACGGGTGGAAAAGTTACCGTACCATAATAAAGCTTGATCGAGGGTTTGAAAGAAGAACCCATCGAAAGCGCCGTCGCTCTTTTGGACCGGCAAAAACAAAGAATCCGTGTGAGGATTCGAAGAGGACCCTTCCTCACTAGGAGTGGTCTTCTTCCTCTTAGACGGATTAAATCTAGGTGCCATTGAAATAAAAAGCACTAATTTGAAAGGTGGAGAGAGAGGGAGTTATACCTCACGAAAATTAGATATGTTGTAGAGAAGAACGATCTCCGCACGATTCTAAATTTTGGAAGGA
The DNA here is from genome assembly GCA_029216955.1 of Iris pallida. NCBI lineage: Eukaryota > Viridiplantae > Streptophyta > Magnoliopsida > Asparagales > Iridaceae > Iris > Iris pallida. The sequence continues at coordinate 36,078,690 of JANAVB010042618.1, forward strand.
TTTCACCAAGTAGATTGGAAGCAATAGATTGGTGAAGAACTAGGGTTTGGAGGTCGGGGTCGGCTGCTGCTGCTGTTGTAATTAGTTTGGAAGTAATGAAAGAGAAGAAGCTCTCGGGTTCTGTATATATACACATACACCCTCAACCGAACTCGGGCCGAATTCGGTCAGAGCTCTGGCCGAATTCGCCTAGGGTTCTTTCAAAGTTGATTTTTGCTACTTCTTTTTTATTGACTCGTTGCAAATATTTAATTCAAAGATTAGTTATTTTAGTCTTCAAATAACATAATTAATAATATTTTATGAATTAAATGTCGTTACACAGCGACTGTCTCAGATTAGCTGTAGGAGTACTGTCCCAGCTGGCGGAGGTTCACCGGGGAACTCTTAAGTACCGCTTCGCTTCAACCGTAGTTGTGGTGACAGACAGACTCTTTATTAGCTTGTCTCTAACACAGTTTTTGTATAATGATATATAATCATAAAATAAAATCAATTAATATTATTGACGTCCAAAATTCCTAATTCTCGACGTAAATAATTGAAACGATCTTCCGCTAGAGGTTTAGTGAAGATGTCAGCTAATTGATTTTCAGTATCTATGTACACAAGGTTTATATCTCCATTTTGATGATGATCTCTAAGAAAATGATGTCTAATCTCGATATGTTTAGTACGAGAATGACATACAGGATTCTTAGTCAAATTAATGGTGCTCGTGTTATCACAGAAAATGGGAATATGTGTAAAAAATAAATCAAAGTCTTCTAAGGTTTGTTTCATCCACAAAATCTGAGCGCAACAACGTCCTGCAGTGATATACTAATCCTCTGTTGTTGATAAGGCTACAGAATTTTGCTTTTTACTAAACCAAGAGACTAGAGCCTTGCCTAAGAAATGACATGTACCGCTAGTACTTTTTCTATCAACCTTGCATCCCGCAAAATCTGTATCCGAATAACCAGTAAGGTCAAAGGATTTAGTTTTGGGATACCACAAGCCGACAGAAGAAGTGCCCTTAAGGTATCGGAAGATACGCTTAACTGCGATCAGATGTGATTCCTTTGGGTTAGCTTGAAAACGTGCACACAGGCAAACACTAAACATTATATCTGGATGACTAGCAGTTAAGTAAAGTAAGCTACCAATCATACCTCGATACTTACGTGTGTCGACTGGCTTGCCTAGTTCGTCAGAATCAAGTTTTGTTGAAGTTGCCATCGGAGTGCCAATAGGTTTGACATTGTCCAGATCGAACTTCTTTAGCAAATCTTTTGTGTACTTGGCTTGATTAATGAACGTCCCATTGTCGGTTTGTTTGATTTGCAATCCGAGAAAGAACTTCAGCTCTCCCATCATGCTCATCTCAAACTCATTCTGCATACACTTAGAAAATTCTTGACAAAGAGATTCATCAGTGGATCCAAATATGATATCATCAACATAGATTTAAATTAAAAGCAGCTTGCCATTAAAAGATTTAATAACTAGTGTAGTGTCAACCTTTCCTTTTGAAAAACCGTTGTCAAGTAGAAAAGAGCTTAGACGGTCATACCAAGCACGAGGGGCTTGTTTCAAACCATATAAGGCTTTCTTCAACTTGAAAACATGGTCAGGATTTTTGAAATCCGTGAAACCCGGAGGTTGTGCTACAAAAACTTCTTCTTTTATAAAGCCATTTAGAAAAGCACTTTTTACATCCATTTGAAAAAGTTTGAAATCATGAAAACATGTAAATGCACATAACATTCGAATGGATTCTAATCTCGCAACTGGGGCATAAGTCTCATCGTAGTCGATACCCTCTTCTTGATTGTATCCTTGAGCTACGAGTCGAGCCTTGTTACGAGTTACTAAACCATCCTCATTCAGTTTGTTTCGGAATACCCAACGGGTGCCAATGACCGGATGATCAATAGGCTTGGGAACAAGTTCCCAAACTTGATTCCGTTCGAATTGGTTCAATTCCTCTTGCATGGCATCTATCCAGAAACTATCACTACATGCTTCATCAATAGATTTAGGTTCTAGCTGTGAATAAATGCAACACTAGAAACAATATCTTTACTGGATGATCGAGTACTTACACCTTTGGTAATGTCACCAATTACCAAATCTTGTGGATGATCAGCTGTGAATTTTAACCTCTTCGGTAGACTCTGTAGGTAGCTGGTTCCTGGATCTCCTCTAGGGGGTTCAGCTAGTGCAGAGCTTGGTTCAAGTTCAGCTGATGTTGAACTTGATGTAGGCAGATCTTCAATACTATCATCGAGAGACATTTGGTTCATTTCATCAAAAGTGACGTTGATTGATTCTTCGATGATCATGGTACGTTTGTTGAAGACTCTGTACCCTTTGCTCTTTGCCGCATAACCTAGAAATATACCTTCATCGGCCTTTTCGTCAAACTTTCCCAAGTTGTCTTTAGTATTAAGAATAAAGCACTTACAGCCAAAAATCTTAAAGTATGAAACTGAAGGAATTCTATCAAACCATAACTCAAATGGAGTTTTCTTCGATTTGGGTCGAATTAGAACTCTATTGAGCACAAAGCAAGCTGTATTGACAGCTTCAGCCCAGAAGTATTTGGGTAGGCTAAATTGATTTAACATCACTCTGGCCATTTCGGTTAGAGTTCTGTTCTTACGTTCCACAACTCCATTTTGTTGTGGAGTTCTAGGACAGGAGAACTCGTGTATGAAACCGTGTGTGTCACAAAATTTCTCGAAATCAGCATTCTCGAATTCGTCTCCATGATCGCTTCTAATTCGAGTGATCATGTAACCTTTTTCATTTTGTACTTTCTTGCAAAAGGCGACAAATTCGGATAATGCATCATTCTTGCGTGTCAAGAAATATACCCACGTGTATCTAGAAAAATCATCTACAATAACAAATGCATATAATTTACCTCCGAGGCTAGCAACTCTGCTAGGACCGAATAAATCCATGTGTAGCAATTGTAGAGGTCTAGTAGTACATACTACGTTTACAGACTTGAATGTGGATCTGGTAGCCTTGTTCTTTTCACATTGGCTGCATACCGAATCCTTCTTGAATGTTATGTCTAGTAAACCGCGTACTATCTTCTTTGTGGATAATCTTGAAATTGTATCCATGTTTGCATGACCGAGTCTCATGTGCCATAGATGACTCTCATCACTTTTGGCCATTAAGCATCTACCTGAAATATTAGCTTCTTCCAGCAGATAGAAAACATATATATTGTCTTTCCTGATTCCTTCAAAGATAGTACTACCAGTTGAGCTATCAACTATAGTACATTTGTCTTTGCCAAAGTTGATACCATAACCATGATCAGCTAGATGACTTATGCTGAGAAGATTATGTTTCAACTCGGTAACCAGACAGACATCTTTAATCACTGGATAGGGAGACTTACCAACATCACCGATACCAATAATATACCCTTTCAAATTATTACCGAAGGAAACATAACCTTACTTCTTCTTCTTCGACAGTGTTGCAAATAGGGTAGCGTCACCGGTCATATGCCGTGAGCAACCGCTGTCGAGGATCCATTTGCTTCTAGCATATGAAGGGTGTTCCACCTACAAAACAGTTTGCAGATGAAACCTTTGGTACCCATTTCTTGTAGGGTCCTGAATTGTTAGCTTTAGGTATCCAAGCATAAACATTTAAATCTACAAGCTTTCTCATTCTACATGCAGATGATATGTGACCAATGAGGCCACAATAATGACATTGTGCATGTCGAGTGTTGAAAGCTGAGTGGTGTGCATGGTTGGTAGGTTTGGGTTTTCTAGTATAGAAGAATGCATACCTATGATCATGTTTGGACTTAACCTTTTGGGGTAAAGGTTTTGTATGGTTTGGTCTGACAGTGTTTGGCTTGGGAATGTTCCGAATTCTCGGTAAGTGACACGTGTTAGGATAGGAAGCAGCAGGCTCAGGCTGTTTTCCTAACCTAATTTCCAACCTTTTGGAAGTGTCATATAACTTAGTATAATCAGAAGTGAGTGATTCCATTCTGATTTGTGCAGATTGAAGACTTTTCTTTTCTCTAGAAAGATCTTCTCTCAATTGGTCTATAATCTTGTCTTTCTCTTCGGATGACTGTTTAGTCTCGTGTAATAAGAGCTTTATAGAGGAAAGCTCACCAGACTCACTAACATTAGCTCTAACCTCAGCTAGTAGGTCGGTAAATCTTCATATTTCTCCTTTGTACTCTTTGAGTACCTTCTTAGCGGTCTGATATTTACTACACAGTTTCCTGTAGTCAAGCATCAGGTCACTGAAGGCATCTCCTAATTGCTCAAAGGTGAAGTCATCATATGTTTCTACAGGTTCAGTAGGTACCTGATCGATTGCCATGAAGCAGATGTTTGCAGCGTTCTCTGAATGTTCATCTTCTGAGTCGCTAGCTTCACTCTCATACCATATGCTGGTGTTGGCATATTTCCGAGACGTTGATCTTTTCAGGTTGCCTTTTTCATACCTATTGTTCTTCTTGCTCGATGATGAGTTGATGGGACAGTCCTTCTTCATATGTCCCTTCTTCTTGCAGCCATAGCAGACAGCATCTTTTTGGTACCAGTTGTTGCTGTTGTTCTCTTTGACTCTCTTCTCATGTCTCATGAATCTTTTGAACTTCCTTGCTAGGAGAGCTTGATCTTCAGCGTCAGATCCACTGCTGTCTGAGTCATCTTCAGCAGCTTTTCTGTGCTGAGCCTTGAGGGCGATAGTCTTCTCCTTTGGTACAGGTTCTTCAAAATCTTGTAGCTCCAGTTCATGAGTGAGTAGTTTACCCATGAGTACTTCAAGTGACATTGTAGTGAGGTCGTTTCCTTCAATGATAGCTGTAGCCTTCGGAATCCAGTTCTTGGTGAGAGCTCGCAGGAGTTTGCGAATCTTTTCGTGGTTACTGTAATCTTTGCCTAAGGAGGACAAAGGGTTTACAATATCCAAGAACCTCTCGAACATTTGTGTGACTGTTTCATTTGGCTTCATTTTGAATGCCTCGTACTCTTGAGTAAGTCTGCTGACTTTTGACTCCTTGACTTGAGTCGTGCCTTCATGTGTAACTTCGAGAAGCTTCCACACACCATTTGCCGTTGTGCATGTAGATACCCTGTTAATTTCTGTTCTGTCTAAGGCACAAAAAAGAGCATTAATGGCACGTGCGTCAAGACTGACCTTTTTCTTTTCTTCCTCTGTATAACTGCTTTGGGGTTTTTCAACCAAAACTCCCTCGACATTTATACGAGATGGCTTCTGATAGCCATCAAGAATAATAGCCCACAAGTCAAAATCAAGAGATTTCAAGAAGAAACTCATCCATGTTTTCCAATAAGTGTAGTTAGTACCATCAAACAGAGGGGGTCTGTTTGTGGCCTGACCTTCACTTGTGAATTTCATAGTAGCCATGTGATGTGCTGTGATCTAATAAATAATGAATAAATAATAGCACTGTTACCTTGCTTTACCTGTAACACCCGCTCTGATACCAATTGTAGGAACGATATAGTAAAGCGTAATACTCTAGAGGGGGGGTGAATAGAGTTGGCAACAGAATAATGCTAAATAAAAAATGTTAGCAACACAATCACAGTATATAATCACAGTTAAAATAATGTAAAGGCAGAGTTCAGAAAGCAAACGCAAAGACAGCGATGTATACTGGTATCCCTCTGTTGAGGACTAATCCAGTCGGTAGAACTCTTGCTACCAGTTGAATCCACTATAGGAAAAACTGCAAGTTTTCTTACGAAGTCCTTGCAACTTCTACAACGCGAGCTTTGATACGAAGAACTCGTCCAACTTCAAATATGAAGAGGTATTCTTCAATCAAGCCTTCTGATTACAATCTCTCAGAAACTTCTAGACCGTACCGCACTGGCAAATCAACTAGAGGATTGTAACTGGCTTGGGATCTGAAAATGAAAGCTCTAGAAAACTCTTTGGAAGGCAGAAAGCTTTTTAGATAGAGAGAAGATTGAAAGTGAATGAGTGAATTGAAATGATCGAAATCCATCTCTATTTATAGAAATTCCAAAGGGAGAACTTTGTCAGAATTCGGGCAGAATTCGGGCAGAACTCGATGAGCAAATCTCGGTCAAATCCGCAACTGCAGGAGGACCAAGTTCCAGAGAATTCAAAAATCAAACGGCCACCAACCGAACTCTGGCCGAACTCTGGCCGAACTCTGGCCGAGTTCTGTCAGGGTTAGGTTAGGGTTTTTAAAATAGATTTTTGGTGATTTTTGAAAACCTTTTTGAAAACCTTTTTGTAAACATTTTGATAGGTCATTTTAAAAACATTTTGAACTATTTGGGAGTAGCCTATTTGCCAGTACGACTCGGTGTACAACGTATTCCTAGACTCAAATAAAATGAAAAATTACATTGCATAGGAAGTACAGACTCAAGTAGGCAAACAGATCTTCAGTCTTGAACGGAGTGAATATCCAATCTTGCTTATGTCCAAGGAGCTGAGATGTCCCAACAAGCTTCGTATATCCAGACAGAGTTTTGATTAATTATTAAAATCAGGTTGACTATGACCAATGGGCCAACAAAGACCATTACCAGTAAGTATATTGAGTCTTACTGATAATGACTCTGGCTCCAGTCCTATCCGTGTCACGAATCGTGCAGACATGAATGAATGCAATGCACCAGAATCACATAATACCGATACTGGAAAGGAGTTGACGAGAATAGTACCTGCCACTACCTCACCTGGTGCAACTTCTTCTTCCATAGTCATCATCATGGCCTGACCTTGTCCTCTGACTGCGGGTCCCCTCTGCTGGAAATCTCTCTGCCAACTCTGCACTTGGGCTTGGGTATACTGCTGCTGGTTCTGCTGATGAAACGCCTGGGCCTGAGGCAACAATGGCCTCGGGTACTGCTGCTGCTGCACAGTTGCTGCTCCCCTAACCGATGGACTGGTTAGGTTGGAAGAGGAAGAACTTCCCCTATTCGGGCAGGCTCCTATCTTGTGATCTGTCGCTCCACAAGCCAGGCACAATCCCTGCACCCTACGACAATCTGCCACCACATGGCCTGGCTTCCCGCAATGAGAACATCCTATCGCGGAAGTCTGCTTCTGCTTTTGCTGCAGTGGGTACGTCGGGGTCGAATGCTGAACCGACGTCACTGAGGCCGCCCGCCTCGGAGTTTCAATAGTCAAACTTTTAGCTGTCGGGGCTGGAGCTGATGATTGGTGCATCTGACTGTGTGATCGCTTCCTACCTCCGGTCCTATCCACGATCCCCTGGGAGGTATACTCATGCCTCCTAGCTGTCCTCAACACTGCATCGAACGTCTGGTGCTCGAACTGCTCAACTTCCAGCAAGATCTCCAAATACAGTCCCTGCTGGAACCGCTGGGCCCTATCAAACTCGGTTGCCACCAAGGTGGAGGCAAACCTTCTGAGTCTTGAAAACTCAGATGCATAACTGTCGACTGTTCTGCCTCTTTGCTTTAAGTTGGTAAATCTCGTCTACAGGTCGTACCGAGCCACCGCATCAAAATACTTCGTCTGGAATCTTTCTCTAAACACCGTCCAAGCAATGGGTGCCACTAATCCTATAGCCTGTGCCGCCCACCAACTGCGAGCTAAGTCCAGTAACTGCAGGCGTACCACCGCCACCTTCTCATTCTCAGGTGTCCTAGCTTCTTCCAGAACCACCTCGGTATTCTGAAGCTAAGCGTCCGTGGCAATTGCATCTTTACTGCCGTCGAAGAATGGAGGGTTCAAGCGCTTGAAGCTGTTGGCCGCGCTGTTCCCTGGGTGACCGCCTCTGGTCAAAGCATCTGCCACTGCCGGTGCATGGCGTCTCCTCTGCGATCTTGAGAAGTTATCAAGGCCCTAATGAGAACTACCAAGGTGCCATCGTCCGGCTCAGCAGACAACGGGTTAAACTGGGGGCTCTCCTCCAGTAGGTATAACTCGGGAGGCAACTCCAGAATGCTGGGCTTGATCTCCAGGTTGCTGGTCCACGTGAAATGCTCTACCTTGCTGATCGGTGGGGTCAGGTATAGTGCCGCTGAAGAAGACGACACAGGAAAACAATGAGGAAGGACTAGGACAGATCAACGACACAAGCAAGTGATCAGGGCAAGATTCAAGAGATTCAGAGGATATGAACGGAGATCAAGGACGAGTACTGATTGAGACATCTATTGGTAAACCCTCACATTTCTTGATCGACAAGACCTGCATGGGCCACCACTTAAACCGTATCACGCCCCGGAACCAGAATACTGGAGAGCGGGGGCGAACATAGCCAGCTACGTATATTAAAATGAAGACCATCTCGCTATACGGTCACGGCTGTCTAGATATGAGGGTTTACTATAAGCCAACGGTCTCTTAAGGTCAAGCCTATTGTCTCAATCTCAAGCAAGTAATATAGTTACAAGATGTTTGACCACCAAATATACAATAAAAGGCGTCCCAAATATTACATATCAGCTGATCATGATACTAGTCGTACAAAATAGAAGGACTAGCAAGAGTTAAGTCATACATGATCAACCCTAGGATTTGTTAATCATGCTTACAGCCCGTAGGCAAACAGTAAGTAAAGGTGCATCGAGCTAACAGGTGCTCGTCGGCTAAACGCCTCAAAAGAATAATTTACAATAGAGTGAGCGAACAAAATAGAAAACCCACTCGTAGCCCGGGTTCCTTCTAGTCGCCACCATCGGGCTGGAGGTTCAGTAGATCCTCGGGTGCTGCTCCAAAATCTGGCCACACAAAACCAGCTGGGTCAAACCCCAGAAAGTACAAGTGCCACAAGGGAGGCCACAAAATAAGAACAAAAGCCAGCATATCAGAACATAAGAAAATGAAAGAAAAGTACAAGTAGGTAAAGAGAACAACAGGACAATAAACTACTAGGGACTTGGAACCATTCCGGGAACCAGGTTACAACCCTTAAACCAAACAATGACCAGGATTGTAACCCTTCGCCTGAATAGCACTCTGTTTCTACCCATTTATTGTTAAGATAAGTAAAACAATCATGTACAAGAGTAACCGGGTACAGGGACTAGACGAGACTAAGACAGGGCTGGACACCAACCATTCACAAGCGGCCAAGCAATTACTACGGCTTACTACTTTAACTAACTAGGGTTATCACAAGCCTAATTACAAACAAGATGCAATAAGAATTTTCCAGTCCGAAGCCCTGCAGACTATCCAGTTATCCTTCCGCGGGTTGAGAGTATGATTGGATACATCGCCCCGGAGACGATATACCCTTAGGTGACTTAGAGGGTGCAACACATGACAGTGTGCTGGAAATATGCTCTACTCGTCGGCAAGCTACAAGTCCAATTAATGCGCCCAGATAACGAGATCGCCTGTGACTGGAAATTCTCCATGAACTATAGTTAGATCTAGTCATTAGCCTAATCCATATTCAGTGCGAATCCCTGACCGTGGGAACCAGGGAGTCACATCCTAGACATGATACAAGACAAGATAGGTGGATTGCACAAGCAAGCAAGCAGGAATACCCACGGTGCCAGAGCAAGTTACAAGAGTCAAGTTAAGTCAGCTGTCGCAACAGCATCAAGTCAAGTTAAGTTACAAGTTACAAGTTACAAGACTAGAGTGCGCCACCACGACCACTTATCAAATTATCAAGTAATTCAAGTTACAAGTTGCGGGTTACAAGTTAAAGCCACAAGTTACAAGTATCTCAACAAGTTACTGCCAAAATCAAAGAATGCTAGCAATAAATTAAAACACAAAAAAATCGTGTCAAGGCGTGCCGGGTCAAATCAAGTCATGCTGTGGACATCAAGATCTCAGGGAGCAAAATCAGCAAGAGAACAAAATCGAGGACCGAGGGGAACACCAAGGGTCAGGAAGGGAAGCCATGGCACAAGGTGTGCTAGGCAAAGGGCTCGGGTAAGCGACGCCAAGAGACGCGCTCGGGAATGGTCGCAGCGCGCCAAGGGGCACAGGGTGCCAAGCGCGCAGGGAGCACGGGAGCCCAGTGCGCAGGGGCGCATAGCCGAATGCGCAAGGGCGCACGGCCGGGTGCGCAGGGGCACATGGCCGAGTGCGCAGGGGCAAGCACGCTGGGGGAAAGCGCGCAGGGCGCGCGCGCAAACTCGCAGGGGGCAAGCGCACAGGGCGCGTGCGCAAGCGGGTGCGCAAGGGGGTGTGCGCGCAGGCGGGTGTGCAAGGAGACGCAGCAGGCCGGGCGCACAAGGGGGCAAGAGCGCAGGGCGCATGCGCACAGGGGCAAGCGCGCAGGGGCGTGCGCGCAGGCGGGCAGCGACCAGGCGCACAGGGGCGTGCGCGCAGGGGCGGGCTGCCCGGTCAGCGACCAGTACTAAAGAGCATGGTGCGGGGCAGCACAATGCTAAACAGCGCGGCTGGAGGGGTCTCCTTCTTCCTCAGGTTGAGAGGAAGAACACCATGGCCTCAATTCTTGGAACATCACAACTTGGTGCATAAAACTCCAAATCCGGATTTCCAAGAGTCTAACTTGAGTAAAATTTGATTCTCTATAACCTGGAAGCATCAAAACAAGCAAAAATCCAAGTTTGGTAGATCAAACCCAAGAAATTTCGAAAATTGTAGAAACTTAGATCTAGGAGAATCCAAGCTCCAAATCCAAAAATGCCAAGTTCTAATGTTGTTCCAAATCATCTAATAAAGCTAATTGACAAATAAAAATAGGTCCTCTTGTGGTGGCAAGATGCACTTGTCTATGGGTGGGATGTTGTGTGGAAGAAGGAAGAAGAAGATGGAGAAATTAATGGAGAGTAAAGAGGAGAGAGAAAAGTTAGGTGGGATTTAATGGGGGTGGTTGTGGTAGAATGAGGGTGGAGTATAGCTAAGGTGTTCCTCTTGGGTTAAAATCAAACCAACTCAAACCAAACCAATTACAACCGAGCCGAGCCGAAACCCAAAATACGAGAGGACCCAAAATTCCACAAGTCCAGAAATATAAAAATACCTGCCAAAATCCAATTACGAGCATGAATACGAAATACGAGAAACGGGGGTGACAGGAGGGGAGCGGGGGCGTGGGGGAGGCTGGGGGAGGGGACCAGGGGGTGGGGGTGGCTCGGAGAGGGGAACAGGGGGTGGGGGCGGATGGAGGGAGGGGAGCAGTGGGGGTGGGGGCGGCTGGGGGAGGGGAGCAGGGAGGGTGGGGGCGGATGGGGGAGGGGAACAGGGGGGAGGGGAGGGTTAGGGTTAGGGTTAGGGGTGGTGTAGGGGGGAGGGGGGCTTGGTCAGGGGCACCGATAGTGCCAAAAAATATGATAATTTAGTAATAATTATTTGTTTTCCAACATTGAAAAATGTGATACTCCGATTCGAACGCACCGATAGTGCCGATATTTATAACAAGTAATTTTATTGGTTGGTTAATTGGTAACATGGTGATTGGGACATATAGTCCCTGCAGCCATTCGACTGGCGAGGCAGAAACTATGGTACGACATGGTGATCATGACATAGTCCCTGCAGCCATTCGACAGGCGAGGCAGAAACTATGTAGCCATAGATAAAGTTGACTGTCCTCCGACCCTCATCCCTCGACAATGATGATATGACAACCTATCACTATATCTTATATAGTAGTAGATGATGTCTTAGTATTACATTATGTGAGTTCATCTTGATTCTGTTACATTCTTCAGATACTAGATATGACAAGAACATATACTACACCATATGTACAGAACATAGATCATTCACACTAATGTATACTAGAATGAATTTTGGGTTGTGTTCTGAGCCATCCGTTCTCACACTTGGCAAAAAATTGAATTTTATGTATTTTATCTGCTTTCGAAAATGTACTCAAACAAGATAATGGTTCCTTTAGTTAGCTTGCTTATGTTACAATTATATTATTTGTGAATATCGATCTTACCAGATGGCACCCATGACCCGAGGAGCGGCACGTCGTTTGAGGGAAACAATGAATGCTGAGGTGGCTCCTCCTACTGTTAAGGAGGAAGTGGCACCGGTAGCTAGTGAGACCGAGAGTTCTAATCATCCAACACCAGTAGCTAGTGAGATCGAGAGTTCTATTCATGCAATACTTGCAATGGACTACATCTCTCCTGCCACCGTCGATCCCACTTATTCGAGGTGGTTGCGTGATCGTATCACTGAGCGTTTGCATAAGCTGCGTGGTTCTCATTAGCTATTAGTACTTATTTGTATTAGACTATTTGTATCGGATTGTTTTTGTATTGGACTACATATATGAATTATTATTGTGTTAATCTCTGGATTGTATTGGACTACGACATTGTGATCAGGACATAGTCCCTGCAGCCATTCGATTGGCGAGACAGAAACTATGTAGCCGTAGATAAAATTGACTGTCCTCCGACCCTCATCCCTCGGCAATGATGATATGACAACCTATCACTATATCTTATATAGTAGTAGATGATGTCTTAATATTATATTATATGAGTTCATCTTGATTCTGTTACATTCTTCAGATACTAGATACGATAAGAACATATACTACACCATATGTACAGAACATAGATGATTCACACAAATATATGCTAGAATGAATTTTGGGTTGTGTTCTGAGCCATTCGTCCCCATACTTTGCAATTAAGCATGTGAAATATATCGTTGAAGAACATAAAACTTGTGGTCGTTACTACAGAAAGTGCAGACTGACATGAACTGAAGCACGAAAAGGAGGAGATCAAAGCTGTAATAAGTAAAGTTATGTTTTGGATGTTCTACTCTTGTAATTTCTTGGTTCATAAAGCAAGATATAATGAATACAGAACAAGTATCGACTTTATAACTCTTGTAAGCTTTATACTTGAGTTACGAACTCGATACTTGTTCTGTATTTTTAATTATAGCTTGCTTTTTGAATAAAGAGTTTACAAGAGTTCTTTTTCCAAAGCACAACTTTTCTTGTTTCAGCTTAGAACTCCTTATTTTCGTACGTCAGTTCATATCGGTCTTCACTTTCTGCAGTAACTTCCTCCAATTAACCTCCCTCCCTTGGCAATGATGAAACGATAACCTATTATGATTCTGTTATTATAGTAGATGATCTCTTAGTATTACATTATGTGGGTTCATCTTGATTCTGTTATATCCTTCAGATACTAGATTCGATAAGAACATATACTACACCATATGTATAGAACATAATGATCCACACTAATGTATGCTAGAATGAATTTTGGGTTGTGTTTTGAGCCATCTGTTCTCACACTTAAACAGATATGAATTTGTACTGTGAGAGCGCCGGAGAGAGTGACAGCGCCGGAGGGGAGAGGAGAGAGAGTGAGAGATTAAAATGGGGGGAAATGAATTGGTGGTGGGAATATAATTAGAATTTAGCGACGTTTAGTCACTATTAGCGACGTCATAGCGACGTTTCATGATGACTAGCTCATGTAACTATATAGCCGTAGATGAAGTTGACTGTCCTCCGACCCTCATCCCTCGGCAATGATGATACGAGAACCTATCACTATATCTTATATAGTAGTAGATGATGTTTTAGTATTACATTATGTGAGTTCATCTTGATTCTGTTATATTCTTCAGATACTAGATACTAGATTCGATAAGAACATATATTACACCATATGTACAGAACCCAGGGATTGGATTCTGTACTGTGTATCAATCTTTGTATATATTACACCATCCGTTCTCACACTTAAAACACATATGAATTAGTACTGTGTATCAATCTTTGTTTTTGTATTTTCGGCGAACCCAGGGATTGAATTCTATATTTTGGATTTTGGATTCTGTATTTTGGCTCCAGCTCCAGCTCCATTTGCATTAATCTACGGTACGATATGGTGATCAGGACATAGCCCCTGCAGCCATTCGACTGGCAAGACAGAAACTATGTAGCCGTAGACAAAGTTGACTGTCCTTCGACCCTCATCCCTCGGCAATGATGATATGACAACCTATCACTATATCTTATATAGTAGTAGATGATGTCTTAGTATTACATTATGTGAGTTCATCTTGATTCTGTTACATTATTCAGATACTAGATATGATAAGAACATATACTACACCATATGTACAGAACATAGATGATTCACACTAATGTATACTAGAATTAATTTTGGGTTGTGTTCTGAGCCATCCGTTCTCACACTTGGCAAAAAATCTAATTTTCTGTATTTTATCTGCTTTCGAAAATTTACTCAAACGAGATGGCACCCATTCTCACAGATGGCACCTAAGACCCGAGGATCTCGCTTGATGGAGGCACAGATGGCTGGACAGAGGAGGTGGCTCCAGCTCCAGAGGGCAGTTCCACCGAGAGAGCTGCTCCAGAAGTAATTCCTAAAGCCGAGGGAGCTGTGAAGGAGGAGATGGCACCACAGGGCAGTTCCACTGGGAGTTCCAGTCATCCATCTCCTCTGGATATTGATCTGGCTACCGCGGATCCTACTTATGCGCGCTGGCTGAGGGAGTTCTATCTGTCCCAGCATAGACGACAATAGATACATATATTGACTGGATTTGTTTTGATGGATATATCTCATCTGGATATTGTGAAGGATATTTGCTTTGATGGATATATCTCCTTTTGGATATTGTGATGGATATTTGTTTTCTTGTGTGTGAAGTATATTCGTATAGCTTGCTGTGTGATGCATATTGTGATGTATATTTGTTTGTGTGATGTGTGATGCATATTGTGATGTTTCGAGAGGCTTGAGGAGACGACCAATTATTTTTGGTCTATTCTGGATTGTATTGTGTGGGCCGGTGTTGAGTGTTCCACCGAAGGGGTCGGCGAACCCAGGGATTAGATTCTGTATTTTGGATCGTACATTTGCATTCTGGATTCTTTTTTTTTATTTTTTTTAATTTAGCGACGTTTTTAGCGACATTTATATTCGTCGCTAAACTTTAGAGACGAATATAAAGGTTGCTAAAAACGTCGCTAAAGTGTTGATGTGGCAAGTAATCTAATGCCACCACATCGTTGCAAGAACGTCGCTAATGTGTCGCTAATCGGCGACCACTTGAAAACGTCGCAAATAACGTCGCAAATTAGCGACGTTATAAACGTCGCTAACTAACGTCACCCTAGCGACGTTTTGCGACGTTTTCTCGATTAGCGACACGCTTTTTTGCGTCGTTTATTGAACGTCGCTGAAAACATCGCTAATTTAGTTTAGCGACGTTTTGGCCTAATTTAGCGACGTTTTGTAACGTCGTTAATCTGACAAATTTTTGTAGTAAAAAAACATGACTTCAAATGTAAAAAGTTCATAATACTTGAAATAAAACATATGTCGACCGAGTGCTCATTCAATGGAAGGTGGATTTGCCAGCATTTCTTCAAACTGTTCATTGGTAATCTGATTCCCATTTTGATCCACAAAAAAATTAGAACAATTCAACTGAGTGATGTCAAGTGGCTGGTCATTGTCCCAATATACTGTCATATTTGCTTCCATTTTTTTTATTCTTTGAATTTGTCAACCTCTTGTTGATTAGTTCGATATTGCTTAAACCAATGTCCATTTTTGCCACATTTATGACAAGTAGTACTACCCTTATTTGGTTTATATTGAGGATTTGAATTCCCTTTGTTAGAGGGTGTTGTCTACTTGTTTCATTTGTTCTTTTGTGAATCACTATTTTTGCCTTTGTTATAAGGCTGATAACCATGACCATACCTCCAGCCATAACTTTTTCCTCTTCCACGTCCTCTACCACGACCTCTGGTAACCCCAAAATTTGTATTTGCTTTAGGAATTGCCATTGACCCAGTTGGTCTAGAGTTGTGGTTTTTCATGAGAACGTTGTTATTTGCCTCTGCTACAAGGAGACAAGTCACCAGTTCAGAATATTTTGTGAAATGTCTTTCACGATATTGTTCCTGTAAAAGCATATTACTTGCATGAAAATTGGAGAGGGTTTTCTCAAGCATTTGAGCCTGTGTTACTTTTTCTCTGCACAACCTAAGGCGATAAACAATATTAAACAGATCAGAATTATATGCTTTAATAGTTTTATAGTCTTGGTATCTCAGGTTCAACCATTCACTTTGAGCAATCGAAATGATTACCATCCTTTGATGATCAAATCTATCCTTTAGAGATGTCCACAAACTCAATGGATCATCCTCACATAGATATTCTGCCTCTAGATCATCATGGATATGATGTCGTAGGAAAATCAAAGCCTTAGCCTTGGCTTCAGAAGATTCTTTATTTTCTTTCTTAATAGTACAATCAAGCTTGTTGGATTGCAAGTGCAACTTCGCATCCAATTGCCTTGATAAGTAATTATCTCCGATCACATCAAGAGCTTTGAATTCAATCTTTGTAAGACTCGACATCTATATAGCAAAAATAATTTTATTAGAGATAAATTAATTTAAATAGTAAAATTGACAAGTGCTTTCAATATTACAAAATTTTACATATGCCACAATGTGATGAAACGCTATCAAAAAATATTATGTCTTATGTTTATCACATATACAACATTGTGATCATTATATAATAATCTTTAGATCATCATGGTTTGTATTTTGGGTACTTTTTCATAATATGGTTCACATATACAGCAATGTGAATTTGTACTTTGTAGAATAAATAAAATAAGATAATAGAAATAGCAATTTCATATAATCTAATTTAATGTAATGAACTCATTCATAATAAGAGAAGAATATTCAATATATTCTAGATTAATTTTATACTTCGGTAAAGTTCATAAAAATAAAATATAGAAATGAGATTCATGCATAATTTAAATAAATTATCATGAATTATCTATTTTGAATGAAATTGATTTCGTAGACCAGAATACACTAGCACATAACCAAATAGGTGTTGTATATGTGACATCATGTCCGTATAATGTGATGTAGTAATATTCATGTATGCAATAGAGAATCCAAGAGTATCTGACACTTGTATTTGACATTGTTATTAAAGGGATGAATAGATGCCAGATTAATAAGATCTATAATATCCTATACTCTGGATGTTTTTCTTTTATAGATTGTGCCTTTCAGCTATTAAATAAATCAAAAATTTGTCTAATTCATACATACATATATAAAGAATAGGTAGATATGTGGTACATACATAATGAATTGGAACTTTCTTTGTCTTACACAAAATAATAAAAGAACAGTCGGTACTTAAGTTTACTAAAATATGTATCTATGTATGCAAGACTAAACTCACCTTAAGTTTACTAAAATATGTATCTATGTATGCAAGACTAAACTCACTTTAGAGAATCGTGCTGATAACGTATTATAAAGCAAAGAGATGAACAATAGAGAAAAATATTTCTTCATTCACTTGTACAAATCAACTTGATAAGAGCCCCTTATATAGGCTTACAATGGAGGTTAATATCATGATGACAATTAAAAGAAGGATGTCAAAAACTATAGGTTATGGATAATCAAAAGCCATAGGTTATGGATAACCAAAAGGCATAGATTATAGACACCAAATAATTATGGTAATTTATCCATATTTACAACAGTTTGCTAGATGGCATTACACTCGATCTCTGCAAAATATTAAGCCAAAGGTACAAGTCATCCCATATATATATGTTAATCTATTCTAGCAAGCTGATAGGTTTTCTTTGAATGTTGTCAATGCTTTTATACTATGATCTAGTGATTCAACAGTCTAAAATAACAATTTAGGGCATGTATGGTTTGAGGCAACTCCCCAGCAACTTTCGATTTTTGCTGCAACTGAGCGTTGCAACTAAGACTTTCAGCATTTGGTAACAGATCGCAATTGTGCTGCAAGTGGAGGTTTCCTGACAAAATCCAGTTACTGTCCCCTTTTTTTCCTACACTCTAAATGCATCAAAAAAGAGAGGGATCTCAGCTGCTACTGGACAATCTCGAGGCGGCTTGGGCGGACCGTAGTCTCTGGAGGACGTCATTTAGACATGTCAACGGATAGTCGAAAGTACAAATTCGATCCGATTTTATATCCGAACTTTCTGATATTTTTCAAAATTCTGGATATCGAATTCGGATATCCGAATATTTTTCAGATATTATCTTTTTTCGGATACGAATTTGGATATTAAGGTATTCGAAACCGTTAATATCCGATCCGACTTTAATTGCAAACTTCGGATATCGAATTCGGATATCCAAAATTTTATATATATTATAGTATAATATATATGTAATATATATTAATTAATACATAAGATTAAAGGATTTTATTCTCAACTGACTTTTACATAAATCAATTATAACATAATTTATATATAATAGTAATATATATTAATTACAATTTACAACAGAAGAAGAAAGGACTCAAATATGTAGAGCAATTGAATTTGATTTTCGGATATTCGGATAATAACTAAATTTTTAATATTTCGGGTATTCGAATAACAGCATTCGAATTTTTTTAGCTAATCGGATCGAATATTATCCGATATCCGTTAAACTAGACGGATACGAATTCGAAGTGTCAAAAGAGATATCTGTTCGAATATCGGATCGGATTCGAATTTTACAAAAAAAATTCGGATACAGATATTGCCCGTTCGTACCGATAAGCATCCGTTGACACCCCTAACGTCATCGCCGCCGGAGGAGAGATCGAAGTCATCAATGTCCGAAGCTCCGTCAATGGTGAGCGGCGATGGCGAATTCGGGAAGGGTGGCGGCGGTGGCTCCGCGAAATAGAGGAGAGGAAAGAGTACCAACGCTGCTCCGAGGGACGTTGCCAGATCTGTAAGCTCTGACTGGATGGGTGTGAGTTTTTGTCAGATCTGTGAAGGAGGTAGACGGAGATAGAGGAGGTGGAGATGTCGAGTTGCTCCTATAGCGTCGAACTTCATGGCTTCAGGGAGTGGTGGTGACACATCCTCTCTTAAAAGTTCAGATAGAAAGGGAGAGTAGATAAGGAGAGAGAGAGAGAGAGAGAGAGAGAGAGAGAGAGAGAGAGAGGAGTAGATAAACGATTGTCTAGTATCTAAAATTCGATTAGCTATTTTTTTTATTAGCTAAAGATAAGGAGAGAGATCTGGAAAGGAGTATACAGGGATTAGCTATTTATTATTTTTTAATTAATATTAAGTAACTATATGACAACTAAAATAGTCAATAATTAATAGGTAATTATGATAATTAATTTAATTATGATAATTAATATATTTTTTCGTCTAATTATGGTAGTTAATTTAATTATAATAGCTAATATAATTTTTTGTTTAATTATGGTAATTAATTTAATTATTGATTACCATATATCCAACCCAAATATCCACTTTCAATAACCATCCAAACAACTGAACTCATTTTACTCCACTTTCAACAACCATCCAAATAACGAACTCCTTTTTTTCCACTTGCAAGAGACAAAAGTACTCTATTCAAACACATTTTAAAACGT
Organism: Iris pallida; assembly: GCA_029216955.1. NCBI lineage: Eukaryota > Viridiplantae > Streptophyta > Magnoliopsida > Asparagales > Iridaceae > Iris > Iris pallida. The sequence goes on from JANAVB010042618.1 coordinate 36,098,093, forward strand.
ACTACTTGCTGTTAAGTACACTGCAACTCAACATGATGTAAGTGCTATTTTTACACTTTCAAAAAGTTACTTCTAACCAAACAGCCCCTAAGTGAAACGCATGTAGTCCATGTTGGAATTATTCAATAATTAAGGGGCCACACATGTAAAATTAATTGTGTTTAGGCTATCTAAATAATTAAGCCAAATTAAAGTGGTCTATTTAGAAATTGGCTTAAGGGTATAATTGTCATGGAATTAATGTGTAGATACCGGAGATAATTCTAATTTGATGAGGGGCCAAATTAGAAATGTCAAAACAAATAAATATATGTATTCATTAGGGTTATGGTCCCCAACTCATACGGCCACCAAGAGACGGTTTTCTCTATTCTCTTCTGTATCCCCATCAACAAAGAGAGGAACAAAGATTTCATCTTTGTTATTAAGGGCCGTAGCGGGTTGGTAGATCAAATCCGACAAAGAGAAACGTCTGCTTCAAGATCCGTCAAGCAAAGACAATGGATTTAGGTACGCTTCCGCAGTTTATTTTTTGGTGTTCATCTCATGAATCAACAGGCTTTAATTTCTAACAAGTGGTATCAGAGCCTTCCTGTTTGATTTATGAGGTTGAAGTTTCAGAATCAATTTTTTGTTATTGTTCAAAAATCATAGATCCTTCATTCTAATTTTAATTTAGGGTTCCAATGGTTCATAAAATAAAATTTATGATACACGAATATTAAATCTACAGTTTCTCAATAACTGATTTCTTGATCCTGTGATGCACAAGAAAAAAAAATTCAGATATTTGTTCCGGCCAGATCATGCTGGACTTGTATCCAAACGATACATCCATAATTAATGGACTAGGATGACACTTATGTTTGTGTTGTTTGATCAAAATTGTTGGCAGTACTACACATGGTGGGTTATAATTTATGGTGGAATATAATTTATATATTTTCTTTGTGTTGTACTAGATGGCTAAATAAAGAGAACAACTATTGGGATCTCGTGTCACGCCCCAGAACCAGTTTACTGGAGAGCGGGGGACAGACACAGCCAGCTACGTATATTGAAGGGAATTCCCACCTCGCAATACGGTCATGGCTGTCTAGATGCATGAGGGTTTACTACAAGCCATTAGTCTCTTAGGGTCAAGAACAAGCCTAGTGTCTCAATTTCAAGCAAACATGTAAATGTAACAAGATGGTAGATCATCAGACATACAAAGTAAGGCATCCCAAACATTACATATTCAGATGATCATGAAGCTAGTCATACAAAATGCGAAGACTTACAAGAGTTTAAGTCATACATGATCAACCCTAGGATTTGTCAATCATGTTACAGCCCGTAGGCAGACATGATTATAAATTCAACACGAGCTAACACTTGCTCGGCGGCTAAACGCCTCAAAAGATTAATTTTACAATAGAGTGGGAGAGCAAAATAAAACCCACTCGTTGACAGGGTTTCTTCTAGTGGTCACCATCTGGCAGGAAGGCTGGAAGATCCTCGAAAGCTGCTCCGAAATCTGGCTATACAAAACCAGCTGGGTCAGACCCCAGAAAGAGCAAGTGTAATAAAGGAGGCTTCACTTAAGAACTAAAACTAGCATATTAGCACATAAGTCATAGATGAAATAACATAGGACATGAGTTAAAGAAAACATGATGATAAACGATAAGATGACAAAAGGACTATTCCGGTAACCAAGTTACAACCCGTGAACCAAACAAGGACCGGGGTTGTAACTCTTCACCTGAACAGAACTTTTAGTCTCTAACCAATTATCGATAGAGTAAAGCACATACAAGCATGTCCGGAGATAGCCATGTACTGGATCTAGACAAGACTAGACAAGATGGGACTCCATCCAACATTCACGGCCAAGCAAGAGTACGGCTTGATAGTTAACTAGCTAGGGTTATCAAAAGCCTAGTTACTAGCAAGATGCAATGAGATATTTCTACGGCTACATACCCTGCAGACTATCCAGGTTATCCAGACGCAAGGTTCATGTTAAGAGTTATCATGTCTTGTTAGGTGACTTGGATGCAATACATGACAGTGTACATATTAATTGTTTCATGTAGTGCCCCAATGTGATGCATGTGGTTCGTATTACGTATCTTGGCATACGTATACGTATTCTTGACTCATATTGCGTATTTCCCTGTATGATTATTTTGACATTTCCTTCTTGGTTCGGTTCAACTTGTTGCTGGTTCGGCTTGTGTCACGCCCCAGAACCAGAATACTGGAGAGCGGGAGAATGACTCAGCCAGCTACGTATTACGGGTAGATAAATACCGTATAATACGATCAATGCTGTCTACAAGACGAGGGGATGTATACTACATAAAAGTCTCCCTATGGTCACTTCACATCTATTGTCTCAATCATTCAAACAAGAAACAACAATAGAGAACATGTAAGATGAAGCAGTAAGGCATCCCAAACGCTCAATCAAAATGTTCTTGATATCTGGCTTAACAAAACATAGCCAGATGATGTAGCAAAATATACACAATTGTTTATCAGCTGCAGCCTGACTTTAGTTACAATTATGTAAAAGTAAATACAAGACAATCCGACTAACATGTCGGTGCCAAACGGCAAGGTATAAAGTAGATAACAAAACGAGCGGGGAAGTAAGAAATCCACTCGAGTCCTCCTGCGATCATCCCTCTAGTATTGACCATCTTGGAGGTAGAAGTAAGCTGGATCCTCGGGGACCGGCTCTAAATCTGGCCATGCAAAACCAGAGAGGTTAGACCTCTAATAGCAAGTACCGCAAGGAAGCACGATATGAGGAATAAACCATTAATAGGAAATATAATAAATAGATCTCTGGTGGCTACTGGGATTCACATCACATCACGACACTTCGAACCAACTTCCCAACCAAACAAGGATAGAAGTTGACCCGTCATGTCCTGATATTTCGATCATCTTAGTTAGTCATCAGAGTAGAGACAGTACACAAACAAATCAATTTAAACGGCCATGCAACTACTACGGCTTGCTACTGTGAGTTCCAAGTTATCCTGGAATTATGTAATAGGGATTCCTCAGTTTTTACTATGTACAAGCAAGGCTACTTTACCCAGTCAATCAATTGCGCCAATCATGAATTAGATGGGTCCCAGCGGGACGTCCGTCATCAATATACAATATACAATAAATAATATAACCAGATACCGCTCCCTGCCCGTGTGGCAGATTTGCAGCATCTGTGGGGACCAGCCGGCCTGTCGGACACTACTAGTCCCAAGAGGGCTGCCATGTAAGAACTCGGGAATCCATTCTCTCCATGTAATCGTTATTTTATTTAACTTAATAGCCCCTATGTTGATTGAAATTCTATGCCGTGGATCATGGTCATTCAGAATGAGTACTTGCGTATGGGGTACGATATGCACAACTCTACAATGATACCCGTGCGGCTAGGTTGTAGGTCTTACATAGCGTAATGCAACAATCAAAACTAACCACGAAATAATCATGCCTTGACCATAAAGTACACATGCTGCTGTTTGTAGAAAATAAATAAATAAAATAAATAGATTGAAGCCTGCATGTGTCTGTATGCCGAGGTTCGGGATTAGCCAGTCGATTGCAATAGTTCATAATATGAATGTGTCTCATTCATTCAATTCAATAAGACGACTAGCCAGTCTCTTAGTTCCAACTAGGAACGCATGATCAATTATTAATAACAATCAATGTTAATTAATGCCAAAATAACAATTAATGCTAATTCAGGACAAGAAATAGTAAAAAGGTACAATGAATGGCAGTAAATGGATGCCCATCTATACGGCTAGATAAGTCAGGATCCTTATGCGACCAAAATCGAATCAGGGTCGCATGCCTTATGCGGCCAAGTTAGTCATGCAATAAGACCAAACGGCCATAAGGAGCTGGGTCTCATGCGGCTAAATCAACAGGAGCTTATGCGTCCAAAAATAATCCTGAACTTATGCGACCAAAACTAAAGGGGTCTCATGCGGCTACGGGTAACATGCGCCCATGCGGCCAAGAAAAACTCCATGCGGCTGGGGGATAGCAAGTCCCATGCGGCTCGGAAAGACTTGCGCCCATGCGGCCAAGGAATCGCCATGCGGCTGGGGGATAGCAAGCCCCATGCGGCTCAGAAAGACTTGCGCCCATGTGGCCAGGAATCGCCAAGCCTATGCGGCCGAGATGGACTGAATGTATATGCGGCTGGACGAGTTCATGCGGCCAAGAAACTAATAAATCATGCGGCCAGGAACGGGAAGTTCCATGCGGCCAGAGTTAAGTCACGTGCGGCCAAATAGGACTCGGGTTCTTATGCGACCAGGAACGTCAAGCGCTCATGCAGCTGAAAAGGAAACGGCACATGCGGCTGAAATGGTCCATGCGGCCAGATAGCTTTATGCGACCGAAACTGCCATGCGGCTGAAAAATGTATAAGAAGACTTGTCGCATAAAAACTCATGCGGTCAAGTATTGTTCTTCTTCTCCACTTTATGGGAAGAAGAACCATGGGAAGTTATTGCTTCTGAGCTCCATAAATCCTTCATTCCAAGCCCAAATTTGGACTTCCATGGGTCAAAATGGGGTAGAACGAAATTCTCTATAACATAGAACGATCAAAACTTAAAGATAACAAAGTTTACTAGATGAAAACCAAAGAAATCCGAAAATGCATTAAACTTAGATCTACAAGAAATGAACCATGGAAATTGAAAATGCTAAGTACTAAAGATGCTCAAAATCAAGTAAGAAAGATGATAGAACAATAATAATGGTGATCCATCAAGAAGCAAGTTTGGCACTTGCCTTGGCGGCTGGTAGGTGGGGGAGGAGTTATGAGGAAGAAGAAGATTAATGGTGAAGTAATAAAGAGAGAGAAAGGGGTTGGCTTTAAATGGAAGGGGTGGTGGTAGGTGGGGGTTTGTTTCGGTTCATGATGAACCAACTTAACTAAACCAATCCAAGCCGAACCCAAAGTATAGCTAAAGCAGAGTATAAAAGCAGGAAATAAAATGCAGAAATAAAATTAACATGAAATTAAAAGGATTTAAATATAGAACAATACATGATAGTTATTAAATAAATATATTAAAGCAGTATATATATCTAAAAATACGTATTCTGGGAACGGAAAGTGACATCTCTATCCTTCTTAGAAAAATTCTGTCCTCGGAATTTCAAATCCAAGCAGGATAGGAATATCAAAACTAAACTAATCTAGGTACAAGAAACTTGAGCAAGCAATCATTCTTTAATGTTAACTAGCAGATAACATATCTATATTAACAATCTACGATATCACGTAGTCCTATCCATAGGGTGACAAGCATGAGGGGGTCAAGACAATCAAGGTACACGAAAAGAAATATACCTTGTGAGTCAAACAGGTGTGGATACCGTGTTCGGATATCATCCTCACGTTCCCACGTTGACTCCCCTAATGAGTGATGACCCCAAGCAACCCGGACAAGGCTAATTGTTCGGTTCTTGAGTATCTTCTCTCTTCGGTCCAAGATGGACACAGGCTGCTCCTCGTAAGACAAGTTGGTACCAACAACCAGTTCGGAATGATCGAGGATATGGCTTGGGTCTGATACATACCTTCGTAGCTGAGATACATGAAACACGTCATGTACCTCTCGTAACGAAGGTGGAAGGGATAAACGATAAGCAATATCGCCTATCCTATCAAGGATAACTAATGGTCCTACGTACCGCGGACTCAACTTCCAGCGAACGCCAAATCTAATGACCCCACGGGTAGATGAGATCCGCAAGAACACGTGGTCCCCAACAGAAAACTCTAGTAGCGTACGATGCAGGTCCGCCCAATGACGATGCCTATCTTGCGTAACTTGGAGTAGCTCTCTAATTCCTTTAACCAATTCAACTGTTTGGACAATTATTTCTGGGCCTAACATCTTCCTCTCTCCGATATCATCCCATGCTAGTGGCGATCTACACTTCTTACCATATAGTGCTTCAAATGGCGCCATCTAGATACTGGCTTGATAACTGTTGTTGTATGAGAATTCGACTAAGTGCAGGTGGCTCTTCCAAGATCCTCCAAAATCTAGGGTACAAGCTCGCAACATATCTTCCAAAGTCTGAATTGTCCTTTCTGATTGCCCGTCCGTCTGTGGATGGTAAGCCGTGCTAAATCTTAACTTGGTGCCCAGACTATGATATAAGCTCTTCTAGAAATGTGATGTGAAATCGGTATCTCTATCTGACACAATACTGACAGGGACTCCATGCTGCCTGACTATCTGTTGCATATACAACTCTGCCAACTTTTCTGTAGATTGCCCTACTCTGAAAGGAAGAAAATGTGCTACCTTTGTAAGCCGGTCCACTATCACCCAAATAGCATCTTTACCACTTGGCGATCTCGGTAAACCGGTCACAAAGTCCATTGTGATGTGCTCCCACTTCCATTCCGGGATAGGAAGCGGTTGCAATAATCCAGCTGGCCTCTGTTGTTCTGCCTTCACTTGCTGACATATCAAGCAACGGAAAATAAATCTAGCTATCTCCCTCTTCATTCCATTCCACCAGAAGTGTTGCTTGATATCCTGGTACATCTTGGTCCCTCCAGGATGTATAGAATATTGGAAACTGTGAGCTTTTGTCATAACTTCCTGTCTAATATCTCTACTAGGTACACATAGACGTGATCTAAACCCAAGTGTACCATCTTCGTAGATTTGCATCTCCTTCCTGAGCCCTGACTCACATTCTGTCCTAAGCTTCTGAATCCTTGGATCCTGTGCCTGAGCTGCCTTGATCCTATCTACCAAGTCAGATTGGACTTGTAGACTTACCAGAATTCCTACATCACTAGGAAGTATAACTTCTATGCCCATCTCCTGAAGGTCATCTAAAATATGCTTCTGTGTTGTCAACATAAATGTGCCGCCTCTTCTGCTAAGAGCGTCTGCTACCACATTAGCCTTGCCTGGAGATACTAAAGCTCAATGTCGTAATCCTTGATCAGTTCTAACCATCTTCTCTGCCTCATATTCAGCTCCTTCTGAGTAAAGATGTACTTCAAACTTTTATGGTCTGTGTACATGTCCACTCGATCACCATATAAGTAATGCCTCCATAGCTTCAAAGCAAACACTACTACCGCCAACTCCAAATCATGAGTTGGATAATTCTTCTCGTGGTCTCGAAGCTGCCTAGATGCATATGCTATCACCTTTCCGTGCTGCATGAGGACGCACCCAAGTCCTTTACCTGACGCATCGCAATATACTGTAAAACTTTTGGGTCCAACTGGCAATGTAAGAATAGGCACTGATATCAACTTCTGCTTCAGATTCTCAAATGATGCCTGACATTCTGCCGACCAGACGAATGACACATCCATCCGTGTCAAGCGGGTCATGGGTACTGAAAGTCTTGCAAAATCTAATACAAACCTTCTGTAATATCCTGCCAATCCCAAAAAACTCCGTACATCAGCTACGGTCTTGGGTACTGGCCAACTCTCTACTGCTTCTAACTTCTTGGGATCTACTGCTACTCCAGCTCCTGATATGATATGACCAAAAAATAAAATATGATCTGTCCAGAACTCACACTTGCTGAGCTTGGCATACAACTGGTTCTCTCTCAAAACTTACAACACTTTCCTGAGGTGGTCTTCATGCTCCTCTTCACTAGCAGAGTATACAAGAATGTCGTCGAGAAACACCACGACAAACTGATCTAAGTACGGCATAAAGATGTGGTTCAACAAATCCATAAATATTGCTGGAGCATTGGTCAAACCAAATGGCATTACCAAGAATTCATAATGTCCATACTTCGACCTGAATGATGTCTTGGGAATGTCCTCCTTCCGAACCCTCACTTGATAACATCCTGAACGAAGATCTATCTTGGAGAAAACTCTAGCCCTGCTCAACTGATCAAACAAGTCGTCGATCCTTGGTAGTGGGTACTTGTTCTTTACTTTTGCCGCGTTAAGCTTTCTGTAGTCGATACACAATCTGGATGATCCATCCTTCTTTCCCATAAGTACCACTGGTGCTGCCCATGGTGATATGCTAGCTTGGATGAACTTCTTCTCCTTCAATTCCTCTATGTGCTGATATACCTTGACCTGCTCCGAAATCTCTATTCTGTAAACTCGATCTGATATCGGTTTAGTTCCAGGTACCAATTCTATACTGAACTCAATATCTCTAACCGGTGGCAGACCGGGATGTTTTTCAGAAAATACATCCAGAAACTCTTCAACTACCTTCGGAATCTGAACTTCTTCCATTGCCGTTACTACTCCCTACTCTTGTTGAGTTGCCTCTGATCTGACTAAGGTGAATCTCTTCATGCCTGGAATATCAAAAGACACACTCCCTCTACGATAATTTATTGTCGCATGACTGTCTTTCAGCCAGTCCATGCCTAAGATAACGTCCAAATTTCCAACAGGAAATTCTATCAACTGGGCGGGTAGGGAATGCCCACAAACTACAATACTACATGCTAGAATAACTCGACTAACCCCTACGAGCCCATTGCCAGTGAGTATATTCAACCTTCCTGGCAATGCCATGAACTCTATTCCTAGCCGTGTCGCAAATTGTGCAGATATAAATGAATGTGATGCTCCCGAATCAAACAATGCTACTGCGGGATATGAGGCGACGAGAATGTTACGTGCCACAACATCTCCCGATGCTAATACCTCTTCCAAGGACAGAGTGAATGCCTGCCCTCGACCTCCTTGTTGGTTCCCATGCTGCGGCCTAGCCTGGTGCTGCTGCTGGACCCTGCCTTGATGACGCTGGGGTGGTCTATGCTGGTGTTGCTGCATCGGCGGTCCCTACTGCTGAAACATCTGAGCCTGCGGCATTAACGGGCGTTGTGCTAACGGTCTCGCTGCTACCGCTGGTCTTTGATACTGTCCTGCCCCTGGTGCTGGCAGAGCAGGAAACTGTTGCACTGGTCCTCCTGACCTCGAATTCATGGGACATGTGGTAACCCGGTGATCTGGATTTCCATATATCAAACACAGTCCGTTCAATGCCCGACACAATCTCTAGTGTGCCCTATCTTCCCACAATAAGTGCAGCCCGCTGGGGGTTGCTGGTTCTTCCTCGGTTGTTGCTACTGCTGCCTGGGTGGTGGTGCTGGCCCTCGTATCACCACATCGTGGATGCAAATGCCAGGGAATGGTGCTGTTGCCCGGGGCGCTACTCCCCCTCCTCTTTCCATCTGACTGTGGGATCTCTTCTGACCCCCAGTCCTTGCTGTGATCCTCTGAATGGTGATCTCATGCCTTCGAGTTGCCATCAACACTTTATCGAAAGTCTGGTAATTGTGCCCCTCTATCAATTGCAAGAGCTCAAGATGAAATCCTTGCTGGAACCTCATCGCCCTCTGGCGCTCTGTCGCTACCATCTCTGGGGCAAACCTACTCAATCTGCAGAACTCCGCTGCATAAGCATCTACCATCTTGCCGGCCTGCTTGAGGTTGATAAACTTCCGTTATAGCTCAAACTGTGCCACAACTCCATAGTACTTCTCTTGAATCATGCTGTGAAATCGTCCCAAGCAACGGGACGTCTGATACCTACTTCCTCTGATTCCCACCAATCTCGTACGAGATCTTGAAGTAACAACTTCACCTTATCTACACGTTCTTCTGCCGGCACCTTAGCTGCTGTCAGAATAGTCTCAATATCCTTAAGCCATGCATCTGCTGAGATAGCATCCTCCGTGCCTTCGAAACGGCGGGGGTTGTACTTGCAAAACCTGGTTGATGCTCCTGAATCTGGCCTCGTCCCTCTTTCCAGTGCCGTCTGTAACCCTTGGTTGAGTAGTACATTCTGCTCTTGCAACTGAGCGTGCATGTGCTGTTGGGCTAACATCTGATGTTGTTGGGTAGCCATCATCCCTCTCATGATCTCCAGAAGGGCCGGGGTGTCCACTTCCACAGGGGTAGGCGGAACTATGGGTGGTGTAGGAACCTCCGGATACTGCGGTCCAACTGTTGGTTCCACTATCACTTCTTCTTGAATAGTCTCTTGGGGTAGTACTGGCCCTTGTTGTTGACCAACCTGGTCATGTTGTCCATGCTGCCCATGTTGTTGCTGTCCAGCTCTGACATTTGCGGACGAAGTGCCCCTAAAAAGGGACAAGCGAGCAATCAAATGACCGGACAGGAAAGATCAATGAAGTCAAAGGATACTGGAATGTCAAGCTACAATTGAGAACAACGAATCATAAGATCAAGGGGGAACATGTGTGATTGAGACATCCTATAAATCAAAATACCCCACAAGTCTGAAATCAGACCTGTATGGGCCACCACTAAAACCTTGTCACGTCCCAGAACCAGAATACTGGAGAGCGGGGGAATGACTCAGCCAGCTACATATTACGGGTAGATGAATACCATATAATACAATCAATGTTGTCTACAAGACGAGGGGATGTATACTACATGAAAGTCTTCCTATGGTTACTTCATATCTATTGTCTCAATCATTCGAACAAGAAACAGCAATAGAGAACATGTAAGATGAAGCAGTAAGGCATCTCAAACGCTTAATCAAAATATTCTTGATATTTGGCTTTACAAAACATAGCCAGATGATGTAGCAAAATATACATAATTGTTTATCAGCTGCAGCCTGACTTTAGTTACAATTATGTAAAAGTAAATACAAGACAATCTGACTAATATGTCGGTGCCAAACGGCAAGGTATAAAGTAGATAACAAAACGAGCGAAGAAGTAAGAAACCCACTCGAGTCCTCCTGCGATCATCCCTCTAGTATTGACCATCTTGGAGGTAGAAGTAAGCTGGATCCTCGGGGACCGGCTCTAAATCTGGCCATGCAAAACCAGAGAGGTTAGACCTCTAATAGCAAGTACCGCAAGGAAGCACGATATGAAGAATAAACCGGTAATAGAAAATATAATAAATAGATCTCTGGTGGCTACTGGGATTCACATCACATCACAACACTTTGAACCAACTTCCCAACCAAATAAGGACAGAAGTTGACACGTCATGTCCTGATATTCCGATCATCTTAGTTAGTCATCAGAGTAGAGACAGTACACAAACAAATCAATTTAAACTGCCATACAACTACTACGGCTTGCTACTGTGAGTTCTAAGTTATCCTGGAATTATGTAATAGGGATTCCTCAGTTCTTACTATGTGCAAGCAAGGCTAGTTTACCCAGTCAATCAATTGCGCCAATCATGAATTAGACGGGTCCCAGCGGGACGCCCGTCATCAATATACAATATACAATAAATAATATAACCAGATATCGCTCCCTACACGTGTGGTAGATTTGCAGTATCTGTGGGGACCAGCCGGCCTGTCGGGTACTACTAGTCCCAAGAGGGCTGCCATGTAAGAACTCGGAAATCCATTCTCTCCATGCAATCATTATTTTATTTAACTTAATAACCCCTATGTTGATTGAAATCCCATGTCGTGGATCATGGTCATTCAGAATGAGTACTTACGTACGGGGTACGATATGCACAACTCTACAACGATACCCGTACGGCTAGGTTGTAGGTCTTATATAGCGTAATGCAACAATCAAAACTAACCTCGAAATAATCATGCCTTGACCATAAAGTACACATGCTGCTGTTTGTAGAAAATAAATAAATAAATAGATTGAAGCCTGCATGTGTCTGTATGCCGGGGTTCGGGATTAGCCAGTCGATTGTAATAGTTCATAATATGAACGTGTCTCATTCATTCAATTCAATAAGACGACTAGTCAGTCTCTTAGTTCCAACTAGGAACGCATGATCAATTATTAATAACAATCAATGTTAATTAATGCCAAGATAACAATTAATGTTAATTCAGGACAAGAAATAGTAAAAAGCCAGAATGAATGGCAGTAAATGGATGCCCATCTATGCGGCTAGATAAGTCAGGATCCTTATGCGACCAAAATCGAATCAGGGTCCCATGCCTTATGCGGCCAAGTTAGTCATGCAATAAGGCCAAACGGCCATAAGGAGCTGGGTCTCATGCGGCTAAATCAACAGGAGTTTATGCGTCCAAAAATAATCCTGAACTTATGCGACCAAAACTAAAGGGGTCTCATGTAGCTACGGGTAACATGCGCCCATGCGGCCAAGGAAAACTCCATGCGGCTGGGGGATAGCAAGCCTCATGCGGCTCGAAAAGACTTGTGCCCATGCGGCCAAGGAATCGCCATGTGGCTGGGGGATAACAAGCCCCATGCGACTCGGAAAGACTTGCGCCCATGCGGCCAGGAATCGCCAAGCCTATGCGGCTGAGATGGACTGAATGTATATGCGGCTGGACGAGTTCATGCGGCCAAGAAACTAATAAATCATGCGGCCGGGAACGAAAAGTTCCATACGGCCAGAGTTAAGTCACGTGCGGCCGAATAGGACTCGGGTCCTTATGCGACCAGGAACGTCAAGCGCTCATGCGGCTGAAAAGGAAATGGCACATGCGACTGAAATGGTCCATGCGGCCAGATAGCTTTATGCGGCCGAAACTGCCATACGGCTGAAAAATGTATAAGAAGACTTGCCGCATGAAAACTCATGCGGTCAAGTACTGTTCTTCTTCTCCACTTTCTGGGAAGAAGAACCTTGGAAAGTCATTGCTTCTGAGCTCCATAAATCATCATTCCAAGCCCAAATTTGGACTTCCATGGGTCAAAATAGGGTAGAACGAAATTCTCTACAACATGGAACTATCAAAACTTAAAGATAACAAAGTTTACTAGATCAAAACCTAAGAAATCCGAAAATGTATTAAACTTAGATCTACAAGAAATGAACCATAGAAATTGAAAATGCTAAGTACTAAAGAGGCTCAAAATCAAGTAAGGAAGATGATGGAACAATAATAATGGTGATCCATCAAGAAGCAAGTTTGGCACTTGCCTTGGCGGCTGGTAGGTGGAGGAGGAGTTATGAGGAAGAAGAAGATTAATGGTGAAGTAATGATGAGAGAGAAAGGAGATGGCTTTAAATGGAAGGGGTGGTGGTAGGTGGGAGTTTATTTCGGTTCATGATGAACCAACTTAACTAAACCAATCCAAGCCGAACCCAAAGTATAGCTAAAGCAGAGTATAAAAGCAGGAAATAAAATGCAGAAATAAAATTAACATAAAATTAAATGGATTTAAATACAGAACAATACATGATAGTTATTAAATAAATATATTAAAGCAGTATATATATCTAAAAATACGTATTCTGGGAACGGGAAGTGACAGCTTGACTTGATTTTAGGTGGACCGAACTCCTACCTACCACCACCACCCTCATTTATATTTGTACCTAACTCTCTCTCTTTTTATTTATTCTTCTCCTTCACTTATTCTTCTCCACCATTACTCTTCCACCTACCAGGGAAGAGAGCTAGGCAAGTGCAAACTTGCTTCATGATGGATCTCAAGTTTTATTGTTGCATTCTCTTCCTTACTTGATTCTAAGCCTCTTTAGAACTTGACATTTTTAGATTTGATGGATCGGTTCTTGTAGATCTAAGTTTGTAACTTTTCGGTTTTCTTAGTTTTGATCTCTAAAACTTCGTTATTTTCGAAAACTATTGGTTCTATGTTGTAGAGAATTCAATTTCATGCGGTTTTGGCTTTTGTTTCGCTTGATTTCGACTTCGGATGAGAAAGTTATGGCCAAAAGCCGCATGTCGCAGTTGGCCACATATGATGTCGCAAATGAGCCGCATAAGCCGCATGTCGCAGTTGGCCGTATATGATGTCGCGAATGAGCCGCATAAGGCACATCTCGCAGTTGGCCGCATATGATATCGCGAATGAGTCGCATAAGCCGCATGTCGCAGTTGAGCCGCATATGGTGTCGCAGTTGGGCCGCATAAGCCGCATATCGCAGTTGGCCGCAAAAGATGTTACAGTTGAGCCGCATAAGGCACATGCCGCAGTTGGCTGCATATGATATCGCGAATGAGCCGCATAAGCCGCATGTCGTAGTTGAGCCGCATATGGTGTCGCAGTTGGACCGCATAAGCCGCATGTCGTAGTTGGCCGCATAAGGTGTTGTAGTTGAGCCGCATAAGGCACATGTCGCAGTTGGCCGCATATGATGTCGCGAATGAGCCGCATAAGCCTTATGTCGCAGTTGAGCCGCATATGGTGTCGCAGTTGGGTCGCATAAGCCGCATGTCACAGTTGGCCGTATAAGATGTCGCAGTTGAGCCGCATAAGGCACAGGTCGCAGTTGGCCGCATATGATATCGCGAATGAGCCGCATAAGGCACATGTCGCAGTTCGCCGCATATGGTGTCGCAGAATAGGCCGCGTAATGCCTATTTTGGCTATTTCTAACTGTTATATGTCCTAATTGACCGAATTGTGGCTCGAATTTCTCCCAACTCCCAACATGAAAGTTGTAGATCTTTTCCTTGGCATCAAGAATATGTCACTAGTTATTTTATGCAAGTTTCTCTCATTCATGATAATGTAAGAATAGAACACGATAGTGGCCCGCTGTGGCGCACTCTTGACAAGTAAACTGACATGATATATCTCGACATGCTGTTACGACAGCTAGCCTGACATGACAAGTATGAATGGTCTGGACACCGTGGGCGATTGTGTTTGTACAAATAAACTGGTACTGTCTTGCATCATGCCTAGGATGGGGATCCCTGAGTACCACGGTCAGGGGTACCTACTGAATTCAACTAAGGCTAATAACTAGAATAATCCAGTAGTCATGAAGAGATTTTCCAGCTACAGGCAATCCCGTTATCTCGGCGCTCAAGTGGACTTCTAGCCTACCGACGAGTAGGGCACATTTCCAGCACACAGTCACATGTTGCATTCTTCATAAAGGGACATTCGACCCGGATAACATGGATGGTCTACAGGGCTTATGGTTGTTGGAATAATCTCATTGCATCTTGCTAGTAACTAGGCCTGTGATAACCCTAGTTAGTTAAAAGTATCAAGCCGTACTCTTGATTGGCCGTGATTGCTTGGATGGAGTTTATTCCCTCTTAGTCTTATCCTGATCCTGTACAAGATTAGGACATGACATGATTATTGATGCTTGCCTTAACAATAACGATCGGGGGTCCAGTTCTGTTCAGGCGAAGGGTTACAACCCCGGTCCTTGTTTGGTTTAAGGGTTGTAACCTGGCTCCCGGAGCAGTTCTGTGTCCTCTTTTCGTTTATTGTCTTTACTGTACCAATAGTATTTGAGACGGGTTTTTATTCAGGTGAAGGGCTGCAACCTGGGTCCTTGTTTGGTTTAAGGGTTGTGGCCTGGCTACTTGAATGGTTTCTTCGTACTCAGTTTACTGTTGTTATCTCTATTATTATCTGTTCTTTATTTATTATCTTTAATATTCTATTGTGATATGCTGGTTTTAGTTCCTAAGTGAAGCCTCCTTTGTGGCACTTGCTCTTTCTGGGGTCTGACCCAGCTGGTTTTGTATGGCCAGATATCGGAGCAGCTCCAGAGGATCTACCTACCTTCCAGCCAGATGGTGACCACCAGGCATAACCCTGGCAAGGTGTGGGTTTCTTTTTTGTTCTCCCACTTTATTGTAAAATTATTCTTTTGAGGCGTTTAGCCGACGAGCACGTGTTAGCTCGATTGCACCTTTACTTGTTGTCTGCCCACGGGCTGTAACATGATTGACAGATCCTAGGGTTGATCATGTATGACTAAACTCTTGCTAGTTCTGACATTTTGTAACGACTAGCTTCATGATCATCCAATATGTAATGTATGGGACGCCTAGCTATTATATATTTGGTGCTCTGACATCTTGTAACTATTATTGTTTGCTTGAGATTGAGACAATAGGCTTGTTCATGACCATAGGAGACTGTTGGCTTGTAGTTAAACCCTCATGTATCTAGACAGCCATGACCGTATAGTGAGGTGTGTTGCACTTCAATATACGTAGCTGGCTATGTACGCCTCCGCTCTCCATTACTCTGGTTCTGGGGCGTTACACCCACATAACAGTGAGCTGGAAATGTGCCCTACTCGTCGGCAGGCTACAAGTACATCAGGAAGGCGCCCAGATAACGAGATTGTTTGTAGCCGAAATATCTCTCTATATGAACTACTTGATCAATCTAGTCATTAACCTAGTCAGATTCAGCATGAATCCCTGACCGTGGTAACCAGGGATACAAGTCCTAGACATGATGCGAGAAAAGACTGGTAGCTTATACAAGCGTATTCAATACAATCACCCATGGTGTCATGAGAGTTTTCTAGCATGTCGAGATAGCCGTCGTAATAGCATTCAAGATTACATGTTAGACTTACTTATCAAGATTACTTGTCAAGAGTGCACCACGACGGGCCACTGTCAAGATTACTTATCATGTCAAGAGTGCGTCACGACGGACCACCATCAAGAATTACCATATCAAGGTTGCTTGTCAAGAGTGCACCATGACGGATCACTAATTCAGAGTTATCATGTCAAGTTACTTATTAAGAGTGCGCCTTAACAGGCCACTATCAAGATTACTTATCATGTCAAGAGTGCATCACGACGGATCACCATCAAGATTGAGAGAAATATGCATAAAAATAGCTAGTAACATATTCTTGAAGCCAAAGAAAAGATCTAAAACTTCTATGTTGGAAGTTGGGAGAGATTCTGACCACAAATCAGCCAAATAGGACAAGAAAACAGCCAAAATAGGTATTATGCGGCCAAGGGTGGATGGGATCTCATGCGGCAGTGGATGGGTACCCATCCATACGGCTGGGGTCGATGGGGACCCATCCATGCGGCTGGGTCGATGGGGACCCATCCATGCGGCTGGGGTCGATGGGGACCCATCCTTGCGGTTGGGTTGATGGGGACCCTTCCATGCGGCTGGGTATCGGGACCCATCCATGCGGCTGGGGTCGATGGGGACCCTTCCATGCGGCTGGGTCGATGGGGACTCTTCCATGCGGCTGGGTCGATGGGGACCCTTCCATGCGGCTTGGGGCGATGCATGCGGCTGGGTCGATCGGGACCCATCCATACGGCTGGGGTCGATGGGGACCCTTCCATGCGGCTGGGTCGATGGGGACCCTTCCATGCGGCTGGGTCGATGGGGACCCTTCCATGCGGCTGGGTCGATGGGGACCCTTCCATCTCTGAAAATCTGAAAAGGATGGCCATGGAACCCATAGCTTCCAAGCTCCATAAAACCTTCACCGTAAGTCCAAATTTGGACTTCCATAGGTCAAAATAGGGTGAAATAAAATACTCTACAACATGGAACACTCAAAACTTGAAAATAATAAAGTTTGATAGATCAAAACCTAAGAAATCTAAAAATACAACAAGCTTAGATCTACAAGAAATAAACTATAGAAATTGAAAATGCTAAGTACTAAAGTGTCTTAGAATCTCGTGAGGACGACAATAGAACAATAAAATGGAGTTCCTCCATGAAGCAAGTTGTACTTGCCTAAGCCTCTCTTGGTAGGTGGAGAAGTTAAGAGGAAGAAGATGAAGAAATAAAAGAAGAAGGAGAAGTAAATGAGGAGAGAGGGAGAGGGGTTGGTAGCTTTTAAAGGGAGGGGTCACATGTTGAACCAACGCAACCCAGCCAAACCAAAACCAAGCTATGCCAATATTAAACCAATACAAGATTAAACCAAGATTAGCTAGTTAAGACAAGTCACAATATGGTTCAGAATTCCGTACTGAAATACGTAAAACAGAAAATGGGGGTGACAACTCTACCCACCTTAAAAGAATTCCATCCTCGAAATTTAATCAAGAGGCTAGAGATGTCGAACAAGCTATACTAGTCACAGGCAAGTTATAACTAAGCAATCAATCAATCAATTTCATGCACGCAATGAAGTTGAAGGCGTAAGGTATAAGAAGACATTATACCTTACGAGTCAAACAGGTCGGGATATCGCGATCGGATATCATCCTCATGCTCCCATGTTGACTCACCCAAGGAGTGATAACCCCAAGCAGCACGGACTTACTTGATAGTCTTATTCTTGAGTATCTTCTCTCTTCGATCCAAAATGGATACGGGGCTTTCCTCATACGAAAGGTTGGTGCTAACAACCAATTCTGAATGATCAAGGACATGACTCGGATCTAGGATATACTATCGTAATTGGGATACATGGAAGACATCATGCACCTCACGTAGCGACGACAGAATAGCGAGATGATTGGACACATCACCTACTCTCTCCAGGATGTCGAAAGGACCTATATACCTAGGACTAAGCTTTTCCCGTACGTCGAAATGAATGACGTCCAGGATAAGCGAGATCCTAAGGAATACATCGTCGTCGACAGAAAACTCAAGGGGTCACCGATGAGAATCGGCCCAATGACTCTGGCGATCTTGAGCAACTCGAAGATGGTCTCTGACTTGTCTGACCACCTCAATAGTCCGTATCACCATCTCTGGTCCAAGCATTTGCCTCTCACCGATATCATCCCAAGCTAAAGGAGATCTGCATTTCCTGCCGTACAAGGCTTCAAAGGGTGCCATCTGGATGCTGGCCTTGAAGCTGTTATTATAGGAGAACTCTACGAGATGCAGGTGATCTTCTTACGAACCACCGAAGTCGAGTGTACATGACCGCAACATATCTTCAAGAGTCTGGATCGTGTGTTCTGACTGACCATCTGTCTGTGGATGGTAGGCTGAACTGAACTTGACTCGAGTCCCCAAACTCTCTTGAAGACTCCGCCAAAAGTGCGAAGTGAATCTTGAATCTCTATCGGACACAATACTGACTGGTACTCCATGCAATCTGACTATCTGTCTGAGGTACATCTCTGCAAGCTGATCCGTCGACTGACCGATTCTGAAAGGGATAAAATGAGCTACCTTCGTGAGTCTGTCAACTATAACCCAGATAGCATCTCTCCCAGCTGGGGATCTAGGTAATCCAGTTACAAAATCTATGGTAATGTGCTTCCATTTCCATTCTGGGATCGATAAAGGTTGAAAAAGTCCAGCTGGTCTCTGATGTTCGGCTTTAACCTGCTGACAAACCAAACAACGAGAGACAAACCGGGCTATCTCCCTCTTCATGCCATTCCACCAAAAATATTGTCGAATATTACGATACATCTTTGTACCGCCGAGGTGAATCGAATACTGAGAACTGTGAGCTTCTGCCATGATCTCCTGTCTGATATCTCTACTGGGTACACTAAGATGCCTTCCATGTCGAAGTGTACCATCTTCATGAATACATAAATCTGGTCTTCTTCCTGCTACACATTCTGCCCTAAGCCGCTGAAGCTTAGAATCCACTGACTGAGCTAACTTGATCCTCTCAACTATACTGGATTGAACTTGCATACTGGCTATTAATGCCACATTGGTAGGAAAAAGAACTTCAATACCCATCTTCTGAAGATCGGCTAACAATTCTGGCTGTGCTGTTAGAAAATAAGCTCCTGCTCTTCTGCTCAATGCATTTGCAACAACATTGGCCTTCCAGGATGATACTGAAAGTTGATGTCATAATCCACAAGTAGCTCTAGCCATCTCCTCTGACGCATATTGAGATCCTTCTGGATAAACACATACTTAAGACTCTTGTGGTCGGTGAAAATCTCCACCCGATCTCCATACAAATAATGCCTCCACAACTTAAGTGTGAAAACCACCGCTGCTAATTCTAAGTCATAGTTTGGGTAATTTCTCTCATGATCACGAAGCTAACGTAACGCATAGGCGACTGCCCTTCCATGCTGCATCAAGACACATCCCAACCCTCTGCCAGAAGTAAACTAAAAATCCTCCAGTCCCATCTGGAAGAGTGAGAATGGGGGCCGTCATCAATCTCTGCTTCAACTTCTCGAATGAACTCTGACACTCGGCTGTCCAAGCAAATTGCACATCCTTGCGGGTCAACTGCGTCAATGGCGCTGAAATTCGAGTAAAGTTTGACACAAACCGCCAGTAATAACCAGCCAATCCAAGGAAACTCTATACTTCTGCGACAGTGCTAGGTACTGGCCATGTCTCTATGGCAACTATCTTCTGGGGGTCCACTTCCACTCCACCTCTAGTGATGATGTGACCCAAGTACGAGATACGATCCAACCAAAACTCGCACTTACTGAACTTCGCGTACAACTAGTGCTCCCTGAGAATCTGAAGAACCATACGGAGATGCTGGTCATGCTCCGTCTCACTCTTGCTATAGACTAGGATATCATCTATAAACACTATTAGGAACTGGTCCAAATAGGGCATGAAGATACGATTTATGATGTCCATGAATACGGCTGGCGCATTGGTCGCTCCAAATGGCATAACAAGAAACTCCTAATGTCCATACCTCGATCTGAATGTTGTCTTCGGGATATCCTGCTCTCTAATTCTGATCTGATGGTAACCCGACCGTAAGTCAATCTTCGAGAATACAGCCGCTTCCTTGATCTGATCAAATAAGTCATCTATCCTTAGTAGAGGATATCTGTTCTTGATTGTTACAAAGTTTAGGGTACGATAATCAATACATAATCTGGATGTACCATCCTTCTTTTTTACAAGAAGCATCGGGGCTCCCCAAGGTGATCCGCTGGCGTTGTGAGCACCCTGAATTTCGGGTTGAATAAATTTTTCATTTTATTTTATTTTCCTGAATATTTGGTTTTGATAAATATTTTATCTTATTTATTTACCTGTAAGTGTACTCTTTAATGCCATTGATATTTGGAGTATCAGGGATGTTCAACTCTGGAAATCTTCTTCACGAGTTTTGGAGTGGACACGATTACCTTCATGACGGTATATAGTGTCCCATCCAAACTTGTTCCCTTGTACTCTTTCTGCTTCGCTGAACTTCGGGTCGGTTTAAACCATTTGATTGATATTTATTTTCCCACTCTTTTTCTTGATCGTTTTCAGCGCGTTACCATGACATTTAAATTGGGAGCGCAAGACCAGTCAGTTTCTTGAAACCAACTCCTCATTGATGATCTACTCGAGACGCTCGTCACCCATGACCTTTGTGTCCCACTCAGACACGTCATTTTGAACTCCATTTGATTCGCACAACTTTTCCGACACGTGATCCGATTTTATTTTACGCCACGGCGTCACATTCATTTTCCAACTTGATTTGTGGGTCCCCTGTCGACCAAAACCTGTCCGCCCCAACTATGGACATGGCCCACTTTGAGCCTACTATCCGTCCGCCACTTGCGTCCCATTTATTGGAATTCCCATGTGCTACTTATTCGTTCATGATCATCAACGTCAAATTTTAATTCGATTTTCGCACAATGTCCAGTTTTGATCCAATCCGGCTCCACCGAGTCCAGTCCAGCTTCATGTTGCCCTCCATCGGGACACCCTCATATTCTTGCCCAAAAATATCAATTTCTCATTTTATCTATTTTATTATTTAATGGGAAATTTTCCTTGAATTTAATCCATTGGAATGACCCATTTCCTACAAATTATTTCTAGCCTTGGATTCCCCACTGAACCCAACCCCAGCTTCATTTTTCCTCTCTCATGACGCCCTCGTATTTTCTTGCCCGAAAATATCGAGTACCCTTCTACCCATTTTTTTTCTATATTTAATAAAATTTCTGTTGAATTAAAATCCCTTTGGAATGACCAATTCTTTTCCATTTATTCTTAGCCATTGATTTTCCTAATCAATCCCAACCATTGATTTTCCCTACACTTTTCCACACTCATTCACACAGCCAACATGCCGGCCCTAATTTCTAGGGTGGACAAACTTTTCTCCTCTCTCTTCCTCTCTCTCTCACTTCATTGAATGCTATCATCTCTCTCTCTCTCTCTCCTTTCTTTTGTTCTTAACAAAACCAATACTCAAAACAACTACAACAACAGCAAACAAAACCACCCCGAGCCCATGCAACCCGAGCCACCCTCCTCTCCTTCACAGTCGAACTACCACGACCCCCTTTGGCCGTCGGCCACCGGCCTTCTCCGCCATGGCCGAGCGCGCCGTCGCACCACTCTTCTTTCCTCCTCCTTCCACACTCCATGCAACCGACCACCACTCCCTACTCCGGCAAACCGCCACCACCACGACCACCACCTGGCCGTGGCCGCCCCATGCGTCGCCCCACGTGCCGCCATGCGCGCCTCAGCGCAGCAGCGAGCATCGCGGTGGTCGCCGCCGGCCGGGAACGGCACAGCCGCGCGCGCGCACGGCGCTGTCCGCCGCCGTCGGCCATCGCACCGCCGTGGGCCACCCTCCCCTGCTGTTGGCGAACACCGACGAGCCACCCTATGGCCGCCACCCTCTTCCCCGACGCGCCGAATAGCCTATTCGTGCGTTTTGCACGACGTCCCGTCGTGACGCGCGCAAGATTGAGTCCGTTTTGGCGCTCCGTCGCAGCGACTTCGTGCGCATTTTCCCGGAGATCCGACCGTTGGATCGGCAATTTCTTTGCTCCGTCGCAATCTCGGTATATCCACCTTCATCCCTGTCAATTTTCGTCCGTTAATTTTATCGTTTGATACATGAAAACCGGCCACCAAGTTGACCGTTTAAATTGTATTAAATTTGGACAGTTTCGTGGGGCCAACTTCGTCAGCTTGTATCTCCTCCACCGCAGCTCCGTTTGGCGTGCTACCAGTTCCGGTGCGAAGCTGGTATAACCCTCTTCCTGTCCCCTTTAGATTTTATTTCTGTTTGAGCTTGTTTGATTGGTTGAATTCGACGTCAAAGTTGGCCGTCCGAATTCGTAATTTCCAACTTGTAAAATTCTATTTTTGAACACGGGACTCCAGATTTCATTTCTGACACCACCATTAGATTCGTGGCATCGTTCTGGCATGTTTTCATATAAAATTTGTTAGATTTGGAGAACGTGGGCCCGGGCACGTTTTTCGGTACAAAGCGGGTCCCATATTCTGGGTCAACGGGACTTTTTGATGCCGGCTCAACGGAATCCAATTCTGGAGATACCGTTGAGTTCGTATCATCATTCTGGACTCGTTGACAGGTAGTTTGCTGAGTTTTGAGAACTTTGGCTCCGGCACGCATTTTCGTGCAAACCGGAATCCCAAGTTTTGGTTAACGGGCCAAAATGAGATCGGGTCAACGGAATCCAATTCTGGAGATACCGTTGGGTTCGTATCGACATTCTGGTTTCGTGAACATATAATTTGTTATATTTTGTAGACTTATTTTCTTGCACGTTTTTCGGTGCAAAACGGCTCCGACACAGACACCGTTTTGACCCGAAATTACCTTTTTGCCCTTGTGTCCAAATTGGACCGTTGGGTAGGCTATCCTAGCTAATTTGAGCATTCTGGACACGTTGGCGATGTTTATTTCATCGTCCGACAATGTTTGTTGATAGTTTCTCTGAGTTTAACCTTTTTATAATTAATTAATAATTAATTCATATAATGTTCGTATTTCGGGATTAGTACAACAAAACTGAGACCTGTCAATTCCAGTGATCTCACATCGCTAAAATTGACAGGTTGGATACGTGGATCACTATAATAAGATTATCAACCTTACCGATAATCTTCTTATCTCGATTTGCGTGCCGTAAGTTTCGACGTACAAATAACGAAGTACACTTTAATAATTAGATTAGATTTACCCTGTTTGACCAGAGTTGACCAGTTGACCCAAAGTCAACTGTAAGTCAACACTTGACCTAGTTTGACTAGATTATTGACCGGAGTCGACCTAGAGTTAATTTGACTTAGAAGAACCTAGAATAATATAGATTGCCTGTAGGGATTCAGTTATTTCAACTTAAACACCTTGTAACCTGTATTGCTTTAAATAGGACTCTGTGGCTTCAGTGGGACCTCCTATACTTATCAGCTGTTCAGGTTATCGAGGCGAGTACATTCTCTGATCATTTCATATCCTGCTTAGAATTATTTCCTACAGTAGATTACTTTACTTGTACTGTCACGACGGTCACACGGATTGGTACTATATGGATCCTTTCTTGAGATGTTATCCTTAGGGAGCATCGGGTACTCTATGTTCTGTGCGTTTCACTTTCATAGCGTATCATATGCTTCTTGGTTCTTTGATCACTTACGACATGTACCCTCATGATCGTAGAGTCTTCCTGGAATCTTACACTGTTGGGTATCCCCCAGAATCCCCATTTTTATGGGACTTACACTGTTGGGTTATCCCCAGAATCCCCATTTTTATGGGACTTACACTGTTCGGTTACCCCCAGAATCCCTATTTTTATGGGACTACTATGTATCACCTTCGGGGTCTACCACCCTTCGGGGGCTTACCACCTTCGGGGTCTATCACCTTCGGGGTCTGCTACATAGCATCATATAACATAACCTGGCTGGATCCTTGTGTATTGATCGGGCGCACGGGAGAGTATTACATGTTCATATTGTACTCTGACTCACTAGTCACTGCTAGTTCCCTATGTATAGTAGATATTTCTATTACAGTTCTCTCTCTGTTTTTATACTGCACTTCTTTCAGTACTTGTATCTTACTTTACTGCATGTTCATATTTTCTAACCTGCTATGAATTGTTGAGATGTACTGTGCTCGCTCCAGTCCTGACTGGACCTGTTGATAAATTTTACAGATAGCCTGGAGGTGCCTGCTAGCCTAGAGGAGACACAGTAGGGTTTGTATAGGTAGTTACTTCTTTTGTCTGGAGTTGTATTTACCTTGTGGATTACTGTATCTTTATTTGAGTTTTGAGATGTACTTCTGGGTTCATGTATCTTAGACACTTAGACTTCTATCTCCTGCATTTATTTTGGATTTCATGTTTTATCTATCCTTATCATGTTCTACCTTAGATGTGATTGAATTTGTATCTGCTATGTCACCCCCATTCGGGGAGTATAAACTGCTTAGCTTTATATTGTTAGATGTTGTGACCTAGGACAGCGTTCTACCGCCGACATTGCGGCGTAGGCTGGGCGTCGTTACGTTCTCGTGCCCTAACTCTAGGGTGCGGGTCGTGACACGTTTTTAGTGGTGGCCCATGCAGGTCGAGACTAAAGTGTAGTGGTATTCGAACTAGAGTACCACTACAGCCTGCAGTAGGAATAGAATATATTTTGAAGATACTCAATCACAGCTAGGATCCTTTGAGAGATTCCGGGACGACCCTCGAGAATCTTATTTAACTTCGATTTGAAAACTCTCTTTTCCTTGATTTGATTTATCTTTAATTTCTGTTGTCGAATTTGATTTTGGTGGATTATTGTTGAGTTGAGTTTGTATTTATTGATTTAATTGAAGATTGTTGAATTTTGAGTCTTGATGTTAGTGTTGCATCCGAGTCTGTATTTATAGGATTTAATGGATTTTGTTCATTTTGAATCTTGAGGTTCGTTGATAAATTTGATTTGATTTTGGAGTATTCATTATTGATTTAATTTAATTTTTGGCAAGATGAAATTATATGGGCTAGGTCATCTATGTTATGGAAATCTTGTCTTCTATAGTCACATTAGCCAGCATGGTGAGGACATATAGTCTGATTTTGGATATATTTCTCGGGTGTGGGAATTTAAGGTTTTCGCAGCCAAGCTAGCGGCACCGCGAAAATGTTAAATACCATGATTCTAGAGATATGTACATAAGTCAAGGGCTCTGTGATTATCGTAGCCTTGCTTACTGGTATGACGAGGATTTAGAGTACCATAATTTTGGATAGACGCATATGATTATCAGATTGTACCTTAAATGTTTTCGAACATGTTTTGCGACTTTTGTTTCAGTCAAAAAAAAAAGAATTATTGTTGTTTTGTTTTGTTTTGTTTTGTTTCTCCTTGTTTATTTGGGAAGTAGCTTTAGCTATTTTCATAAACCTTTGGGTAACTTCTTCCATGAATTTCTTCTTAATTCAACAAATCAATGATTTTGCTAGACTTTATCTTGGGATTGTTATTTTAGTTCTGGATTTCAAAATAGGTTCCTCTTTTAAAACGGATAAGTAGAACAGATTTTATTACCATTTATTCCTGCCAATATTTTATTTCCATCATTCCTTGTCATATATAACTATCATGATTACATCAATTCCGTCTCGTATCTCGTTCTGTCAGCTGTACTTGAACTTTTGAATCTGCATATTGTTTTTATCTGAGAAATGTTGAGAAAGTGGCGTAAATCATCTAATATGAAAATGACGTAATTGGTTATCATGTGATAATTTTGTAGGAATCAAAATATTGGATGTCAAAAAAAATTTTGAGATAGAAATGTGGTAAGGGTTTAGAATGGAATTGAGTGATAAATGTTATCAATTTAGAAACAATTACAGAAAGTTGGTTATAGATAATTCATGGATGTATTTCAAAACTAATGAAGATATCAGAGGTCAACCAAGTTTTGAGGACTTAGAAAATCTTGGTTATTGATTCTTGGGAGCTATTACAAGGCTATGTAGAATTTAGAGATGGAAATGAGAATTTGATTATTTTCTATGATTATGCGAAGTTGAACCAGATATTGTAAGAGGGTGACTAGAGACAGAAAAAACAAGGATTTTAAGCTATAGGAATTGTTTTAGATGATTGGAGAAATTGTAGAATTCAAAAGGAAAATAATTGAAGGTGAACGTTGAGGAAATTATGAAGGTTGATTTATAAACAAGAATAAAATTTTGTGTGACATAGTGGTATTAGGGTTGAATAAATACGAGGCTTAACTTAAACAAGTACAAGGATTTTATAAACTGGATTTAGATGTTTCAGATCTAATTTAGAACGAAGCGAAGGAATTTGAAATGTGATTAAATGAATAAGTAGTGATTCCTAAAAAGGAGGGGTATGTCTCATGGAAAATATTTTAGAAGTTTAAAATTTTGTCTATGGTGATCATGGTAAAAGTTTAGATGACTAAAGATTATAAATTTTTGAGGGTAGACATATAACGGTTGATTTTATATTAGGATTTGTGAGAAAATATGATTAGCAAATGGTAAACTGATAATGTTAGAGAGAGATGATTAATTGACCTTCGTATGAAATCCTTTCGTGTTTTTCTCTAAAAGGATTTTCAACATCATTGAATCCTAGTTCCTAAATCACGACCAAATCGACTTCGACTATCTTTCTTATCATAATTATATCTTGGATTGTACTTAATTGAATTAAATTTGATTACGACCTGAATCTCTATCCTTGTATGCTCGATCTCAGACTTTGTTGAACCTGTCCTCCACATTGCCTAAATTTTGATTTTCCCAATTTGATCAACTTAGATCGTATCGAGAATAAATATTTTATATATATTGTAATTGAATTTCAACGCAATTGACTTTCATTCCTTAACTAATGATTTGATTTTCCTGGAATAGTATTTTCAGATAATTGGTAGTTACTTTTCTTTATTTTTATGATAAGTACCAGTTTTCATATAGGATGGTAGACCGCCTTACAGTTTTGATGATTTGTTATTTCTATAACTTTTTCGTTCAGCAACCTAGAATGCTTGTGTGTTTGATACCCTATGACCCTTCCGGTTAGCATGACTAGTATACCTAGATGAGACTTCATTGTCACCGTATGCCATGACCCTGTATGTCGTCCTTTTGATGGTATGCTTTATTTTAATCTGGGACTTTGATTGTGGGGGTTTGACCTAGAGGGACTATGGATATTTTAATTTCGAGGACGAAATTTTTATAAGGTGGGTAGGATGTAAGCACCCTGAATTTCGGGTTGAATAAATTTTTCATTTTATTTTATTTTCCTGAATATTTGGTTTTGATAAATATTTTATCTTATTTATTTATCTGTAAGTGTACTCTTTCATGCCATTGATATTTGGAGTATCAGGGATGTTCAACTCTGGAAATCTTCTTCACGAGTTTTGGAGTGGACACGATTACCTTCATGACGGTATATAGTGTCCCATCCAAACTTGTTCCCTTGTACTCTTTCTGCTTCGCTGAACTTTGGGTCGGTTTAGACCATTTGATTGATATTTATTTTCCCACTCTTTTCCTTGATCGTTTTCAGCGCGTTACCATGACATTTAAATTGGGAGCGCAAGACCAGTCAGTTTCTTGAAACCAACTCCTCATTGATGATCTACTCGAGACGCTCGTCACCCATGACCTTTGTGTCCCACTCAGACACGTCATTTTGAACTCCATTTGATTCGCACAACTTTTCCGACACGTGACCCGATTTTATTTCACGCCACGGCGTCACATTCATTTTCCAACTTGATTTGTGGGTCCCCTATCGACCAAAACCTGTCCGCCCCAACTATGGACATGGCCTACTTTGAGCCTACTATCCGTCCGCCACTTGCGTCCCATTTATTGGAATTCCCATGTGCTACTTATTCGTTCATGATCATCAACGTCAAATTTTAATTCGATTTTCGCACAATGTCCAGTTTTGATCCAATCCGGCTCCACCGAGTCCAGTCCAGCTTCATGTTGCCCTCCATCGGGACACCCTCATATTCTTGCCCAAAAATATCAATTTCTCATTTTATCTATTTTATTATTTAATGGGAAATTTTCCTTGAATTTAATCCATTGGAATGACCCATTTCCTACAAATTATTTCTAGCCTTGGATTCCCCACTGAACCCAACCCCAGCTTCATTTTTCCTCTCTCATGACGCCCTCGTATTTTCTTGCCCGAAAATATCGAGTACCCTTCTACCCATTTTTTTCCTATATTTAATAAAATTTCTGTTGAATTAAAATCCCTTTGGAATGGCCAATTCTTTTCCATTTATTCTTAGCCATTGATTTTCCTAGTCAATCCCAACCATTGATTTTCCCTACACTTTTCCACACTCATTCACACAGCCAACATGTCTGCCCTAATTTCTAGGGTGGACAAACTTTTCTCCTTTCTCTTCCTCTCTCTCTCACTTCATTGAATGCTATCATCTCTCTCTCTCTCTCCTTTCTTTTGTTCTTAACAAAACCAATACTCAAAACAACTACAACAACAGCAAACAAAACCACCCCGAGCCCATGCAACCCGAGCCACCCTCCTCTCCTTCACAGTCGAACCACCACGACCCCCTTTGGCCGTCGGCCACCGGCCTTCTCCGCCGTGGCCGAGCGCGCCGTCGCACCACTCTCCTTTCCTCCTCCTTCCACACTCCATGCAACCGACCACCACTCCCTACTCCGGCAAACCGCCACCACCACGACCACCACCTGGCCGTGGCCGCCCCACGCGTCACCCCACGCGCCGCCATGCGCGCCTCAGCGCAGCAGCGAGCATCGCGGTGGTCGCCGCCGGCCGGGAACGACACAGCCGCGCGCGCGCACGGCGCTGTCCGCCGCCGCCGGCCATCGCACCGCCGTGGGCCACCCTCCCCTGCAGTTGGCGAACACCGGCGAGCCACCCTATGGCCGCCACCCTCTTCCCCGACGCGCCGAATAGCCTATTCGTGCGTTTTGCACGACGTCCCGTCGTGACGCGCGCGAGATTGAGTCCGTTTTGGCGCTCCGTCGCAGCGACTTCGCGCGTGTTTTCCCGGAGATCCGACCGTTGGATCGACAATTTCTTTGCTCCGTCGCAATCTCGTTATATCCACCTTCATCCCTGTCAATTTTCGTCCGTTAATTTTATCGTTTGATACATGAAAATCGGCCACCAAGTTGACCGTTTAAATTGTATTAAATTTGGACAGTTTCGCGGGGCCAACTTCGTCAGCTTGTATCTCCTCCACCGCAGCTCCGTTTGGCGTGCTACCAGTTCCGGTGCGACGCTGGTATAACCCTCTTCCTGCCCCCTTTAGATTTCATTTCAGTTTGAGCTTGTTTGATTGGTTGAATTCGACGTCAAAGTTGGCCGTCCGAATTCGTAATTTCTAACTTGTAAAATTCCATTTTTGAACACGGGACTCCAGATTTCATTTCTGACACCACCATTAGATTCGTGGCGTCGTTCTGGCATGTTTTCATATAAAATTTGTTAGATTTGGAGAACGTGGGCCCGGGCACGTTTTTCGGTGCAAAGCGGGTCCCACATTCTGGTCAACGGGACTTTTTTATGCCGGCTCAACGGAATCCAATTCTGGAGATACCGTTGAGTTCGTATCATCATTCTGGACTTGTTGACAGCTAGTTTGCTGAGTTTTGAGAACTTTGGCTCCGGCACGCATTTTCGTGCAAACCGGAATCCTAAGTTTTGGTCAACGGGCCAAAATGAGATCGGGTCAACGGAATCCAATTCTGGAGATACCGTTGGGTTCGTATCGACATTCTGGTTTCGTGGACATATAATTCGTTATATTTTGTAGACTTATTTTCTTGCACATTTTTCGGTGCAAAACGGCTCCGACACAGACACCGTTTTGACCCGAAATTACCTTTTTGCCCTTGTGTCCAAATTGGACCGTTGGGTAGGCTATCTTAGCTAATTTGAGCATTCTGGACACGTTGGCGATGTTTATTTCATCGTCCGACAATGTTTGTTGATAGTTTCTCTGAGTTTAACCTTTTTATAATTAATTAATAATTAATTCATATAATGTTCGTATTTCGGGATTAGTACAACGAAACTGAGACCAGTCAATTCCAGTGATCTCACATCGCTGAAATTGACAGGTTGGATACGTGGATCACTGTAATAAGATTATCAACCTTACCGATAATCTTCTTATCTCGATTTGCGTGCCGTAAGTTTCGACGTACAAATAACGAAGTACACTTTAATAATTAGATTAGATTTACCCTGTTTGACCAGAGTTGACCAGTTGACCCAAAGTCAACTGTAAGTCAACAATTGACCTAGTTTGACTAGATTATTGACCGGAGTCGACCTAGAGTTAATTTGACTTAGAAGAACCTAGAATAATATAGATTGCCTGTAGGGATTCATTTATTTCAACTTAAACTCTTGTAACCTGTGTTGCTTTAAATAGGACTCTGTGGCTTTAGTGGGACCTCCTATACTTATCAGCTGTTCAGGTTATCGAGGCGAGTACATTCTCTGATCATTTCATATCCTGCTTAGAATTATTTCCTACAGTAGATTACTTTACTTGTACTGTCACGACGGTCACACGGATTGGTACTATATGGATCCTTTCTTGAGATGTTATCCTTAGGGAGCATCGGGTACTCTATGTTCTGTGCGTTTCACTTTCATAGCGTATCATATGCTTCTTGGTTCTTTGATCACTTACGACATGTACCCTCATGATCGTAGAGTCTTCCTGGAATCTTACACTGTTGGGTATCCCCCAGAATCCCCATTTTTATGGGACTTACACTGTTGGGTTATCCCCAGAATCCCCATTTTTATGGGACTTACACTGTTGGGTTACCCCCAGAATCCCCATTTTTATGGGACTACTATGTATCACCTTCGGGGTCTACCACCCTTCGGGGGCTTACCACCTTCGGGGTCTATCACCTTCGGGGTCTGCTACATAGCATCGTATAACATAACCTGGCTGGATCCTTGTGTATTGATCGGGGGTACGGGGGAGTATTACATGTTCATATTGTACTCTGGCTCACTAGTCACTGCTAGTTCCCTATGTATAGTAGATATTTCTATTACAGTTCTCTCTCTGTTTTTATACTGCACTTCTTTCAGTACTTGTATCTTACTTTACTGCATGTTCATATTTTCTAACCTGCTATGAATTGTTGAGATGTACTGTGCTCGCTCCAGTCCTGACTGGACCTGTTGATAAATTTTACAGATAGCCTGGAGGTGCCTGCTAGCCTAGAGGAGACACAGTAGGGTTTGTTTAGGTAGTTACTTCTTTTGTCTGGAGTTGTATTAACTTGTGGATTACTGTATCTTTATTTGAGTTTTGAGATGTACTTCTGGGTTCATGTATCTTAGACACTTAGACTTCTATCTCCTGCATTTATTTTGGATTTCATGTTTTATCTATCCTTATCATGTTCTACCTTAGATGTGATTGAATTTGTATCTGCTATGTCACCCCCATTCGGGGAGTATAAACTGCTTAGCTTTATATTGTTAGATGTTGTGACCTAGGACAGCGTTCTACCGCCGACACTGCGGCGTAGGCTGGGCGTCGTTACGTTCTCGTACCCTAACTCTAGGGTGCGGGTCGTGACAGGCGTGAATGAATTCCCCGGTTCTAAGTTCTTCAATCATCTTGTACAAGATCTCCAACTCTGAAGGCGCCATCCTGTAGACTCTCTCTGACACTAGTGCTGATCCGGAAATCAAATCAATGGTGAAATCGATGTCTCTCTCTGGGGGCAGACCTGGAAGCACTTCGGGAAATACGTCAGGAAACTCATCTATAACTCTGGGAAATTGAACTGCCACTGCTACTGCCATCCGTAACACTGAGGAAGAAGGTTCTACTCTGCCTTAGAAAAATAAAAACTCTGGCTTACCAGAATACTAAAAATAATCTGGCCGATATGGCAATCTATTCTAGCATACTGGTCCCTCAACCAATCCATTCCTAGGACCACATCATAATCGGCCATCAGGAATTCTATCAACCTAGCGGGAAACTCTCTACCGCTAACTACGATTCGACCCGAGGAAAACACTCTATCTACTCCCACAAGACTATTACCAGTAAGTATATTGAGCCTTACTGATAATGACTCGGGCTCCAGTCCTATCCGTGTCGCGAATCGTACAGACATAAATGAATGTGATGCACCCGAATCAAATAATACTAATGCAGGAAAAGAGTTGATGAGAATGGTACCTGCCACCACCTCACCTGATGCCAACTCCTCCTCTACGGTCAAAGCCATCACCTGACCTTGCCCTCTGGGTGTTGGTCTCCTCTGCTGGAAACCTCTCTGGCGGTTCTGGATTTGAGACTGGGCCTGGACATACTGCTGTGGTCGCTGTGGCTGGAATGCCTGAGCCTGAGGCGGCAATGGCCTCGGAGGCTGGTACTACTGCTGTTGCACTGGTGCTGGTCCCCTCACCGAGGGACTAGTCTGGGCCGATGAGGATGAACCGACTCTCTGTGGGCAGTACCCTATCATGTGATCCGATGCTCCACAACCTAAACATAATCCTTGTGCTCGGCGACATTCTGATACTACATGCCCCGGCTTCCCACAATGAGCGAAGCCCATTGTGGAAGACTGCCTTCACTTCTGCTGCTGAGGGTACATCGGAGTCGAGTACTGAATCGACGTAACCGATGCTGCCCTCCTCAGAGCTCCAATGGTCAAGACCCTAGCTGCCGGGGCTGGGGCTGAGGACTGGGTTATCTGACCATGGGATCGCTTCCGTCCGCCAATTCTGTCTACAATCCTCTGTGAAGTATACTCATGCCTCTTCGCTGCTCGTAAGACGGCATCAAAAGTCTGATGCTCAAACTCCTCCACTGCTAGAGTGATCTCTAGGTGGAGTCCCTGCTGGAACCGCTGCGCTCGGTAGAACTCGGTTGCCACCAAAGTGGGAGCAAACCGACTAAATCTTGAAAACTCGGCCGCATATCCATCTACCGTCCTGCTCATCTGCCTGAGATTGGTGAATCTCGTCTGTAGGTCGTGCCGAGCTACAGCATCGAAGTACTTGATCTGAAACTTGTCACTGAATACCGCCCATAGAACAGGCGTCGCCAACCGAACTGCTATCATCGCCCACCAGGTGCGGGCTAGGTCCAATAACTGCAGGCGCACCACCGCTACCTTCTCTCCTTCTGGAGTCTTGGCTGCATCCAAGATGATCTCGATGTCCTGGAGCCATGCATCAGCTGCAATAGCGTCCTCACTACCGTCGAAGAAAGGAGGGTTCAAGCGTTTGAAACTGCTAGCCGTATTGTTCCCTTGGTAACCAACACGGCCCATGGCATCTTGTACTGTCTGGTGCAGGGCATCGCCCCGACGATCTTGAGATGCAAGCAATGTCCTGATGAGACCCACCAAGGTTCCATCGTCAGGCTCTACAGGCTGGACTGCCTGGACTGGTGGCTCTTGATCCCCAGTAGGCATGACTCTGGAGGCTACCCCTGAGTGCTGGGCTTGATCTCTAGGTTGCTGCTGGTCCACGGGAGGTGCCCCGCCTTGCCGATCGGTAAGACCAGGAACAATGCCGCTGAAGAAACGACATAAGGAACAATAAGGAAGAACCATGATAGATCAAGGATATAAGCATGTGATCAGATCAAGATTTCGGAAAGATTAGAAGACACGAGTAGAGATCAAGGACGAGTGCTGATTGAGACATCTATCCGGTAAAACCCTCACACATCTTGATTTATAAGACCTGTATAGGCCACCACTTAAACCGTGTCACGCCCCAGAACCAGATTACTGGAGAGCGGGGGACAGACACAGCCAGCTACGTACATTAAAGGAAATTCCCACCTCGTAATACGGTCACGGCTGTCTAGATGCATGAGGGTTTACTATAAGCCATTTGTCTCTTAGGGTCAAGAATAAGCATAGTGTCTCAATCTCAAGCAAACAAGTAAATATAACAAGATGGTAGATCATCAGACATACAAAGTAAGGCGTCCCAAACATTACATATTCAGATGATCATGAAGCTAGTCATAAAAAACACGAAGACTAGCAAGAGTTTAAGTCATATATAATCAATCCTAGGATTTGTCAATCATGTTACAGCACGTAGGCAGACAGGAATGTAAATTCAACACGAGCTAATACTTGCTCGGCGGCTAAACGCCTCAAAAGAATAATTTTACAATAGAGTAGGAGAGCAAAATAAAATCCACTTGTTGCCAGGGTTTCTTCTAGTGGTCACCATTTGGCAGGAAGGCTGGGAGATTCTCGGAAGGTGCTCCGAAATCTGGCCATACAAAACCAGCTGGGTCAGACCCCAGAAAGAGCAAGTGCCACAAATGAGGCTTCACTTAAGAACTAAAACTAGCATATTAGCACATAAGTCATGGATGAAATAACATAGGACATGAGTTAAAGAAAACAGGATGATAAACGATAAGATGACTAAAGGACTATTCCGGTAACCAAGTTACAACCCGTGAACCAAATAAGGACCGGGGTTATAACTCTTCACCTGAACGAAACTTTTAGTCTCTAACCAATTATCGATAGAGTAAAGCATATACAAGCATGTTCGGAGATAGCCATGTACTAGATCTAGACAAGACTAGACAAGATGGGACTCCATCCAACATTCACGGTCAAGCAAGAGTACGACTTGATAGTTAACTAGCTAGGGTTATCACAAGCCTAGTTACTAGCAAGATGCAATAAGATATTCCTACGGCCACAAGCCCTGCAGACTATCCAGGTTATCCAGACGCAAGGTTCATGTCAAAAGTTATCATGTCTTGTTAGGTGACTTGGATGCAACATATGACAGTGTGCATATTAATCGTTTTATGTAGTGCCCCACATAACAGTGAGCTAGAAATGTGTCCTACTCGTCGGCAGGCTACAAGTCTATCATGAAGGTACCCAGATAACAGGATTGCTTGTAGCCGAAATATCACTCTATATGAACTACTTGATCAATCTAGTCATTAACCTGGTCAGATTCAGCATGAATCCCTGATCGTGGTAACCAGGGATACAAGTCCTAGACATGATGCGAGACAAGACTGGTAGCTTATACAAGCGTATTCAATACAATCACCCATGGTGTCATGAGGGTTTACTAGCATGTCGTGATAGCCGTCGCAACAGCATTCAAGATTACATGTTAGACTTACTTATCAAGATTACTTGTCAAGAGTACGCCACGACGGGCCACTGTCAAGATTACTTATCATGTCAAGAGTGCGTTACGATGGACCACCATCAAGAATTACCATGTCAAGGTTGCTTGTCAAGAGTGCACCACGACGGGTCACCAATTCAGAGTTATTATGTCAAGTTACTTAATAAGAGTGCGCCTTAACAGGCCACTTTCAAAATTACTTATCATGTCAAGAGTGCGTCAAGATGGACCACCATCAAGATTGAGAGAAACATGCATAAAAATAGCTAGTAACATATTCTTGAAGCCAAGAAAAAGATCTACAACTTCTATGTTAGAAGTTGGGAGAGATTCGACCACAAATCAGCCAAATAGGACAAAAAATAACCAAAATAGGCATTATGCGGTCAAGGGTGGATGGGGTCTCATGCGGCAGTGGATGGGTACTCATCTATGTGGCTGGGGTCGATGGGGGACCCATCCATGCGGCTGGGGTCGATGGGGATCCATCCATGCGGCTGGGGTCGATGGGGACCCATCCATGCGGCTCGGTCGATGGGGACCCATCCATGCGGCTGGGGTCGATGGGGACCCATCCATGCGGCTGGGTCGATGGGGACCCATCCATGCGGCTGGATCGATGGGGACCCACCCATGCGGCTGGGTCGTTCGGGACCCATCCACGCGGCTGGGGTCGATGGGGACCCTTCCATGCGGCTGGGTCAATGTGGACCCTTCCATGCGGCTGGGTCGATGGGGACCATTCCATGCGGCTGGGTCGATATGGACCCTTCCATCTCTGAAAATCTGAGAAGGATGGCCATGGAACCCATAGCTTCCAAGCTCCATAAAACCTTCACCGTAAGTCCAAATTTGGACTTCCATAGATCAAAATGGGGTGGAATGAAATTCTTTACAACATGGAACAATCAAAACTTAAAAATAATAAAATTTGATAGATCAAAACCCAAAAAATCCGAAAATATAACAAGCTTAGATCTACAAGAAATAAACCATGGAAATTGAAAATGCTAAGTACTAAAGTGTCTTAAAATCTCGTGAGAAAGACAATGGAACAATAAAATGGAGTTCCTCCATGAAACAAGTTGCACTTGCCTAAGCCTCTCTTGGTAGGTGGAGAAGTTAAGAGGAAGAAGATGAAGAAATAAATGAAGAAGGAGAAGTAAATGAGGAGAGAGGGAGGGGCTGGTAGCTTTTAAAGGGAGGGGTCACATGTTGAACTAACCCAACCAAGCCAAACCAAAACCAAGCTATGCCAATATTAAACCAGTGCAAGATTAAACCAAGATTAGCTAGTTAAGACAAGTCACAATATGGTTCAGAATTCCGTACTGAAATACGTAAAACGAAAAACGGGGGTGACATCTTGTCTTCTACTTCTGAGTTGCTTCCGTACATAAACAACTGTTCCAACATGTTTGCACATCATAATTTATTTATTTTATTTTTTACATACATGGTTCTTCATTGCTTATAAGTACATTGATTTGCTGTCAATCCTTTGTTGATTTGATCGCCATATTAAGAAAATCTTGATAGAATTCATAATTTATGTACAGTAATGATCTCTCGGTACATGCTTAAATATTAGATATGGACGCATGTGATAATGACCGTAGAAATTCTCCATTATATTAAATATGCATGAATATGCTTATTGCTGGATATGTGATAATATGGAATGTCGGTTAGATTCCAATTACTCATGCTGATAGATATTTATTGTTACTCAATTTAGAGTGTTTTCCAATCTAAGTTGATCATTGGAGGACAAATTGGAATCAAATATAGACAATTTTATGTTTGGCATAAATTTAGTTTCCAATAAATTTATGTTCCAAGTCATATATTTGATGTAATCTATTAACGTATATATCTTCAGCAGATTATTTTAATATAATCTTTTTGGGTTATTTGAAGCAATCTATTGGTCCATATGATCTTCAGTAAAATATTACGTGAATTTTATTATGTTGACAATGCTTAGTTTAGTCAAATTAGGAATATTTGTTTGAAACATGCAAAGAGATTCACATGCTTATGATTATCTTATTTGAGTTGTAATATTTTAATTATGCATGTACATAAAGTTTTGGACATGATTCGGTTTTGTAAAATTTAGTCAACATTCAAAAAAAAATTTGGGTGCCTTTTGTGACTAGCAATAGTCATTTAATATTCTAAATAGATCCATTGAAACAAGATATCGCCAAAGTGACCTCTCTTGCATAGATAGTCTATGAGGGATGTTAGATATTTGTGTGTGTAAATTCATGAGAGTATTAGCCGGCCCAAAGGAAGGCTAATACTTGGCCGAATTGCACACATACTTGTGGTGATAAATGTGTGACAATTATACGGTTTACATGTGAATAATAATCCGATCCAAAGATAGGCTTACTATTTGACATGACTTATTGTCAACGTTTGATCATTACACCAAGAATACCACTTGCAGTTAATATCACTGTCCAAAGACTTGATATTAATGATGTACTAGGTATCTTGAGATGTGGTTCACCATTATTTGAATTTGTTTGACTATATTTTACGCTTTGGTTATTTGTTAGAGCATGTTTGTTTTTTGTTGCTTTGTTCCCTTTACAGTTAATATTGTTAAAATATCTGCTAATAAGATTTTAATTTTCATGTTTAATGGGATAAAATTTAAGGGCAAAAAGAAATGAATACAGTAGCTGCTAAGGGTCCAGATCAAAAAAAACAACAATATAAAACTAAGGGTTGTTCTTTTGTGATATGACAGGACACATAAGGAAGAAATGTACAAAGTACCACGCATGGCTTATAAAGAAAAGTATATTTCTAAATTTGATCTGTTCTGAGGTTAATTTAGATTTAGTACCAAGAAACTCATGGTAGTTAGATTCTGGTGGGACTACCCACATTAATGTTCTAGGCAAGGTTGCCTGAGTTACCGAAAGTCAATTGATGGTGAAAGATACATCTATGTGGGTGACGGCAATTCGGTAGAAGTGAAAACAATAGGACATTTTAGGTTATTTTAGGAACCGATTATTATTTGGATTTGATAGACACTTTTATTGTACCGTCTTTTAGACGAAATTCAGTTTCAGTTTCCTTAATGGACAAATCTGGTTATCATTGTTCATTTGGAAACAATAAGTTTAGTCTATCTTTAAATTTAAATATTATTGGTAATGGTTCCCTTAAGGTTTATGATAACCTATATTCAGTTGAAACTATTGTATCTTATAATAAAACCTTACAAGTGAAGTCATGTGGTACTAAACGCAAAATTAACAATTTTTTTTTTGGCCTCATTATGACATAAGCATTAGGTCACTTCTCTAGAAATAGAGTTGAACGATTTGTGTCTGATGAGATTTGGATTCCATTGACTTTATAGACTTTAATGTTTATATTGAATATGTAATGGAAAGACAGACCAAAGTTAAATTATAAGCAGCTACTTTATTGGTTATGCTACAGATCAAGGGGTTGATAATTATACAATCCCACACAAAAGAAATTTTTGAGACGAGATGTGAAATAGTTTTTGAGGATGTTGAGTTTGGGGGAGAAATAAAGTCAGGATCATTGTCTTTGAGAAGGAATCAATTACGATTCCTACTATCACTTTTGGCGATGTGCAGGATTCTATACCTGTCATGATTAAGAAGTGAATTCGGAGTCTCAATAAGACAATTTCGAATTACCTCTATAAGTCGTTATTGAGATACCTTAACAACGACAACGTAGTGGCACCACATTCAAGATAAGTTAATTATTCCTAAAGAACAAACTCAACAACCTCAAGAACCGGTAATATTAAGATGGTCCACCAGAGAAAGGAGATATATAATTTTGGATAACATTGTCATATTTTTCTAGGAACGTGAGGAAGACAGTGGATACTGGAAGATGATCTAATTAACTTTCGTCAGGCCATGTAAAGTTCCAGTTCTCAAGGATTGATACAATAAATAAGGAGTATAAGTCCATGCAAGATAATAAAGTTTAAGAACTTGTCCCATTTCCAAAAGGCATGAAATCCATTGGTTGCAAATGGACATTTAGAACCAAGAAGGATTCGAAGGGTCATGTGGAGAAGTATAAAGTATGTCTTGTAACTAGTGACTTTACTCAAAATTTTGGGATTGATTTTAAAGAGTTTTCTCTTCTGTATCTTTGAAAAACTCCTTTAAAATAATCATAGTACATGTTGCACATTTTGATCTTGAGTTACATCAAATGGATGTCAAAACGGTGTTTCTGAATGGTAACATTGATGAAACTATTTATATGGTGCAGCCAGAAAACTTTGTGTCGAAAGATCCAAATAATATAGTTAGCAAATTGATAAAATCTATTTATGGACTCAAGCAAGCTTCTCATCAGTGGTACTATAAATTTTACCAAGTTGTTACCTCGTTTGGTTTCGAGGTTAACATTGTTGAAGATTGTGTGTATCACAAATTCAGTGGGAGTAAAATTATTTTTTTTGGTTTTGCATGTTGATGACATACTGCTTGCCACAAATGATATAGGCATATTGCATGACACTAAGAAATTTCTATCAAATAACTTTGAGATGAAAGATCTTGGTGACGCCTCTTTTGTATTAGAAATTCAAATACACCGAGATCGTTCTCGAGGTATTCTTGGATTATCACAAAAGAGCTATATCGATAAAGTGCTTCAAAGATTTGGCATGCAGGAAGGCAAACCAGGTGACACCCCAGTCGCTAAAGGAGACAAGTTCAGTCTCAATCAGTGCCATAAAGAATAACCTTGAAATTAAGAAAATACAATAGATTTTTCCTTCATAATCAGTTGTAGGGAGTCTAATGTATGCTCAAGTATGTACGCGTCAGGATATTGCGTACATATTAGGATGTTAGGCAGATAATTAAGCAAATATGGATGGATCATTGGGTAGCAGCCAAACTACTTAAGTAATTAATAGAGAACAATAAATTATATGCTCTTTGTAGGAGATCGAATAATTCTTGAGATCATAAGGTATTCCGACTCCGATTTTGTTGGATACCAACATAGTAGGAGATCCACATCAGGTTATGCTGACTAATGGAGATATATTTTGGATGAGTGTCAAACATGCACTCATAATTTCTTCCACCATGGCAGCAAGGTTTATAACATGCTATGGGACATCTATTCAGGAAATATGGTTACGAAATTTTGTTATAAGGCTGCTCCTACAGTACGGTGTTGAAAGACCACTTAAATTATGGTGTGACAATAAATCAGCAGTAATGTATTCCAATAACAACAAAAACTTGTATAAGTCAATAATATTGACATAATGTTTCTAGTTGTGAAGGATAGAATTCGGAATGGTTAAAGTATCCATATAGCACATTATGACAAACTCTATTTTAGCGAATCCGCTCACAAAAGCATTATCACCCAGGGTCTTTCATGAGCATACTACTCATATGGGTGTTATCTCAATCAAGTATATAGCAATATAGTGGGAGTTTGTATTTTATGTATGTGGGTGCTATTTGGTTTGGACACATTTATGTATTAAAGTATTTTGGATATTTATCTGATCAGATATATGAAAATTCAGTTCATTCTATTTTCATTATGTTAAAGTATTGATCTCATTAAAGTTAAGGAGAACTAGTTGGAAATAGACATGTATTGATCACATTGCGTGTAATTTCTATGCTACCGATAAGCATCCGTTGACACCCCTAACGTCATCGTCGCCGGAGGAGAGATTGAAGTCATCAATGTCCGAAGCTCCGTCAATGGTGAGCGGCGATGGCAAATTCGGGAAGGGTAGCGGCGGTGGCTCCGCAAAATAGAGGAGAGGAAAGAGTACCAATGCTGCTCCGAGGGATGTTGCCAGATCTGTAAGCTCTGACTGGATGGGTGTGAGTTTTTGTCAGATCTATGAAGGAGGTAGAGGAAGATGGAGGAGGTGGAGATGTCTAGTTGCTTCCATAGCGTCGGACTTCTTGGCTTCAGGGAGTGGTGGTGACACAGCCTCTCTTGAAAGTTCAGAGAAAAAAGGAGAGTAGATATAAGGAGAGAGAGAGAGATAGAGAGAGAGAGAGAGAGAGAGAGGAGTAGATAAACGATTGTCTAGTATCTAAAATTCGATTAGCTATTTTTTTTATTAGCTATAGATAAGGAGAGAGATCTGGAAAGGAGTGTACATGGATTAGCTATTTATTATTTTTTAATTAATATTAAGTAACTATATGACAACTAAAATAGTCAATAATTAATAGGTAATTATGATAATTAATTTAATTATGGTAATTAATATATATTTTCGTCTAATTATGGTAGTTAATTTAATTATAATAGCTAATGTAATTTTTTGTTTCATTATGGTAATTAATTTAATTATTGATTACCATATATCCAACCCAAATATCCACTTTCAATGACCATCAAAACAACTGAACTCATTTTACTCCACTTTCAA
>JANAVB010042618.1:36145156-36331774 GCA_029216955.1 Iris pallida
GAGATCGGCGTCGCGACCTATGATATTTCCAGGAAACAGAACTTTCAGATGAGAGCTGTAGGACCGATTGTAGGAATGAGTTGTAAAGCGTAATACTCTAGAGGGGGGGTGAATAGAGTAGGCAGCGAAAATTAACTATTTAATAATGTTAGTAATAAGATCACAGATAATATATATATCACAGATATGTAAATGAAAAGTAGAGAGTAGAGAGCAAACGCAAACACAAGGATGTATACTGATTTCCCTCTGTTGAGGACTAGTCCAGTCGGTAGAACTCTTGCTACCAGTTGAATCCACTATGGAAAATCACCACAAGTTTTCTAATCTGACAATAATTAGAAACATGTCCATTCATACCACAATAATGACAGAAAGAATTAACATTAGTACTATGTACAGCAGTATGAGAATGTGCAGCAGTGTGATATGATGTACGTGGATACTTGTAATAGAAAGCATGGTTGTGTGAAGCTTTAGCTTTGCTTGCTTCCTTTCTAAAAGATCTGACATGTGTGACTTTGTGATGTGCTAAGTGTCCTGTGTTAGACTGAGTCGTAGGTTGTATTACCTGCTTCCCAAGTCTAATCTCTAACTTTTTAGAGTTAGCACAGATCTCATCATACTTAGCAGAAAGAGCATCAATTCTACATGAAGCAATAGAATACTTCTTCTTTTCTGATTCTAATTTCTCCTTAAGTTTAGCATTTTCTTGAGTGCTTTTCTCAATGCAATCAAGTGCCTCATGCAATCTAAACTTCAGTGTGGAAATCTCAGTAGAATTATCAGAAGTAGAAGTATCTCTAGCATCATTCAATAAGCAAGTAAGCTTTTCAATCTCACGCTTATAGGATCGAATATCCTTTCTAGCTTGCTTATATTTATCTAATACTTTCTTGTGTTCTTCTAACAGATCACTGAAAGCATCAGATAAATCATCATAAGAAAATTCACTCTCTCCAGAAAAAGAAATATTTTGTACCTCGTTAGATAATGCCATTGAGCATAAATTTGCAGCTTGATGAGGTCTCTCTTCTTCTTCATTATCTTCTTCTTCTTCTTCAGAAACGCTTGCTTCGCTTTCACACCATATGCCCGATGATCTTCCTTCATTTGATTGTTCGTAGTGACTCTCCTTTCTTGTTGTAGTACAATCTTCTTGGATGTGGTCTATCTTTTTGTAGTTTTTACATACAAGCTCTTCTTCGTATAAGGGATGATGCTGTACTTTAAATATAAATTTCGTCATACAAATATTTGCATCATTATGAAGATTATCCTTCTCTCTGGAGTTGCTAGCTTTGCTTTCATACCTGCACTCATAAGTAGCTTCAAGAACTTTCCAAATTTTATGAGATGTTGTGCAAGTAGAAATAAGATTGAATACATTTGTGTCTACAGCACAATAAAACATATGCATAGCTTTTGCATCAAGGCTAGCTAACTTCTTCTTTTCATCCGTGTAACTATAATAAGGCTTATTGATTATAGAGGATGTAAGAATAGAAGTAATAGTAGGCTTTTTGTAGCCGGTGACAACAATTGACCATAAGTCAAAATCTAGAGACTTCAAGTTGAAGCTCATCCGTGTCTTCCAATAGCTATAGTTTGTTCCATCAAATAGTGGGAGTCTATTTGAGGATTGCTCTCAGTTGTGAAGTACATACTTGACATATGTGATACTGTGATCTATGTAACAGCAGTTATAAATAAGAATATAATAGCAGTGTAACCTCACTTTACCTGTATAACCCGTTCTGATACCAATTGTAGGACCGATTGTAGGAACGAGTTGTAAAGCGTAATACTCTAGAGGAGGGATGAATAGAGTAGGCAGCGGAAATTAACTATTTAATAATGTTAGTAATAAGATCACAGATAATATATATATCACAGATATGTAAATAAAAAGTAGAGAGTAGAGAGCAAACGCAAACACAAGGATGTATACTGGTTTCCCTCTGTTGAGGACTAGTCCAGTCGGTAGAACTCTTGCTACCAGTTGAATCCACTATGAAAAATCACCACAAGTTTTCATCCGAAGATCTTGCAACTTCTACAACGCGAGCTTTGATCCGAAGTACTCGACCAACTTCAATTGTGAAGTGTATAACTTCAATCAAGCCTCCGATTACAACCACTCTGAAACTTCTAGACCGTACCGCACTGGCAAATCGACTAGAGGATTGTAACTGGCTTGGGATTTGAAAAAGATAGCTCAGAATAGTTTGGAAGAAGTAGTAGGCTGATAGAGAAGAGATATGAAAGTGAATTGGTGAGTTGAAATGATCGAAATCCTTCTCTATTTATAGTTTTTCCAAAGGCAGAATTCTGACAGAATTTGGGCAGAATTCGGACAGAACTCGATGAGAAAATCTCGGTGGAATCCGTAACTGCAGGAATACCAAGTTCAAAAAGCGACGTTCACTAACCGAACTCTGGCCGAACTCTAGCCGAATTCTGGCCGAACTCTGGCCGAATTCTGTCCGAGTTCTGTTGGAGTTCTGTCA
Organism: Iris pallida; assembly: GCA_029216955.1. Lineage (NCBI taxonomy): Eukaryota > Viridiplantae > Streptophyta > Magnoliopsida > Asparagales > Iridaceae > Iris > Iris pallida. The sequence goes on from JANAVB010042618.1 coordinate 36,147,667, forward strand.
GGGTTTTTGCAAATTGGTTTTGGGCTTTTTGAAAAGTCAAACAGTTAGGAAGTAGTTTGGGCTTTTGTAAGTGGGCTTGTTTTCAAAACGAAAGGGTATTTTGAAAACGTTTCTTGGGTAGCCTATTTGCCAGTACGATGCAGTTTACATCGTATTCCTAGACTCAATAAATATGTAAAATACATTGACAAAAATAGGAAAACCAAGAGCCCTTTGATGACGCCTTTCTTCAAAACTTGAACAGACTTGAAGACGCCTTTTTTTACTTGACGACAATCGTCCAAAGATAAACAGAGAAATCCTCTTGTATGACGCCGTCTTTGGCCCATCAATAATTCTCTATTGCATATGTCCTGGTTTGACAAAGCTTGATCATGCTTACTGCATGTCTACAAATACATGTTAGACAAACAAAACCAATATGATACAAGCATAGCAATATGTTATAGAACATTTATGACAATGCTAACATTAGGACAATACTAAGTTTAAGTATCAACATGATAGTGATTACATGAATATTAGTGACGTCATTATGTTAAACTTAATTGATTAGCCATATTCAAAAACATGATATAATCATTGGGCTAACAAGAGCTTCACTTATATGGACAATCAATGATTTTCTCGCATACGGCATGCTGTCGAGATGGAGTACTCACGGCACCATGTCTTGTCCGATATGCATGCAAAATAGTAAGGCATTATGCCTTAAGCATGGAGGAAAAACTTCTTCCTTTGATTGTCATCGTCAATTTCTGCCCGCGAGTCATCCTTGGAGAAAGAACAAGGACGCGTTCAGAGCTGGAAAACAAAAATTTTCTCATCCGCCTGCCAGATTGTCGGGATACGATATTTGGGAAGATGTAAAGGACTTGCCCACTGTAATAGAAGATCCATCGAACAATCGTGTCGATGGGTTCGGACAAACCCATAACTGGACCAAACGGAGTATCTTCTGGGACTTGCCTTATTGGAAAGATAATCTTATAAGGCATAATCTTGATGTTATGCATATCGAAAAGATTGTGTTCGATAATGTCTTCAATACCGTCATGGATATTAAAGGAAAGACGAAGGACAATCCAAAAGCAAGACAAGACATTGCCGAGATATACAAGCGTCCTTATCTGAACTTAATACAAAGGGGAGCTGGTGGAAAAATAACTAAGCTGATAGCACAATACACATTGAGTAAGGAAGATAGATTAATAATCTGCAAGTGGGTATCTATTTTAAGATTTATCGACGGCTATGTGTCGAATTTGTCTAGATGCGTTGATCTCAATGAACACAAGCTAAGGGAAATGAAGAGTCATGACTGCCATATGTTTATGGAAAGATTACTGCTCATTACTTTGAAAGAGTTTTTGCCTTCTAGTGTATGGGTTCCGTTGGCTGAACTATCAATATTCTTTAGGGATATTTGTTCAACTAAGTTGACTGTGCAACACATGGTTGAACTTGAGGAGAAGATTATCTTAAAAAATTTCAAGTTGGAGAAAATATTTCCTCCTGGCTTCTTCGACAGCATGGAGCATCTACTGATTCATCTAGCATACGAAGCCCGTGTCGGTGCATCTGTTCATTATCGATGGATGTACCCATTTGAAAGATACATAAAAATCGATATAATTTAAGTTGAATTTCAGTGGGTTTTAAAATTTATTCTTAATTCTCAAGATAATTTGTCTCTCTAGATACCTACACTATCTAGAGAAGAGAGTTGGCAACAAGGCTCATATAGAGGCTTCGATATGCGAAGCATATCTTATCGAAGAGGTGTCAAACTTCTGCTCTATTTATTTCGATACTCGTGTTAAGACAAATCGAAATAGACCTCAAAGGAATGACGAGGACGTTGATGATAGAGGTATATTCAATGTAAGGGGCAAGCCTATTGGGGCTAGTAAAAAATGGTGGTTGACTGACGACGAGTATGATGCCGCTCACCGATATGTCTTATTAAACTGTGACATACAAGAAGTGAAAGATTTGGAGAAGTAAGTCAGTACACTTGCACTCGTTATAATCTCGAATTTGATGAAGTAAGTGACTACACTTATATATTCTTATTTTCTCTAATAGTGTATTTAGAGATGAAGTCAAAATGAGGACACCCGATATTACCGATGAGGGACTTCAAAGAGAGGTTGATTGTACATTTCCGTCATGGTTTCGCAAATACGTAAGTAACTGAGATTATAATTGAGGTTGATTTTATATATTCTTATAAAATACATAAGTAACTGAGATTAGAAATATATAATCTAAAATATTTAAATTATAAATATTTGTTTACAGGTTTTATTGCCCGAATCAACACTCACTAATGAGAGTGTTCGTTATCTGGCATTGGGACCGAAGAAGCAAACAAAGACTTGGCCAGGCTATGTCGTTAATGGCTTCAGGTTTAAGGCAACTCAGGATGCTATAAATGTCGAATTTATCAATGACGGTATCAGTACCAAGGATTCCGGTGTTTGCATAAGAGACACCATCTATGACAACGAACCGGACTTTGACTATTATGGAGTGCTTCGGGATATTGTAGATTTACAATATACTGGCCCATATGATATGCATATTGTGATGTTCAAATGTGAGTGGTTCGATACGACACCAAATATCGGTTGGAGAATCGATAAACAATTTGGATTTGTCGATATAAATCATCGCAGGAGGTATAGAGGGTCCGATATATTTGTGATGGCAAATCAGGCTGTTCAAGTCTACTATACAAGCTACCCAAGGCGTCGTAGAGATCGATTTGACTGGTAGACAGTATGCAAGATTAAATCTAGAAATACATTCAACGTTGGAGACCCAGCATACCAAGAGGACCAGATCGAAAAGTCCCAATACTTGGGATAACACTCGGATACAATGGATGTTGAAGATACTATTGAGGAAAATAGAGGAAAGGAAGAGGTTGATACACAAGACTTAGCTGTCAACCAGGGGAGAAAGAGGCGTCTTGTCCCAAATATTAAGACAGAAGAAGAAGAAAAAAAAGAAGACGAATTTGATGGGGATGAGGATACAGATAAAATCGACGATGAAGATAAGGATGAGGAAAAGGATGAGGAGGAGGATGATGTTGAAGACGAGGTCGAGGATGAGAACGAAGACGATGATTAGGTTAAATATTGTTGTATATTAAAAACACTTCCAATTACATGAATTAAGTTTGACCTCATAAAAGCAATTACGTGAATTCATGTTTTTTCGTTCGATTATTTACTTATTGCAGATGGCACTCCTAGTCTTTTTCGTCGCGGCGACACTCGTCTCCCTACTGGTGGTATGTATATTTTAGTTTAGAATTTTATATTCATTTACACTTTTATATTGTTAATTATGTTTATGTGTTCTATTTACAGGTCATGATGGCTGGCCGTGGTCGTGGTGCTGGTGGTGGTCGTGGTGCTGGTGCTGGCGGTGGTGGTGGTCGTGGTCGTGGTCATAGTGGTGTTGGTGGTCGTGGTCGCATTCAATCTTCTCGGGATGTGACCCCATCCAGCGAGTCCGACCCGGAGGGTACCCCGGGCACAGACGCATTCCGCCGTCGATCGACCACTTCATCGAGGCATGAGTCTGGATCTGCTAGCGGATCCGTTCCGCTATCGTACCCACCAGCGGATCCACCAGTGGATCCTCCAGTTACTGCACAGTGGGCCCTAGAGTACCCCCATACTCGGTTCCATCCGGTTACTTGGGAGTACATGCGCGGACCCGCGGATCCTCCGACGGCACAGAGAGGCCGAGAGGCGAGTTCCGACGAGAGCTATGGCCCGCGGGGACCTCGTAAGTAAATTAAAGATAATTTATTAAATTTCTTTCATTTATTCAAGTTAATAATCCAGTCGTTTCTTCTTTGTAGGTTTTTTCGTTTAATGTTGCAAGGGCTCTTGGAGAAATTATCAGGGCTAACTTCCATGGTCCCTACCTCAACTTTTCGTCGGTACCCCCAAACTTGAAGTACGTCTGGCTCGACGAGTTGAGGGTATATATCTATATTTTCTGGTTAATTATTAGTTACTCTTTAATCAACCATTTTTTAAATTACGTGATAATTGAATTTGTATGTTAGACGACGTACTGGTGGCCCCCCATCGCGAGGACGCGATCCGCAGGACATACAAAACCGCTGCCTCGAAAAAGATACGGGATATGATTCATGACCTGAAAATGGGGCAGACGAGGTCGAATTGGATCCGGCAGGACTATTATGAGGACCTCTTAGATATGATGAATACTCCTGCGTACAAAGAGAAATCGAAGAAGGCGAAGGCGAACCGACGGGCCGCGGGGCTTCGTACGGGGGGATCAAGGCCCCACGCAGCGACGCTTACAGATCTGGTGAGATACCGTAAATTTATTTCACTATCGATTTAGGTATTATTAATATACAGAGTTAATTAAGTTCTACGAAAATTTCGTATGCAGACCCAACGGACGGTGAAGGAGGGAAGAGCGCCAGAATCGGTCACCATGCACGACGTGTTCCAGCATACACACAAGAGACGGAAGGACGGGAGCTTCGTTGACGAGAGGGCCAAGGATACTGATGTAAGTACTTACGTTTATGAGATTTACGTTAGAATTAAAAGTATTCGGACTATAACTTAGGTAAACTTAGGATTCACACTTAGCTTAGTGAAACATAGGATTTAGATTACAACTTAGGTAAATCTTATAATAAAAACACATTCATTTGATAGGCTGCGTATCGTGAGGCCCTTAGTCGGGCTCAGTTAACTGACACCGAGGATGTCGGTGAAACGACGCCCGCCCAGACGCCCTCTTCTTTGGTCGCTCGCAACGACTTGTTCGTAGATACCGTCGACGGCTTTAAGAAAGGACACATGTACGGAGTCGGCTCCCTAGGACCGTTGCACATGGCGACTCAGAGATTTCTACCGACACCGCCTCCTCCCGCGGCCCCGGCAGACGATGATGTTAGGTCATAGCTTACGCAGCTGCACGAGGCGGTATCGTCCTTGCGGGAGCAAATTGCCACGTATTTTTTGCCTCCGTCTGCTGCTGCCCGTCCGTCTGCTGCTGGTGTCAGTCCGTCTACTACTGGTGTCGGTCCTTCGACTGCTGCTTCCGGTCCTTCTTCCGTCGGGCATCTTTCTTTCAACCCTGCTGCCCCTCTGGTACCGCCTTCGACTGTGACGACACTCCTTGATCTCATGTCGCCAGATCAGCTACGTCGACTTTCGAGCATTGTCTTCGAAAGCTTGCCGCCGTACCTGGTAGAGCAGTATATTCGTCTGGCGTAGGAGGGATTACCACCACCGGACAATCGAACTCCTCCTTCTCCTCCTCCTTGAAGTATTGTATAAGAAAATTTGAAATATTTGTAGGAATTTTGGAACATTTGTGGGAGTTTCGGATTATAACGATGGATATTAGTTTATGATTTCAGGATAATTGGTGTCTATTTTATATTGGTTTGGTTTGGTCTTTGTGATTCTTGGATAATTGGTGTGCATTAAATTTGTATGTACATATTTGGTCTATGTGATTCTTGGATAATTGGTGTGCATTATATATTTGGTCTATGTGATTGTTGGATAATTGGTGTGCATTATATATTGGTTTGGTTTATGCATATTTGTGTGAACAGGGAAAGCTCTGCAATTTTTTTTTCAAAAATATGTCAGTTAGCGACGGACTAGTGACCGGTTAGCGACGGATGTTTCCAGTTTCCGACTGCTTTTCAACGAAATATCCGTCGCTAACTGGAGATTTGAAACTGTTTCCAGTTAGCGACGGATGGTCGACGGCCAGCCGATGGCATATCTTGCATGACGACGACCTGCCGACGGAATATTCGTCGGCAAGGTTCTGGTGGTATATAGCTGTACAGAACGTTAGCGACGGATATTCCGTCAGAAATCCATCGCCATGGTCGACGGATTCGCGTCAGGAAATCCGTCGCCAAGGTTCTGGAAATACCTAGTTCGACAGAATAGCGACGGAAAATCCGTCGCCAAGGTTCTGGAAATGCATAACATTTCCAGAACCATGGCGACGGATTATCCGCCACTAGTCAGTCGCTACGTCGACGGAAGAGAGACGGAATGGCGACGACATATCCGTCGCTATGGTTCTGGAAATGTCAAGCATTTCCAGATCATGGTCGACGGATTATCTGTTAGGATTCCATCGCTAATCCGTCCTTTATTAGCGACGGCGATCGACGGAATAGCGACGGAATGATGCCCTCTGATACACTGTTACGACGGTTTACCGACGAACTATTCGTCGCTAGCGTCTACACAGTTCAGTATTTAATACTTGAAATCGACGAAAGACCGTCGAAAAATCGTCGCTAAATCATCGTATTGTGACGACAAAAAGTCGTCGCTATTCCGTCGTTTGACGACTACTTAGCGATGGAGCTTTATTAACGACGAGCTGATTGCCGACGGATTATTTTGACCAAGATCCGTCAGTGATCGGTCGCTGTAATGCCCCAGAACCAGAGTACTGGAGAGCGGGGACGTACATAGCCAGCTACGTATATTGAAGTGCAACCCACCTCGCTATACGGTCACAGTTGTCTAGATACATGAGAGTTTAACTACAAGCCAACAGTCTCCTATGGTCATGAACAAGCCTATTGTCTCAATCTCAAGCAAGCTCCTCCGATATCTGGCTATACAAAACCAGCTGGGTCAGACCCCAGAAAGAGCAAGTGCCACAAAGGAGACTTCACTTAGGAACTAAAACCAGCATATCACAATAGAATATTAAAGATAATAAATAAAGAACTGATAATAATAGAGCTAACAATAGTAAACTGAGTACGAAGAAACCATTCAAGTAGCCAGGCCACAACCCTTAAACCAAACAAGGACCGGGGTTGCAGCCCTTCACCTAAATAGAAATCCGTCTCAAATACTATTGGTACAGTGAAGACAATAAACGAAGAGAGGACACATAACTGCTCCGGGAGCCAGGTTACAACCCTTAAACCAAACAAGGACCGGGATTGTAACCCTTCGCCTGAACAGAACTGGACCCCTGATCTTTATTGCTAAGGCCAGCATAATTAATCATGGTATTAAGGTAAGGTAAAACATGACGAACATGGCATGGGGTTGCAATAAGACAATAAACGAAGGGAGGACACAGAACTGCTCCGGGAGCCAGTTACAACCCTTAAACCAAATAAGGATCGGGGTTGTAACCCTTCGCCTGAACAAAACTGGACCCCCGATCGTTATTGTTAAGGCAAGCATCAATAATCATGTCATGTCATAATCTTGCACAGGATCAGGATAAGACTAAGCGGGAATAAACTCCATCCAATCAATCACGGCCAATCAAGAGTACGGCTTGATACTTTTAACTAACTAGGGTTATCACAGGCCTAGTTACTAGCAAGATGCAATGAGATTATCCCAACAGCCATAAGCCCTGCAGACCATCCAGGTTATCCGGGTCGAATGTCCGTTTATGAAGAATGCAACACGTGACTATGTGCTGGAAATGTGCCCTACTCGTCGGTAGGCTACAAGTCCACTTGAGCGCCCAGATAACGGGATTGCCTATAGTTGGGAAATCTCTTCATGATTACTGGATTATTCTAGTTATTAGTCTTAGTTGAATTCAGTAGGCACCCCTGACCGTGGTACTCAGGGATCCCCATCCTAGACATGATGCAAGACAGTACCAGTTTATTTGTACAAACACAATCGCCTACGGTGTCCAGACCTTTCATACTTGTCATGTCAGGCTAGCTGTCGTAACAGCATGTCGAGATATATCATGTCAGTTTACTTGTCAAGAGTGCGCCACAGCAGGCCACTATCGTGTTCTATTCTTACATTATCATGAATGAGAGAAACTTGCATAAAATAACTAGTAATATATTCTTGATGCCAAGGAAAAGATCTACAACTTTTACGTTAAGAGTTAGGAGAAATTCGAGCCACAATTCGGTCAATTAGGATATATAACAGTTAGAAATAGCCAAAATAGGCATTATGCGGCCTATTCTGCGACACCATATACGGCCAACTGCGACATATGTCTTATGCGGCTCATTCGCGACATCATATGTGGCCAACTGCGACATGTTGACAGATGAACATAGAAATGACCAAAAATGCTTTTGGCCATAACTTCCTCATCCGAAGTCGAAATCAAGCGAAACAAAAGCCAAAACCGCATAAAATTGAATTCTCTACAACATAGACCCAATAGTTTTCGAAAATAACCAAGTTTTAGAGATCAAAACTAAGAAAACTAAAAAGTTACAAACTTAGATCTACAAGAACCGATCCATCAAATCCAAAAATATAAAGTTCTAAAGAGGCTTAGAATCAAGTAAGGAAGAGAATGAAACAATAAAACTTGAGATCCATCATGAAGCAAGTTTGCACTTGCCTAGCTCTTTTCCCTGGTAGGTGGAAGAGTAATGGTGGAGAAGAAGAAGTGAAGGAGAAGAATAAATGAAGAGAGAGAGAGAGAGAGAGTTAGGTGGAAATATAAATGAGGGTGGTGGTGGTAGGTGGGGGTTCGATCCACCTAAAATCAAGTCAAGCCGAACCAGCAACAAGTTGAACCGAACCAAGATGAAAATATCAAAATAACCATACAGGAAAATACGCAATACGAGTCAAGAATACGTACACGTATGCCAAGATACGTAATACGAACCACAGACATTACAACTCTACCCACCTTAAAAGAATTCCGTCCTCAGAATTTAATCAAGAGGCTAGAATTGCAAGGAGAAGCTATACTAATCGTAAGCTATAACAAGCAGTCTATCATGCAGTCATTTATTCAAGCAAGGAATTGAAAGCATAAGGTATAAGGAAGACATTATACCTTACGAGTCAAACAGGTCAGGATATCGTGATCGGATATCATCCTCACGCTCCCACGTCGACTCACCCAAAGAGTGATGACCCCAAGCAACACGAACTAAACTAATAGTCTTGTTCTTGAGTACCTTCTCTCTCCGGTCCAATATAGACACGGGCCTCTCCTCATACGAAAGGTTGGTACCAACAACCAATTCCGAATGATCCAGGATGTGGCTCGGGTCCGGGATATACCGTCGTAGTTGGGATACATGGAATACGTCATGTACCTCACATAGCAATGGTGGAAGAGCGAGACGATAGGATACATCTCCTACTCTCTCCAGAATGTTAAATGGCCATATATACCTAGGACTAAGCTTTCCCCGTACGCCGAAACGTATGACTCCACGGTTAGGCAAAATCTTCAGGAATACATGGTCGCCGACAGAAAACTCAAGAGGGCGCCGATGAGAATCGGCCCAATGACGCTGGCGATCTTGGATAACTTGAAGATGATCTCTGACTCTCCTGACCACCTCAACGGTCTGAGCAATCATTTTTGGACCGAGCATCTGCCTCTCTCCGACATCGACCCATGCTAGCGGGGATCGGCACTTCCTACCATATAGTGCCTCGAACGGTGCCATCTGGATACTAGCTTAGAAACTGTTATTGTACGAGAACTCTACCAGGTGCAGGTGATGTTCCCACGATCCACCGAAGTCGAGCGTACAAGATCTCAACATATCTTCGAGAGTCTGGATCGTGCGTTCTGACTGGCCGTCAAGTTGAACCGAACTCTACCAGGTGCAGGTGATGTTCCCTCTATCCGAGGTGATACTGACTGGTACACCGTGCAATCTGACAACCTGTCGGAGATACATCTCCGCTATCTGAGCCGTCGACTCACCAACTCTGAACGGAAGAAAGTGAGCCACCTTCGTGAGCATGTCTATGACAACCCAAATAGCGTCTCTGCCAGCCGGGGATCTAGGAAATCCAATCACAAAATCTATGGTTATATGCTCCAATTTCTACTCTAGAATTGGCAATGGTTAAAGTAGTCCAGCTGGTCTTTGATGTTCAGCCTTAACTTGTTGGCAGACTAAACAACGAAAGACAAACCGGGCTATCTCCCTCTTCATGCCATTCCACCAAAAGTGCTGGCGGATATCACGGTACATCTTCGTGCCACCGAGATGAATGGAATACTGCAAACTGTGGGCCTCTGCCATGATCTCCTGTCTGATATCTCCACTGGATACACAAAGACGCTTACCATGTCGAAGTGTACCGTCTTCATGAATGCATAACTCTGGTCTTCGTCCCGCCTCACACTCTGCCAAGAGCCACTGAAGCTTGGAATCTGCCGACTGCGCCATCTGGATCCTCTCGACTATGTTGGACTGAACCTGCATGCTGGCCATCAATGCCACATTGGTAGGAAGGACAACCTCTATTCCCATCTTCTGAAGATCGGCTAATAACTCCGGTTACGCTGTGAGAAAATAAACTCCAGCTCTCCTGCTCAATGCATCTGGAACAACGTTGGCCTTCCTAGGATGATACTGCAAGTTGATGTCATAATCCACAAGCAGATCTAGCCATCTCCTCTAACGCATGTTGAGATCCTTCTGGGTGAACACATACTTCAGACTCTTGTGGTCGGTGAAAATCTCTACCCTATCTCCATACAAGTAGTGCCTCCAAAGCTTAAGTGCAAACACTACTGCTGCCAGCTCCAAGTCATGGGTTGGATAATTCCTCTCATGATCACGAAGTTGTCGTGACGTATAAGCTATTACCTTTCCATGATGCATCAGAACACATCCTAAACCTCTGCCCGAAGCATCACAATACACTGAGAATCCTCCAGTTCCATCTGGAAGCGTAAGAATAGGAGCCGTCATCAAGCCTCGCTTTAACCTCTCAAAAGAATCCTGGCACTCTACTGTCCAACCAAACTGCACATCCTTGTGGGTCAACTGGGTCAATGGAGCTGAAATTCGAGCAAAGTCTGAAACAAATTGCCGGTAGTAGCCGACCAAGCCAAGAAAACTGCGAATTTCTACCACTGTGCTAGGTACCGGCCACGTTTCAATGGCCACGATCTTCTGGGGATCTACCTCTACTCCTTCTCTGGTGATGATATGACCCAAGTACGAAATGCGATCGAGCCAGAACTCGCATTTACTGAACTTGGCATACAACTGGTGCTCTCTGAGAATCTGGAGGACGATTCTGAGATGCTGCCCATGCTCCGTCTCACTCTTGCTATAGACCAGGATGTCGTCTAGGAACACAATCATGAACTGATCCAAATAAGGCATAAAGATACGATACATGATGTCCATGAATACTGCCGGCGCATTGGTTGCTCCAAATGGCATCACAAGGAACTCCCAATGCCCATATCTCGATCTAAAAGCTATCTTCGAGATGTCATGCTCTCTGACTGATCTGATGGTATCCTGACCGCAAGTCGATCTTCGAGAATACTGTTGCCCCCTTGAGTTGATCAAACAAGTCATCTATCCTCGGGAGAGGGTATATGTTCTTGATTGTCACTGAGTTCAAGGTACGATAATCTACACATAATCTGGACGTACCATCCTTCTTTTTTACAAGAAGCATCGGGGCTCCCCAAGGCGATCCACTAGCACGAATGAATCCCTTGGTTCTGAGTTCTTCAATCATCTTGTACAATATCTCTAGCTCTGACGGCGCCATCATGTAGACTCTCTCTGACACTGGGGCTGTCCCGGGAATCAAGTCGGTGGTAAACTCGATCTTTCGCTCTGGCGGCATCCCTGGAAGCTCTTCTGGGAAAACATCTAGAAACTTTTTGACTATCCGAGGTAATTGTACTACTGCTACTGCCATCCGCAACACTGGAGGAGAAGGTTCAACTTCGTCTCGGGAGAAGAAAAACTCCGGCTCGCCTAGAATGCTAAAAATAACCCTGCCAATGTGGCAGTCTATCCTAGCATATTGGTCCCTCAACCAATCCATCCCTAAGACCACATCATAATCGGCCATCGGGAACTCTATCAACCTAGCGGGAAATTCTCTACCGCTAACTACGATCCGACATAAGGAAAATACTCTATCTACTCCCACAAGTCCGTTACCAGTAAGTATATTGAGCCTTACTGATAATGACTCGGGCTCTAGTCCTACCCATGTCGCGAATCGTGCAGACATAAATGAATGCGAGGCACCAGAATCAAATAATACTGAAGCTGGAAAGGTGTTGACGAGAATAGTACCTGCCACCACCTCACCTGGTGCTACTCCTTCTTCTCCCATGGTCAAGGCCAGCACTTGACCATGTCCTCTGGGTGTGGGTCCCCTCTGCTAAAAATTCCTCTGCCTCTCTGGATCAGGGCTTGGACTTGGGCATACTGCTGCAGTCTCTGCTGCTGGAATGCCTGGGCCTGTGTCGACAATGGCCTCGAGAACGGGTACTGCAGCTGCTGCTGCTGCTGGAATGGTGTTGGTCCTCTAACTGAAGGACTAGAGAAGGCCGATAAACTCCCCGTGTTCGGGCAGTTCCCAACCCTGTGGTCCGGGGCACCACAAACCAAGCACAAATCCTGTGCTCTGTGACACTCTGATACCACACGCCCTGGCTTCCCGCAGTGTGAACATCCCACTGCAGAAGACTGCTTCTTCTTCTGCTGCTGAGGGTGCGTCGGGGTAGAATGCTGAACCGACGTCACTGAGACCGCCCGCCTCGGAGCTCCAATGGTCAAAGCCCTGGCTGTCATGGCTGGCGCTCACGACTGATTCATCTGGCCGTGAGATCGCTTCCGACCTCCGGTCCTATCCACGATCCTCTGGGAGGTATACTCATGCCTCCGGGCTGCTCTCAACATTGTATCAAAAGTCTGATGCTCAAACTGCTCCACCGCCAATAAAAGCTCCAGGTGGAGCCCCTGCTGGAACCGCTGGGCTCTATCGAACTCGATCGCCACCAAGGTGGGAGCAAACCGACAAAGCCTGGAGAACTCGACCGTATATCTATCGACCGTCCTGCCCATCTGCTTCAGATTGGTGAACCTCGTCTGTAGATCATACCGAGCTACAGCATCAAAATACTTGGTCTGGAATCTCTCCCTGAATACTGCCCATGAAATAGGGGCCACTAATCCATCGGCCTGCGCTGTCCACCAGCTGCGGGCAAGATCCAATAACTGCAGGCGCACCACGGCCACCTTCTCGTTCTCTGGAGTCCTGGCTGCTTCTAGAATCACCTCTGTGTTCTTAAGCCATGCATCTACAGCGATCGCATCTTCACTGTCGTCGAAGAAGGGAGGGTTCAAGCGCTTGAAGTTGTTGGTCACGCTATTACCCTGATGACCTCCTCTGGTCAAAGCATCTACCACCACCTGGTGTAAGGCATCTCTGTGACGATCCTGGGAAGCTAATAGGACCTGATGAGACCCACCAAAGTGCCATCATCAGGCTCTACAGGCTGGACGGGCTGAATTGGTGGTTCTCCTCCGGTAGGCACGACTCTGGAGGCTACTCCCGAATGCTGGGCTTGATCTCCAGGTTGCGGCTGGTCTACGGAAGGAGCTATGCCTTGCTGATCGGCAGGTCCAGGAACAATGCTGCTGAAGAAAACAACATAGGGAACAATAAGGAAGGACCAGGGCAGATCAACGATACAAGCATGGGATCAGGTCAAGATTCTCAGGGATTTGAAGATACGAGCAGAGATCAAGGGCGAATACTGATTGAGACATCTATTTGGTAAACCCTCACATATCTTGATTTACAAGACCTGCATGGGCCACCACTAAAACCATGTAATGCCCCAGAACCAGAGTACTAGAGAGCGGAGACGTACATAGCCAGCTACGTATATTGAAGTGCAACCCACCTCGCTATACGGTTACGGCTGTCTAGATACATGAGAGTTTAACTACAAGCCAACAGTCTTCTTTGGTCGTGAACAAGCCTATTATCTCGATCTAAAGCAAGCATTAATAGTTACAAGATGTCAGAGCACCAAATATATAACAGCAAGGCGTCCCATACATTATATATTGGATGATCATGAAGCTAGTCGTTACAAAATGTCAGGACTAGCAAGAGTTTAGTCATACATGATCATCCCTAGGATCTGTCAATCATGTTACAGCCCGTAGGCAGACAGCAAGTAAAGGTGCAATCGAGCTAACACGTGCCTGTCGGCTAAACGCCTCAAAAGAATAATTTTACAATAAAGTGGGAGGACAAAAAAAGAAATCCACTCCTTTCCAGAGTTATGCCTGGTGGTCACCATCTGGCTGGAAGGTAGGTAGATCCTCTGGAGCTGCTCCGATATCTGGCCATACAAAACCAGCTGGGTCAGACCCCAGAAAGAGCAAGTGCCACAAAGGAGGCTTCACTTAGGAACTAAAACCAGCATATCACAATAGAATACTAAAGATAATAAATAAAAAACTGATAATAATAGAGATAACAACAGTAAACTGAGTACGTAGAAACCATTCAAGTAGCCAGGCCACAACCCTTAAACCAAACAAGGACCGGGGTTGCAGCCCTTCACCTGAATAGAAACCCGTCTCAAATACTATTGGTACAGTGAAGACAATAAACGAAGAGAGGACACAGAACTGCTCCGGGTGCCAGGTTACAACCCTTAAACCAAACAAGGACCGGGGTTGTAACCCTTCGCCTGAACAGAACTGGACTCCTGATCTTTATTGCTAAGGCCAGCATAATTAATCATGGTATTAAGGCAAGATAAAACATGACGAACATGGCATGGGGTTGCAATAAGACAATAAACGAAGAGAGGACACAGAACTGCTCCGGGAGCCAGGTTACAACCCTTAAACCAAAAAAGGACCGGGGTTGTAACCCTTCGCCTGAACAGAATTGGACCCCCGATCGTTATTATTAAGGCAAGCATCAATAATCATGTCATGTCATAATCTTGTACTGGATCAGGATAAGACTAAGCGGGAATAAACTCCATCCAATCAATCACGGCCAATCAAGAGTACGGCTTGATACTTTTAACTAACTAGGGTTATCACAGGCCTAGTTACTAGCAAGATGCAATGAGATTATCCCAACAGCAACAAGCCCTGCAGGCCATCCAGGTTATCTGGGTCGAATGTCCGTTTATGAAGAATGTAACACGTGACTGTGTGCTGGAAATATGTCCTACTCGTCGGTAGGCTACAAGTCCACTCGAGCGCCCAGATAACGGAATTTTCTATAGCTGGAAAATCTCTTCATGACTACTGGATTATTCTAATTATTAGACTTAGTTGAATTTAGTAGGTACCCCTGACCGTGGTACTCAGGGATCCCCATCCTAGACATGATGCAAGATAGTACCAGTTTATTTGTACAAACACAATCGCCCACGGTGTCCAGACCTTTCAAACTTGTCAAGTCAGGCTAGTTGTCGTAACAGCTTGTCGAGATATATCATGTCAGTTTACTTGTAAAGAGTGCGCCACAGCAGGCCACTATCGTGTTCTATTCTTACATTATCATGAATGAGAGAAACTTGCATAAAATAACTAGTGACATATTCTTGATGCCAAGGAAAAGATCTACAACTTTCACGTTGGGAGTTGGGAGAAATTCGAGCCACAATTCGGTCAATTAGGACATATAACAGTTAGAAATAGCCAAAATAGGCATTATGCGGCCTATTCTGCGACACCATATGCGACCAACTGCGACATGTGCCTTATGGGGCTCATTCACGATATCATATGCGGCCAACTGCGACATGTTGACAGATGAACATAGAAATGACCAAAAATGCTTTTGGCCATAACTTCCTCATCCAAAGTCGAAATCAAGCGAAACAAAAGCCAAAACTGCATGAAATTGAATTCTCTACAACATAGAACCAATAGTTTTCGAAAATAACCAAGTTTTAGAGATCAAAACTAAGAAAACCAAAAAGTTACAAACTTAGATCTACAAGAACCGATCCATCAAATCCAAAAATGTCAAGTTCTAAAGAGGCTTAGAATCAAGTAAGGAAGAGAATGGAACAATAAAACTTGAGATCCATCATGAAGCAAGTTTGCACTTGCCTAGATCTCTTCCTTGGTAGGTGGAAGAGTAATAGTGGAGAAGAAGAAGTGAAGGAGAAGAATAAATGAAGAGAGAGAGAGAGTTAGGTGGAAATATAAATGAGGGTGGTGGTGGTAGGTGGGGGTTCGGTCCACCTAAAATCAAGTCAAGCCGATCCAGCAACAAGTTGAACCGAACCAAGAAGAAAATATCAAAATAACCATGCAGGAAAATACGCAATACGAGTCAAGAATACGTACACGTATGCCAAGATACGTAATACGAACCACAGGCATTACAGTCGCTAATACTGATTGTCGACGGATGGGCGACGAATATGGCCGTCGCTAAATCGACATATTTTGGTAGTGATAATTAAGGGGCCACACATGTAAAATTAATTGTGTTTAGGCTATCTAAATAATTAAGCCAAATTAAAGTAGTCTATTTGGAAATTGGCTTAAGGGTATAATTGTCATGAAATTAATGTGTAGATATCGGAGATAATTCTAATTTGATGAGGGGCCAAATTAGAAATGTCAAAACATATAAATATATGTATTCATTAGGGTTATGATCCCCAACTCATACGGCCACCAAGAGACGGTTTTCTCTATTCTCTTCTGTATCCCCATCAACAAAGAGAGGAACAAAGATTTTATCTTTGTTATTAAGGGCCGTAGCAGGTTGGAAGATCAAATTCGTCAAAGAGAAACGTCTGCTTCAAGATCCGTCAAGCAAAGACAATGGATTCAGGTACGCTTCCATAATTTATTTTTTGGTGTTCATCTCATGAATCAACTGGCTTTAATTTCTAACAGTCCATATTATTCTCTCTTGAATTGTGGGGGCTCCCTATAGAGAGAAAGAGTCACAATCCATGTATTCTGGGGTCTCCCTAAAGAGATAAAAGAGTCACATTCCATATATTGGAATACGACCACTACTACACTACTACATCAATTTGATATTTGCTAGGTATTTAAAGATATTAACCTTTTGCAATGGATTTAAATTGGGAAAATTTTAATTAAGCAACCTTTTCAATTCCTTCTCTCTTTTTTTTTCTTCTTTCACGTGAAGAAGAGTCAAAAGCATTCACATGAAACAAACGAGAGGTCTAATAAAAACATTAGGAACTCAACTTCTTTAATTTTAAGGGAAGTCAAGAACTAATCAGTCAGGTTTCTCTCTCAACAACCAGCTTCAATAAATTACTTTAGCTAAACCCAAAATAGCTGGTTACATGCAGGATTAACTAATTTTCTATAAATCCACCAAAAATTAATCATGTTTCAGAAGGCATTTGTGCGGGAGAATATATTCTTAGTGGGGTCTAAGACTACCAATTGAAGCCATATATCCGTTAGGAAAGGCAAAAGTGAGCTTAATGTAACAAATACTAATTCCATCACATTGAAAAATCTGACTCGCTTCACAGCACAGTAATATTAGTTCAAGAACAATAACTAAAGAAATTTGATTGAAGGGAGTACGGAGCAGACGTTTCATTAACAATTTGAAAGACCTGCAGTCAACAGCATTGAGTTCATCATCTCTGTTAACGTTCTGTTCTTCCTTTCTGCAACACCATTTGATCGAGGGGAGTACGGAGCAGACGTCTCATTAACAATTTTATGTTCTCTGCAGAATGATGCGAATTCATGAGACCTATACTCTCCACCTCGATCACTTCTGAGTAGTTATAGATCGGTTTAACGTTCAGCTTCAGCCCTGAAGTCTCTGAACTATTCGAATGCTGCATCCTTCTACTTGAGAAGTCATGCGAACATGCACTTCAAGAAACACTTCGAACCGGCCTATGTGGAGAATTGATAAAAGTCACAGATTTCTGAGCGTATTAACTCCAGATGATCAGTACTTTAGTTCAATCGTCTGAGCAGCTTTCCGACAGTCTTGTTTCTATACAGACCTTAAATCCCTCCACCTCCTTACCCCCACATTCTGATGATAAGGTCCCGGTAGGACGGCTTGAGTCTGCTTCAATCATAGAACAACTCTCAGTCCATTCAATGAAGTAACTTCATCTCCAGCAGCAGAAGTTCGAACATCCCTTCAGCACCGAACATCTTTTCGAAGCATGTTCTTCGTCAAAAAATTACCATATGGCTAGTACGAATGTCCATCTTTCAAGTCTGTATCAAATAACAGACTTCTTGAGATCAGATCTTCGAAAATCTCTGGTACGTGTAACACGCATTCCAGTGTCCTTGTTGGTGGTTCATAACCATTGTCTCGATCTTCGAATATTTTGCTAGGTACATGTTCGCCATCAAGATCTTCGTCATAACACGACTCGTCCTTGGTGAACAGCTCATTCGAGAGCACACGTGGTCAGATGCACTAGTGTCAGACCACTAGTCAGCTACCACGCTAGATAACTCAACATGTGCAACAATAGCAACCAAGTTAAGTAATCAAAATAAACAAGTTTAGCCATACCTGCTATTTTGGTTTTGGCTTGGCCCTGCAATCCTTCTTGAAGTGACCCTTCTTGCCACAATTGAAGCAAGCACCATCGCCCTTAGGTCTTTGGCTTGAATTGAGCTGACTTCACCTACAGCTGGTGAGAGTTCTTAGCTCGTATTCAACATGAATCCAGTGCAAAAGGCGTTCAAGATCCACCTCCATTTTTTTGCGGTGCAAGTCCGCAATGAAATTGCTCCACCTAGGTGGGAGCTTGGCGACAATGCCCCCGACGACAAAATACTCCCACATGGCACACACTTGTGCCCCATTACACCTCATGTGCACACCTCAACACAAGCAATGCCTTATATTGAGATACTTATCATTTGGTGTAGTCGATGTGGGACTATCTTTTATAGTTTAAAGGCAAAAACACCGACACAGGCATTACTAATTTCCTACAAATCCACCAAAAATTAATGATGTTTCCAGAAGGCATTTGTGTGGGAGAATATATTCTTAGTGGGGTCTAAGACTACCAATTGAAGCCATAGATCCATTAGGAAAGGCAAAAGTGAGCTCAATGTGACAAATACTAAGCCCATCACATTGAGAAATCTGACTCGCTTCACAGCACAGTAATATTATTAGGTCAAGCACAATAATTAAAGAAAGTGAGAGGAACAAAAAGTAGATAATTAATGATGTTGATGTCGACCACAAAACATTTATTCAGCAACAAGCAAGCAACAGCTAACATGGCTAGCTATCCCCCCAAAATGCCAATTATCGATCATGACCTTAATCCAGAAATATCTAGGCGGGGCATGCAAGCAAACATTCATGCATGCATGAATGTGTCATATTGTAAATAATATATCACTCTTATGTGACAAATTAGGTGCCTCTGGCAAGCATTTCTTGATCTTGATATTGTTCCTTCAGTGCAATCTGTCCCTGAGCATGCAGCTCCTGGTAGAACCTCTTGATGAACTCCTCGGCGCGGTTGTCCACCTCGCCACCGACTCCGTCGTCGTCCCCGTCCTCCGCGAACAACGGCGAGGGGATGATCGGGGTGTACCTCTGATCCCCGTGGGCGAGATCGCCTACAGTAGCCGCCGGCAATGCAGCAGCAGCAGCAGCCGCGCAACTGCTGCTTTGGGCCGGCTTGTACTCGATCCTCGGGACGAGCACAACGCCCAAGGGGCCCGCCGGCGCCTTGTCGGGCCGCTCGTCGACCGCGCTGGCCCCCATGCAGGGGAAGTAACTGTGCTTCCGCTTGGAATAGTTCGCGCGGAAGGAGGCGGGGTTGTTGGGGCTGTTGGCGCAGGAGAACTCGTACTCGTGCAGGCCGAAGCTCGGCGTGGAAGCAGCGGCGCCGGACGAGCGCGGGTGGTGGAACGCGAGGCTCTTGCCGAGGCTCTTCCCCATCACCTTCCCCCTCTGCATCATCAGGTTCATGTCCATGATCAGCTTCCGCTTCGACATGGGGCCCTTCCTCATCGTGAAGAAGGCCACCCTCAGGATGTTCCATAGCTTCTTGCAAGCACTAGGACTAGAATGCAACTCCATGTCGACTATGTACGTAATTATTTAGAATATATATGGGTGTTATAGTTCAATAAATTAACCATGAATTAGAGAAGAGGAGAGAAGAGAAGAGGATGAGACGAACTTGGAGATGGAGTGGAGGAGGGATATTTATAGATGAAAGTGGGCAACGAGAGCATTGCTCAAAGGAAAAGAAGGAAAAAAAGAAAAAGAAAAAGAAAAAGAAAAAAGAATGCTTAGTGGAGAAGAGAAGAGAAGAAGAGGTTGGTACTCGGTAGGGACAATGCCACGACTCTTTCTTCTTGTTGTTACATATAATTTGTAGGATTAGTATTATGTCACACCTGCTACTTATGGTCTACTCAAGTCAAGGCTTCACAAAAGTATTGTAGTGAAGAAAATTGGGACAATAATATAGGGGTTGGATGTGGATTAGGAGAGCATGGGGGTGTTCACGACAGCTAATGGACGTACAATAGTAATTAGGACGTCGACACTGGAGCTGCTTTCTTGTCTTTTTGGAACACGTAGTATTCAATTTGAGTAATGCTATTCATACCTCTAAATTGTTCTTCCAAATCATCCTTTCTTATGTGACATGTTAAATAATATATGTGTCATCTGACATGACAGATGACATGACAAATTTTAATCTAAAAAGTTAATTATCCAATTTTTTTCATGTTAATCCATAAAGTTAATGTTCGGAGTACTAAAGGACAACATAGTCGACTTATACGAAAGTTGTAAGGAGTGGTTAAGAGTGCTGCTAGTAATGCGTTGGTGATGTACTGCATTGTAGGGTGTTTGGCATATAAATCAAAACTTCCACCGTTTTAGAAAGAAAAATGCTATGCTTACAACCATTATAGGTTTGTAAGCTTTACAACTTCCTACGTGGCATCCTTGGTTGGGAGAGGGGGGACCGAGTGGGATCTGGTGGGACCGTGTTAGTAGAGAGGGGTGTGGGATGTAAGAGAGTTGTAAAAGTTTGGTAGTAAACTTAGCATTATTGGTTTGAAAATTAATACAAATCCGCACACGCACTAATAGCAACAAACATTTTCGTCACTAATATGACGTATTAGCAATAATAGCAACGGAACAATGATCAAATATTTTCGTCGCTAGTCTATGTGTTGTTATTTAATTTTCGTCGTTGATACATCAATGTTTCGACTAACCAATGACAAAAATAGTGACAAAATAACGACATATATATACATCGCTACTAGCAACATAAATAGCAATTGACTATGATACTCTGTGTATCAGACGATAATTGTATCATAATAGCAACAAACTTAGTCGTTGATCCATCGCTAGTCGTCGCTAGGTAGTCGATGATCCGTTGTTAACTAATTTTTTTTAAGTTTTTTGTCGTTGATCAATTGATGGTCTGTCTTCCATCGTTGCTGAGAAGTTGTATTTCCGTTGTTAACTTGGTTATTTTTTCCAGAATCAAATATTTACTTTTACAAACAACATGTAACACAAAAAAAAATATGAAAACACTATCCAAACATCCATATCCGCACACATATCCACATACCGATCCAACATAGATCCATATATATGATCCAACACAGATCTATATCCAACACAAATCTATATCCGCACGCACGCGCGCGCGCGCACGCACACACACACACACACACACACACACACACACACACACACACATATATATGGCCTCACTCCCATCCCGAAGTCCCGCACCTACACTTGTATCGCACCGCACCCGTATCTGGCATGCACTCACATTTATTCTCCCGCCGAAAATTAAACGTGTTTTTCCTGTTGCAAGAACCTGCAACTTTTTGGGAGGATATGCCTCACTCTAACCATTTGAGCTAGAGGTCCTAAGCTATATATATTTTTTTTCCTAAGCTATATATATATATATATATATATATATATATATATATATATATATATATATATATATATATATATTTTTTTTTTTTTTTTTTTTTTTTTTTGAAGCAATGGGCAATTGTGGCGAACTCGCCTCCACTAGGGCTCGAACTCCGACCACTTGGGCCGCATGCATCTCTCTTAACCATATATATATATATATATATATATATATATATATATCTTTTTCATATCTCCATGCATAATATACATAACAATAGTCTAACAACAATATTAATATTTATATCCAAACCGTACTATAATAATACACCACTAAAATTAATGCAAGTAGCGATGGATGCGAGGTCAATACCATGAATAGTCATGTAAACCTCTCATCATGAATGCGAGGTCAATACCATGAATAGTTGTCACCCTCACTTTTCCAAGATAGGAATAAAATGGTAATTTTCCATTTTAAAATATTTTGGTAATTTTATTTCATGAATATTAATATTTAATGATTATAGGAGTCGGGTTCGAATTTCATCGCATTCCGACTTAATTCGGGACTCCGGGAAATTTCGACTTAAGTTGTGTTTAACACATTAATTAGCCATGGTCCACCAAACTTAACAATTAGGTCTAGAAGTTTGGACTAATCCCATATGAGTGTTTAGGCTAATTATGATTTTTAATTGGTCTAAACTAACCCCCAAAACCCAATTAGGAAGTTAACTTAGCTAGAAAGTAAAGGGAGGGGCAAACTTGTAATTAGCAAGTGGCCCCAAACCCTTGCTTATAGGGCCGGCCACCCTCGTCCCTCTTTCTTTCTTCCCACTTCAAAATTTCTACATCTTCTTCTTCTCCAAGTCTTCTTCTCAAGAGCTAGAATAGAAATTCCTTAGGAATCATCTCCAAACACTACAAGAAAATTACCCTTTTACGACATGAAAATTAAGGCATGCCTAAATTTGTATGCTGTAAATGATTTTTAACGACATGCAACTAAGAGAATGCCTTAAAGTTATCCAGAATAAACTTTATAATATTATTTATGGCGTACAATAAATGCCTTAATTGCTACACAAAAGAAGGCATACAGGTAATGTCGTAAATTCTAATTGAAAACTATTTATGACGTGCATTGAACGCCTTAATTGGTATACAAAATAAGGCATTCATTGAATGTCGTAGAACCGAAAAAAGAGGGGGGAAATTTTTCACTTTTCCTTTGTTCCCCGCCCCATGTTTGCATACATTATATGTTTCCCTCCCCACGAAATTTTTTCAGCCCTTTCCCACCAATTTTTTTTTTCCCTTTTCCTCCCTTCTCTACGCGGGTCTCCTTCATCCGAGCCTCTCCGTCTTCCCCCTCTCGACAACAGTAGGTCCCTGCGCGCCTCTCCTTCTATCTGGTTCGTCATCCACAACCCGCGCCTCTCCGTCTTCCCCTCTTCTTCTTCTTCCTCCTCTTTCGATTTTCCTTTTTATTTGTTAGATCATAGCAAGAGTATGGACAGGATTGCAAATTTGTAAGCACAATTCTTGTTCCCCAACCTAATTTTCCCTTTTTTAGGGTTTTTCTTTCCCAAATTTCGTTAGGGTTTATGATGCATAGTTCATAATGATTTGATTTTAATATAAGTTTTTACCTATAGTTCTTCTTAGGGTTTTTAGGTTTTAAAAATCAGTTAATAAAAGTTAAGGTTTTTACCTATTGTAACTTCTTTCAAACATGGTGGATTTGATATTTTCTTTTGACAATTCTTTTGAGAGCTTTATCAATCTGTCAGACTATGATCATTAGTTTATGAGATCTCATAAATTTTCGCTTTGAGCAACGATGAGTTTGATCATCCCAGTAGATCTCTAGAAAAAATTATTTTTATATAACAGATATGTACGATGCTCCTTAGCAATTTACACTGCTTGAAATCCTTTGGGTGGTCCATTTTGCTTATATAGCTTCATTAGTTATGTTGTTTTTTGATAACCAAATTTTGCAGGTTCATTTATTCTTAGACTTGTATGAAATTTCGTCAACATTAATCTCAAGGTAGGCCCTTAATACTCATAAAGTTGCAAGAATCGCTTGTCACAACAACGGTGGTAGAAGTTTGTTTAAGTGCCGTAAACATAAGCTTGAGAAATTTGACGGTGAAAAATACAATAACTAGAAAAGGAAAACCAGCCTCAAACTTTAACTCGCGAATGTGGAATATGTGCTAACAAAATCATAATCTGCAATCTCATAAACTAATGAGTAGATCTCATACATCCATATTGAACTGTCAATTTAGAACTGCCAATTCTTTTGAGAGCTTTATCTGTCAGACTATGATCATATTTTTTTTTCTATATTGCTTGTCGTTTATTGGTATGAAACTTTATCAACCAAATAGAAATCCTTGTCCAACCATTACCCTTTTTTTTCTGTCTCTGTGAATGCTGGTATTTCTTTCTGCATTATTTATTCACAATGTTTATCTTTTATTTTTTCCCGTGAAATTGATTGTCAATCTTTTTGTTTTTCAGGAAAGACTCCCAAGCACATTGAGCAACCTGAAAATATACTCTGTGGTATGCTTGATGATAGATGGAATGTTATTACTAGTAATAGAAGCCTTTTATATATTACTAGTTCCAATAACTGTAATTGATCTTTTTATGGCTGTTGATCTTTTGTTCTATTATGGATTAACGCCTGACATCAATTTTCTTAGTCTATTGTTTCAAGGAACACGATCTTCAACTGTAAGTACCTAAACTCAGGCCCTATAGGAAGATGTCTAATAGTAGTATTAAGAGGAGACTAAAAAATATTGCACATTTATGCATGATATTTGCAAAGAAATAACATTGTAGTTTGTTTCCTTGATTTTTTTTCCTTTGATCAGTCAATATTTCAGTTGAAACCAACCACCGGTTGCTTTAACATAAATTTTCAGCTTGTTCATCCAAGCTATTAAGATTTTTGAAAAGTAAGGGACTAACAACAGTTATAAGTGAAACATTACCTACATTGTTGCATTGTCCAATCTTCCTTTACTTCTTGATTCAGTCCCTTGGTAGATCAGTTCCTTTAGTGTTCAGTACCATTGGCCTACAGTACATAAATATATCAGTCCAGTCATCTTAATTCAGTCCAAATTGTTGGTCCCTTTGCACAATGTATCAGTCCATACAAATGTCAGTCCCATATTTGAAAATTCAGTCATTGTAAACCTATGATTAAACCATTTGGTATTAATTATGTCCCCAGAATATACATGTTCTGTCCAAACATATTGTAATAAAGTATCAGTCCCAGCTAACCTTAGTTCAGTCTCTACTGAACATTAAGTTCAGTCACCCATATATGATAAGTCCTACTTGTTCAAAGGTTCAGTCCTTTGAAGGCAATTGTTCAGTCCTTGTCTTGCAAGTTCAATCCTTGATCTAATAATATTCAGTCCAAGATATCATTTATTTCAGTCCAAGAGATCATTTGTTCAATCCTTGACCTAATAATATTCAGTCCAAGAAAAATATTTCATATATTTAGGCATAATTTCATGTATTATTTGTTATTTATAGTGCTTTGAATGGAATAGTATTAACATCGATGGGTGTTGTGAATTTATAAATATACAACTTTGGCAAATGAATTGGTTACACTGGGTCAATAAGAAATCTTATCAACACTTTGTACTATCAAGTATTCAGAGAACTTTCGGCACTAAATGTATGGAAATGTATGGCCATGAGCATACATTTCAGAGAACTTTGGTTATTAATATGTCAAACCAATTCAGAGAACTTTGGTTATTTAAATCATCATTATGATATAATTATAAGTTAAATGTATTGCCATGAGCATAATGGAAATGCATCCTCATCCTGATAGTATCACAAAGTGGATTCCCTTCAAATAAAGTACTTGCATATAAACTATTCTCTATTTCAGTGGCTAACAGGTTATAATTCGTACAAGGTGGGTCATACACAATGGACAAAGATTGGATACACTTTAGAAGGTTACTATTTATTCCTTAAAACCATAAATATTAACATACTTGTTGCTTGTTATTAATATTAGATTATGTTTGGGGTTTGTCTTTATTTGTAGAGATTCACAAGCATATCAAAATGGTGCACGCAAGTTTGCTGATACAATTCAAGCTAGTAAGGGAAATCCAGAAAAAATTCAGTGTCCCTGTTGTCGATGTTTAAGTCATCGATTTCACCATTTTGATATGGTTTATGAGCACTTAGTCATATTTGGGATGGATCCTTTATATGATAAATGGATCTTTCATGGTGAAAGTTCTACTGCAACCAGAGACGAAGATATAGAACTACCCGAAGCATATAAAATGTTTAGAGATGCAAACTTTGATTATGATCTTTTTGATGACAATGATAATAATACAGAACCTGCATATGAAAGAAGAGATGCAAATTTTGCAAATCTTGTGGAGGAGGTTGAACTTCCTTTATATGCTGGATCTACTTACACAAAGATGGCTGCAGTTGTTGCCCTATATAAGTATAAAGCTCGACAGTCTCACTGACAGCGGTTTTAATGAACTTCTTGAGATGCTTGGCAAAATTTTACCTCAAGACAACAAACTTCCTGATTCTTTATATTCAGTAAAGAAGATGCTTAAAGATTTTGATCTAGGCTATGAGAAGATACATGCTTGTGTTAATGATTGTTGTTTATTTAGAAAGGAAAAAGAACATATGGAGACATGTCCAAAATGTGGGGCTTCACGGTGGAAAGTTGATGTGCGCACGAAAAAGATTCAATATAGAGTTCCTGCGAAGGTGTTGAGGTACTTTCCTGTAATTTCAAGATTTAGGAGAATGTTTAAATCACCTGAAAAGGCAGAACAAATAAGATGGCATGACACTCACAAAAGTCAGGATGGAAAGATGCGACACCCTGTTGATTCAATGGCTTGGAATATGATCGATACTAAGTGGCCTGATTTTGCATCCGATCCCCGTAATCTAAGGCTTGGTCTTGCATCAGATGGATTTAATCCTTTCGGTGATCGTAGTACTCAATATAGTTGTTGGCCTGTGATTTTGGTTGCTTATAATCTGCCCCCTTCCTTATGCATGTCAAAGGAAAACTTGATGTTGACGTTACTAATCCCCGGACCTAAGCAACCAGGAAATGACATAGATGTATACTTGGAGCCACTTATAGAAGATTTGAAAGAGTTATGGAGCAATGGTGTGAATGTTTTTGATTCATTCAGTAAATCCATATTTAATTTGAAGGCTATTTTAATGTGGACAATAAATGACTTTCCGGCCTATGGAAATTTATCTGGATATTCCACAAAGGGTAGAGCAGCTTGTCCCATATGTGGAATTGAGACATCTTCAAGATGGCTGACTCATTGTCAGAAGCATGTATATATGAACCATAGACGATTTCTTGCCCACAATCATCAATTTCGATTAAAAAAATCTTGGTTTGATGGAAATGAAGAACATAGAAGGAAGCCTAGAGCACTAACAGGTTCAGAAGTTTTTGATGTGGTAAAGAACCATGTCAATAATTGGGGAAAACCAAAAAAAGAAAAGAAGAAAAGGAAGAAGAAGCAACAACAACCAAACATTGATACAATATGGCCTTGGAAGAAGAAATCGATTTTTTTTGAGTTACCTTATTGGAAGGTACTATCATTACCCTATCTCTTTATGTATCTCTTTCTCTGAAAATAAGTTTTCTTTTCATTTATGAATATAATTTTTTATATGATGTTTCAGAGTTTGCTATTGCGACACAATTTGGATGTGATGCATATTGAGAAGAACATTTGTGAGAGCATCATTGGCACACTCTTGAGTATAAAGGGGAAAACAAAGGATGGACTAAGTTCTCGTAGAGATATGGAAGAAATGGGCATAAGAAAAGAACTACATGCTGAAGAAATTGGAAATAAATTTCGATGGGTAGCGGGCTCTTTTAATTTATCAAAGTCAGAGAAGCAATTATTTTGTGCAAGAATTGCAAATTTAAGATTACCTGATGGTTACGGCTCCAACATTTCAAATCATGTGTCATTGCAAGATACCAAGATTATAAATCTCAAGTCTCATGATTGTCACATTCTACTCCAACAAGTCTTGTCAGTAGCATTAAGAGGACTTCTACCAAAGGGTACGAGAACTGCAATATTTCGACTTTGTTCATTTTTTAATGAATTGTGTCAAAGAGTGATCGATAAAAACAGATTGGAGGAACTAGAAACTGAAGTTGCAGAAACTTTGTGCTTATTAGAAAGGTTTTTTCCTCCATCCTTTTTTGATGTTATGGTGCATCTCACAATTCATCTTGCACGAGAAGCTCGAATTGGTGGGGGGTACATTTTCGTTGGATGTACCCATTTGAGAGGTAATAATATATATTTTAAATTAATAATAAACTTATGAATTATTCTATACTCTTCTAAGATTTGCTTTTAATTAGATCTATGAAGGTACTAAAAGGATATGTTAGAAATCGTTCAAGGCCTGAAGGATGTATAGCAGAAAGATATCTTGCGGAAGAGTGTTCAAGTTTTTGTAGTGGGTTCATAAAGCAAGCTGTTGAAATTGGAGCTCAATATAAACGCAATGATGATCTTGAGAATGAAACTAGCCGAGAAGGGAGACCAATTTCTAATGGAAAAACAATGAGTATGTCCTTTGACATGCTAGAGATAGCCCATCGTACTGTTTTGTTTAACAGTTCTGAAGTCGAACCATACATTAAGTAAGTATTCTACCAATAATAATTCTTTTGACTTTAAATTTTCACTTTCTGATTCTCATTTACCTATACTTTAATATCAGAATGCATCTAGAGGAACTTAAGCATTTGGATAGGCGTCTTTTGAAGAATGAAAGTCTGCTACAAAAGAGACATACAGAGGCTTTCATAGGATGGCTAGCAAATAAGGTCAGAACAGGCCAAGTTAACACTATGTCGAGCACACTAAGATGGCTAGCATGTGGGCCGAGAAAGGATATAATGTCATTCTCAGGTTATGTCATCAATGGTCATCGATTTCATACAAAAGATGCAGAAAAGAGCACACAAAACAGCGGTGTCTCAATTGAAGCAGAAACAATTTGTCGATCTAGTGCAAGAGACACATCTCTTGTCACTGGAAGTGTAACTTATTACGGAGTTATTAGAGACATAATTTTGCTTGACTACTACAATATTCAGGTTCCTTTATTTCAATGTGATTGGGCAAACATAGAAAATGGTGTCAAAGTTGAAGAGGGATTTACATTGGTTAACCTTCACCAAGGGCAAAGTCAATTTGAAAGAGATCCGTTTATTTTAGCTTCACAAGCAAAGCAAGTATTTTATTCAAGAGATACCGATGCATCCCATTGGTATGTTGTTCTAAGAGCACCACCACGAGGTTTTTACGAGTTAGAAAGTTCTGAAGAGAGTACGTACATGCCATGCGCACCATTAGATGTACTACAACTTGATCCGAATCTTGATGGTGAAGGTTATGTAAGGCTTGATTGTGAGAAGGTGACTTCGGATGAGGTAAGTAATTACTATTTTTATACGAATCATAATTATGATTATCCCAAAAAAATGAATTTTTTTGTTGGATTAAACAGAAAATGCATAAATGGTCACTTTTACTCTCTTGCACTAGTCAGTCCACCTGAGTCAGTTTATAAGTTCAGTCATATGAGATGATCATATATAGTTTCCATTTATTACAAATGTTCAGTATTTCAGGAATATTGATCTAATACATACCTATATGCACTCACAAGGTCACAAACAATGGAAAAGGAAACTGAAACTGAAACAAATGGCCACATACTGTTCAACAGAATTTCTTCTATAAAGGACCAAAACTGGAAATTGCCCAAATCTATCTTGTTCAACCCAATTCCTTAGCTAACACAACAGGATTTCACTGATCCTATAAATGAAACAATAGCAAAGAATTAACTCCTGAGCATTCTTTCACCAACAGGACCAAAACTGAGCATTCCTTAGCTTTCTTGGTGAGATTCTTACTGGAACAATCGAAGAATCTGACGCAAATGGCCTGCATTGTAAGTCTTTCTTTTTCTTAAGTCCAGAGTACATTATAGTTATGATTATACCATATTTATTTTTTCCATCATTCTTTCTGATCTCAGCACCAGCAGAGGGTTTTGGGTAGATTGTATTATACTCATTTACATTTGATGTAAACACCAAAAATGGTAAACATCTTTGCTTAGTAAAGTCTAACCATTCTACCTAGTAGACATCTAGCTACTCACAGGTGGACCAGTCACTCTCGCCTGCTCGCTGCTATCCACAGCAACACAGCCTTCTCTGTCTTCCCTTCCTATACTCGGGCATGGGGAACAGAAAAGCTTTTGAATAGGCTGATGCTCCAGGGATGTGAAAAATTGTTTTCCTATAACCTCTTTCCAATTCAGTATGTTTCATCTCTAACTCGGCAAGAGCAAATGGTAGGTTATTTAGAGGTCCACCCAAATGTCACTAGTTTGAACACTTCATATAGTAAGTATTTCTTCTGTTAAGAACCTATGAAGAGCCAATAACTAACCATACAACAGATGATTCCATAGCATATATAATTTTCTAATTTGTAGATAAATTCAACACTATTGACCATTATATTTATCTTTTCTCAGTTATTCAGTATCTTTGTGTACTTGTCTGTTTAACTGAGATCTTTGTATTTAAGGGTTTAATTATGTTTTGCTATAATGCTCATGTTTATAACTGATTGATGATTTGTGTCAGTGTCTTTTGGATTCTTCTATGACATATTGTTTATCCAATAGAATGTTTGAACAATCACAACCCAAAATGATATATATTATAGACCAAATTTATCATGGCTTTTGATAGGGCATCAAACCTCTTTCCCTTGCTTCTGTTTAGTGCAAAATATTGGGTTCAACTTAAGGTTTTGTAATGTTTTCTTAATGTTCTTTGTTACTGACATGATCTAGCTATGCTAAGTTTTACTCAATTTTGTTATCACAAATTGACACTACAGAGTGTGATCTGCAGTGATACGTGATCCACCATATTGAAGCACCAACCCTCTCCGTCATTGCCTCGAGGTACCTGTAGGTAAATTCGAATCAGTAATTTGGTTCAAATTTCTTCCCTTTTTATACATTTATTCGATAATTCTGGAAAACTAATGGCAGTGTCCCAGGAGGAAGCAAAATAATCCATAAAAAAAGATATACAGTATTGGTGATTTTTACTTCACATAATGGTGTACTTGTCTTTCGAATTTGAATCACTCTTTTGTGGGGCATGAGAACTATTTGACATCTGCAATGGTGACATGAGGCATAGGTCTTCTGTCATTTTGTTTTGCTAAACACCATAGTGGTGAGAGCAGAATCGTTAAAGTTCATTACTATTGAATTACCCAACCCTGGTTCCAAGTTTTTATTTTTGAGACAATTGGCGCCCCTGTCCTGGCCTACTAGAACCAGGACCCCCTCCCCTTCCCATTTTTATTTTGTCCGGGCTGCCACGCCCACTCCTCCCCTCCCTTATCAGTGTTACCATTGGACCACCCCATCGTTGGTACCCCTGGTTCCAAGTTATATGCCATATAACTAGGCATATGGTCCTCTCCAAATTCAGTCTCGGAACAACATTTAGAATTATTTACCTAGTAGGAAACTAAGGTTTTCTTGTTCACCTTTGCAGTTCTCCTAGAAAATTTTAAAATTTTAGACTGACTTCACCTAACAAACTTGGAAGCATCACTCTGCATTCAGTTTGGATAAATATATAAAAAGCCTACTAAATTATTTTGCATAGTGTTCATAATCTGAGCTGTTCTCTAGAACAATCAGTTATATATCTACATATGTGGCAGTAAGCCTATTATTTGACCCAGAGGCTGTTTATATATTTATCCAAACTGAATGCAGAGTGATGCTTAAATTAATTTTTATGTTTTAAGAAAACTTATACTTTCCATTTACATGCTGATTTTATGAATACAAATTGTTATATAGATTTATATGATGTGGGCTCATATTCCTGTAGGAGTTGGCACTGGATCCTGACTGCAAGATAGACAACTGACAGCAATAATCTGGTGAGGTAAGCTCATAATCTGAGCTGTTCTCTATATTTTGCATAGTGTTCATAATCTGAGCTGTTCTCTATAACTTCTTGGTTGTTTTCTGCAGGTCATCTGACCCAGAGGCTGTTGTAGGTCTATTTAGAAACTTGTGAACATGTCAGGATCTGGTGAGGTAAGCTCCATTTGTCTTTATAATCCTTTTTAATAATATCTTGGTGATAAACTTATAGTTCCTATTATTTGCTTCTTATATGAAGTGTTCAAAAAAAGGTGCTAAAAGAGGAGAGAAACAACGTTTAGCTTCCATATCGGTTTCCATGCAAAGAGGAAATGAATGTGTAAGAATATCAAATGGAGACTCTAACTCTCCATCTAACATGGCACATAATATACCAAATGACCAAAATCAGTCAAGTTCTACTATACCTGAGAAGAAGAAAACTAGGGGTAAATCAAGAATGGATCATATTCGTATGAGAAAAAATCCTGTTCCGGTCGATTTCAATGACAGGGGTTAACCAATTGGAGATACTGCAGCTGAATTTGCTAGTTTTCTAGGCTCGACAGCAAGAGATTTAGTTCCAGTGACAATGGATAAATGGACAGATCTTTCTGATGATTTTAAACATCAAATATGGGAGAGCATCACGGTAATATTTTTCTATGTCATAATTATGTGTTTTTGAGATGTAGTTATGTACTTATATTTTTATTGTTGGCTATCTTTTTCTTATAGCAAAAATTCATACTTGATGGCTGCCACAAGACATATGTATTCCAAAAGTTAGGAAGATATTGGCGTGATCATAAATCTAATTTGATGAAAGGTGTGATAGAGCAAGCAAAAGTTGTAGGTCTACCACGAGCAATAGCCCTCATGAAACCTGACAATGTACACTTCTTTAAAGATTGGAAGGCTTTTGTAATGAAGAGAAGTGCTCCCGAATTTAAGGTAAGTATTGTTGTTTTTATTATATGTTTTGTTCTTAATAATTATTATTAACACATAGATTTCAAATATAATACAGGAAACAAGTGAAAAGTTTAAGAAGATGAGGAAAAGTCAAATTTTGTTGCATACAACGAGCCGTAAGGGATATGCTCGTCTAGAGGAAGAAATGGTAACTCATCTTTGTCCGCCTTATTAATTTTTACTCATCTTTTGTTAACTCAAAACATGTATTGCAGCATCAACAAAGTGATAATCCTAGTTCAATACAAAGAGTTGATGTTTGGATCAAGGGACATAAGAGGAAGACTGGTACATTGA
This sequence comes from Iris pallida, assembly GCA_029216955.1. NCBI lineage: Eukaryota > Viridiplantae > Streptophyta > Magnoliopsida > Asparagales > Iridaceae > Iris > Iris pallida. Next base: position 36,180,765 of record JANAVB010042618.1, read on the forward strand.
GTTCAGAGGCTCAAAAAATTCTGGTTTGTTTTCGTCTATTTATTTTATCATTTGGTTATTCACTTATAACGTTCTAAATTATCTATTGTTCTATTTGTTATTAGGATGAAGTAGAAGATATTCATAAGTCAGCGACACCATTAGAAAAAAGTTCTCTTCAAGATGATGCAGTTTCAAAAGTAATTGGTCCTGAACGAAGAGGAAAAGTAAGAGGACTTGGTTTTGGTGCGACTCCTTCAAAAGTATATGGCCAAAAATATCATCGGGATAAATTCAGTAGATTGGAAAATGAGTTTAATGAATTAAAAGCTTATGTTAAAAGCATTGTTGACAAGGTTGTTGTGAATGATAACACTGTAAGTTTTTTTTTACTTCGACACATCTTTTTTCTTTGTTATGAACCAACTTGTTCAATAGTTAATGTATTTTTCATTCATGTAGCAAACTTCAAACTCAAACCCGATGAGCAAGGCTAACTCAAACTATGGGGTTGAAGGTTCTGACAATCGTGAGATAGCTGAAACAAGGAGGGAAGAAGTAAATAAAGAAATTCCAAGTTCTCCTAACACTGGGACAAAATGCAAATTGTTGAATTGGGAAACAGGTTTAGAAGTTGTGGCAATTGGCGAGATTGCATCTACAAATCCCAAAGATTTGGTCCATCATGTGGCTATAGGACAAGAGTGCTATAAAGTTTGGGTGCATGAAGTCATTGATTATGGGTTGACTTTATATCGGCCGACCCGTGAATTTTTTTTCCTACATGAGGCTTTATCAAGTACGATCGCGTGGCCTATCAAGTATATCAAATTCGACTAGTAGTTTGTGTCCTTTTGAGGTAAGGTAATATTTACACAATTTTGGTGGAGATTGGCAATTTCACAAGAACTTATCATGTTATTATTGAAGCATAGCTGAAGGCGTGCTATTTTCTGATCTATTTTGGTGGAGATTTATGTTACACAGGTTTATAGGTAATTTGCTGTCTTCTGCAGTTGATAACTTTGATTTTGTACTTTTAAGACCTCAAGCCTATTATTTTTCCTATTCAGTGGCAGGGAAAGAAGTAGAGAAGATACTCTTGTCATGATTCATGGACGAAAAGTAAGTATTCTAAATAGCATTTGCCTAATGGATTTTGTCGATTGTGATGTGATTGCTTGCTAATCTAGGAAGAATACACATAGTATAGTATATCTACATTTTGGGAAATCATGAATAGCATCTTTTAAAAACAATTGATAAAATAGATGAATATTGGCATACATTAGACCTTTCCGTGGCATAGTTCTATATTTTCAGGTTGACTTGTTTATGCATTATAATGTGGTTGCAAATTAATTCGAGAAGAATACTCAATATCCTATTATAATGATGCTCTGGAACTCATTAAGCAAGTTCTACTGTTCCATTTCAGTGCAGGTGTATTTGGCACCTCTCAGTGTATTACCTTTCATGTGTATTTGTCTGTAACATGTAGAAGGTTGCCATATTTGTGCTAATTTTTAGGTTGCTGTAGGGCTAGGTCATCAAGTAATAAACGGACAAATCCAGCAGTGTCAGCTTTTTGTCCTGAATGGTAGCGTTCTGTAATTCCATGCATTGAGATGCAGCGTAAAGGATCAATTCTGTATGCCCAATCTACCAGTGCGTAGAAGTCTTCCTAAAAGGATATAAAATAGAGAACTAAGTTAAAGGAGAAAAAGTTTTGAGTGCATATGGAGGACACCAAATTCTGCTACCAGTTTTCTAGGTTGCACAGTAATACTGTTTTATCCCATTCTGCTACCAGTTTTCTAAAGTTGTAAGCATCTTTGAATATGCTTCAGAAATAGTAGAAGTATCACTATTTGCTGCCTGATTTGAGCCTCCGAAAATTTCAAGTGAAATTATCGGACTTCTTGGTACCTTAGTACTAGCACGAAGTTCATTGGAATATTCTCGAGCCTGCAAAACATGAAATGCAAAGTAGGCTACCATTTACAATGACACACAGTAACCTCTATTAAAATTAAGATACTTTATACTATCAAGTATTCAAGTCAAGGATACTACAGTCTTTACATTGATATTCTTGTCTGGTTTAACATTCATTCAAATATTCCATGTAGAAAGATCAAAATAAATAATGGCATAGGTATGAGCAACAATGTTAACCCCCCATAATAAGTAGGGGCCATAGGACTCACGATGTTTGCAGACCACACACACACAAGTAACTGGCAAACTTTACCAGAACATGAGACTGATTAACAAGACTTGGATAACGACATGATGGATATGGATATGAAAAAGAGAAGTTTACTGTCTGTTTCAGACATATATTTTTCATAAAAGTCACTTGCATTTGTACATCTAGAAAGTTAGGTGGAACATAGGGACAACCCTAAATTATTAACACTTGAATACTCCGATTAGAGAAAAGAGTAAACACTTCTAAGTTTCATGTTTTTTAATTGGCTACAATCTGTAGCTTAACAACATCCTCTAGCTTAAACCTGTGTAAACATAAATATATGATTATCCACTAGCTTAAACATGTGTAAACATAAATCTCTATCAGAAATAAAACCTGTGTAAACATAAATATATGGTTATCCACTAGCTTAAACCTGTGTAAACATAAATCTCTATCAGAAATTAAACCTGTGTAAACATATATGATTATTGTCAGAAATTAAACTTGTGTAAACATAAATATATGATTATCCACTAGCTTAAACCTGTGTAAACATAAATATATGTCAGAAATTAACAAAATGTCTGTAGATTGCATAATCAAGATGCTCATATCAACTACCTCTTTTGCTTTTGTGTAGGTTGCAGACATGGGATGAGAGATTGTCAGACAGAGGGCATGTTATGCTGGAGAAGATGGTGGGGCTAGTTGTTCGACATTATGTTTTGATGTATAAAGTTTGGGTTTGGATCATTAGATATTAATGTTTAAGTGAAAGTTTGCTTTTTCGTAATTGCTACATAAATTTTGGATTTGTATCATTAGATATTATTGTCCAAGTGAAAGTTATGCTTTCTTGTATTTGTTGGATAAACTTAGGATTTGGATCATTACATATTATTGTCAAAGTGAAAGTTATTATTTTTCGTAATTGTTGGATCATTTGATATTATTTTTCGTAATTGTTGGATCATTTGATATTATTTTTCGTAATTATATCTTGTTGGATCAATGTTCTTTTGTGGTTTGTTGTCAATGGTAAAATTGATTACTATTAAAGCATGATTTGTTTTTTTTTTAAAAAATTGAAGAGAAATTAAGGCGTGCATAATATGTCCTAATTTATGTGTATTCAGTACTTTTTACGACATACGTTATATGTCATAATATTTGTGCATTAAAGAGTAATTTATGTCTAGTTTATACTTTCCACGACATACAAGAAATGTCGTAATTTTGTGTATACACGGCATCCATTGAATGCCGTACAAACAGTGTATTCACGGCATACATTGAACGCCGTAAAAATTAGTGACTTTTTACGACGCGGGCAAATACGGCTTTCACTGAGGCATACATTGAACGCCGTAAATACTTTTTACGGCATACTTTGTACGCCGTAACTACTAATATTTCTTGTAGTGAAAAAGATTTCCTTTTCCAAATATTCTTCCATCCAACTCTTCCTCTATCCCAAGTGGTATTTCTCCAAGCTTTTGGGAGCAAGAAGTGAAGGGGTGTGTCCTAAACAATTCATTTTGTGTCGGAGCCGTGTCGGAGGATTTTTCCATTGGGATCCATCTTCCGATAGGTACAACCTATTCTCTAATTCATTCTTTTCATCATAATAATTAGTTTGAACCCCGTAGGATTTATCCCCAAGGTTGTGTCCCTATTCGTGTCAAGTTTGAGTCCGTTTGGTGTGTCCTAGGAGAAGTTGTGATTTGTGATTGTGTCCTAGAGTTTTCTCCCAATTCGGACACCCCTAGGAATTAGGTTTTGCCTCTAAGTGGTTTAGGCACTTCTAATTTCATATTAGTGTTAGTGTTGTGGAGTGTTAAATTCATATTGTGTGTGTGTGTGTGTGTGTGTGTGTGTGTGTTCATGTATATATATATATGTGTGTGTGTGTTCATGTATATATATATATATATATATATATATATATATATATATATATATATATATATATATATATATATATATATATATATGTGTGTCTCTATATATATTAGTGTGTGTGTGTGTTTAAATATATAGAGAGGGGGAAAAGAATGAGAGTGATATGTATGAGTGTTTATATATATATATATATATATATATATATATATATATATATATATATATATATATATATATATATATATATAAAAATATATATATATATATATATATATATATATATATATATATATATATATAGTGAAAATATATATATATATATATATATATATATATATATATATATATATATATATATATATATATATATATATATATATAGTGAGAATTAAGAGAGATTAGAGAAGAGGATTTGAAAGGGAGAATAGAGGAAATTAGAGAGAGTTAGAGAGGGTGAGAAGAGGAGAAAGGAAGGCAATGGCAGCAGCAGCCATGGGAGGGGGGAATTGGAGCTGCTGCCCCCCCCCCCCCCCCAAAGCAGCCTGCAAACAGCAGCAGCTGCAGGACCAAACAGCAGCAGCAGCAGCTGCATTAGCAGCAGCAGCAAGCAGCAATAACAGCAGCAGTAGCAGCCTTAGCACCCCCCATTTGCTCCATTAAACCCCCACCTATATACCTATATATATATACATATATATACCCTTATATATATGCATATATACCTATATATATATATATATATATATATATATATATATATATATATATATATATATACATATATATCCCCCTAAACTAACCCCTAAACTAGTCCTAGGTGAGGGTGTGTGAAAGTGAGTGTTGTGAGATGTGAATGAGTGGTTGAGTGATTTAGAATTTGGTGAAAGGGTGATTTTGAGATAGGAGCGTCGGAACGTGTCCAAACTTGAAGGAGACTTAGCTAATATAGAATAGAGTTTGTGGGTAGGCTCCTAGGTTGAAATCGGGACTTCGTTTGGGTTTAGGAGAGTGGTATCACGCGATATCGTTGAGTATCCTACGGTACTCAAGATAACGGGTAAACGGATAACATGGACCGTAAGATGGACTGGATGTCCACTTTACCTAGAGAACTTGGTAGGTAATGGTTGTATAGGCTAGTATCCTACTACCCTAGGAAGCCGAGAGTGGAATTCCTAAGGGAAAGCCACTTGGCTTCAATGTTAGAGTGGTTTAAGGGTAAATATATAAAGTGTAATCGGGTAATTTCAAGATACGGGATACGGGTATTCGGTTTAACTTGAAACTTAGGTGACTTGTTAGGTACACCCTACAAATGTCATATTTCAACCAATTTTGGCTCGGTTGACCCAGAGTTGACTTTTTACCCAAAAGTCAACAATGAGTCAACCCTTTGTCTAAATTGGACCAAATCCAAACTAGAGTTGACCAGTTGACCAAAAGTCAACTGTTGGTCAACACTTGACCAGTTTGACCTAGGGTTAACCTAGAGTTGACCAGAGTTGACCAGGGTTGACCAGTTAACTAAAAGTCAACTGTAAGTCAACTCTTGACCCCGTTTGACTTGTTTCGACTTGTTTTGACTTGCTATGACTGGTATGACCTATGGTTAACTTAGTCTGACTTAGGTTGACTTGATATGACTTAATTTGACCTAGATTGACTTGATAGGACTTATTATGACTCAGTGAGACCTAGTTTGACCTAGATTTCATATCATTCATTATAAATCATTCCTAACTTTGTTAAACCCAAATTAACATGCAATATCTCATCTTTAGGTCTCTGATTACCACTCTGTGCATTGATATACCCTACAGCTCAGGACAGTAGGCGAGTACATTCACTGATAGTTTTTATTGTCTTGATATCTGCTATATCCGATTCAGTCGTAGTGTCTTACTTGATTCTCAGTCACGATAGTTCACGGACTAGTATACGTTGGATCATGACATGAGATGTTGTTCCTAGATTTCTGGGTATATTGGTACACTTTCTGTGTTGTTCTCTGTACTTTTATAGACACCGATTTCTAAGGGGACTTGCTACCCTCTTATGGAATCACGTGCCATGACGTGTCATGTCCAGATCCATTGTACTATTCGGGGATGGAGAATTATTAGGGGCTATGTGATCGAAGCTACCCTGTCACTATATTCTTGTGCTCGTGCCACTCTTCCCTCATGTAGGGTATAGCGAGATCCTATTTACCTTGTGCTCACTATCCAGGTTGGCCGGCATGACCCTTCCCAGATTTTCTTGTGATTGTCGGGCCAAGTGGATAGCCTGTCCTGTCACTTATCCCAAGCCGATCACATAACGCTCTAATAATTCAAGGCATATTTTATATTTACTTTATCTTATCATATATCCTGCTCTGTTCTACATTCAGTACTTTCTCACCATGCTATGATATTCAGTTACTCACATATTCTATATGCCTTTATATTGTACCTTGATTGGAGACCAAGTTCTGCTCGGGAGAAGGGTTACAACCTCGGTCCTTGTTTGGTTTAAGGGTTGTAACTCAGCTTCCGAACGGTTCTCAAGTCTTCGTATATCTTTGTCTTGTAGTTTATTATACTATCTCTTATAGAATTTGTCAATTCACATGGAACTGCTGTTAGTGCTTGTACTTGCTCATTTTCCTGACAGGATACCGTTGATATATTACAGATGATTCTGAGACAGACTGCTCGACCTATTATGGACTCGAGTTAGATGGAGTAGTCCAGGACCGTGGCCTTATAGTAGAGCCACTAGACTTTGTTCTCCCAGAGTAGTGTAGATTAGTTGGGTTGCCTGGACTGCGATCCAGCTAGTACATTCAGACTGTAGCTTTCTATATTATATTTTGAGACCCTGTGATGTTGTGTATATATCTGGGCTTGTGTTGGATCTTGGACTTATTTCCTTTTCATCTATCATATGTTCCCTTCTGTGCTATCTACCTTAGTTTTATTCTGTGATTGAGACTGTATTTCTATGTCACCTCCATTCGAAGTGTATATACTGTACAGGTACCTTTATATTGTTAGTCGTAGTATTTACAGACGTTATATACAACGTTCTACCGCCGATACTGCGGCGTAGGCTAGACGTACCCACGTGCTCGTGCCCTTCATAAGGGTGCGGGTCATGACAATAGTCATGTAAATCTCGCATCATGAATGTGTCGGTGTCATGTGGTCAATTGTGTCAATGGACACATCAGTATGTACGTAATGCCTAATGTCAATACTCGATGTCACTATCATGACATCGGTACCCATCTATAAACGGACACTAAGTATCAACTCCTACGTCATGCAATACTAATCTAAAAGAACAACAAGACAGAAAAGAAAGATCTATAACGAAGGCAATGTACGCTTTCTTGTAACTGATGTCTGCGGGTAGGCCTGTCCAACTCCGGTGTCGTTGTCGATCCTCCCAAGCTCACCTATAATAATATATTTGATTTAATATTATATATAAATACACCGTGCATAAATTATATGAGTAACTATGCCTCCAAGTTGCCATAACGGTGTTACGATACTGCATCTATTCTATAGGTACATATAGGTACCAAATCCTCTCGTAAATACTTTACAATTATAAAAAAATAACATATTCAAATTCTAGAAATTATCTATAAATACTTATATATTTCTATAATTATATTTTCAATAAAAAAACCCTTTCACAAGAGGTCCTATGTCAATACCACATATGACTTCCTCAATTTGACTTATTAATTTAGTCCTGAAATAATGATAAAATAAAATTAATAAATTCTGTAAAAATTCCAAAAATTATTTAAAATAGTATTTATAATGTTAAGCCTTGCACAACACAAAGTTTAATATGAATTCATGGAGGTTTGACACTTTGGACACAAGGAAAACAGAATTTTTCGGAGTTCGGTGATACGACAAATGTCATAAATTTTTAAAAATAGTAAATGAATGCGAAACCTAACTTTCAGATATGCATCGGAAAGGAATCGACGTCTAGATTCTGAATAAAAAGGACGAGCATGAGTAACCGAATGAGGACGAGGAGGAGGAGGAGTGGTAGCATGAGTGGCCGTAAGAGCAATATCACGCCCCGACCCGGAAAATCGTTCGTCCTCGCATCGATTTATCCGAATCATCATCCTCGCTGGGGCATGATGTCGTACGAGTCTGGAGTTGCACTCGTACAAGGCAAGATAACAAGTTCTCAAATGGTTATCTTTGATTTGATATTAACAACGGAAGAAAAACAGAGTATAGAAATAATTCTCTTTATTGATATTCGAACTGAGATTACAAAGACTTTCAATAGCCCAACAATATATGCCAGATTGGCTACAACACTCAGATTTTCTCTTGCCCGCAAAGGATTTCACTGTTCCATACATCATGCCTTCTATATCTCGGCCGCATCAATCTTGTTGCATGTCCGAGCGTTAATACGGTAGCATGCCTCAATACGCTTTGGCATTCCAAGCCTCAACACGTTCAAACGAAGCTCCACCGCGAGCAGACCAATCCCTAAACCTGCTAGCAAACTAATGGGGGATTAGTACTTTCGTCCTCGTTGTACTGATCAAAGACCCACTTAACAAATTGACATTTAGTATTGTATTGAATTATGCAAACATACAATTTAGTTATCTTTCTACGTTCTCCTTAGGATCAGCTCATGGCATATTCGAAGACTGTAAAGCATGTTATCATGGCAAGCATGTTATTCGATTCGAATAAGTAAACATGCAAGCAATCTCGTGTTTGTTTCGTAACTTTTTACCAACATCGACGTACTCGTCGTTGCACCGACGCAAGGTGAATATGCCTATCAGCTATCCCTGTCATGTTATAAGTGCTCTCTATGCAGATCTATATGTGTACGATATGAGTGTACCTTGCACTTTCGACCCAAGATCCATCCATACAGGATATATGTATACCTTGCACTTCCAACCTATCGTCCTTAACTATATGAAGGTCACTAGCTTTCCAGGCTAGAATGGACTTATATTTCTCAAATCTAATATGTAAGACGATGATCACTCTGTGCGGTTGCTAACCAAACAAATCAGAAGACCCTCGAAATACTTCGTAAGTGGCTTATCACATTCAATAGCAGGTCACTAACTGTCTATATGAAGTGCACCACCAATACCAACTTTATCCAAAATACCTCCTTGGTCGAACGGTTCCAGCGCCTTGGCGTACTGCGTTCGAGGGATGCCCGTGCACAGGCTTCTTTATATCTTTAAGTCTATTTGACCATGCAATGCATCTTATCTTTCATACAACCAAGCAAGTTTGCCTATCTCTATTTCAATTGGCACAATGCCCCAATGTTCTCAATGAATGCCCCGAAGGTCATGAACATTTCGAAGGCACCATGCCGCACCGACAGTTATGTCACATCCGTGCCACAACTGTTCTCCTCGTCGTAACGATGCCATCTTTTGTAAGTCTCATTTTGCTGCGCATACTTTGATATAGTTATTCGTCCTTCCTTGTATTGTGCATTCGAGGCACGCCTTGAAGCCATATTTCTATGTTCTACGCCTCAGTGTCCAACGAGTTAGACTTATGTTCCTTTCTTCCGACGCGTGCAACTGAGGCACGCCTCGATAGGGTATTCAATGTTCTATAGCTCGTGCAACTGAGGCACTCACGCCGATATAGTCTTTCAATGTTCTAGCATGCTAACTCGTGCGTGGGGGCATGGAATGACTTATGCACTGAGGTATTCATCGATACAGTTATCCCATGTTCATATGGCTTGTGCACCGAGGCGCTCGCCTTTGCGATATTCAATGTTCCATAGCGACTCATACATTTGATGCACGATTCATTTCAATTGTCCTATCTAGTGTTCGACACACACTATGTTTATCTCTCTATCGAGCCACGTCCGTGGTCTTGATAGGTCAACTCCGCATACAACGATATATTTTACATAGGCATGAAGGAGTAGGAAAGAGAAGCCAATGTCCTCCCACCTTGAGTCGATACGCCTTGTCGTTTCGTCGAGCCGATGCGGCTCGATTTTATAACTTTGTTGCACGGCCAACTCTCCTGACTTAGCCATTCGAGCACTTCATGCTTCATTGAATTATACGTCCGATTTGGCTTATCGTGCCAACGCCTCAGTCTATCGTAAGGCGACGATTGGTTTCGTAGACCCCTTTCTGAATAAGACAAAATATTGACCTCTAATATTTCAGTGTAAACGTATAGCCCGCACATGAAACCAACTAAAATTAATACTTATTCGAATCGGTCAGTTGTCTTGCGTTGATTCGATTTCTTAGAATCTTCGAACCGACTCACTGCTTTTCCTCGGGCCAACTTAACACTTGCATCGATCTTACTCGATGCGTTCCTCGGGTCAATGTAACTATCCGACTCGATGCATCCTCTCAGGACAATGTAACTCTTTGTATCAATTTGCATCAATACGTAATCGGGTCAACGCAACTCTTCGAGTCAACGACTCAGCATAATGCATCGTGCGGAGTGGGGCATTACATAATATACCACTCAAAATAAGGTTCGTCCTCGAACCGAAACCAACGCTAAATTACCAAAGGTTTCAGTTGATTGTTCCACGATCTCGTCTCACTCTCGTTAGGATCATACAACTTAGTTTGGAATCATACGCATATTTTAGGCGTCCCACCAATATATGTATTTCAGCCAAGCTCAGTTGTAAGATATCGGAACATTGCTAACGTATATCTTCTTATTCTCAATTACTTGCCATCTCGTACTCTCGATCAGACTTGGGCTCTAACCTATGTTCTCGTAATTCTATTGCATATGTATGTTGATACATACGCAATCATCCAACAAAATTCAAGGCACACTATGCAATTCAAAAAACATATTTCTCACTTTGTAAGTTTCATCGGGACTATCAATTCTATGTGTCACGTCAAGCCGTCGCGCATCCGATCACAATGAGTCTCCGCAACGTCTTACGTTCGACGTCGCTACCCAACTTATTTATGAAGTTTCACTTCGTATCTTATCTCAACATGATTCTCTTTTATTGACTTGCAAAAGCATCAACATTCAGGACTACGTCCGTTAGGTGATTTACCTAGACACCGTGCTCAAATTCTCCCGACGCAACTTTAAATTGATATTGCACAAAGGCCACAATCTTTTCAACACAAAGTTTAATTCAAGTCGACGATGCTCAAGGCAACGATCGCCTTAACACGAAGGTTTCTACGATGCATCTTACGTTCGATTCCCATCGAGTAGAAAATTTCTAGTCAAATTCTAAATTCGTCCGTCTCGCAACATCGAATATAAGTTCGATTCACACAAGCTCAATTGTAAGGTGAATCTAAATCTAACGACATAACTTGTAAGTCATTCCCTTATCGTTCCCTCTCGTGCATAGCACGATTCTCGCAATCGCCTATCTGAATCACCAAGTTCGTTGGTGAATTTCTAGTTCTATCATCAACCAACATAACTATTTAAGCACTCATCCGACGAATACTCAAGATCTAACTATATCATTCTCAATCGAAAGTTGTTCCAACAATTTTCGATCGCCTAGACTTATCGTCATACACCACATTTTTCTTTCTCGATGCAATTTCATATGTGGCATCGCATGGGTCATCTTATAGGTCTGCAATATTCAATTTGATTTGGCGATCAAGTCTTCTAGGATCAGCTGTCCTGAAGCTACGCTCGATAATTGTGGATTATCACCGAAGGACAGTTTACTACGAACCATGCTATATCTTATTTCGGAGCCAAATCATGTTTCGACCATTCTATCGGACTAATCCAAATTCGTACGCAACCATTTCTATCGGCGCAACTGATGCGCAACTAGCCTCCAACTAACTCATGCACTACCGTCAAAAATTGTGCAACTTACGAAACATCTACTCGTATCGAGTTCGAGTCTTTCTACCCATGGCCAACATCTGAGATGCTATACACATCAGGACGATCATCGATGACCTTATAGTCTCATCATGATCAATCACAAGTTTACGATCAACCAAGTTGACACCTTCGTATTGTCATTTTCAAAAATCTTGATATCATAGGCCTACCCAGTTGTGTTTCTCATATCGTGCTTACGTTTCTTGGCGTATCGATTCTGATAGTTCATATCAATTTCGATAGCGCAAGGGTCAACTTTAAATCTGTTTCAACGTCAACTTAACTCGTATTGCATACATCCAAGTTCTCAATAAACTTTTCCATACGCATCAACTCGTTTTCTGATTCATCGCATCCCGCTATACTTTGATCGCATAACTAAGTTACCTATTATCCAATATCGAACCCTCAAGTCATACGATCTCACCCTCTAAGTTTTGTGTGTTTTTCAGTCGTACTCAAATGAGTTTCGCCGTAACGTAACCAAGTATCTCTTAGGCACTATTTATCCGCATCAACCAACTCTTTACCGTAGTCGCACATCGTGCGATCCGATTAGATTTTGCCTCGCCCAACATTTTTATCGAGCTCGCAAGTCGGGCGGTTCGATTACAACGTTTCAAGTTTCCTATCCTGCTGATCCGATTGTTGCCTCAAGGCATAATCGTTTCGCTAATTTTCGTCATTCGACCGACATATAAATTTTGCAATCGACGTATCATTCAATGATACAAGTCCCGCCTTAGCGTTCTAACCGATCATCGAAGAACACTTGCATCAACATGCCTTCATACAAATTCTCAATCGAGTCTCGGTGTTGTCCCGTCCGTTGTGGACGAATCTTCCTCAATTCTCACAACGCGTCGATGCAACCCATCGCACAAGTGGTATTGCATATACCACTCGGTATCGAGCCATTCATCGCATCGGTGGTATGCCATATACCACTCATAAACTAAGTTATTCCCGATGCAACAGACTCTGTACGAACCAACAATCTATTCTGACTCAGGATTTCTGCAGTGATCATGTCGATCACAACCGTAACTTTGATTAATCAAATCCGACACAACTCGGCCAATATTTTTATTTGCCAATACAAGTTCAAGTTCGATGCACTGCCGAACGATTCGTTTCTATCGTTTATGACTTTTGTTTTCCGTTCGTTGCATCTCGTGCAATGATTCATTTTTGTCATGCCCCAGTACCGAAATACGGAGACGGACTAGGCCAGCTACTCCATATGAGGTGTACAAACGTCATACGACGATCGTGGCTGTCAAGAGACAAGGGGGTGCAAGCTACATTCAAGTCTCTTATGGTCACACAGAGCATCTATGTCTCAATCATTCAAAGCAAGAAAACATCAATTAATGAACATATGAGATAAAGCAGTAAGGCGTCCCTGACTCTTCATCAAAATGGTCATGGGGATCTAGCTTTATAAGTTAGCTAGCCTAGAAAGTCAAAGGTACAAAATTGTATTCAGCTGCAGTCTGATTTAATTACAAATTATGTAAGACAAAATGTCCAGATTAGCCGGCTAAACAGGTGCCGGTGGCTAAACGCCAGAACATAAGTAAAGATACTAGAGTGGTGGAGAAGAAACCCACTCGAGTCCCCCGCCAGCCATGCTCCTAGTATGCACCATTGACATCAGGGAAGAAGTTTGGATCCTCAGACGCTGCTACGAGATCTGGCCAAACAAAACCAGCGGGGTCAGCCCCGAATAGCAAGTACCACAAGGGAGCACAATAGAGTGAGATAAAACCCATAAATAAAATAATAATACTAGTAATAATAAAAGCTTCCGGTCGTAGCCTCGGTCCACAGCCTATCCTAGCACGGTAGACCAACCCAACAACCAAACAAGGACATGGGTTGGACCACGCACCATGACAGCCCATGTCCCTCGGCTACTAACGGAAGTTACAAGGCACAGTCAAGTCGTTTTTCAAGCGGCCATTCATTCATGCGACTTTCTATATTTGGCGGAGTTATCCCCACGATACTGATTAAAACGAATCCTCAGATCGTGTCAACCCAGCAGGGCTAGCCAAACCATTTAAACATATAGCACATTGATTATGCACCAGTCCCCCGGAGGGCCACCGTGCTAAAACATATAACACATAGCTCGTAGAGGTCGGATATAGCCATCCGCTATAGGCGAATAAAACTATATCCGTGGCGGCTAACCCGACACGTCAGGACTGAACCTGGGGTAGCTAGTATGGTACGATCTCGGGATTCTTCCCACCCAATGCATCTACCAAGTTAGTTGCCTAATTAATCCATAGGTTATCCTCATAGTTCACATGTCGTGGTCACATGTTAACTCCTCTAGATGTCGTACATTGTACGATTAACCCAAGAAGGGATCCATACTGGCTCAAGGAGTCATACGTATGTACCCCGTTCTTGGTGTAATGCAACACACAACACATACCACGTCTTTGCTACCGACCATTCTCTATGTAAATGCTGGACTCTTGGAGGTACTGACAGGTATCACATAGAAACACTTAGCGCATAGGATCGCACCTCGGTGCTCACATAGATTGTACATTAGTACACACATAGGATTATCCAGCCATCGCATAGGTAGTCAGATTAGAAATGAGGACAGGGACACAAGGAAACATGCGGCTGAGGCTCATGCGTCCAGACTGCATGCGGCTAGCTCATGCGGCCAGACTGCATGCGGCCAGAAAATAAAGTCAGCATGACTTCATACGGCTCGGGAGAGCGGGCTCATGCGGCCGGAGAATATGTGCGCATGCGGCTCGGGAAGAACAGGATCATACGGCTGCAAAACTGGCTGATGCGGCTGCTCATGCGGCACAGGGTCATGCGGATGCAAATGCTTATGCGGCACAGACACATGCGGCACGAAAAGCTTATGCGGACAGGCACATGCGGTACAGGCTCATGCGGCATGGAAAGCTCATGCGGCTGCAAACTCATGCGGCTGCAATTACCTATGCGGCTGCGAATGCTCATGCGGCTGCAATTGCTCATGCGGCTGCAATTACCTATGCAGCTGCGAATGCTTATGCGGTACAGGCTCATGCGACACAGGCACATGCGGCACAGAAAGCTCATACGGCACGAAAAGCTCATGCGGCACAGGCACATGCGGCACGGAAAGCTCATACGACACAGGCACATGCAGCACAGGCTCATGCGGCACGGAAAGCTCATGCGGCTGCAAACTCATACGGCTGCAATTACCTATGCGGCTGCGAATGCTCGTGCGGCTGCAATTGCTCATGCGGCTGTAATTGCTCATGCGGCCACAGGTGACTATTCATCATCCCTGCCAGAACCAGCACAGACGAACCTAGGAGAAATCTAAATAGTTTTCTGGCCCTATCTTCCTCCAAACAAGTCGAAATCTAACTTTTCAAAGGTCAAAATTATGTAGAATCAAATTTCCTACAACATAGGACCATTAGTTTTCGAAAATAGCCAAGTTTGATAGATCAAAACCATGAAAACCCATGAAACCTTAGTTTTTAGGAACTTAGATCTACACAAATCTAGTCATCAAAATCAAAAACTTTAAGAACTAAACTTATAGAGAATAAAGAGATGAACAATGTAGACAAATAAAATCAAGTAAAAATCAAGAAATGAAAAATTTACTAATCTCCACTTTTGAGCAAGTTGTACTTGCCTATGGGTGGTGGTTGAGAGAAATAAATGGAAGAGTGAATGAGGCGAGAGAGTAAGGAAGAGAATATAAATAGGGGTTGGGTTGGCTTAAGAAAACCCTAATCTCTAAACATGCTCTAACCATTCTACTAATGACATGCTTAAAAGCTACATACAACCATTAAATAATAATACATAGAATTATATGCTAAATACGGGATACCATGTACAGAATTCATGAAAGAATACATATATCGGGATCGGGGAGTGACATCTCTATCCTCCTTAGAAAAATTCCATTCTCGAAATTTCAGCCAAAAAAATGATAGAGGAATCCAGTCAAGCAAGGTGCAATTACAATCTACGCAAGCAACCTATCATTAGCAGTCATTGATCATATATTTCAAAATAGTGCAACATAAGAATGTAAACAGATTACCAAGGCATGAGGAGAAATATACCTTCTGAGTGGAACAAGTGCGGATACCGAGATCTAATCTCGTCCTCGCGCTCCCAGGTTGACTCCCTCGGAGAGTGATGGCCCCAAGCGACACGGACAAGGCTAATAGTTCGATTCTTGAGCACCTTCTCTCGCCGGTCCAAAATAGACACGAATTGTTCCTCGTAAGTTAGGTCGTTACCAACGACTAACTCCGAATGATCGAGGACATGACTCGATCTGGGACATATCCATGCAACTGAGATACATGAAACATATCATGTACGCCAGATAGCAAGGGAGGAAGGGCAAACCGATAAGCAATATCGCCTACCCGAGCGAGAATCTCAAAAGGACCAACGAATCTCAGACTAAGCTTTCCTCGGGTTCCAAATGTAATGACACCACGAGTAGGCAAAATTCGCAGAAATACTTGGTCACCAACGCCAAACTCTAGAGGCCTACGATGCTGATCTGCCAGTATCGGTGTCTGTCCTGCGCGACTCGAAGTCGCTCTCTGATCAACTTGACAATTTTACGGTCTGCGTGATCATCTCTGGTCCCAACAATTTTTATTCTCCCACATCGTCCTATGCCAGAAGGGACCTGCACTTCCTTCCGTATAATGCTTCAAACGGTGCCATCTGTATACTTGTCTGATAACTATTATTGTAAGAGAACTCTACTAAATGAAGATGATCTTCCCAAGTTCAGCCAAAGTCTAAAGTACAAGCCCGTAATATATCTTCCAAGGTCTGAATGGTTCTCTCTGATCGTCCGTCCGTCTGCGGATGATAAGCTGTACTGAACCTCAACTTGGTACCCAAACTTTGATACAAACTCTGCCAAAAGTGAGAGGTGAACCGTGTGTCTCGATCTGATACTATGCTGACAGGAATACCATGCTGCCTCACAATCTGCTTCATATACATTTCTGCCAGCTGCTCAGTAGACTGCCCTACTCTGAAAGGAAGAAAATGAACAACCTTCGTGAGCCGATCCATGATTACCCAAACTGCATTTTGGTCGGTCGGAGATCTAGGTAAACCGGTCACAAAGTCCATCGTGATGTGCTCCCACTTCCACGTCAGAATAGGAAGCGGCTGTAATAATCTTGCTGGTCTCTGCTGCTATGCCTTTACTTGCTGACATACCAAACATCTGGATACAAACCTCGCTATCTCCCTCTTCATGCCATTCCACCAAAAGTGCTGCTTCATATCCTGGTACATCTTTGTGCCTCCGAGATGAATGGAATAAGGAGAACTATGAGCTTCTGATATAATTTCATGTCGAAGGTCTCCACCTGGTACACAAAGATGGTTTTCGAACCTAAGTGTACCATCCTCATGGATTACTAACTCCTTCCTGAGACCTGACTCACACTCCGATCGAAGCTTCTGGATTCATGGATCCCCTGCCTGGGCTGCTCTGATCCTCTCTACTAAAGTAGACTGAATCTGCAAACTGGCCATAACTCCCGTATCTTACGGCAAGATCACCTCAATTCCTATTTTCTGATGATCTTCCAAAATATGCCTCTGCGTGGTTAAAATGAATGCACCACCTCTCCTGCTCAAGGCATCTGCTACCACATTCGCCTTGCCTGGATGATACTGAAGATTTACATTAAAATCCTTCAGTAATTCCAACCATCTTCTCTGTCTCATGTTCAGGTCCCTCCGGGTAAACACATACTTTAAGCTCTTATGATCAGTGTAAATCTCCACTCGATTCCCATATAAATAGTGCCTCCATAACTTAAGCAAAAATACTACTGCTGCTAATTCCAGGTCGTGAGTCGGATAGTTTTTCTCATGATCTCGAAGCTGTCAAGATACATATGCTATCACCTTACCATGCTGCATCAATACACATCCAAGTCCCTTCCCAGATGCATCACAATACACTGTAAACCCTTCCGATCCTACTGGAAGTGTCAAGATCGGGGCTGAGATTAACCTCTTCTTCAACTCTTCAAATGATGTCTGACACTCTACTGACCAAACAAACTCTACATCCTTATGTGTCAAACGCGTCAAAGGTGCCAAAATCCTGGCGAAGTCTGCCACGAACCTCCTATAGTAACCTGTCAATCCCAAGAAACTATGCACTTCTGCCACCGTCTTCGGAACTGGCTAATTCTCTACTGCCACAACCTTCTTCGGGTCTACTGACACTCCTGCTCCAGAGATAATGTGTTCCAGGAACGAAATATGATTCAACCAAAACTCACATTTATTAAGCTTCGCATAAAGTTGATGCTCCATCAAGGTCTGTAAAACTGTCCGAAGATGTTTCTCATGTTCCTCCTCACTACTGGAATAGACGAGGATGTCATCTATAAACACTACTACAAACTTATCCAAATAGGATAGAAAGATGCGGTTCATCAAATCCATGAATACTGCTGGGGCATTAGTCAGTCCAAATGGCATCACCAGAAACTCATAATGCCTATACCGCGATCTAAATGCTGTCTTGGGTATGTCCTGCTCCCGGACCCTCACTTGATAATATCTAGATCAAAGATCAATCTTAGAGAAGACGCATGCCTTACTCAATTGATCAAACAAGTCATCAATCATTGGTAACGGATACTTGTTCTTCACTGTTACTGCATTCAACTGCCGGTAATCAATGCACATTCGCGTCGATCCATCCTTCTTGGGTATCAAAATCATCGGTGCTGCCCAGGGCGATTCACTGTCTCGGATAAACTGCTTCGCCTTCAGTTCTTCTTTATGCTGGTACAATTTGTCGAACTCTGATTGCGACATCCTGTAAACTCTGCCGACTTTAGGCTCTGTCCCAGGATTCAACTCAATGCAAAACTCCACATCTCTTACTGGTGGTAAACCTGGAAGCTCATCTGGAAATACATCAAGAAACTCTCTAACCAGTCTTGGAATCTGCTCCTGCTCTGCCAATGCTTCTGCAATGATGCCCTTGGGTCGATCCTCCAATGATCGGACAAAGACGAACTCCTCAATGCCAGGTACATTAAATACTACCCTACCTCCCCAACAATCTATCGTCGCATGACTATCTCTCAACCAGTCCATACCTAGGACAACGTCAAAGTTGCCAATAGGGAACTCGATCAAAGATGCGGGCAATAATCACCCACTCACTAGGATTGGACATGCTAAGCACACTCTACTAACTCCTACGAGCCCATTACCAGTGAGTATATTCATCCTCTCTGGCAATGCCTCGAATTCTAATCCAATACGTGTCATAAATTGTGCAGATATAAAACAGTGGGTACCCCCGAATCAAATAATGCTACTGCAGGAAAAGAGGTAACAAAAATATTACCTGTAACCACGTTGCCTGAAGCTAGCGCATCCTCCAGTGATAAGGTGAAGGCCTGGCCCTGGCCTTGCTGAGCTCCCTCCTGCTGCCTTCCTCGACTATGTTGTCGCTGCGGCCTCTGCGGACCTTCTTGGTTCTGTGCCTGGCGATACATCTGAGCCTGCGTCGGTAGACGCTGGGCTAGCGGCCTTACGGCCAATACTGGTCCTCGGTTCGGTGCTGCCCCCGGAGCTGGCAACGCCGAAAACTGCTGAACTGGCCCTCCTGGCCTCTGCATCATAGGACAATTGGAAATCCTGTGGTCTGGACTGCCACAACTCATGCACAATCCGTTAGCTGAATAACACACATCCTTCGTGTGCCCTTCCTTACCGCAGTAAGTACATCCACTGGGCGCCCCCTGGCGCTGCTGCTGGTTCCTCTGCTGCTGATGCCGAACTGGTGCTGTTATTTCTGATACCACCGTCCTCCGCAGCGCTCCTGACTCATGAATACGAATGCCGGGTGCTGGCGTCGATGTTCGCTGTACTGCTCCTCCACCTCTACTCTGGGGATGAGACCTCTTCTGGCCCCCATGTCTTGTCACCAACCTCTGTTGGGTGAGTTCATGCCTCCGAGCTGTCGTTAAAAGGACATCAAAAGTATGATAGTCGTGCCCTTCTACTAGCTGTAGAATCTCCAAATGAAGTCCCTGCTGGAACCTCATAGCCTTCTCTGGCTCTGTAGCTTCCATCATCGGTGCGAACCGACTCAGTCTGTAGAACTCCGCTACATATCCATCCACCGTCTTCCCAGCTTGCTTGAGACTGATAAACCTCTGTTGTAGCTCATACCGCGCTACCACGCCAAAGTACTTGGCCTTAAATCTGGTATTGAAGCTATCCCAACATGACGCCTCATTCCAACCTCTTTCGATGCCCACCAGTCGCGGACGAGATCCTGAAGTAAAAGTCTGACCTGGTCAACCTTCTCTTCTGTTGGAACCTTTGCTACGGTCAATATGGCCTCAGTATCCTGAAGCCAAGCATCCGCCGTGATGGCATCCTCCGTGCCGTCAAAATATCTTGGGTTAAGTCGACAAAACCTTTTCGACGCTCCCGAATCATTCCTGACACTTCTCTCAAGGGCTAGTTGTAACCCCTGATTTAGTAGAACATTTTGTTCTTGCTGCTGGGTCTGTTGTTGCTGATGGGCTGCCACCTAATGCTACTGAGTGGCCAGGAATCCCCGGATAACCTCCAGGAGTGCTGCAGCATTAGGTACTGTCGTCGCTGTCGGCACCGCTGGGGGTGCAGGAGTTTCTAGAACCTGCGATTCTACTGGCTCTGATATCACTTCCGCTCGGATCTGGTCAGGAGAAGGTATTCTTTCCTATTGCTGCCCCGTCGAACCATGCTCTACTGGATGTTCCTTCATGTTGGCCTCGCCAGCTACTGAGAAAGAAGCACCCCTATAGGGAAAGGTACATGATATTAAATAACAAGACGAGGAAGATTCGAGGATGCAATTTAGGTTATCAATCAAGGTGAGGAAAGAGAATTCGAGACAAGAGATTCAAAGGGAACAAGTTTTGATTGAGACTCCTATAATAGTAACACCCCACAAGTCTGAAAATCAGACATGCATGGGCCACCAATAAAACCTTGTCACGCTCCAGTACCGAAATATGGAGACGGACTAGGCCAGATACTACATATGAGGTGTACAAACGTCATACGGCGATCGTGGCTGTCAAAAGAAAAGGGGGTGCAAGCTACATTCAAGTCTCTTATGGTCACACAGAGCATCTATGTCTCAATCATTCAAAGCAAGAAAACATCAATTAATGAACATATGAGATAAAGCAGTAAGGCGTCCCTGATGCTTCATCAAAATGGTTATGGAGATCTAGTTTTATAAGTTAGCTAGTCCAGAAAGTCAAAGGTAGATAATTGTATTCAGCTGCAGTCTGATTTAATTACAAATTATGTAAGACAAATTATCCAGATTAGCCGGCTAAACAGGTGCCGGTGGCTAAACGCCAGAACATAAGTAAAGATACTAGAGTGGTGGAGAAGAAACCCACTCGAGTTCCCCGCCAGCCATGCTCCTAGTATGCACCATTGACGTCAGGGAAGAAGTTTAGATCCTCAGGTACTGCTACGAGATCTAGCCAAACAAAACCAGCGGGGTCAGCCCCGAATAGCAAGTACCACAAGGGAGCACAAAAGAGTGAGATAAAACCCATGAATAAAATAATAATACTAGTAATAATAAAAGCTTACGGTCGTAGCCTCGGTCTACAACCTGTCCTAGCACGATAGACCAACCCAACAACCAAACAAGGACATGGGTTGGACCACGCACTATGACAGCCCATGTCCCTCGGCTACTAACGGAAGTTACAAGGCACAGTCAAGTCATTTTTCAAGCGGCCATTCATTCATGCAGTTTTCAATATTTGGCAGAGTTATCCCCGCGATACTGATTAAAAGGAATCCTCAGATCGTGTCAACCCAGCAGGGCTAGCCAAACCATTTAAACATATAGCACATTGATTATGCACTAGTCCTTCGGAGGGCCACCGTGCTAAAACATATAATACAGCTCATAGAGGTCGGATATAGCCATCCGCTATAGGTGAATAAAACCATATTCGTGGCGGCCAACTCGATACGTCAGGACTGACCCTGGAGTGGCTAGTATGACACGATCTCGGGATTCTTCCCACCCAATGTATCTACCAAGTTAGTTGCCTAATTAATCCCTAGGTTATCCTCAGAGTTCACATGTCATGGTCACATGTTAACTCCTCTACATGTCATACATTGTACGAGTATCCCAAGAAGGGATCCGTACTGGCTCAAGGAGTCATACGTAAGTGAAGAACAGTTTGGCAACTCTAGAGGGGGGTGAATAGAGTTTATAGAGAAAAATAGCCAATTAAAAATAACTCTTTCACCAACAATAAATAATCAGAGTAAAGTGCGGAAAATAAATGAAGAGCAGAAGAGCATACGCAAACACAGCGATTTTAACCTGGTTTCCCTCGTAGAGGACTAGTCCAGGCCTGAGAACTCTAGCTCAGGATTAAATCCACTATTTGTGAAATAGTAGTTTACAACCCGTGCCTTTTCTTCAGAAGAGCACGTCAACTTCTTAACAGAGGATCGCAGTGGCGATTTGCTTGGAATTGTCCAAGCGACTTCTTCGACTCTTGCACAAGAATCCTAACTGAGAGATGCTGAGCACTCGGGACTTAGGAGGCTTGTGGCTAGTAGATGGGAAGGGTATGGCTTATTGAGCTTATAAGAGAGAAGAGAAGAGAAGATTGGATGGATTGAAATGAGAGAATTCATGCCCTATTTATAGTGTTTTTATAGGCAGAATTCGGCCAAAATTCGGGTAGGAATATTCAAAAATTTGGCCGTTGGACAACTAGCAACCAGCTATCCCTAAAATTAGGGTTCCTGATTTCTAGGGGACAGAGTTCGGCCCGAACTCTGTGTGGAGGCAGAGTTCGGCCCGAACTCTGTCTTCAGAGCACAGAGTGGTTCTAAGGGGACCAGTGGGCAGTTTTTGGTTCAGTGGAGCTTGGGATTTTGGGTAGGTTATAGACTAAGTTCCAAGAGCTCAGCAAGACTCAGAGACATAAATCTAGACTCAATGAAATTATAAAATACAGACTCCAGAACACACTAAGAGCCGGAGACTGAGCTGTCATCTGTCTTGAACTGAATGCAGTCGTCGTGTGTCGTATTGAATTTATACGAATATTATTTGGTCAATGTAGTCAATATTTGGTTGACTGTGACTTTGTGTCAACAATCTCCCCCATATTGATAATTGACAAAATAATATATGTATATTTCAATATTCATACCTGGACACAGTTGATTGTAACATAGCTTCATTGTAGCATAGCTCCCCCATAAACGATGCCTGAGCTAAGAGAAAATAGCTCCCCCGTAAACCATGAACGGTGTCGAGCTAGAAGCTATAGCTCTCCCCCGTACAAAATGCGTAGTACCTGTGATCTGATAGATAATATTTTCCAGAGCAAAAAGTACAGATATACACAGATATATGAATGCATAGAACCAGTGGCCTGATAGATAATATCTCCCAAAAGCAAAACAAGCACACAAATATACATTATTTCTCCCCCTTTTGGCAGTTAGCAATATAAAGAAGCAATGAGTAGTAATGCAACCACACCAAGCAGAGAAGAATCAGTGAAATACTAAGCAAAATAAGTCACTGAAATAAAATGATAATAAAGACAGATAATGTCATCCACCAAACCAAGTGGCCAACTCATAAACAGAGTACATAAACCAGCTACATAAATCCATAAGAAACTAAATAACTGAAATCAAAAGTAACTAAGATCATCATCAGTAGCAGCAGCAGCAGATAGTAGCCAATCTCCATCACGGAGCACGAGATGGTCCGGGAGTGTCTGAGCGTCTGGGATCCACAAAAGCAGCACCCGGATCCAGGTAACGCAAGACCCACGGATCATCAATGCGATAACCCTCACGATCGGGATCCCGCTGCATGGGAATGGGCATAGCAGGATGATGGGACATGGAGTACCGAATATCATGCAGCGAGTTGCTAAGTGCACTCATCTGCAGGGTAGTGCGGTAGTCCATCTGAGCCCACCGATCGTCCTCCAAGTCGAAACGTTCCCGGAGCATGGTCTGGATGGAGTCAAGAGTGGCAGGTGGAGGTGGTGCATCCTGACCAAGAGGAGGGGCGTCAGGCTCCTCATCAGCAGAATACTCAGATGACTCAGAAGCAGCGACAGGCTGAAGGCGTCGTGCTTTGGATAGAAAAGCAGGTGCAGGCAGGAACGGACAATCATGGATAGGAATGATGAAAGCACGAAAAACTAAAGGAAGATAGAGAGGATAAACCAAAGCTCTTGGTTTCTTCCGACAGTTGATCATCCAATCCATCATAGTCCGTGGAAAGTTGAATGGAATACGATAGTGGAGATGATATAAGGCGGAGATCTCAAGATAAGTGACTTCATCTGTTGAGCCAGCCTTGGGCAAGATAGTATTGAACACGATGCGATAAAGTTCATAAAAGTAGGGGGTGAGATGCTTGGCCTTTAGCTTGCGAGGACTTACGTTAGGAGCACATAAATCCTCCTTGAATCCTTCAAGGGAAGTATCGCCAACAAATTGAAGTTGACGTGCTTCCACAAGCTTGTCCCACACATCAAGATCCGGGAGAGCAAGAAAGTCTCCCAACTCAGAATCATTGAAGGCAATGTTAATGCCAGCAACCCGGGAATAGATGTGGGTTGCATCGTGAGTCAGATTACAGTAGAACATTTGGATTGCACTATGGTAAATGACAGAATTGGAAGCAACTAGTTCATCCAAACAAAGATCACGAAATAAAGATGCATATTGAGAAAATATTGTGAAATTGATGGGATGGCCCCCAAACACCGGACGAGTCCTAAAATCGCTAAACCATTCATTAGAGGCGTCTAGCGATACAAATAGACGGTCGTCGTATGTGTTAGGGTCATCGGGACTCGACGGATTGAACAACGGATGAATGGGGTGTTGTTCAACTACTTGTTCAATCGGAGGAGGAGGATTCGAAGAGGAAGCACCCTCGGTTCGGATCCTCTTCCCACGATTGGGCAAGCGTGGAGCCATTTGCAAGAAATTGGATAACTTGAAATGGAGAGAAAGAGAGAGTTATACCTGAAAATAATGTCAAACAGTTGAAGAGAACGTTGAAAAACCCCTTTCCCTTGATTTTGAGAAGAAATAGAGCCCTCTAGATCAAGAACTAGGGTTAGGGTTTGGAAGGAAGAAGATGCAAGAGGTGGAGAAGAAAGAAATATGGGAAAAAAGAGAAGGAATCCCGACATAAAGTAGGGCTTTGTCTTTGGTCGGGTAGAATAGTGACCATTGGATTAGAATAGATCCAACGGCAGAACCAGATCCCGATTCTGGAACCTAGGGACCGAACTCGGCCCGAACTCTGTTAGGGGCAGAGTTCGGCCCGAGTTCTGGATAAGTGGTCCAGAACAAAAGTCAGGCTGAAAAATGATTAAGTGTTGAACAAAAAGAGATATAATTTTGATAAACCCAATAAAGTACATAGAGAGATTCACAACGGTCAAAATGAACTTTAGGAAGATCAATTTGGCAATAATAAATCGTAACAAACCATATAATAAATAAGGAAATATATTGTAATTCAGTATTTCAAATTTGCCATGGGTTAGCTGCAGGGGCCGGATCCCAGCTAGCGGTAGTCCTGAGGACTAGTGCACCGTGTCGCTTAGGCTTTTACGCCTTTTTGTCAGAAGGACCCTTTCGGCTTGTACCCATAATAAATTTGTCATAAAAAGAATCAAAATATACTCGATATTTACGCAAGTAAGTTTCAACTTATAACTGCTTCATCCAAAATTCCGAGTTCACGACAAAGAAAATTGAAGCGCTCTTCGGATAATGGCTTAGTAAAGAAATCTGCTAGCTGATGATCAGTGTCAATAAATTCTAAGTTAATCGTGCCATTTTGCTGATGATCACGCAAAAAGTGGTGTCTGATCTCAATGTGTTTAGTGCGTGAGTGGCAGACAGGGTTCTTAGTCAAATTGATGGCACTAGTATTGTCACAGAATATAGGAATATGCATGAAAGATAACTTATAGTCTTCAAGGGTTTGCTTCATCCACAGAATCTGTGCACAACAACGCCCAGCTGCTATGTATTCAGCTTCTGTTGTGGATAGTGCGACAGAGTTCTGCTTCTTGCTAAACCATGAGACTAAAGCCTTTCCTAACAAATAACACGTGCCGCTCGTACTTTTACGGTCGACCTTGCATCCAGCAAAGTCAGCATCAGAGTAACCGATGAGATCAAATGATGTTGACTTGGGATACCATAGGCCCACTGTAACCGTACCCTTAAGGTATCGAAAAATACGCTTAACCGCGATCATGTGAGATTCCTTAGGATTTGCTTGATATCTAGCACATAGGCAAACACTAAACATGATATCGGGGCGACTAGCAGTTAAATAAAGTAAGCTGCCTATCATACCTCGATACTTACGTTGATCAACGGGTTTGCCGCTCTCATCTGGTTCGAGTTTGGTTGAAGTAGCCATTGGCGTGCTAATTGGTTTGACGTTGTCAAGGTCGAACTTCTTCAGCATGTCCTTGGTATACTTCGATTGACAGATGAAAGTTCCATTTGCCAGTTGCTTTACTTGCAGGCCAAGAAAGTAGTTGAGCTCTCCCATCATGCTCATCTCAAATTCTGTCTGCATACACTTGGCAAATTCTTGACAAAGAGTTTCATCAGTAGACCCAAAAATAATATCATCAACATAAATTTGAATCAACAGAATAGTGTCTTTAAAAGATTTTATAAACAGTGTAGTGTCAATTTTCCCTTTTGAAAAACCTTTCTCAAGTAAGAAGCTACTTAGCCTTTCATACCAAGCTCTGGGGGCTTGTTTGAGGCCATAAAGTGCTTTCTTTAGCTTGTACACGTGGTCGGGAAATTTGTGATTTTCAAAGCCAGGAGGTTGTTTCACATAAACTTCCTCCTTAATAAAACCATTCAGAAAGGCACTTTTCACATCCATTTGAAATAATTTAAAGTTTTGAAAATTAGCAAAAGCACAAAGCATCCGAATGGATTCTAGTCTAGCAACAGGAGCATACGTCTCATCGTAGTCGATACCTTCCTCTTGGTTGTATCCTTGAGCTACTAGACGAGCTTTGTTACGTGTGACTGAACCATCTTCATTTACTTTGTTTCTAAAAACCCATTTAGTACCAATTATAGAGTGATTAACCGGTCTAGGAACGAGTTCCCATACTTGGCTTCTCTCGAATTGGTTGAGTTCTTCTTGCATAGCAGAAATCCAAAATTCATCATTAAAAGCTTCAGAAATGTTTTTAGGCTCTACTTGTGAAATGAAGGCAGTGCTAGCAACAGAGTCTCTTAGTGATGATCTAGTAGTTACTCCACGTGAAACTTCTCCTATAACTAAATTTTCTGGATGAGAAGGTTTGAAAGAGAATTTCTTAGGCAAACCCTCCAGAGAATTAGTTTCGGTTGAAGTATTCATTGGAGTAGAAGTTGATGGCTCAACGTCATCATCAAGAGTACTTGCTGCACTGTTGTCTTCATCAAAAGTCACATTTGTTGACTCTTCCACAATAAGTGAGCGTTTATTGAAAACTCTATATCCCTTACTCTTGGCGGCATAACCAAGAAAGATACCATCGTCAGCTTTGGCATCAAATTTGCCTAAGTTGTCTTTGGTGTTAAGGATAAAACATCTACAACCAAAAACTTTAAAATAAGAAACATTGGGGGTTCTCCCAAACCAAAGCTCATAGGGTGTTTTCTTCGTAATGGGACGAATCAGCACCCTATTCAAAATATGGCATGCTGTATTAACAGCTTCTGTCCAAAAGTATTTCGGAAGTGAAAATTTATTCAACATGACTCTGGCCATATCGCCGAGAGTTCTATTCTTCCGCTCCACAACACCATTTTGTTGAGGAGTTCTAGGACAAGAAAATTCATGATCAAAACCATTTGCATTACAAAAACTTTCAAAATCATAATTTACGAATTCGCCTCCATGATCACTTCGGATTCGAGTAATCATGTAGCCTTTTTCGTTTTGAACTTTCTTTACAAAAACTTTGAAAGCAGAAATAGCATCGCTCTTATTAGCGAGAAAGAAAACCCAAGTAAATCTCGAAAAATCATCAACAATAACAAATGCATACAGTTTGCCACCAAGGCTAGCTATTCTACTAGGACCAAATAAATCCATATGAAGTAGTTGCAAGGGTCTAGTAGTACTTACAGAGTTGATGGAATGAAACGAGGATTTTGTTGCCTTGTTTAGTTCACATTCGGCACATACCGTGTCCTTTTTGAATGTGATGTCAGGCAATCCTCTCACTAGCTTCTTGGTAGAAAGCCTGGATATAGCATCCATGTTGGCGTGACCAAGACGCTGGTGCCAAAGTAGTCGTTCGTCTTTGTGGGCATATAAACATCTACCTGCATTGTTAGTATTTATAGAAAGATAGAAAATATAGATGTTATCCTCTCTTTTCCCTTCAAAAGCAATGTCTCCTGTTGACCTATCATAGATGTAGCAACTGTTTTGTCCAAAGTTAATGTCATATCCATGATCAGCAAGATGACTAATGCTGAGCAGGTTATGCTTTAACTCGGTCACTAGGCAGACATCCTTTATTACAGGAGAGGGAGGATGACCAATGATACCATTACCGATAATGTGCCCTTTGAGATTGTTATCGAAGGATACGTATCCTTCTCTCTTCATCGATAGTGATGCAAAAAGGTTTGTGTCTCCCGTCATATGTCGCGAGCATCCACTATCGAGAATCCACTTACTTTCAGTTGAGGAGGGAAGGTCCACCTACATCAAGAGTAGATGTGACCTTTGGTACCCGAGTTCTTGAGGGTCCTGAAAAGTTAGTCTTTGGGAACCAAGCATATATCCTTTTATCTACAAGTCTTCTAACTCTGCACTGTGGTGAGATGTGTCCATGTCATCCACAATAGGTACAGATAGCATTCTTGTTTATACTAGGAGTATGAGAATAATATTTATAAGCAACAGGATGAGGATGGACATGATGTGAAGAGTTAGCATGGTGAGGATGATTATGCATGGAATAAGTGGCATGGTGATGGTGTCTTTGAGGCATAGAATGATGGTATTGTCTATGATGAGTGACATGCTGATATTGTCTAGATGGCATGGCATGATGATTTTGTCTATATGGCATGACATGATGATTTTGTCTATATGGTATATGAGGGTCTTGTCTATATGGCATTGCATGATGGTCTTGTCTATATGGCATGGCATGAAGATTTTTATGTGTGAAGTGCTGTTGATTGTGTCTTTGTGCATGATGCTTGTGTACTGAGTGAGAATTGTTCTTACGTGCACGTGATTTGTGAAAGTTTGTGTATATGAATGCATGGTTATGTGCTGCATGAGAAAAATAGCCAATTAAAAATAACTCTTTCACCAACAATAAATAATCAGAGTAAAGTGCGGAAAATAAATGAAGAGCAGAAGAGCATACGCAAACACAGCGATTTTAACCTGGTTTCCCTCGTGGAGGACTAGTCCAGGCCTGAGAACTCTAGCTCAGGATTAAATCCACTATTTGTGAAATAGTAGTTTACAACCCGTGCCTTTTCTTCAGAAGAGCACGTCAACTTCTTAACAGAGGATCGCAGTGGCGATTTGCTTAGAATTGTCCAAGCGACTTCTTCGACTCTTGCACAAGAATCCTAACTGAGAGATGCTGAGCACTCGGGACTTAGGAGGCTTGTGGCTAGTAGATGGGAAGGGTATGGCTTATTGAGCTTATAAGAGAGAAGAGAAGAGAAGATTGGATGGATTGAAATGAGAGAATTCATGCCCTATTTATAGTGTTTTTATAGGCAGAATTCGGCCAGAATTCGGGTAGGAATATTCAAAAATTTGGCCGTTGGACAACTAGCAACCAGCTATCCCTAAAATTAGGGTTCCTGATTTCTAGGGGACAGAGTTCGGCCCGAACTCTGTGTGGAGGCAGAGTTCGGCCCGAACTCTGTCTTCAGAGCACAGAGTGGTTCTAAGGGGACCAGTGGGCAGTTTTTGGTTCAGTGGAGCTTGGGATTTTGGGTAGGTTATAGACTAAGTTCTAAGAGCTCAGCAAGACTCAGAGACATAAATCTAGACTCAATGAAATTATAAAATACAGACTCCAGAACACACTAAGAGCCGGAGACTGAGCTGTCATCTGTCTTGAACTGAATGCAGTCGTCGTGTGTCGTATTGAATTTATACGAATATTATTTGGTCAATGTAGTCAATATTTGGTTGACTGTGACTTTGTGTCAACAGTAAGTACCCCCTTCTTGGTGTAATGCAACACACAACACATACCACGTCATTGCTACCGACCATTCGCTATGTAAATGCTGAACTCTTGGAGGTACTGACAGGTATCACATAGGAATACTTAGCACATAGGATCACACCTCGGTGCTCACATAAATTATATATTAGTACATACATAGGATTTTCCAGCCATCGTATAGGTAGTCAGATTAGAAATGAGGACAGGGACACAAGAGAACATGTGGCTGAGGCTCATGCGGCCAAACTACATGTGGCTAGCTCATGCAGCCAGACTGTATGCTGCCAGAAAATGAAGTCAGCATGACTTCATATGGCTCGGAAGAGCGGGCTCATGCGGCCGAGGAATATAAGCGCATACGGCTCGGGAAGAACAGGATCATGCGGCTGCAAAACTGGCTGATGCGGCTGCTCATGCGGTACAGGCTCATGCGGCTGCAAATGCTTATGCGGCACAGGCTCATGCGGCACAGGCACATGCGGCACGGAAAGCTCATGCGGCAAGGAAAGCTCATATGACACAGGCACATGCTGTTTTCCATAAATAAATTCACTTTATTTATTGTGTATCTGGGAAAATTACAACTGTAGGAATCTGATCTAGAAGACGATCGCTTTATCCCTTGGACTATGCGAAGAAGAAAAGCTCTCAAAATTTTGACCGTAAATTAGATAACTATGTATCTGTACAATGAATGAGAAAAAGAACTCTATTTATAGAGTCAAAAATAACTAAAATGATAACTGTCTTCACAACCTGTGCCTAGTTGAAAATTACGCAGGATTTAACATACGCAAGGTTGTGAGCAGTTACTGGACGTGGCCTGTAACTGTTGGACACATGGCAATCATGCATGAGTCGTGTGCAAGTTACAGGACACGCCGGTGAGAGATAAGTGCCATGGCTGCCACGTACTCCAATTTGATGAAATCCACGCAGACTTGTTGAAGACGAAATCCACGCAGACTTGGGTCAGAAAGCTTCAAAATCCACGCAAACTTGGGGCAAGAAACTTCAGAATCCACGCAGACTTGGGGCAAAAAAGCTTCAGAATCCACGCAGACTTGTTGAAGAAAGCTTCAAAATCCACGCAGACGTGGGGCATGAAACTTCAGAATCCACGCAAACTTGGGACAGAAAGCTCAAAATACATGCAGACTTGAGGAAGGAACATATAAGTTCAAAATACACGAAGACTTGAGCCAGAAGGCTCAAAATATACGCAATATTGAGGCAGAACTGCCAGCTGTCTTGATTCGACGTGCCTCGACTGACACAAAATCTCTGACAGTGATTGCTTTTGCCAGTCGCATTAAATGACAAGAAGCTCTTTTGGTACACCAACTTGGTGAAGGCTGAGTCTTGCTGAAGAAGATTTCAAAAGTCACGCAATAGTCGGCTGTGATCTCTCGAGTTCCGTGCATACGTGGCATACGAGAAGACATTCTTCGACTGTCGTGCTGTCAGTCATAATGACACTCTGACAAAATGATGAGCTGTCTTCTAGCGTGATTTTTTTTAAATATTGTCCTGATCAACTCAGCGTGACTTTGAGACCTTGTTCCGATCAACTCAGCGTGACTTTCATTTTTAAGGCCTACAAAACCCCCTTCAAAGTTTTCGAAAGTTGAAAAGACTTCAAAATTTTGAAATACTTTGAAAATTTACAAATGAATTTATTAAATGTCATGATGACTTTTCATTTTTCGAGACTGATTGAATCTAATTTATGGTGGAATATGAACCACCGGCGAGCTCTTTTATATAAACGGAAAGAAAATTCAGCTTTGATATTCATCTTACATCAACATGACTCCGAAGGAAGAAGCTGAAGAAGAAGCAAGAAAGTTGGGTTTCTGTGCACATGGCAACCCTACTTTCAGGGGTAAAGAACTGGAGCCTTTAGTTTTCGAGTTCAAAGATGACCCTACACAACTAGCCAAGAACTTCCTGAGCCACTTTGGTCTGGACGGCTCGTCTTCTTCCAATGGGAGCAGCCTCGCAGTGCAGCGTGAAACGCTCAATGTTCTGTTACATCGTATGGGAGTCACTAGTGTAGAGGAATTGGGTGTCAAGCTCAGTCGCTTCGAAAAATAGAGCGTGTCTTTTCATGCTTCTGTTTTCTATAAAAAATGTTGCACTTCTTTTCCTATGTAAGGTCATCAGTGCCTCTTTATCTTTTGCTTTGAAAAATGTGGTACAACTTCATGCTGAGAACTAGTTTTACTCCGAACAGCGTGCACTAATGAAGAGCAGCGGCACTCTTTGAATGTTTCAAATATTGTGCTATTTTCCAAAGTACACGTGACACTCATTCCGTAGTTATGAGCGCTTTTTACTCGGATCTTTCCAAAAATAGGCTTGTACTTCGACCCTATTTAAACAGATAGATGAGTTTCACACATACTCATTCCTCTATTCTTTTTCTTCTGAGAATGACCTTTTCGCAAGATTCCATTCTCAACAGGAAAGCAATGCTTTTTGATGTTGCATTTTTGTGCACTATGTCATCAGACATTGGTTTGCCAATCTTTAGCGCCAAACCGTTTGATCTTGATGGTGAGTCTAACATAGTATGTACCACTTTTCACTGTAGAAAATAAGCTTTTGTTTCTGACTGAACAGGGTGCGCCTGTCTTTGTTTGGCCAGTGCACGCCTAATGATAATGGCGTTTCTGTTGATTAATTTCTTTTTCTTTGCTGTTTTCTGCAGGAGTTCGACTGAAAATTTTCTTCAGAACTGGCATTGGTGTCTGTGGAGAATATTCTTCTGACACCTACATCAGGGAGCTCATACGCTTTTGACGCGTAAATCAGACAACTCAGAACCCTTCGTGGGATAGAAGGGTCTTCCTCCAATGGTAGGAAGAGCCTTTATACACGGAGAGTTGGACGGTGGAGTCAACTCTACCACGAGAAATCAGGTAGTAGAGTTCCTTTCACGGCAGAACTAGGAATTGTATCCCAATGTTGGATACATTCCTATCTCCTTTGAGAGGTCGCTCCCAATCCACCAGTTGTATTGGCAGCAACACGCCTTCGTGCTGCCCTACTCTGTGGTTCTCCTCTCATCTGAGAGATAAGACCAGGGTTTGATTCCTGCTGGACAATCAGGAATTGCTACCAACAACGAACCCGCCATTGAAGATCAAAAGAAGAAATGGATCTCCATTAGATTATTGTTGTGTACATGGAATGAAAATCCAAAATTGTAATAGATTTCCATTATGATTTGTAAGAAAGTCTAAGAAAATGTAATAGACTTTTTATAATGAAATGAGAGTGGAAATGATAATTCTTCTATGCTCAATGATTTGTATTTGAATGAATTGTGGACATGATAAACTTTTCTGATTTAGAGTACATAATACTATCAGAGGTAATATGGACGTGATAATATGTAGGAACTCAAGAAGAAAAGATTGATTTTTATGCAGAGGTCAAGAATAGAAAATAACAAATGAGCAGGTAGATTCGGCATTTATCCAGAGGTTATGAAAATGTGATAAATAATGAATCCCCATAATAGAAGATTATGAACGGACGAATCGTCAGATGAATGTAATAAATGAACGAATGAACCGTCAAGCATTAATGAATGTGTGAACCGTCGGATGAATGTGACGCTTTATTATTTGAAGAACTTCTGCCTATAAATATAGCAGAATTCTGACAAGAACGAACACTTCCATTCTTCAACATAAAAATGTCATCTGAAGAAGCATCCAAGAAAGCTGGAATCGCCCTGAAGGTTCAGAAAGGCACTGAAGAACACCCTGCTGATCTAGTTCAGCCGAAGGAAGTAGAAGCAGGCAAAGGTTCATCTGCACCCAAGCCACCAAGGGACATTCTGGACTTCCTGCTCGAACCAGGAAGGACTGAAGAAGAAGAAGCCATGAGGATGGCCGCTTGCAAGTTCCTCGTGGGTTCCAGCAAGGAGGTTCTCGGCTCTTTTGCTGACCGCGTTTTCGAGAAGGACGGCAGTGGCACGCATCCAAATGTAGAGAAGGATGATAGTGATCTTCCTTAATATCATGTACTATGATTCATGATTAAAATAAAATAAAATTTTATTTATAAACATGAACTTGTCTGATGATTACAAACATTTATACATAATACTTTTTAAGGAATTTGCCATTAATAGGCATCATAACTTTTCGACCATCCAGTTCTGAGAGTTGATAAGCTCCATTTGAGAAAACTCTGCTTACGACATAGGGACCTTCCCACTTTGCGTCGAATTTGCCTTTACTCATATGAGTCATAGTCATAGGACGTCTGACTGTTAGAACAAGTTCTCCTTTTTGATACACTCGAACTCTGACTTTCTTATTAAAAGCTCTTGAGATTCTAGCTTGATAGAATTCGATATTCTGTTGAGCAGATAATCGCTTCTCATCCAGAGCTTCTAATTCCTGAAGTCGAAGACGATCATTATTCTCGGCAGTGAGTTCATTAGCGATTGTTATCCTTAAAGAAGGAATTTGAATCTCTAATGGAAGAACAGCTTCGCATCCATACACCAGAGAGAAAGGTGTACATTTAGTAGCATTACGAACTGTAGTATGGTAAGCCCACAAATATTCACCGAGCTTCTCACTCCAATTACGTTTGTTAGTAGAGACAAACTTCTTTAGGAGTTTGATGATGGTCTTGTTGAAAGCTTCTGCTAATCCATTAGCCGCTGGATTATATGCAGTAGAAGCCACATTGTTGATCCGGTGATCGTCACAGAATCGAGTAAATTTTTGGCTGACGAACTGTGGTCCGTTATCATGAATAATGCGTCGAGGAACACCAAATCTGTAGATGATGTGGTGTTTGATAAAGCTGATGACATTGGACGTCTTGACTTCAGATAAAGTAATGGCTTCGGCCCATTTGGAAAAATAATCGGTTATTGCGAGAATAAACTGATGACCTTTTGATGACGGCGGATTGATCGGACCAATAATGTCCATGCCCCAAGCTTCGAAGGGCCATGATGCTGCCGTTGGATGTAGAAATTCTGAGGGTTGATGAATAAAATCTGCATGGATTTGACAAGCTTTACACTTCTTTGCATATTCGATGGCATCTGATACCATAGTAGGCCAATAATAACCCATACGTCGAATACGGTCCTGAAGTTTTGGGCCAGGATGATGTGCTCCACAAATTCCATCATGTGCTTCGCAAATGATCTACTGAGCCTCATCACCGGCAACACATCGAAGAAATAGACCATCATAAGCTCGACGATATAAGGTTTTTGTAGTATGATTGTAATAGAATCTGAGTGACCGTCGTCTAATAGATGCTGCCTCACTCGGATTATCTGGAAGAATGTCATACAATACAAAATCTAAGAAAGGAAGTCTCCAATCTTTATCCGTATTCTGAGTCTCAGCTGAATTACTGAAGATGAATTCTATGCTAGAATCAGATGAAGATGATAAAGATTTACGACTAAATCCAAATCCTCTTGTTGCGTTGACATCATGTGATGTTGATTCTTCAATATCAACTGGAAGTCCTAGAGTCAGATTATTTTCGAGATAAAATAATTCTCGATTGCGGACAACAATCATCTGTTGTCGTCTAATCGGAATAGCTAACACCGCCGCTAGATTAGCAAGAGCATCAGCTTCTGTGTTACAAGCTCGCCTAACATGCTCAATGAAGAACTCTTCAAATGAAGAAGCCATAGATATAGCCGATCTATGATAGGGAACAAGATCTT
Source organism: Iris pallida (assembly GCA_029216955.1). NCBI lineage: Eukaryota > Viridiplantae > Streptophyta > Magnoliopsida > Asparagales > Iridaceae > Iris > Iris pallida. The sequence goes on from JANAVB010042618.1 coordinate 36,216,831, forward strand.
GATGGCGAACTTCATAAGTGCCCCTTATCTGATTGACAATGAGTTTAGAGTCTTCGTACGCCTCTAAATGTTGAATATTTAGATGTTTAGCGAGTTGAAGACCAATGAGTAATGCATTAAATTCGGCTACATTGTTTGAACATGGCTGATCGAGAGAATAAGCCCTTTGGATAGCAAGGCCTTCTGGCGACACAAGAACGATTCCAACTTCAGCGACAATGTCACCATTAGGACCTATTCTTGAAGCTCCATCATAGAATAGACGCCAGGTAGGATCCTCTTCAGCAATTTGGTTTGAATCTAGAACTTCATCTGGGATTTCATCATAGAGTTTTGAATTTTCTGGAATTGAATTAGCAGCCAGAAAATTAGATAAAGCTTGTCCTTTGACTGACTTCTGAGGAATATAGTGCATATCATACTGAGCAAGTAAGATTCTCCAGTTAGCCAATCGAGAATTCAAAACACTGGGTTTTTTCATCATGACCCGTATAGGATTGATCCTGGAGATGACATGAATAGTCTGGCCAATGATATAATGTCGTGTCTTTTGGACAGCGAATATCAAGGCTAGATATTCTTTTTCGATCGGTGAATATCGAGGTTCAGCTCCGGTCATAGTACGACTGAGATAGTAAATGGCTTGTTCATGACCATTTTTATTCTTTTGAGCGAGTAATGCACCCAATGAATGACTCATTGCTCGGGTATATAGGAGGAACGGTATTCCTGAGACGGGAGGTACCAATACTGGAGGGCTCATCAGATATTCTTTTATATCATCAAATACTTTCTGACATTCATCATTCCAGACGAAAGAAACACCTTTCTTCATGGGTTTGTTGAATGGTCTGCAGCGTCCTGAAAGATTAGAGATGAATCTCCTGATATAAGCGATCCTTCCTTGAAATCCTCGTAGCTCTTTTAAGGTGCGTGGAGGACGCATCTCTTGGATGGCTTTGATCTTCTCGGGATCCACGTGTATACCTTTAGAGGTAATGACGAAGCCGAGAAATTTACCAATAGAGACGCCTAAGAAGGACTTAGTAGGGTTCATCTTTAATTGATGCTTACGTATTAGATCAAATATAGTCTTCAAATCTTGGATATGATCCTCCTTTTGTCGACTTTTGACTGCATTATCATCAACATAGCATTTGACTGTTTTTCGCAAATATTCACGGAATATAGTGCTCATGGCTCGTTGATAAGTTGATCCTGCATTCTTGAGACCGAACGGCATAACTGTATAACAGTATGTACCGATCGGCGTTCTGAAAGAAGTGTGTTTCTCATCATCTGGAAACATTTTAATCTGATTGTACCCAGAATACCTGTCCATGAATGACATCCGTTCAAACCCACAGGTATTATCGATCATGACATCAGTGATTGGTAGAGGGAATTCGTCTTTAGGACATGCCGCATTGAGATCGCGGAAGTCTATACAAACTCTGATCTTGCCAATCTTTTTAAGAACAGGAACTATGTTAGCCACCCAATCAGGATGTTGTTCCTCTCTAATAAACTCAGAGGCCATGAGTTTATTGACTTCAGCTTCAATTGCATCTATGATGTCTGGACGAAATTGTCGCTGTTGTTGTTTGACCGGTTTAGCATTCGGCAAGATATTGAGCTTGTGAGTTGCGATTTGTGGATCAAGTCCTGACATATCTTCATAACTCCAAGCGAAGACGTCGATGTAGTCACGAATGAGTTTAATCATGTCTTGCTTATCAGTTTCTGAAAGACATTCACTGATGAATATTGGTTTGGGAGATCCCTCTTCACCAACATCTATTTGATCAAGTTTGTCTTCAGTCGGAGGTTCTTTTTGCTCAAATCGGAACTCCCATTGATTATCTAACCTTTGGGCCCATTGTTCTGATTCAGGTGAGATTTCAAACTCATCTTCGTCTTCATCACTTTCTTCAGAACGGTCAATGGAGACCATGTTGGAAGACAGAATGTTGCAGTAGAAATCACCGATACTCGTATCGGAATCCCAAGAGGTAGTACTAGAAGAATCAGATCTCTTATCTTCGTCAGATTCGGGATCTTCATGAACAATATTGATAAAAGGAATAGGAGCAGTATAACCCAATCCGCATTTCGTCCTCCCATATTTCAGAGGAGGAATCCGGACAGGCATTTTTCTTCCTTTTCCACTATTTAGGCCAGTTCTGAAGTCATAGCCCATATTTTTAATGATGTCTTTAGATTGCTGACTATAACGACGTAGTTGTAATCTTCCAGTATCATCGGTTTTGTCCTCGTCTTCTTGATCAGAAGGATTTTGCGGCCTTTTGTAGAAGAATATTGGAATGTCTCCTGGCTTTCTGCTGGAAACTAGAAAGTATGAAGATTGTACTGATTCTAGGGATACATCTGTATGAACAGTCTGTACAACTCCTATGGTTATTGTGTTCAAGTCATCTAACAAATGTAAATAACTATGAACATAATTACACACATCAATATACTGCAAAGATGGAGACTTTTCATTAAATTCAAAAGCAGCAATATTTACATCAGGAGAAGGCTGAGCCTTAGAGAACTTAGCCAAATCAATGACTAAAGGAGGAGAAGAAGAACGAGAAGAAGTTTTGTTTCGATTAAGATCGATAACAAATGGCTCAGAAAAGGTGAGCTCCCTTGAAACTTGAGATGGAAGAGTAGTCCGCCCTCCAACTGGGATTACTAGAGTATCCTATTTTATATGTGAAGATACAGGAACTGTAGTACGCCCACTGACAGGAATGATCAGTGTATCTTGAGTAGACGACTGAGGTAATGGAGAAATCCGTCCACTCATTGGAATGATGAAAGAACCTTCTCCAGAGGGTTTGGGAGATTGTTGCTGAGTAGTTCGACATTTAACAGGGATTATTAAAGTCTCACTTTGTGAATCCTCTTTCTCCATAGCTTGTATCACCCTTGTATACTCTTCTTTGTACATCCGGGAATCATTGAAATAGGCTTCAACCCCATGAAAAGGATTTATATCAGCGACTTCCTTTTGTACTCTTCCATTGCTGTCAATGTATTTAAAACACTGATGAAGAGTAGAAGGCACCACATTATTTTCATGAAGAAATGGCCTCCCCAAAAGAAGATTGTAAGATCCCATGATCTCGATCACATAGAAAGTGACTTTGGATCTGAAATCGCCTATCTGAAGTTTCAGATGAATCTTCCCCAAAGGCTCGCTTCGGCTTTGATTGAATCCCAAGATAGTAGTAACTGTCTTGGAAAGCTTGTGAAGAAGGATTTTTAGTTCATCCAACAGACTCTTTGGCATTATGCTTATAGCAGACCCTGGATCAATGAGGATACGATCTATCTTCATTGTATCGATATAACCGGTATAGTAGAGAGGCCGATCATGTCGATTATCCTCCAGTAGCATGTCGTCTTGTGTAAAGGTGATATTTGGGATAATCTCCAGTACACTGTTGCAATGTAAGCAAGTGGCAGGTTCTGCATCTGGCTTCTTTAACTGTACAAGACAAGAGTCTGCCTGAAGAAGTGCTTCACTTAACGTCTCTCGAGTCTCTTTAGAAAGACGTAGAAGTTCAAAGAGTGACATTCTAGCTGGAGTATTAGCAAGTTGAGCTAAAATGTCGAAGTTATAAGGCTTCTGAAGTCCAAGAGGAGAGGACTTCTTGATTGGTTTATCAAACCGAGCCTGTTGTTTGCCTTTCTCAAGAGCTGTGGGCTTGGAAGGAGCAGGTTCAACCGGTGCAGTTGAAGGAACAGGTGTAGTGGATGATTCCTCTTCAGGAGAAACATTAGGAGCATCTTTGTCAGCAGGAGGGATATCAGGAGTATCCTCAGGATTCTTGGAATAATCCTTTAAATAAGATTTTCCTGTTCGAGTAGCACCAGCAAGTGCTTCTTCTTTGTCTTTTGGCTCTGTGTCAGAAGTAGACCCAAGAGAAGTCATATGACATGACTTAATTTTTTCAGTCTTCTTGGACTTTCGGGAAGTAGTCTTTTGAAGAGGAGGAGATTCAAAATCTGCCACTAGATCAGGATGAATCCACATGATTTCTCCTGTTTCTATAGTAATTGGCACCAATCCTTCAGATTGTGGAGGAGGAATATTCACTATATCAAGAGTCACCTTGGGAATAGGAATGATCCCGCTTTCAAGGAGATGAGGAGGAAAATCTCCGAATTGCATAGAGACGACATTGGTGCTAACGGTCTTCTCTTTTGGAGTAAGGGAGATAGCTCCAGATTTAATCATTTCTTGGATCTTTCCTTTCAGTACATAACATGTACGAATTGTATGACCCAGCATTCTGTGGTATGGACAGTATTTAGGATGATCCATCTTCCCAGCTTCATCAGGTTTCTTGATTTCAGGTAATTGTATTTTATTACCTTTCAACAGACATTCAAAGATACCAAGGACATCGTCGTCATCAAAAGAGTATTCTTCTTTAGGGCGAGGTGCTCTTGGTTGTTGAGTTGTAGAGGTAGGAGAAGTTTGAACATTTGATGCATCTTTGCTCTGAAGATTAACTTCAAGGGTTTCTTTTCCCTTGCGAGCATTGGATTTAGCATTATTGTTAGTACCTTGACCTGTTTCTTTGGGAGTCATCTGTACTCCTAAACCTTTAAAGGTTTTAGCACTAATTTCTGCGGCCTTGGCACTAACTATGAAGGAAGGCCAGTCTTGAAATTGAGTAGATCCTGTCCACATGCTAATGATGGGCAATAGATTTGATTTGCATGTGTCGATGGTGACAGCATCAGGAGTTCCAAGAGGCATCTTCAAAGCTTCTCTTCGGAACCGTTCAATGAAATCCTCTGTAGTTTCATTATTTTTCTGCTTGATTCTAATAAGAGCAGACATAGTCATGTCATTGAGCCCTTCATAGAACCGTTCAAGAAACATTTGTTTGAAACCGGCAAATGAGGTAATACACCCGTCTGGGAGACTTCTATACCATTCATAAGCCGTTCCCTTGAGACATCCAACAAACACCCGAGTAAGGAGGGCGTTGCTTGGTTGCAGTTGGTCAGTCATCACTTCAAAGTGATTAATAAACTGACTTGGAGAAGTGGTTCCATCATAGAAGGAAATAGTAGAAGGCTTGTATTTAGGAGGATACGTTACTTGCTTCCATTCTATCGGATAAGGTTGCTTGATGCCTAACCGTTGTAAACCATCCTTCTGTTTGAATGCCTCGAATTGAGTTTTGAGATTCCTCAATTCTTCACTAACGACTCCAGAAGATTGTGGAGTTGTAGCTTGTAGAGAATAGTTGGGAGGAGGAACAACATTATAAGCACTACCCCCAGCTCCAGAGAGACTAGGATTTGGTTGAGCTGGTCCAGGAGTATTGGATTGTACTGCTGGAGGAACTTGTACTGGACTTACAACAGTGTTAATTGGTATAGCATCTGGTACAGTCTGTCGATTTTGCATCTGAGTTGCCATGAGTTCATACATCGACTTCATAGTATCAGCCATGGATTTTATTTGCTGTTCCAAAGAAGCAATTCTTTGTTCTTGAGGAGTCAAGGAAGAAGAAGGTTCATCAGTATTCCCATCAACCATATAAGTCGTGACTGTACAAGGGATTATTGATGAACTGGGGGATGTCGTTTGTTCTGAATCATTGCTTTGTGCATCAAAGTCAATTATAGGAGAACTACCCCCAGTAGGAAGAGGTGGGAAGTTAGATTCTCCAAGAAATTCAGAATCATCTTCAGAAATCAAAGTCCTTTGACTAGAGGCCAGGACTCTTGCTCTTGTGCCTCTATATACTCCATCTGGACTATTATCTCTACCTCCAGTATCCCGAGAGGTCATGTTGACAGAAGCAAACAGAGGCTCATCTTCATCAGGCATAGGTTCACACTGAATCCGATTGAAGACAGATTGTCATTTTGTTTGACATCTGCATTGCATTGTGATTCTCGACTGGAAGTTACATTCATGATCAACATAGTCCTGAACCATTGATTGACATCTGCATTGAATTATGACTCTTGGCTGGAAGTCACATTCAGCATGATCCATTGTCATAGAATTATTCCTTCTCTTCTGTTGAAGGTGTTCTCGTAAATCTGTCTGTGACGACTGAGGTACATCAGAGAACAATCTTTGTGTATTTTTAGGAATATATTTCTGGTTCTTGGATTTTGATGGCTCTTGATTATACAGGGAGTGATTAATATGAGCCACATAATTTTGAGCATACTCTGCATCCGGATCTTTTATCTTCATTTCCGATTGATGTGGTTTCTTAACACCAGAAGTGCTTCCCAAACGGGTTTGATTAAGTTTTGTTCTTAGATCAGTTGGAGGTAACACATTGGTTTTTGAAACTTGGAGTTTTCCTTCCATTGATCTGGATATTTGCAGAGAAGGAAGAGTTGAACCACCCCCTTGATTAGGAGTTGGTAACAGACCTTTTCTAGACAAATTCTGTGCTCAATTCGAAGAAGTCGTAGAAGAAAACATTAAGGAATGTTTCTTCTTAGACTTATTCAAGTTTTGAGACATAGAATGTCCAGAAGGAAGAGTAGTCAAAAGACCATCTCCTTTTCTTTGACTAACAAAATTGTCAGTCAAAGCTGTTCCTGAAGTAAAGACTACAGGAGCAGAAGAAACAACTAAAAAGTTATTTCTTTTCGAAGGGACTTTGTGTGGAAGACCACCCCCAGTTCTAGTAGAACTTGGCAAAGAAGAAGAGATAGCTAAAGAGCTATTCTTCTTAGATGAAATACACGCTGAAACAGGCTTGGTTAAAGAACCAGTACTGTTAGCGTGACTTTTGATTTTAGAATTACACGCTGGAACAGATTTGGCTAAGGAACCAGTACTGTCAGCGTGATTTTTGACTTTGGAAATACATGCTGGAACAGATTTGACTAAGGAGCCAGTACTGTCAGCGTGACTTTTGAATGTGAGACTGCACGCTGGAACAGATTTGACTAAAGAGCCAGCACTGTCAGCGTTAGTTTTGACTTTGAGATTGCACGCTAGAACAGGTTTGGCTAAAGAACCAGTACTGTCAGCGTGACTTTTGACTGCTGTCTTCTTTGAGCGCACCAGAGTGTGCGTGCTTGCAGTAGAGTCTTTGCCAGTGTTAGGAATAGACACTGTGGCAAAGACTCCACCATTGACTGCCAACTGATTCTTAGGGACATAGATAGAGCGTCCCTTCGACTTAGCAGTGGTGATGGAGGCTGAAGTGGGCTTGCCACCCTTAGCCCGCTGCATTTCTTCGTAGACGAGTTGATCGAATTGGATCGATATCACCTTCTTCGTCGAGCCAACTGACGAAGTGTCGTATTGAGTTGTTGCCATCTCAGAAGAGGAGATGGTTTTCTCCAGCAGAGTCGCCAATTTGTTTTCCATAAATAAATTCACTTTATTTATTGTGTATCTGGGAAAATTACAACCGTAGGAATCCGATCTAGAAGACGATCGCTTTATCCCTTGGACTATGCGAAGAAGAAAAGCTCTCAAAATTTTGACAATAAGTTAGATAACTATGTATCTGTACAATGAATGAGAAAAAGAACTCTATTTATAGAGTCAAAAATAACTAAAAGGATAACTGTCTTCACAACCTGTGCCTAGTTGAAAATCACGCAGGATTTAACATACGCAAGGTTGTGAGCAGTTACTGGACGTGGCCTGTAACTGTTAGACACATAGCAATCATGCATGAGTCGTGTGCAAGTTACATGACACACAGGTGAGAGATCAGTGGCATGGCTGCCACGTACTCCAATTTGATGAAATCTACGCAGACTTGTTGAAGACGAAATCCACGCAGACTTGGGTCAGAAAGCTTCAAAATCCTCGCAAACTTGGGACAAGAAACTTCAGAATCCACGCAGACTTGGGGCAAAAAAGTTTCAGAATCCACGCAGACTTGTTGAAGAAAGCTTCAAAATCCACGCAGACGTGGGGCATGAAACTTCAGAATCCACGCAAACTTGAGACAGAGAAAGCTCAAAATACACGCAGACTTGAGGAAGGAACATATAAGTTCAAAATACACGCAGACTTGAGCCAGAAGGCTCAAAATATACGCAATATTGAGGCAGAACTGCCAGCTGTCTTGATTCGACGTGCCTCGACTGACACAAAATCTCTGACAGTGATTACTTTTGTCAGTCGCATTAAATGACAAGAAGCTCTTTTGGTACACCAACTTGGTGAAGGCTGAGTCTTGCTGAAAAAGATTTCAAAAGTCACGCAATAGTCGGCTGTGATCTCTCGAGTTCCGTGCATACGTGGCATACGAGAAGACATTCTTCGACTGTCGTGCTGTCAGTCATAATGACACTCTGACAAAATGATGAGTTGTCTCCCAGCGTGATTTTTTTAAAATATTGTCCTGATCAACTCAGCGTGACTTTGAGACCTTGTTCCGATCAACTCAGCGTGACTTTCATTTTTAAGGCCTGCACATGCGGCGCAGGCTCATGCGGCACGAAAAGCTCATGCGGCTGCAATTACCTATGCGGCTGCGAATGCTCATGCAGCTGCAATTGCTCATGCGTCTACAATTGCTCATGTGGCTGCGATTGCTCATGCGGCTGCAAACTTATGTGGCTGCAATTACCTACGCGGCTGCGAATGCTTATGCGGCACAGGCTCATGCGGCACAGGCACATGCGGCACAGAAAGCTCATGCGACACGGAAAGCTCATACGACACAGGCATATGCGGCACGAAAAGCTCATACGGCATAGGCACATGCGGCGCAGGCTCATGCGGTACGAAAAGCTCATGCGGCTGCAAACTCATGCGGCTGCAATTACCTATGCGGCTGCGAATGCTCATGCGGCTGCAATTGCTCATACGGCTATAATTTGCTCATGCGTCCGCAGGGGACTATTCATCATCCCTGCCAGAATCAGCACAGACGAACCTAGAAGAAATCTAAATATTGTTCTGGCCCTATCTTCCTCCAAACAAGTCAAAATCTAACTTTTTAAAGGTCAAAATTGTATAGAATCAAATTTCCTACAACATAGGACCATTATTTTTCGAAAATAGCCAAGTTTGATAGAACAAAACCGTGAAAACCCATGAAACACTAGTTTTTAGGAACTTAGATCTACACAAATCTAGCCATCAAAATCAAAAACTTCAAGAACTAAACTTGTTGAGAATAAAGAGATGAACAATATAGACAAATAAAATCAAGTAAAAATTAAGAAATAAAAAATACACTAATCTCTACTTTTGAGCAAGTTGTACTTGCCTATGGGTGGTGGTTGAGGGAAATTAATGGAAGAGTGAATGAGGAGAGAGGGTGAGGAAGAAAATATAAAAAGGGGTTGGGTTGGCTTAAGAAAACCCTAATCTTTAAACATGCTCTAACCATTCTACTAATAACATGCTTAAAAGCTACATGCAACCATTAAATAATAATAAATAGAATTATGCACATGCTAAATACAGGATACCATGTACAGAATTCATGAAAGAATACATATATCGGGATCGGGGAGTGACAATTTTTGATTATCCGTTGCACTCCATGCAGCGATTTTACTTTGACACGCATTGCACCACGTGCAACGATTTTACTTCTAACATTCATTACACCTCGTGCAACGATTTATTCTTAATATTTTTTGCACCTTGTGCAACAATTTATTTCCGACATTCAAAGTCAATGCTCAAATTCGTTCAACACATTCGATATTGACTTATCACTTTCATTGTAACACACATTCATAATCAACTCGTTGCACTTCCTGCAACGTATTATTTTAGTTTCCGTATTGGTGCAACCAATATTCGTAACCCATTGCACTACATGCATCATTTTATTTCTCATTCAACATGTTACATTGCAACAACAACATCTCAAATCGCATTTCATAATTTATTGTACTTGCAGCAATTAATATTTCATGGCTCGTTGCATTCAATGCAACGAAACATTTTACGACTTTCTCCGCAACATCATGTAAATTCAAACTGCTTGCGATAACGTCACCCGACTTTGTATTAGACTTATTGTATGGAATATCCAGTGCGGCATCGAGTAGAGTCAAGAGTGATTCGATTTGGTGGTGGACAACTCTTTCAAATTGAAATAAACCAACGTCCTGAAGAAATTGAGCCTAGAGCTCTGATACCAATCTGTCATGCCCTGACCCAGAAAATTGCTCGTCCTCGTATCAATTTATTCGAAACATCGTCCTCACTGGGGTGTGATGTCGCACGAGTCTAGAAGTTGCACTCGTACAAGACAAGATGACAAGTTCTCAAATGGTTATCTTTGATTTGATATTAACAACTGAAGAAAAACAGAGTATAGAAATAATTCTCTTTATTGAGATTCAAACTGAGATTAAAAGGCTTTCAATAGCCCAATAATATATGCCAGATTGGCTACAACACTCAGGTTCTCTCTTGCCCACAAAGGATTTTACCGTTCCATACATCATGCCTTCTATATATCGGTCACATCAATCATGTTGCATGTCCGAGCGTCAATACGGTCGCATGCCTCAATATGTTTCGGCATTCCAAGCCTCAATGCATTCAAGCGAAGCTCCGCCGTGAGCCGACCAATCCCTAAATCTACGAGCAAACTAGTGGGAGATTAGTACTTTCGTTCTCGCTGCACTGATCAAAGACCCACTTAACAAACTGATATTTAGTATTGTATTGAATCATGCAAACATACAATTTAGTTATCTTTCTATATTCTCCTTAGGATCAGTTCATGGCATATTCAAAAACTGTAAAGCATGTTATCAGGGTAAGCATGTTATTCGATTCGTATAAGTAAACAGGCAAGCAATCTCGTGTTTGTTTCGTGACTTCTTATCAACATCGACGCACTCGCCCTTGCACCGACGTAAGTTGAATACGCCTATCAGCTTTCCCTGTCATGTTATAAGTGCTCTCTATGGGATCTATATGTGCACGATATGAGTGTACCTTGCACTTTTGACCCAGGATCCATCCATGCAAGATATATGTATACCTTGCACTTTCAACCCATTGCCCTTAACTATATGAAGGCCACTAGCTTTTCGGGCTAGAATGGACTTATATTCCTCAAATCGAATATGTAAGACGATGATCACTCTATGCGGTTGCTAATCAAACAAATCAGAGGACCCTCAAAATACTTGGTAAGTGGCTTATCACATTCAATAGCAGGTCGCTAACCGTCTATATGAAGTGCACCAATACCAACTTTATCCAATATCCCTCCTCGGTCGAATGGTCCCAGCGCCCTAGCGTACCACGTTCGAGGGATGCCCGTGCACAGGCTTCTTTATATCTTTAAGTCTATTTGACCATGCAATGCATCTTATCTTTCATACAACCAAGCAAGTTTGCCTATCTCTATTTCAATTGGTACAACGCCCCAATGTTCTCAACGAACGCCCCGAAGGCCATGAACATTTCGAAGGCACCATGTCGTACCGACCGTTATGTCACATCCGTGTCACAACTGTTCTCCTCGTCGCAACGATGCCATCTTTTGTAAGTCTCGTCTTGCTACGCATACTTTGATATAGTTATTCGTCCTTCCTTGCATTGTGAATTCGAGGCACGCCTTGAAGCCATAATTCTATGTTCTACGCCTTAGTGTCCAACGCGTTAGACTTATGTTTCTTCCTTTCGACTCGTGCAACTGAGGCACGCCTCGATAGGGTATTCAATATTTTATAGCTCGTGCAACTGAGGCACTCGTGCCGATATAGTCTTTCAATGTTCTAGCATGCTAACTCGTGTGCGGGAGCATGGAATGACTTATGTACTGAGGCACTCGTTGATACAGTTATCCCATGCTCATATGGCTTGCGTACCGAGGCGCTCGCCTTTGCGATAATTTAATGTTCCATAGCAACTCATACATTTGATGCACGGTTCATTTCAATTGTCCTATCTAGTGTTCGACACACACTATGTTTATCTCTCTATCGAGCCACGCCCGTGGTCTCGATAGGTCAACTCAGCATACAATGATATATTTTACTTAGGCATGAAGGAGTAGGAAAGAGAAGCCAATGTCCTCCCACCTTGAGTCGATACGTCTTGTCGTTTTGCCGAGCCGATGCGGCTCGATTTCATAACTTCGTTGCACGGCCAACTCTCCTGACTTAGCCATTCGAGCACTTTATGCTTTATTGGATTATACATCCAATTTGGCTTACCGTACCAACGCCTCAGTCCGTCGCAAGGCGATAATTGGTTTCGCGGACCCCTTTCTGAATAAGGCAAAATGTCGACCTCTAATATTTCAGCGTAAACGTATAGCATGCACACGAAACCAATTAAAATCAATACTTATTCGAATCGGTGAGTTGCCTTGCGTTGATTTGATTTCTTAGAATCTTCGAACCGACTCACTGCTTTCCCTTGGGCCAACTTAACACTTGCATCGATCTTACTCGATGCGTTCCTCTGGTCAATGTAACTATCCGACTCGATGCATCCTCTCGGGACAATATAACTATTTGTATCGATTCGTATCGATACATAATCGGGTCAATGCAACTTTTCGAGTCAACGACTCAGCATAATGTACCGTGCGGAGCGGGGCATTACAAGCAAGAGTTGGGGGCGCCGTAGGAGGAGCATCCTGACTCGCTAGAGGAGCAAAAATATAAGGAACAGTATCATTAGGTGCAGGAGAAGGAGGCATCATCTGCGTAATATCTCCCAGTTGCCTCTAATGCCTTAGCGACAAACTAGCGACGAAAATGTAGACATGCATTTCATATACAGATTTCGTCGCCAATCACTCGCCAGTCAACGACGGTTCTTGTTCCTTCTCTAGCGACTTTTGCTAATTTTTTGTACTTTTGTAAATGACATTAGAGGCTCATGGTATGTTTGTAAATGACATTTGAGTTTCATAATCTGGATAGCCCTAATTAGAAAATATATTGATTCATACCAAGCACATGCGTGTAATTAACTGGGGTTGGGTTTGGGGATGTCACATAAATAGGTAAGAAAACCGTGTCAAGCTCAACACTTTATAGGGACGTTTGGTTCAAGTTTTTGAGGTTTGGGAATGGATTTTGAATTCGTAACCCATGTTTGGTATGTTTAGAATTGGGAATGAGGAGGGAATAGGAGGGACTTATGTGGGAAACCTATTGCCATTGACTTGGGAAAGCTATTCCCAAGTCCCCTCTTGGGAATATATTTGCTTTCCTAGGAATGATGTTTGGCTATTTTTTTTGGACGGTTATACCCTCTCTTTATTTTCAAATTTTTAACTTCTATTCCAAACATGTGAATCATCGTGAAATTAATAAAAGGGTATTAAAGGAAAACTAAATAAATTATGATTCCTTTTCCCTTTGTAACCCAAACATGGAGATGAAAGTTTTTAAATTTTTGAACTACATATTCTCAGTCTAACCAAACATAGGTATGGGAATGTTGAATTCCTTTTCCATGAAAAATGAATTGAAAATCTATTCCTAGCTAGAATACAAAAACTTGATCCAAACGAGCCCTATATGTAAGAAATTGTAGGTAACTAAAAAAACTTCTTGGTGCTGTCTCATTCAGATTAGATATTAATTTCATACCCATAATTAACTAATTATATATAATCAAGCAAAGTTCAAACGCACTATATATTGTGTAAAATTTGGGACTCCGACTTTATCATACACACTACACAAGAAGAAGAAAATTCCATGTATTATGTTAGATATTAATTTCATACCCATAACTAATTATATATAATCAAGCAAAGTTCAAAGTGTAAAATTTGGGAGTCCCGACTTTATCATACACACTACACAAAAAGAAGAAGAAAATTCCAAGTATTTTATGTTACTTTTTTTTTTTTTATAAATGTGTTAAAGTAAAAGAGAAAGGAAAAAGGTGCACTTGCGTGCCCAAGAGAAAGATGTTCAAAACCAGACCTTGAGCAATTAAACGTAGGCAAAGACAGTTTAAATTGCTGGTCAAACAAGCAATAACCTGGTAAAGCCTTAAAAGAAGGGGCACCCATATGTTATAGGGAGTGGAGAACTTTCATTAGCAAAAGAGAATTAATTTTCTAAGTTAATTAGAAACTTGAGATATATAGTTGTTCTTACTCTAATGAAAAAAGAAAAAAAACAATACTCTATTGTGAATAGGCATATATTTACGAAAAAACATCTCGGTCTCGTTTGGTTCGCTGAAAGAACAATTCTTTAGTCTTTCATTTTTTTTCGAAAAAATACAAAAAGGAAAAGAAAAAGGGTTGATGTTTGGAAAGGCTAGAAACATGGTCAGAATATATCTTTTAACATTAGTCCTAATTATTTGTAATAAATACAATAAATTGGGAGGGAAAGTAAATTCTTGGATAGGTAAGAGAACCATTTTTTTCTCCTTTTTCTTTTCTTTATTTTTTTTGAAAATTATTTTTTTATTCCTTGCTCATTTTCTTTGACTTTCCTTTTCCAAAGTTTTGATTCCGCAAATGTAGCCCTCAAGTTTGCAAATTGTTTTAAACTGAGAAGTTGAGGGGGAGTGTAAGTACAAAACTAGCTAGATATTCAATGTCAAAGCTACCGGAATTATGAAAAATTCCTATTCTTAATTAGTCGGAAACTAAGATACTTGTGATTTAATTAATGCCGTGAGGCTTACTTCAGGAACAGATCATCCGGTACAGTTTAATCACAGTAGCAATAGCTAGCCAACCATACAAATTAAAGTTGCTGATCAATTGAGCCTTGCAAATTCCACACGTTTTTTAAATATATATTCTCAAAATAATTGGATTGAACCATTTCTTTCTTTTCTTCCCTTTGCTGGTGGGCGCAAAGACAAAAGCAAAATTTAATTTCTCATAAAGCTCCCTTCCCCCACCCCATTATTTTCAAAATCTTCCTTTAACCCTAGTCTAGATCAATCTCTTCGTGCACGAGGAGAAATGTTTCAAAGGTGGCGGCGGCCACGGGCTATATAATTATTTGTCGATCGCGGTTAATTAGCTCAAAAATATATCAAGGGATATCATAATTAACAACAAGACATGCAATCTAATAAGGATTTTGTTAACATGTGCTCTAAGGATATATGTTAACACATTGATAAATATATATTTTACATGAGTATTTTCACCAGCATATTTATCAATATACCTTTTATTTAAAATGTGTATCAATGTAAAATGTACATTGATAAATATGCTGGTGTAAGTACACATATAAAATGTACAATATTATTATATCAACATGTGCGCTTAGGGCACATGCTAACAAAACTCATGTAATTAAGCCACGTAGGATAGAAATTGAGAGAAATTTCTATGTAGACACGACTAGGATAAAAATGTAAGATAGAAATAGAGAACCAAATAGTTTTTTTTTTTTTTTTTTTTGTGCAATTTCTATGTAGAAACTCTTCCATGTAGGATAAATTTTTAGTTATAGTACATTGGAAGTAACATAAAAATTCAATTTTAGAACTCTCCATTGGAGATAGTCTTTAACCTCATTTTAAGTACTTAGTTGCCAAGAACTTAAAAGTGTGACTTTATTTTAAGACACGACCTACTTTTTCGCTGAGCAGTACCTATTTAATTTCTTGTGCTAAGTATCAACTACTTGGCCTCGTTTGGTTATCAGAATTTGAGCATGGGAAAAGAAAGTAATTCCTTTATGTGTTTGGAAGCCAATTGGAAAGGGAAAATGATTTCCAAGGGTTAGGAAAATAGGAGAAAAATGGTTTCCCTATCCATCAAAGGAATCATTTTTCCTCCAACTTTTATGCATTTATTACAATTTTTTTTTTTTTTTTGAGTAGAATATCCCAATTTAGAAACGTTATTTTCTATTTTTATCCACAATACTTTTTAGATTAAAATATTCATGAGTAATAAGTTTTCTTATTAGTACGAAGATATTATGGAAAAATTGACTTGATTTTATTTCATTTTCTTACAAACACTAAACACTATAATGGAAAGCAAAGATATATTTGGACTATAATTCCAGTCTTTCCAACAATCGGATTTTTTTTGTTGATAAAGTTTATAAATTTTCAAAGAAAAAGAAGTAACAAAGAATCAATTTTCTTTCTTTTAATTTCCGCGAACCAAACGAGGCCTTAGCTCTTTGAATTTCCTTGTCGGTGGTGGTTAATGAACGGTGCACCAC
The DNA here is from genome assembly GCA_029216955.1 of Iris pallida. Classification (NCBI taxonomy): domain Eukaryota; kingdom Viridiplantae; phylum Streptophyta; class Magnoliopsida; order Asparagales; family Iridaceae; genus Iris; species Iris pallida. The sequence goes on from JANAVB010042618.1 coordinate 36,232,968, forward strand.
AAACTCATTATAGACACTAGAAGATGCACGTGTGTTGCACGTTAAATCATTTTTCTTTATTTCTTTCTAATCTTATCAAAAAATAAATTAAATATTTAAATAAAAATTAAATTTATTGTATATATATATATTTTTTTAATTAAATTTTGTTAAAATTTAATTATAATATTTTGGATAATTTTTTTATGATATTGTTGAAAAATAATTTGAATATTTAAATATATTTGAATTAAGATTTGTTAAACAATTTAAATTTTTTTTATTTTTTCTTTAAATTTATTTTTTAAACTGTTTTAAATTTACTTTTTAAATAGATTTTTGTATGGATTAAAAGAGAGAAAGTTAGTTTTTATCCGTAATTTTTGTAAGAAATGACGGATGAGAAAGTTAATTTCTATTCTCCGTAATTTTTTTTATAAATAAAATGGATCATGATATACATATGGCTTAAACGGCTTACTTTTACGCCGTTTTGAAGCCACATTATATAGTAGAAGATAAATGAAAAAGCTCGATAATCATAAACTTTGTCACGATATTCTAGGATTTGCTATATTTACTAAAAATGCATTAAATAAGATTTCATGCATACTAAATAAATGACATCTGCACTGGGAAACCATCGTCTTTACACGCTACTTTGTTTCTAAAACATTGTTGTTGATCGATCCTACTCATTCTACACTTTGGTTGTGGTTAGTAATATTAGTTCAAGTTAGCATATCATAAACTTCTTGTTAGCGCAATATCCCCGTACATCTTCTCTTTGAAATTTTATGTAATATCAAGGTGTTTTTGTAGTTTTATATAACTTGTTTTTGGGAAGTTAAAGACGTTTACTTTGTCTAAAGTTTCCACTAATGTGACAATACATATTGCAAAGATGAGCGAAACTCCACGCCTATGATTTGTCATTTGTTGGAGACACCGACAGCTTCTTTTCTTTCCACTTGTGTATTTATTTTGTTTGTGTTATCTAATAATTTTGTTGATTTTGTATACAACTGTTTGGGCCTGGGCGCAAGTGGCTATATTTATATGAAGAGAAAGATGTAGGTATATGTGTTGGGTCGTCATGGTTAGAAGAGTCACTACAACTAGAGATATTTCTAAATGAATATGAAATGAATCCGTAAAAGAAAAATATAATTGTTGTTCGTATCATGGACGACATGACCCTTATGAATGGAAGAAGAGGATTTTTCTTCCAAAAATTTAGGATAAAGATTTTATTGTTAAAGAAAAATGTCTAGAAATAGATCAATGATCATTTTGACAATATAGATTTGACTGGATTTTCATATATGGAGGAAATTGCTGAGAAACCCAATTTCGGGATGGACTTTTATGAAATGTCCACCCGCTGGATGAGTTTTATGAAATGCCCAGAATTAAGTATTTTCACGTTAAATATTCCAAGATTCCCTTTTAGATGCCACCCGCTGGAAACTGCTATTTTTATAATACCGAAACTACCCCTCCGCGCGAATTGGTCATCTATATGTATTTGAATTCAAAAAACTCAGATCTGGATTGCGATTTTCGTCTTCTTCTTCTTCACGGAAAATCTGAATTTCATTGCTCTCATCTTCAGCAGAGATCGCAAAGATCGTTCGTAGTTCGGTGTGCTTTTCTTCGGTCGAACTCAGATCATCGCTCGTCATCATCACCACCATCATCATCTTCATCGACGTCAATTGTGGAGAGAAGATCTTTCTTCTTCTTTTTCATAAGAATTATCATCGCTTTGAAAGAAGAACGAAACTCTTTATTCCTGAAAAAACTAAATTACACGGAGAATGGCCATTCTCCTACGTTTTAACACTGGAAATGACCATTCTCTGTGTAAATTAACACGGAGAATGCCATTCTCCGTGTAAATTAACACGGAGAATGCCATTCTCCGTTTTATTTAAAACGGAGAATGGCCATTCTCCTGCGTTTTAACACTGAAAAGACCATTCTCCGTGCTAAATTACACGGAGAATGACCATTCTCCGTTTTATTTAACACGGAGAATGACCATTCTCCGTGTAAATTAACACGGAGAATGCCATTCTCCGTTTTACTTAAAACGGAGAATGACATTCTCCGTGTTTCTAACACGGAGAATGGCCATTCTCCTGCGTTTTAACACTGAAATGACCATTCTTCGTGCTAAATTACACGGAGAATAACCATTCTCCGTTTTATTTAACACGGAGAATGACCATTCTCCGTTTTATTTAACACGGAGAACGTCATTCTCCGTTTTATTTAAAACGGAGAATGCCATTCTCCTGCGTTTTAACACTGAAATAACCATTCTCCGTGCTAAATTACACGGAGAATACTATTCTCCGTTTTATTTAACACGGAGAATAACATTCTCCGTTTTATTTAACACGGAGAATGGCATTCCATTCTCCGTGTTTCTAACACGGAGAATGGTCATTCTCCTGTGTTTTAACACTGGAATGACCATTCTCCGTGATAAACTACACGGAGAATGGCATTCTCCGTGTAAATTAAGACGGAGAATAGTCATTCTCCGTGTAATTTAGCACGGAGAATGGTGGTCATTCTCCGTGTAAATTAAGACGGAGAATGCCATTCTCCGTGTTAGTAACACGGAGAATGTCATTCTCCGTGTAAATTAAGACGGAGAATGACATTCTCCGTGTTACTAACACGGAGAATGACCACCCTCATGCAAAATTAACATTTTTCGTGTTCTAACACGGAGAATGACCATTCTCCTGCATTTTATGGTCAGCTGAAACTTTGGAGAGCCATAACTTTTGACTGGGAGGTCGAAACGAGGTCCCGTTTGTCGCAAAATGAGCGTATCGTCGAGGAGCCTGAAAGTAACAATTCATCGTTCGACGGCCTTCCGAAATTTTAGAATCGCAAAAAAATGATGTTTGGACCTCCGTTTTAGCACTTTTGCAGTTTGTCCCGGTCTTTCCGAAATTTTCTGACGAGTTTTTGAAGATTTTTGAGGAGAAAACCTAGATTCGAAAGTGAGCAGCGTATGGAAGAAGATGAAGTATCGAAACGTTTTTTTAAGAGCAGTTTCGTGGGTGTTTTCAATAAATTAAAAGGAAGGGCAAAATGGTCATTTGGAACCCGCTTTGGATAAATTTTTCTAATTCTGGGCACGCGATGAAAGTTTTTTTAGCGGTGGGTTTTACATAAAACTTTTTTAGTTTTTGGACATTTCATAAATCCTCCCATATTAATATATGGTAAGCCTACATAAGATTCCATTTTCATATAAAAATTTCTAATATATGGTAAATCTATATAAGATTGGATTTCCATATATGAATTTCTAATATATGATAAGCTTACACAAAATTGGATTTACATATATAGACACATGCATCCTATGTAAAGGAGTCTAAAAGGGTATATTTTCTTTTGAGATATCACATTGTGCTCAAATAAAGTTGTTGAATACGTTCAACACAAGAGAGTTAAAGTTGTTGAACAAGTTCAACACAAAAGTTTTACGGAGTTTTATTTTCTTAAAGAGAATTCTTGAGAAGAGCTATTGTAATTCATGTTCTTGGAACTGAATCACCCTTGTCCGTGGAAGTAGACATCTTGGTCGAACCAAATAAATTTTTGTCGTCCATGGAAGTAGGCATCTTGGCCAAAACAAATAAATTCTTATCTTTGTAGTTGTCGATTTTCTCTGATCAGGTGTTCCAATAATTATTTTCGTTGTGCCCCAACAATTATTTGAGGTTGTTAATTATCTTAAATTTTTTGATTTTATTTTCGTTGTGCCCCAACAATTATTGTTGTATCGGACTCTTTGAGTTGTGGTAAAGTAGGTTTGACATTACTTTACAACTCCCCAATGAATTCATTGACGCCCCTAAAAAAAGAACAAAAATGTTATTTGGCTTCCAAAATATTTGGGTGATGCCATCTCCCATTATGTGACATATAACTTGGTTGCTGACATGACAAAATTTAACATTAAAATTAATATTAATATTAAATTGATATTAAATTAACATGATAATTAACATTAAAATTAACCTTAACATTAAAATTAATATTAATATTAAATTTAACATTAACATTAAAATTAAAATTAACATTAATATTAAAATTAAAATTTTTGGGTAATTAATTTTTTGGGTTAAAATTTATCATGTCAGCTGTTATTTCAGCTACCATGTCAGATGTCACATAATGGAAGATGATATTATCCAAATATTTTGGAAGCCAAATAACATAATTGAAAAAAGAAACATATAAATCTCCAAACATTGCTGAATATTTCCCAAGATTATGTGATTTTTCAATAAAATTTGACAAAAAATATGACAACGCCAATATTCTAACATTAAACTTTAAGTGACAATAATTAAGTGACAATGACATACCTCCACCGATAAAAGTTTCAAGTCACAACACAAGGTGCAAGTCTCTGGACGATAATTGCAAAGGTTGACATTGTCATTAATCATACGGTGGAGCACTTTCCAATTCTAATTAAGCAATTATTAACAACAAATGACCGTAACTATAGAAGAAGAAGAGAAAGAGTAACCAATAAAGGAAGAAAGAGTACGTGCTTCTAGAAGGGTGGGCGAGAGGACCAGTGAACCACTCAACAAGCAACGAATCCATCAAGTGAAGACAGCTTTGAGTAATGCAGTTGACGACCAACTCAATGTTAGGCGAGAAAAGGTTTATATATAGGCAAATTCTATAGACATTTCATATTTTACTTCAAGATAATTTTTATTTCAGGATAAATCATATTAATAGAACTTTTATTCAGGACAATCTCAAGACGAGAGGACCAGTGAACCACTCAACAAGCAACAAATCCATCAAGTGAAAGACAACTTTGAGTAATGTAGTTGACAACCAACTCAATGTTAGGCGAGAAAAGGTTTATATATAGGCAAATTCTATAGGCATTTCATATTTTACTTCAAGATAAATTTTATTTCAGGATAAATCATATTAATAGAACTTTTATTCAGGACAATATCAATTTTACTTTGGGATGTCTATCCCCCCAAACCCTCATCTAACCATTCATTTCATAATTTTCATTCTCTCTTCAAATTCCCTTCTCCATTCCTAAACCCTAAATCCTAATTCCCTTTTCCATTCTCCAATTCCAAATTCCTAAATCATAATTCTCTTCTCCATTCCTCCAAGTTCAAGCAATTGCACCCAAACTCAATCCTTCATCACAATCTAAGCAAGTATCCAAGCCTTCTCCATTACTTTAAGGTTTTGAAATATTTTGTTATATTTTCGTTTTAATTTTCTTCAATCTTTGGTAATGCTTAAAATAGTTAGATAAAAAAAATTAGAACTAATTTATGGTTCATATATCTTTGTTTCGAACCCTAGAAATCCATTGTATGGATTAAAGAATCACGATTTTGGCTTACAGTTAGGCTTGAACACGACAGGACTGTAGAAAAATTCTACAGTTCTTTAGTATAATTAGGACTGTAGGGATTTCCTACAGTCCAATATTATATGTTGGACTGTAGGAATTTCAGCAGTCCTATAGTTCAGGAATGTTAAGATTTCTTGCACTCCTGTCCTCTTCGCTGCACTGCTGAAGATGGTGATGACCAAATTTATAGACTTGAAAGATTTTCAACTAGTTGACAGTCCTAACTTAACCGTGTCATGTGCGGGCTAAAAAGGTGAAGGGGTTGGCAAAAAGTCTCCATCGACGGAAGGGCAAATACTACGTTGAAATTTACGAGGAGATGGAGCGCGTCAACAACTTTCTAGATTTTTCCTTCATAGGAGACAGAGAGCAACATACGAAGGCCCGACATGATAATTAGTGTTTTGTTTGTTTTTGACTTTGTTTGGATATTATGGGTAATTTTGGTGTATGTGATAATTTGTGGGAATGAAACATTATTGGTATGTGGACATGTGATTGACATTGGTTCTAAATTCTTGTAGTCCTAAGTATAATTATATGTGTGTTGTGACATTGGTTCTGACATGGGATTAAGTTACTTGGTATCCTAAGTGTATCATTTGGTATCCTAAGTATCGGCATATTAGTGTTTTCTTGTTGGCAGTCCTACATAATGTTAGGATTGCTAACAAGCTGATAGTCCTAAAAAAACTCTCTATTTGGAGATATTTTGTATAATTCATTAGAACTGCCAACGAAGTTGGTAGTCCTAAAATAAAATAGGACTACCATTCGTTGATAGTCCTAAAATAAAGTAGAACTGCCAACGAATTTGGCAGTCCTACATAAATTTAGGACTGCCAACTAGCTGACAGTCCTAAAGAAAACTCTCTGTTTGGAGAGGTTTTGTATAAGAATCTTTAGGACTGCCAACTTTGTTGGTGTCACGCCCCGATTCCATAAAATTGATAGTCGTCCCTCGGGCAAGATGCCGTACGAACCTAAGTTGTGATCGCACAAGGAATGGTCATAAGGTTATCCGAAACATAACATCAAGTAGAGTACGTAGAGAAATTGAACAAACACATTTGGAAACAGAAGAAACTCTTCTTTCATTGATAATAAACATCATTTACATGACTCTGTTACATTCATTGTCACACAAGCTACAATATGACTCGATTACAAAATAAACGTTGATGAGATAGTCGTTCCATACATTGCATCCCTATTTACAAGCAAAATATTTTATTCGACCTGGTATCGTGGGGAGTCGAGACATCTCTTCTTCTGGACTGAATGTGGAGTCTTCAAAAGGATTCAAAACAATCTTTCAATACACGGACGAGGCTTCAAATGTACTTACGTCGTCTTGAGCTTAAGTGGCACGCCCATCTTGGTTCACGGTACCTGTGGAGAGCGAGGATCAGTATATTACACTTTGTACTTGTGCGTGGCAATTTAAGTTCCATGCTCTCATTTGGTTGAAGAGTTTATATGACTTAGTTTGTGATCTTTTTAACCATCCTAATGATTTCAGACAAGCATATGACAGGAAGAGCATGTCATGCAATGTGAGACTTACCATGTTCTTTCCTGTCAATTGTTATCGCTAGTATAGCGTGTGCAAATTTATGTATGATTGGTCACTGACACCACAAGCCATCCTGGACTTATAGCTTTGTTAGTCGGGGCCCTTTCAACGCAAGTAGCGAGCCCCGCTGAAAGTTTCCGTCTAACCCGTGCTATTATCCAGCATAGCTATACCGTGTTTCCTCCTAGGCCGAAGCAGTCCCGTGGCCCCGGGGTGCCGTTCGAGAAAACTTTTACCTTGTCAATGTTTACAAAAACAAAATTTTGTTTTATTCCAAACTTGTAAAAGAGTACAAAATACAATGAATTATGGAAAAGTACAACTTTAGGAATCTGATTAGAAGACGATCACTTTATCCCTTGGACTATATGAACTTGAAGACTGTAGCCTCTAGAGAATGCAGCAGCAATTTTGCAAGAGTTCTTGATATCCTCTTGTTGATGATTGGAAACTCTATTTATAGAGTTCAAAAAATAACTGTTTTAGCAGTTATTCTGATGTGCGCGAGGCTGGATTGCGCCATACTGGATTGCGCCAATCTCCTGTTGTGCCAACTTTTATTCAGTTGTCAATCGTGTACTAACTGTATTTAGACACGCGGCATCGTATGATTGAGATGCGCGTAGTCGTGTACAGGATAGTAGACACGTCTTGAGAGATTAGTGGCATGTGCGCCACGTCATCCTGCTTTAGAATGTAAGTTGTCTCAACTTTATCAGGTTGCGCGAGCTTCAGTCAACAAGTCAAACTGCGCTTGATTTGAGGCATAATTCACGGGAATCGAAGAGATTTTTCTCATTCACTGTTGTGTCAGTCGTCAGTATGGTCAGATAATGATGACCATTAAGTGTCAGATGCCACATAGGCTTTGGCACAAAAAGTTTGGACGTAGTCTGATATCAGGCACAATCTGATCGGTGGCGCAGTCTGCTTCATATCAGTGGCGCAACTTAATTTTTGGGGCGCAACTTGACCACTGATCAGTATATTGAAGGCACAACTTGATTTTTAGGCTCTACAAGACCCCTTTCAAAGTTTTCAAAACTTAAAGACATTTGCAAAGTTCTGGAACACTTTGAATTCATAAAAGTTTTGACTAAGTCTGGTTGCGCCGGTCTCATGCTCAGTCATCATGATTAAATACCTTTCTCGAAAGTATTCAATCTTCTCTTCGTCTTCTGGAGTTTTATTGATTTCAGTTTCCCATGAGGAATACGAAGAGTCAATTTGTTGATATATATATAGTTGATCTTCGTACTTTGATCTTCACTTCTGTTCTTCAATGGCCCCCAAGAAGAAAGAGATGGAGACCAAGGCTGACACCATAACCAAGTCTCCTGAAGCGAGACAAGATATTGCACCTACAACCTTTTTTGCTGGAGGCTGACCCAGCTTTGAGGGCAGTAAACTTTCTGAACTGTTTCGGTTTAACTCCGTCAGTCTTCAATCGCTCGAGTGGCGGATCATCCTCTGAGGAGCACGCCAATTCAGAGGGATTTCTCAACCTGATGCGTCGCTCTGGGATCTGCACCATGCAAGAGTTGGACGCCGCCCTTCGTCAGACTGATGAAGATAAGGACAAAAAATAATGTTCTTTTTTAATGAGAACAACTTTTGTTATTTTGCTTTCATGTCCTTGGTTGTAGGGGTCCACCCATCTTTATGCAAATAAAATTTTGAAATTTCTGATATTGTGTGGCTGTGACTTCGAATGGTGCTCATGGACATATTCTTTTAGCTGATTCTTTATTTTACTGTTTCTTCTGAGGAACACGTGGCAGCCGTTACATGCTTTTAGAAGCCCATTTTCAGTTCTTTCACAAAATAGGATCCTAGAACAACGCATGCACCCCCTCTTTAACCTCTTTAAAAAGGACATTCAGAAATGAAAGAACCATTCATACTCTCTCAAACAAATGTCTTCCCACAAGGCTTCACTTGCGCTACTTCATTCTGACACTATTTGCTTGCATGTTGTGTCTTCAAAAACTAGTAAGTCTGCGCTAACTATTTCTGAAAATAGGCGCACACTATGGTCTAAATGTTTAGCTCTGATTAGAGGAGCATATTGCAGTCATACGCCTGTTTGATCAGTGTTCAATACTGATATGCGCCTGCTTGTAGGCGCATTGCTGATGTGCGCCTGTTTGTAGGCGAATACTTGTCACTCCCCGTTCCCAGAATACGTATTTTTATACATGTACTACTTGAATGTATTAATTTAATATTTATCATGTATTATTCTGTATTTAAGTTCCTTTAATTCACGCTAATTAATTTTTTGCATTTTACTTTCTGCTTTTATTCTCTGCTTTAGCTTTGTTTTAGGTTCGGCCTAGGTTGGTTTATTTTCGGGTTCATGGTGGTTCATCATGAACCAAACCGAATCCTCAACCCAACACCCCTATTTAAAGCCCCATCCCCTTTCTCTCTCTTCATTACTCTCCTTCACCATTACTCTTCTTCTTCTTCCTCATCACTCTCTCTACCTACCAACCGTAGGCACGTACATCTTGCTTCCACATGAGAACCCATTTTTATGGTTCATTTACCTTCCTCTCGTGATCTTAAGAGAGTTTAGAACTTGGCGCTTTGCATTTTGAAGTCTCATTTTTCGTAGATCTAGAAATTTCTATTTTTCGGATTTTATTGGTTTGATCTATCAAACTTCCATATTTCCAAGTTTTGTTCATTCTAGATTTGTTGAGGTTGTGTTATACGTCATTCTGAACCATGGAAATCCCATTTTTGGCTTGAAACGAAGATTTCATGGATTTTGGAGTTCGGGAGGAACTTTACGCTCACGTTATACGTGCCAGCGTAGTATTGAGTTTTACGCCCACGTTGTTAGGTGTTAACGTAGTATTGAGTTTTTACGCCCACGTTGTTACGTGTTAGCGTAATATTGAGTTTTTACGCTCACGTTGTTACGTATTAGCGTAATATTGAGTCTTTACGCTCACGTTATACGTGCCAGCGTAATATTGAGTTTTTACGCTCACGTTATACGAGTCCGCGTAGTGCCGAGCTTTACGCCCCCAATCATTCGTATCAGCGTAAAACTGTTTTACGTAAGTCTACTTGACTTGGCGTAATCTTTTTACGCGCACAATGTTTCAGGCGTAAAACTTGACTCTTTACACGGGCAACTTTTACACGTGGCTCGATCCTTTACGCATGCAATGTTTTACGTGCGCGGTGCCTCAGGCGCAAACTCTAATCTTTTTACGCGTACTCCTTGGCTTGACGTAAAACGAGTTTTACGCTCAACCTTGTTCCTTTAATTGAGTGTACTTCCTTTACGCATAACGTTACTTTTTACGCGTACTTTTACGCGCGTATTTGCTTCAGCGTAAACATTGGCGTAACCCGGTGGCCTTAGCATATAACTTTGGCGTAGACTAAGCATGGTGTAAGTTAACCTTGGCGTAGTCCAACCTCGGTGTTTTTATTGATCAATACTTTATTCACTTTATGCTGGCATGACAATTCTTCTATTATATCCTTACACCTTTTTGGCATAAACTCGATAATCTTGGCATGTTAATATTTTTTTAATACATATGGTTGTGTAGAACGTGCCTTGTGTCTTGATTGGTTTATGGATACCCAGTATGACTGGAATTAAACCCTGAGAGTTGTAGACTCGACCCCACTGAATACTGGTTGACTTTCATGCCTTATCACCATTGACATTGATTGTTAACTTGACTAACACTACAACAAAAAGACCTATTAATGACGCTTGATAAGTGATTTTCATGACGGCTGATGTGGAAGCGTCATCAATGTTCAGCAAGACTAGAATCTATGATGGTTTACATTAAAAACGTTATTGATAATGCTCCAGTAATACGAGCGTTATAAAAGAAGTACGAAAATTTAAGTCGAAACCTCGACTCCCCCGCACTTAAGAAAAATTCTAAACCCTCTCTCTTTCTCCTTCTCTTTCTTCTCCCGCTCCCCAACTCCCCTCAGCCCACTCACCGCTCCCCAACTCCCCTCAGCCCGCTCCCCGCTTCCCAACTTCCCTCAGCCCGTTCCTCGCTTCCCTCAGTTACAGACTCCACCGCAGAGGGAAGGTTGTCACCGGCGTAGCCTTCACCACCGGTTTGTCCTAAAATCTCGATCATTGCTTATTTTATGCCCTAAATTCAAAAATATCCTAATTTTTGACAACCATACATACATCCATCTCTCAAAAATTAGGGTTCTTAATTTTAGGGTTTTTCGACGTCTCCGTCCACGTCGGCGATGATCCGAAAAGGGCTGCATCATTGTTGACTTCTCTTGATCAAGTGAGTGATTTTGATTTGGATTTTTTTCCCTAAAAAAAGATTTTGTTGGGAGTGTAATTTTTTTCCTAAAAATTAGGGTTCTTAATCTTTGATTTGGACTTTTTTTCCCTAAAAGGGTTCTTTGATTTTTTTTTTCTGTTTGTTCTTGTTCAAGGGAGTGTAATTACATTTGGGGAGCCGAGTCCGAAGCCTCTCCACAGTCACAGCCGCGACCCGGCGAGGTGCTGTGCGTGCCTGCGAGCCGAGTCCGAAGCCTCCCTTCGGATTCTGATACTAAATTCTGGGGTATAAATCTAAACTCTTGATTGATTTCAGTTTCTGGGTTTATTTTGTTTGTCGATGATGTTGTTGGATCTCGATCCCTACATAAAAAGGATTTCGATCGACTGATACGTGTTGGGTTCGATTTTGGCTTGACGATCCTACGATTGTCTTTGTTTGTGAAGCTCGAATGATCTTTAGATCATGTTCGATTCTTTACTTGCTGTTGGATCATTTTCGGTTTCGGGTTACCTAGCTGCTGTTGGAATTATTTGTGATGCATGTATTGTTGGTTTGGGTTTCTTGTATAAATTGTTGTTTGGGTTCTCCTTCCTATACTTGTTGTGGGATGTTGGTTTAGGTTTTCCTTATTATACATGTTGGGTTGGGAAAGATTTCTTTGCTGTAGGAGATGTTTCGCTATTTGGATTAAAATGTTGGTTGGATATCTATTATGCATGATGGGTTTAACTTGGTACTGTGGGTATTTTTGTTGGAAGCTTTTCGATATAAATCACATGCGGGTATATATTAGTTGGGAGTATTTCTATTTCGGGAATGACATCTCCATTAGCATGCCTGTATCATTTATTTTGGGACTACGTCCACTATGCCATGCCTAGATGTTTTACTTTATTTGTCGGTTTTGGTTTTATTAGAGTACTCTGATACTCTTGGTGATGATCGTTCGACCAATTGAACCAAAGCGTTGCAGATCGTATCGGATACACTGGCTCCGTGTCGGGACGTGTCCTATACGTGTTATGGCACGCTAGTATAGCAGATGATGATTGATCCTTATCTGAGATATCTTATATATCTCATTCCGTTTCTTGTCGTTGGTCGTAGTTTGTATGTTGGTACTGTTGGGTTGTTCATTCTGGGTGCAGATACGCTCGTATTTGTACGAGTCGATACTGAACACGGATGTGAGGATACCTTCGTGTCGATGATGTAGCCTCTCTACAGTTGCAGCCGCGACCCGGCGAGGCGCTGTGCGTGCCTGCGAGCCGAGTTCGAAGGCTCCCTTCGGATTCCGACACCAAATTCTGGGGTATAAATTCTAAACTCTTGATTAATTTCAGTTTTTGGGTTTATTTTGTTTGTCGATGATGTTGTTGGATCTCGATCCCTACATAAAAAGGGTTTCGATTGACTGATACATGTTGGGTTCGATTTTGGCTTGACGATCCTACGATTGTCTTTGTTTGTGAAGCGGAAATGATCTTTAGATCATGTTCGGTTCTTTACTTGCTGTTGGATCATTTTCGGTTTTGGGTTACCTAGCTGCTGTTGGAATTATTTGTGATGCATGCATTGTTGGTTTGGGTTTCTTGTATAAATTGTTGCTTGGGTTCTCATTCCTATACTTGCTGTGGGATGTTGGTTTAGGTTTTCCTTATTATACATGTTGGGTTGGGAAAGATTTCTTTGCTATAGGAGATGTTTTGCTATTTGTATTAAAATTGTTGGTTGGGTATCTATTATGCATGATGGGTTTAACTTAGTACTGTGGGTGTTTTTGTTGGGAGCTTTTCGATATAAATCACATGCGGGTATATATTAGTTGGGAGTATTTCTATTTCGGGATTGACATCTCCATTTGCATGCATGCGTCGTTAATTTTGGGACTACGTCCACTATGCCATGCCTGGATGTTTTACTTTATTTGTCAGTTTTGGTTTTTATTAGAGTACTCTGATATTCTTGGTGTTGGTCGTTCGAACAAATGAACCAAAGCGTTGCAGATCGTATCGGATACACTGGCTCCGTGTCGGGACGTGTCCTATACGTGTTATGGCACGCTAGTACAGCAGATGATGATTGATCCTTATCTGAGACATCTTATATATCTCATTTCGTTTCTCGTCGTTGTCGTAGTTTGTATGTTGGTACTGTTGGGTTGTTCCTTCTGGGTGCAGGTACGCTCGTGTTTGTACGAGTCAATACTGGACACGGATGTGAGGATACCTTCGTGTCGATGATGTAGCCTCTCCACAGTTGCAGCCGCGATCCGGCGAGGCGCTGTGTCTGCCTGCGAGCCGAGTCCGAAGGCTCCCTTCAGATTCTGACACCAAATTCTCGGGTATAAATTCTAAACTCTTGATTGATTTCAGTTTTTGGATTTATTTTGTTTGTCGATGATGTTGTTGGATTTCGATCCCTACATAAAAAGGGTTTCGATCGACTGATACGTGTTGGGTTCGATTTTGGCTTGACGATCCTACGATTGTCTTTGTTTGTGAAGCGGGAATGATCTTTAGATCATGTTCGGTTCTTTATACTTGCTGTTGGATCATTTTCGATTTCGGGTTACCTAGCTGCTGTTGGAATTATTTGTGATGCATGTATTGTTGGTTTGGATTTCTTGTATAAATTGTTGCTTGGGTTCTCCTTCCTATACTTGCTGTGGGATGTTGGTTTAGGTTTTCCCTATTATACATGTTGGGTTGGGAAAGATTTCTTTGCTGTAGGAGATGTTTTGCTATTTGGATTAAAATTGTTGGTTGGGTATCTATTATGCATGATGGGTTTAACTTGGTACTGTGGGTGTTTGTTGGGAGCTTTTCGATATAAATCACATGCGGGTATATATTAGTTGGGAGTATTTCTATTTCGGGAATGACATCTCCATTAGCATGCCTGTATTGTTGATTTTGGGACTACGTCCACTATGCCTTGCCTAGATGTTTTACTTTATTTGTCGATTTCGATTTTTATTAGAGTACTCTAATACTCTCGGTTTTTCGATATAAATCACAGACTCTAAAATTGACAGACTCTAAAAGTGAGGGTTTTGCTTTCTTTTTCAGGGTTTTGCTATACGTACATGTGCTATGGACAGTCTTCATGTGACCAAGTTGAAGCGTTATAAGTGGGCTTCTTCGCTACAGTATCTGTGAGATTTTTGATGTAGCTAAAGTGTACTCTATATTGGATACTCTATATATTTTGAGAAGATGTATATAGTGAAATGGAGAAATGTAGAATGGTAGCTAAACTACTCTATTTTGAGACAATGAAATGGAGAATGGTACTTTATATTACATTTCAATGCTTTGTTGTGAATATGGTTCAAAGTGGTTGTTTCCGAATTGAATTGAGCAATGTTCAGAATGTATAACATGCAGTATAGAGCGTTATAAATGTGATACAACGACCATATACAACAGTTTTTCATAACTATCCATAACGCTTTGAAAATAAAACGTAGCAGAAATTCAACCTATTAATGACGGTTTTGGATGAATTATCTATAACGCTTTTAAAAATATTTATAACACCTGATTTCATAACACTTGGACTGAGAAAAAAAGCATCATAGTTTGCAATTAATGACACTTTTTAGCCGTCATTAAAAGGTATTTTTGTTATAGTGTAATAATTGATCATGCATTCCTAGTTGGAACTAAGAGACTGGCTAGTCGTCTTATTGAACTGAATGAATGAGACACGTTCATATGAACTATGAACTATTGCAATCGACTGGCTGATCCCGAATATTGGCATACAGGCACATGCAGGCTTCAATTTATTTATTTTTCTACAAAGAAGCATCTGTACTTTATGGTCAAGGCATGATTATTCCGTGGTTAGTTTTGATTGTTGCATTACGCTATGTAAGACCTACAACCTAACCGCACGGGTATCGTTGTAGAGTTGTGCATATCGTACCCCGTACAAAGGTACTCATTCTGAATGACCATGATCCACGGCATGGGATTTCACTTAACATAGAGGCTATTAAGTTAAATAAAATAATGATTGCATGGAGAGAATGAATTCCCGAGTTCTTACATGACAGCCCTCTTTGGGACTATTAAGTGCCCGACAGGCCGGCTGGTTCCCACAGATACTGAAATCTGCCACACGGCAGGGAGCGATATCTGCTTATATTATTTTATTTATTGTATATTGATGACGGGCGTCCCGCTGGGACTCGTCTAATTCATGATTGGCGCAATTGATTGACTGGATAGACTAGCCTTGCTTGCTCATAGTAAGAACTGAGGAATCCTTATTGCATATTTCCAGGATAACTTGGAACTTACAGTAGCAAGCCGTAGTATTTGAATGGCCATTTAAATTGATTTGTTTGTGTACTATACCTACTCTATTAACTACTGAGATGATCAGAATGTCAGGACATGACGGGGCAACTTCTGTCCTTGTTTGGTTGGGAAGTTGGTTCGAAGTGTTGTGATGTTATGTGAACCCCAGTAGCAAGTAGAGATCTATTTATTCTTAACTCTTATCACTGGTTTTAAATTCTCATGTCGTGCTTCCTTGTGGTACTTGCTATTAGAGGTCTAACCTCTCTGGTTTTGCATGGCCAGATTTAGAGCCGGTTCCCGAGGACTCAGCTTACTTCTACCTCCAAGATGGTAAATACTAGAGGAATGATCGCAGGAGGACTCGCGTGGTTTCCTTACCTCCCTGCCCGTTTTGTTATTTACTTTATACTTGCCGTTTGGCACCGACATGTTAGTCGGACCATCTTGTACTTACTTTTACATAATTGTAACTAAAGTCAGTCTGCAGCTGATAACAGTTGTGTATACCTTGCTACATCATCTGGCTATGTTTTGTAAAGCCAGATCTCAAGAACATTTTGTCTGAGCGTTTGGGACGCCTTACTGCTTTATCTTACATGTTCTCTATTACTGTTTCTTGTTTGAATGATTGAGACAATAGATGTCGTGTAACCCTAGTGAGACTTTCATGTAATATGCACCCCCTCGTCTTGTTAGACAGCATTGATCGTATTATACGGTATTCATCTACCCGTAATACGTAGCTGGCTGAGTCATTCCCCCGCTCTCCTGTATTCTGGTACTGGGGCGTGATAAGGTTTTAGTGGTGGCCCATGCAGGTCTGATTTCAGACTTGTGGGGTGTTTTGATTTATAGGATGTCTCAATCACACATGTTTCCCCTTGATCTCATGATTCGTTACTCTCAACTCTAGCTTGACATTCCAGTATCCTTTGACTTCATTGATCCTTCATGTCCGGTCGTTTGATTGTTCTCTTATCCCTTTTCTTAGGGGCATCTCGTCCGCATCTGTCAGGGCTGGACAGCAACACAAGGGCAGCATTGACAACATGACCAGGTTGGTCAGCAATAGGGGCCAGTACTACCTCAAGAGACTATTCAAGAAGAAGTGATAGTGGAACCAGCAGCTGGACCGCAGTATCCGGAGGTTCCAACACCACCAATAGTTCCACCTACCCCTGTGGAAGTGGACACACCGGCCTTTCTGGAGATAATAAGAGGGATGATGGGTACTCAGCAACACCAGATGTTGGCCCAGCAGCGCATACATGCTCAGTTGCAAGAGCAGAATGTACTACTCAACCAAGGATTGCAGACGGCTATGGAAAGAGGGGCAAGGACAGATTCAGGAGCATCAACCAGATTTTGCAAGTACAACCCCCGTCGTTTCGAGGGCACGGAAGATGCCATTTCAGCAGATGCATGGTTTAAAGACATCGAGGCTATTCTTGCAGCAGCTAAAGTATCGACAGAAGAACGTGTGGACCAAGTTAAGTTATTACTTCAGGATCTCGCACGTGATTGGTGGGAATCAGAGGAAGTAGGCATCAGACGTCCTGTTGCTTGGGACGATTTTACTACAAGATTCAAGACGAAGTACTATGGGGTTGTGGCACAGTTTGAGCTACAACAGAAGATTATCAACCTCAAGCAGGCCGGCCAGACTGTAGATGCTTATGCAGCGGAGTTCTGCAGATTGAGTAGGTTCGCCCCAGAGATGGTAGCAACAGAGAGCCAGAGGGCTATGAGGTTCCAGCAAGGGTTTCATCTTGAGCTCTTACAATTGATAGAGGGACACAATTATCAGACTTTTGACGAAGTATTGACGGCAACCCGAAGGCATGAGATCACCATTCAGAGGATCACGGCAAGGACTGGAGGTCAGAAGAGATCCCACAGTCAGATTGAAGGAGGAGGGGGAGTAGCGCCCCGAACAACAGCACCATCCCCTGGCATTCGCATTCACGATATGGCGATGCGAGGGCCAGCACCACCACCATGGCAGCAGCAACAGCAACAGAGGAAGAACCAGCAACCCCCAGTGGGCTGCACTTATTGTGGGAAGGTAGGGCACACTAGAGATGTGTGTCGGACATTGAACGGAAAGTGTTTGATATGTGGAAATCCAGATCATCGGGTTACCTCCTGTCCCATAAATTCGAGGTCAGGAGAACCAGTGCAACAATTTCCTGCTCTGCCAGCACTAGGGGCAGGCCAGTATCGAGGAACAGCGGTAGCAGTAAGACCGTTGGCACAGCGCCCGTTCATGACCCAGGCTCAGTTGTTTCGGCAGCAGGGACCGCCGATGCAGCAACACCAGCATAGACCACCCCAGCATCACCAAGGCAGGGGCCAGCAGCAGCACCAAGCTAGGCCGCAACATGGAAACCAGCAAGGAGGTCGAGGGCAGGCATTCACTCTGTCCTTAGAAGAGGCGTTGGCATCGGAAGATGTTGTGGCAGGTAACATTCTCGTTGCCTCATATCCCGCAGTAGCATTGTTTGATTCGGGCGCATAACACTCATTTATATCTGCACAATTCGCGACACGGCTAGAAATGGAGTTCGAGGCATTGCCAGGGAGGTTGAATATACTCACTGGAAATGGGCTCGTAGGAGTTAGTAGAGTTATTCTAGCGTGTAGCGTTGTAGTTTGCGGGCATTCCTTGCCCGCCAGGTTGATAGAATTTTCTGTTAGAAATTTCGACGTTATCTTAGGCATGGACTGGCTGAAAGACAGTCATGCAACCATAGATTGTCGTAGAGGGAGTGTATCTTTTGATATTCCAGGCATGAAGAGGTTCACTTTAGTCAGATCAGAGGCAACTCAGCAAGGGCAGGGAGTAGTGACGGATATGGAAGAAGTTCAGGTTCCGAAGGTAGTTGAAGAGTTTCTAGACGTATTTTCTGAAGAACTTCCAGGTCTACCACCGGTTAGAGATATTGAGTTCAGTATAGAATTGGCACCTGGAACTAAACCGATATTAGATCGAGTTTACAGAATGGCGGATTCAGAGCAGGCCAAGGTATATAAGCACATAGAGGAATTGAAGGAGAAGAAGTTCATCCAAGCTAGCATATCACCATGGGCAGCACCAGTGGTACTTGTGGAGAAGAAGGATGGGTCATCCAGATTGTGCATTAACTACAGGAAGCTTAACGCGGCAACAGTAAAGAACAAGTATCCACTACCCAGGATCGACGACTTGTTTGATCAGTTGAGCAGAGCTAGAGTTTTCTTCAAGATCGATCTTCGTTCAGGGTATCATCAAGTGAGGGTTCGGAAGGAGGATATTCCCAAGACAGCATTCAGATCGAAGTATGGACATTTTGAATTCTTGGTAATGCCGTTTGGGTTGACCAATGTGTAGGTCCTAAAAATTAAGTTGCACCCATCAAAGAAATCATGAAAAACAAATTGTGCATCCTTCAAGTGAACTGCACAGGAGACAGATTGCACAACATCTCAATTGCGTAGGTTGAACTGCGCACTCATCCAAGTGCATAAGCTGACATGGCCTCGTCATCATTATCTGACAGAGAATCAGATCTTCTGACAACTGACAGCACAGAGAACGAGGAAACTGTTCGTTTATCGTATAACACAGCGCTCAAGGACAGCTATACATGCAGCGCAATCTGCCAGACTCTTTACAGCGCGGTCCATCCCAGCGTAATCTGAAGCCAGCGCAATTCTTGTGGTGCACTCCATCAAGACAACTGACAATGTACACGTGGCCTTCATGCCATCAATTACTCACCATGTGGCAACCGTCTGTACACGATCAAGCGCATTTTAATCAAATAATGCCACGCGTCACATACAGATAGTCCACGATTGGGTAACTGCCTGCACAGTTCATTGCTTGCGTAATACAAAGTCTGCGCAATCCATCCTGCGCAATTCAGAATAACTAAAAGTTAGTTATTTCCAGAACTCTATAAATAGAGTTTCAAGCCTTCATTCTCACATACACACATAGAGATCAGAAAAATCAGAGAGTTCAGGAGTTCTTGCCCAAGTGCTGCTGCATTCTTCAGAGGCTACTGCCTTCAACTTTAGAGGCTATCGTCTTCAAAGTTCACATCGTCCAAGGGATAAAGCGATCGTCATTCAGATCGGATTCCTATAGTTGTACTTTTCCAGAATTCTTGTAATCTTCTTACAAAGTTTGTGAAATAAAGATCAACTTTTGTTTTTGCAAACAAAATGACGACTCTGCTGGGGACGACTTTCTCCTCCGACGAGGAAGTGACAACTCAATGTAACGTTGCGTCTATCAGAAAGACGCAGAAGACACTGGTTGCAAAGGTCAACCAGACGGCCTACGAGGCGATGTTCAACTCCAGGACCACCCCTCGCACTGCAAAAACTTCTGCCACGAGCAAAGTTCACCCAGTGTGGGTCCCCAAGACTGTTGCGCAGTCTACAGCCTCTGCTGTTCAGCCTGCTGCGCAGTCCACTGTCTCTGTTGCTGCCTCTGCTGCGCAATCTGCTGCTACTGCCCATGCGCAGTATGCTGCTCCCCTTGCCAGTGCACAACCTACTTCTTATGCTGCTCTGTCAAAGTGCAAGACTCCTCTTCCCCTGGCGCAGTTGGCTGCAACTTTGCCTGCGCAATCCACTACTCCAGCAACCAGAGTGCAACCCAAACACTCTGGCATCAAGGCTCCTGCTACGCAAACTATTAAGACTGTGGCCAGAAGACCTTCTGCCAGAATTACTCATGTGCAACCTGCCAGTGCGCCAATAACCACTTCAATCCCTGCGCAAGCTGCACCTGCACAGTCTAAGAGAGACAGCCCTTTGGCTAATCTCTCTTCTTCTCATAGCAAGGGGAAAAACTCTGATCCTCTTCTCAAGCACGCTGTTGCTCCAGCGCAATCTACTGGAGGTAGTCGTTTGACTATTCCTCCTCCTCCCCAGAACAAAGGAAAAGGCCCGTTGGTCTTTTCTCAAACTTTCTCGTCCCACGACTTTGAAGACAACAGAGGGAAACGCTCTTTAGCTAACCCTTCTTCACAAAACAAAGGAAAAGGCCCTTTGGTCTTTTCTCAGTCTTCTTCGATTTTTATCGTAGAAGATCAATCTGAACGTGCTTCGGCACCAGTCAGTACAAGAACTCCCTCCAACAAGGGTTCTTCTTCCCTTCTTGCCAAAGGGAAGTGTACTAATCAAAGAGGTATTCTGCCTACTCCGGTAACAGAATTCCAAGATCTTCCAACTCTCAAGATATCCCGATCCAAACAGGGAAAATTGCTGGTATCTCAGACAGAAACCCCTAGGGGTGAGTTTGCTGATCTAAGAACTTATCTCAATCGACCAATCAGCATCAGAGGCAAACTTCCAGAATCAAAAATCCTGACACCTATGCTAATGAAATGAGTACTTCCCTGTACACTCAAGGGACAAAACATTTGAAGAACCGAAACCATGTTCCGAATGTTATCAAAGAACATGTCCCTCAGACTTCTTCTCGTCCTATCATTGTTCCCGATCTCCGAGAACACCTTAAGCAAAAACGGGACAACATCTCAACCCCTCCAGTGCAACCACTTGGACACCACTGTAATCACAAACTTGTCATCAAGTGTTGTTGTCAGACAACAAGACGATCTGTCTTCGATCGTCTGAACTTTACAAACTCTGAATCTATGTCAGAAGATGAAGACGAAGTGTTGTACGCTTTTGTCAACATGACTTCCAGAGACACTGGGGATAGGAAGTGCTCGAAGCACGGCAAGCCTGGCAAGCCAAGCCAGCGGTATTTGGATCTACTCCAAGAATCTTCTGAAGGAGTATTCCAACATACCCGATCTCGAAGCCGAGACACAATCGGTCAAAGGAATCTTCTCCAAGATCCTTCTGGTCATCTTCCTCTTTCTCACTCAGGAGATGATTCTTTCTCCGACTATGATGTATACAGTGAAAGTTCGGAACAGACAGTGTCTTCCACTGTACCTAGAGAAGTGACAGCTTATGTTGTCACTGAAGACCCAGATGCTTCCAATTCAGCTAGTCAAGAACAACGGATAGCTGCGCTAGAAGACAAGTTGAAGACCATGGCCGAAATGGTCGCCAGTATGCATTCTATCATTGTGGCCCAACATACAGTACCACCGGCAGTACCTGTCGCAAATCCTGAGATCATAGCATCGTCGGTGCCTGTTAGTGCAGGACTGGGGGTAGCATCTCCTCAAGTACCTCCTGTGCAGATTCAACCGACACCCAGTCAGTCTAGTGCTGGGGGTAGTGCTTACCACGCTGTTCCTCTCCCTAATACTCTGATTCAGCCTGCTCCTTCTACATCGGTGGAGGATGCCAACGAAGCTGTCAAGCTCCTGCGCACTCAATTCGAGGCTTTCAAAGAGAAGGACAACTTGCAGAGGTTGGGGATCAAGCAACCCTACCCAGTTGAATGGAAGGAAGTCCCATTTCCTCCAAAGTACAAAATCCTAACAATCTTGCTGTTTGATGGTAGCACTTCTTCCAGTCAGTTCATTAACCACTTTGAGGTAATGACTGTCCAACTTCAACTAAATGACGCTATTCTTACCAGAGTATTCGTCGGCTGTTTAGCCGGTGTGGCATACGATTGGTACAGAAGCTTGCCCGATGGTTGTATCACCTCCTTTTCCGGTCTGAAATAAATCTTCTTGGAACGATTTTATGAGGGGATCAATGACATGACCATGTCAGCCCTCAATAAAATCAAACAAAGACACAATGAAACTGCTGAGAGTTTCATTGAAAGGTTCCACCGAGAAGCTTTAAAAATGCCTCCTGGAACTCCGACCGCTGTCACCATAGACACCTGCAAGGCAAATCTTTTGTCTATCATCAGCATGTGGATGGGGTCAACTCAGTTTCAAGATTGGCCATCCTTCATTGTCAACGCTAAAGCAGCTGAAGTTAGTGCTGACAAATTCAAGCAGCTAGGGGTACAAATGTCTAACCCCGACCGGGATGAACACCAGACATCGAGTGGTGGTAATCGCCAGAACAACCGCAAGGAAAAAGAAACTTTGAACATCAACTTGAAGAACAAAGATCCCTGGCGGTCAACGTAGCTCCACCTACGTCCACTTCTACTCCTTCAGCACCTCCACAAAGGGAACCTCGTCCGAAAGTAGAGTACTCTTTTTGACGAGAATGACACCATGAGAATCTTTGATTGCTTGATCAAAAGCAATAAGCTCCAGCTCCCAGATCCGAAGAAGCCTGATGAAGTCGGTAAGACTGATCATCCTAAGTACTGTGTTTATCACAGGTTTATTGGGCATCCCACTCGAGCATGTTATGTGCTCAAAGGCAAAATTCAGGAGTTGGTTAATGCTGGTGTGGTCACTCTGCAGCAAGATGAGAAGACTGTTATCGCAAACATGGTATCAGTTCAATTCCGTGACTTCCCTCCGCAGATGGTACAATACGGTGTTATCCCTATCCCCAAAGTTACTCTTGAAATCGAGAATCTCTCTCCTCCACGAAGTGAAGGTCTCGTCCCCTTGTCTTTTGACAATGGCGAGATTATGTGGATTCACCCTGATCTTGCTTCAGAGTTCGAAGTTTCTTCTTCCTCCAAGAAGAAAGACCGCTCCAAGGGCAAGACAAAGACTTGTAATATGGTGTCTTTTGACCCCATAATTGACGAAGAAATTCTGCTGGGCACCAGATCAGGGAAAGCCTATCTAAAGGATTATCCCGAAGCTCAGGAGAATCCTGCTTCTTCTTCTTCTGAGCCCGTTCCCTTGTAACCTGCTTCTAATGAAGACATTCTTTCTGCATCCTCATCGATTGTAGTACCCATTCCCCCCAAGCCGGTGGTAGCTGACAAAGGCAAACAACAAATCCGTTTCGACAAGCCTTTGAAAAAGTCATCTCCTTCTGGACTTGAAAAGCCTTACAACTTCGATATCTTGGCTCAGTTAGCCAATACACCGGCCAGGCTGTCAATCTTTGAGTTATTGCGCTTCTCCAAAGAGACTCGAGAAACTCTGAGTGAAGCTCTCATGCAGGCAGAAACTTGTCTAGCTCTTCTGAAGAAGTCAAAGGCAGAGCCTGTCTCTTGCCTCCACTGTCATAGTGTGTTGGAATTAATTCCAAACATTACCTTCACACAGGACGACATGCTGATGGAAGACAATAGGCACGACCGTCCTCTATACTATACAGGATATGTCGATTCGATGAAAGTCGATCGTATTCTGATAGATCCAGGGTCTGCTCTCAGCATCATGCCGAAGACAATGTTAGATGCACTGAAGATCCCAGTGCATAATCTTTCCAGTACAATCACCACCATCCTTGGGTTCAATCAGGGAAGGAGTGAGCTTCTAGGCAAGATTCGCCTAAAACTCCAAATAGGCAATCTTCGCACAAAGGTGACCTTCTACATCATTGACAACCACGGTTGTTCTTACAATGCTTTGTTGGGGAGACTATTCCTGCATGAACATAACATTGTTCCTTCGACTCTCCATCAATGCTTCAAATATGTCGATGACAATAGAGAGGTTCAAAAGAAGGTTGCTGATCTCTATCCTTTCAAAGGTGTCGAAGCATACTGCAACGATGCTTGTATGTACAAGGATGAATTCATGAAGGTAGTGCTGTCTCTGGACACTGAAGAAGAACAAGAAGCAGTGCCTAATGACACTCTCATTATACCTGTCAAAGGGCGTGTTTCTTGTCCTCAATCCTCCAAACCATTGGCTATTCACTTGCCAGTCCAGAAACAACCAACTGGTGATGATCAAAGGGAGCTCACCTCTTCTGAGCCACTTGTTATCGAGTTACGTCGTAACAAGGAAAAAAGGCAGCTCACCTCTTTTGAGCCACTTGTTATTGATTTATCTCATAACAAGGATAAAAGGGAGCTCACCTCCTCTGAGCCGCTTGTTATCGACCTCCGTCGTAACAAGGCCAATCCTCCTCTACTCTCTTCTTCTCCCCCTCTTGTAATCAATCTAACCAAGCCGGTTAAGGCTAAAGGTCCTGCTGTAAATACAGATGTACAAATTAATGAAAAAGCATCTACTTTCCAGTATACTGATGTCATTTATCATGCTAAGTGCTATTTGGATATGTTAGATAGCTTCCAGTCATTTACAATGGGAGTTGTACAGTCTCTTCAAACAGAGGTCTCACTCGAAAATCCAAATGACTCATATCGCATTGTTCCTGCTCGAAAGAAAGGCGAGAGTCCGATATTTTTTAGTAAAAGACCGGAGCAAGAGTTCAGTTATATGGATGATAGCAAAAGTAACGATATGGGGCATCTTCAACTTTGACGTTACAGTCAACAATCAAAAGACATCATCCGAAAGATGGGTTATGACTTTAAGAATGGCCTCAATTACGGTAAAGGTAGAAGAACTCCTATCCGTACAACTGTTTCGAAAGAAAAGTCAGAGATGTATTACAGTAGGACCAAAAGAGGTCTCGGATATGCTTCTCCTCCAGTATTATCCCTAGCAGTCTCCGAATTCGATAGTGAGGAGCGCTCTAACTCTTCTGATTCCAGATCATGGGATTCTGACACTAGCATCGGTCAAGTTCATCGGCTGACAGTATCTTCCAACATGGTCTCCGCCGAACTTCCAGAAGGCTATGACGAGGATATTGAAGAAAATCCTGAAACAGATCCTTGGGCTCAACGAATGGATACCCAATGGGAACTCCGATTCGAACAAAGGAAACCTCCTACTAAAGATCAATTGGTTCAAATTGATGTAGGAGAGAGCGGGTCACCTCGTCCAATATTCATTAGCAAGAATCTTTCAGAGGCAGATAAGAAAGAATTAATTCTTCTTATTCAAGAATACATTGATGTCTTTGCCTGGAGCTATGAAGACATGCCAGGTTTAGATCCCAAAGTGGCTACTCACAAATTGAATATCTTGCCTAATGCAAAACCAGTCAAACAGCAACAACGGTATTTCAAGCCAGAAATGATGGACGCAATTGACGATGAAGTTAAGAAGCTTATAGCTTGTGGCTTTATCAGAGAAGAACAACATCCAGATTGGGTAGCCAATGTCGTCCCAGTTCTAAAAAAAACCAGAAAAGTTCGAGTCTGCATCGACTTTCGGGATCTTAATGAAGCATGTCCAAAAGATGAATTTCCTCTCCCTATCACGGACGTCATGATTGACAACACCTGTGGTTTCGAGCGAATATCCTTCATGGACGGATTCTCCGGTTACAATCAGATTCAGATGAATCCTGAAGATAAAAAAACATACTTCTTTTCGCACTCATCGCGGAGTCTACTGTTATACTGTCATGGCATTTGGTCTCAAGAACGCTGGTGCAACGTACCAACGAGCCATGATTACCATCTTTCGAGATCATCTACGCAAGACTGTCGAATGCTACGTCGATGATATTGCTGTCAAAAGTCGTCTGAAGGAAGATCACATCCAAGACTTAATAACAATATTCAATCTGATACGCCAACATCAACTCAAAATGAATCCCACCAAGTCATTCTTGGGTGTCTCTAGTGCCAAATTTCTCGGCTTCGTCATTACCTCTAAAGGTATACACGTAGATCCTGAGAAGATCAAAGCCATTCAAGAGATGCGTCCTCCACGCAACCTAAAAGAGCTACGGGGATTCCAGGGTCGACTTGCGTACATCAAGAGGTTCATTTCGAATCTGTCTGGACGCTGCAGACCATTTACTCAGCTAATGAAGAAGGGTGTATCATTCATTTGGACCGAAGAATGTCAACGAGCATTTGATGACATAAAGCGATATCTCATGAACCCACCAGTCTTGGTGCCACCAATCTCCAGCATACCGTTCTTAATGTATGTCCGTGCTATGGATCATTCATTGGGTGCTTTACTTGCCCAAAAGAACAAAGAAGGCTACGAACAAGCCATCTACTATCTCAGTCGTACTATAAGTGGTGCTGAACACCGTTATAGTCCGGTCGAAAAAGAATGCCTAGCTCTTATGTTTGCTGTTCAAAAGACTCGGCATTACATCATTGGACAAACTATTCATGTCATATCCCGAGTCAATCCTCTTCGGGTACTGATGAAAAAACCTAGCACACTCAATTCTCGGCTGGCCCAATATGACATGGTATATGTTCCACAAAAATCTGTTAAAGGTCAAGCACTGGCTGATTTCTTAGCAGCTCATCCTGTTCCAGAGACATCCAAACTCTATGATGAAATGGCAGACGAGACATTAGAATCAAATATGATCTCTGAAGAATTTTCTACTTAGCGTCTATTCTTCGACGGTGCATCCAGAATTGGACCCAATGGTGCTATTGTCGCAGGAGTTGGAGTTGTCCTTATTTCTCCAGATAGGTCAACTATTCAAAGAGCTTATTCCCTAGATGAACCTTGCTCTAACAACGTAGCTTAATATAATGCTTTACTCATCGGTCTTCAATTAGCCAAACAACTGGACGTCGAATATCTTGAAGTCTATGGCGACTCTAAGCTGGTGGTTAACCAGGTTAGAGGAACCTATGAAGTTCGTCATCAAGATCTGGTGCCTTACCATGAAGCAGCAATCAGCATGGCTACATCATTCAAAGCCTTTTTTATCGAATATGTTCGCCGAGCTTGCAATACTGAGGCAGATGCTTTGGCTAATCTTGCAGCAGTCTTAGCCATCCCTATCAAAAGACAGCAGGTGGTGGTTATCTCTATTCGAAAATTGTTCTGCATTGAGAACAATCGTAATATTGAGTTTAGTAATGTTACTGAAGCCAATGTTATCAACGAAGATTGGAGAGATCCCTTCATCGACTTTGTAGTTCACGACACTCCCTGAAGATCCCAAGGAGGATACGAGTATTCGTCGACGATCTCTTCGATTTTACTACAATCAAACTACTATGACTCTCTATCGGCGGACTTATGACAGTCTTTTTCTGCGCTGTCTTGCTGGTGATGAAGCAAAGCAAGTGTTACGTGAAGCTCATGATGGTGTCTGTGGAGCACATCAACCCGGTCCTAAGCTACAGGATCGTATCCGACGAATGGGTTACTACTGGCCCTCTATGGTATCAGATACCATTGAATATGCGAGAAAATGTCGAGCTTGTCAAATCCACGCAGATTTCATCCATCACCCATCGGAATTTCTGCATCCGGCTGCTGTTTCTTGGCCGTTCGAAGCTTAGGGTATGGACATTATAGGTCCCATCAATCCTCCTTCTTCTAGAGGACATCGGTTCATACTAGCAATAACCGACTACTTCTTAAAATGGGCTGAAGCTATACCCCTAACTGAAGTCAAAACCAGTAGTGTCATCAACTTCGTCAAACACCATGTCATCTATAGATTTGGTGTACCTCGAAGGATCATCCATGACAACGGACCACAGTTCATCAGTCAGAAGTTCACAAGGTTCTGTGACGATCATCGGATTGACAATATCGCTTCGACAGCGTACAATCCGGCCGCTAATGGTTTAGCTGAAGCCTTCAACAAAACTATCATCAAGCTCCTTAAGAAGTTTTTATCAACTAACAAACGGAACTGGAGTGAAAAGCTTGGCGAATGTCTTTGGGCTTACCGTACTACGGTACGCAACCCTACAGGCTGTACACCCTTCTCTTTAGTATACGGCTGTGAAGCAGTTCTACCCCTGGAACTTCAAATTCCGTCTTTAAGGATTGTGATCGCCAATGAACTCACTACAGAGAACAACGATCTCCTTCGACTCCAAGAATTAGAAGCGCTCGACGAGAAGCGGTTAATGGCTCAACAGCATATTGAGTTATACCAAGCCCGCATCTCGAAGACTTTCAACCGCAAAGTTAAAGTCAGAGCTTTTCAGAAAGGAGAGCTTGTTCTAACAGTCAGACGTCCCATGACTATGACTCACTCGAGCAAGGGAAAATTTGACACAAAGTGGGAAGGTCCATATATCGTGAGCAAAGTCTTCTCAAATGGAGCTTATCAACTCACAGAGCTAGACGGTCGAGTTGCAATGATGCCTATCAATGGCAAGTTCCTAAAAAAGTATTATATATAAATGTAAAAGACATTGCTTGTAATCATCAGACAAGTTCATAAATAAAATTCAATTTTATTTCATCATGAATGATAGTACATAATATCAAGGAAGGTCACTATCATCCTTCTCAAAATTGGGACGCGGGCCACTACCGTTCTTTTCGAATATATGATCAGCAAAAGAGCCGAGAACACTCTTGCTGGAACCCACCAGGAACTTGTAAGCAGCCATCCTTATGGCCTCTTCTTCTTCAGTCTTCCCTGGTTCAAGAAGGAAGTCCAAGATGTCGTATGGCGGCTTGGGTGCAGACGAACCTTCGCCCGTTGCTATCTCTTTTGGCTGGTTGAGAGTGACTGGACGTTCCTCAGTACCCACTTCAACCTTCGAGGCAATCTCAGCCTTCTTGGATGCATCTCCAGACGACATTTTTATGTTGAAAAGTGAAAGTGATCGTTCAATCTAGATTTCTGTCCTATTTATAGACAAAAATTCTTGAAAACAACGAAGCGACACATTCATCCGACGGTTCACTCGTTCATCATATTCATTCGACGGTTCACCCGTTCATTACATCAATTCGACGGTTCACCCGTTCATTCAATCAATTTGACGGTTCACCCGTTCATTCAATTCATTCGATGGTTCACCCGTTCATTACATTAATCCGACGGTTCACCCGTTCATTCAATCCATTCGACGGTTCACCAGTTCATTACATCAATCTGATAGTTCACCCGTTCATTCAATTCATTTGACGGTTCATCCGTTCATCTCGACGATTCATTTCGTTCACACATTTTGAGGATTCATTTTCGTTCATTCATTTATTCTTTCACATTAGCAACTTGTCATCTTCGATTAAGTTGTCCACTGAAATAATAATATTCAATGAATTATATTCTGTCATGTCCACATTACCTCTGAGCAGATATAATTGAATATAATTATTTTCCAAGAAATATATCATGTCTTGCACCTCTGAATATATTTTCTATCGCTATTATTTATATCCGAATAAGATATGCAATAAATAATAGAGCCACCAAGAAAATGTCTTTTTATTGATTGATCAAAAATTTGAAAGATATTACAACAATACATATCATAAAAAGATTGAAGATACAAAAGTCTTTCTTATTCTGCCGGCGGAGTCATCAAGTTGGTCATCTGCTGCTTTAAAATTTGTAGTCGCTCCTCATGAGATTCCATCACCCGCTTCCTAGCCTCCTCCATTCCTGACTTATCGTCAAAAGTTGGCAAGGTTATCATTCTGCAAGAGATTTCTTCTTGATGATTTGCGAAATGCTCATCTCTCTCCTGAGTCAGAGTATTCAGCTGTTGAACTGCAGCCTGGTGTTGTGTGGCCTCGTCCTCTAGAGCAAGTTGGACAAGTCTCAGCTCTTCTTTAAGACGGGCAGATTCTGATTGCAGCTCAACAACCTTCCTCTCCTTCTCGTCAGTAACAGATGCCACTGTTTCCATTTGGGCATTATACTCAGCAGACTTGGTAGTGAAAGCATCCAAGAGAATTTGGAAATTAACTTTCTCAACCGCAGCCGCTTGAGACATCTTTTCAAATTCAGCCTGCACCAAGGGTTCCACCTCTCCTCTATTAAGCTCTTTGTAGGTCCTGACCGATGCCTCTAGCTCATCTAGTACATGTTCAAGAAAAATAGCCTGAGCTTCGTCGCCTTGATGACGGATGGCATTGATCAAATATGAGGTTGGATCTCTGACGGTGGAGAAACCAGCCTCTTCTTTTTCTATCACCCTATCTACTAAGGGTTTCAAAGACTTAAAGAAAAAGTTGCTGAAAGAACTGATGATAAAATGGTTGGTAGCCAGAGCACCCGGGGTAGCAGCTACTCCCATAGATGTAGAAGCAGCAGCAGGTGTCTGTGAAGATAAACGTTCAACTTCTTCCCTTTGAGTAGACGGCTCTTTAGACAGAGGAGCCATCGTAGAGCTAGCTGCTCCTCCTAGATGCTCTTCTGCAAAATTAAATGAACCTTATCGTTGATTGTTGTTGTCATTAGCAACTAATTGAAAAGGATCAAAAGATCAAAGGCAATCTTACCATGACTTGCCCCAGCAACAAGCCTTTCATCTGTTGGCACAGATTCCAATCTAGCAGAGGTAGCCTCAGATATTACTGCCTGGCTACTTTCGGCCTCAGAACCACCCGAAAAATGTCGGCTACCGCTAGCGATAGCCGTTACTGGCACTATGTCTGTGCATACGGGAGGAACCGGAGAAGATTCAAGTTCTGTATGGATAAAAATGTAGATGTCAGCTATTTGAATCTATGAAAAGAAGGTAGATAAAATCATTTAATACCTTTTGGATCAGCAGAAGTAGTTTCAACAGGTGCTACTTCTACATCCGTATTCTTTTCTGGAGACACGTACACCTCAACATCCTCTTCAGGATGTAGCGTGTCATCTACGGCTTCGGGAGACATATTAACATCAGTGCCCTCTTCGGGATTTAAGGTATCATCAACAGCTTCTGTTGATGTATCTTCATTACTTATGCTATCTTCTGGAGCTTCCTCGCGGGCAGTTACGGCAGCGGCTTGATCGACATCATCCTGCAGACCGAAGTCGCAATCATTTAGAGCTTCAATCATTAGACGATCTTCTTCTTCACGGAGCACTCCTGGTGTAGCAGGAATCTGAGTAGTTCTCACCGCAAGAGAAGGGGATCGCAAAACTTCATCATCCCTCTGCCCAGTTTCATCTCTTAGCTCAGCTTCATCTCTCTGCTCAGCATCATTCCTCTGCTCAGCTTTGTCCCTCTGCTCTGGAGAAGGAGTCTCCTGCCTAGGCTCGGGTGCAGGTGTAGGGGATGACATGGTGATTCCAGCTACAACACTGGCCACCACCGAGGACAAGATTTGTCTCGGAGGGGTGATCACCCTCTTTCTTCTTCTGGCGGCCAGTTTCTTTTTATGAAGAGGTCTCTCTGGACTCTCCACATCTACTACATCGACCTGCTTTGGAAGAGAGGTCGGCGTAGTCGCTTCTTCTCTTTGTGTCGACTCGGCCAGTTGCCGAGACTGTGACCTGGTGGTGACCTTCTCTGATGGGTCTAAGATAAGTTTCTTCTTTGCAACCGGAGAAGAAGCTTCATTAATCCTTCTCTTTCTCTCCTTGGTTGGAGATTTGACCACTTTCAAGGAAACTCGCAGTGGTTCATTGACCTCCTCACGGAAGTTGGCTTCCTTTGAGGCTTCCAACGGATCATCCACTGGCTCATGCTGCTCGTCATTTCCTGGAGCTAACATAACAGTTGCTCCCTTCTTCAAATGCGTCGTCGTCGCGAAGCTATCTACAAGGCTGAAGTTCTCGACGAATGTATTTGCTGCTGTGTAAAAAAACGAATATGTGTATAACATCCGGGGGCCGTGATCAGTCTTGGTCGGCATCGAGAACACTGTTCTTGTGTCTCGAGCGTTGTAATAAGCCCAGGCCCTGGCGCCATCAATCAGATATCCCTTTCCTTGTAGACAAGTTATAGCATTGCCTACGTGGAACTGGTTGTAGCCGAATTGACGAGCAAAGCGGCTTGGCAGATATGGTTCCAAGAAACATTCATCTTCAAATCTATAAACCAAGTGTGACGGCCTAATCGTCTTCAACCACTCAAATACTGCCCGACCCAACGGCTGCCTTCCAAGATCAATTAGATTTATTGACATATGTTCATAGCCGTTTGGAGGGACAACACGGTAAAAATTCTACCCCTTCCCAAGGTTCAAAGCACGTCTGCAATCTTTCAGACTAGTGTATATCCATTTGCCCCGGGATAATCTCTGTAGATAGCTACCACCGACTGCCCCCATAACAGGGTTCATCAATGACGGATGGTGCAGAAGTAACCATCCGAACAAATTGGTGTAGGGCAGCTCCAGCCGAGGGAAGTTCCCCTTCTCACCTTTCCATTTGAGCATAGATTCAACATAAAGACGAAGACCTGCGTTCACTCTACAGGTCATCGCCGACAGCAGATCCATCCGGTAGCCAAAGACTAACCGGAAAGCAGCAAAGAGCACGCCGCGATGGAAGCGATCTATGGCGCTTGCTCCGGGTACGACGAAACGTCGGAGACAATATGTCAGAAAACCTGCCAGTTGGGCTTCTTTTGACATGGGCCTGTAGCCCATTCTCATAAAACTTTCAATAGAATCTCCGGTCTTGAATGGAGGGTATTGAAGTTCGTCGTCAACCTTGATGTCCATTTCTTTATTTTCTTCCATAAATCCAATCACCTCACTATGGCTGAGTGGCTTGAAGAAAGTCGGGTTGCACGTATCATGATCCTTGGTCTTTTTCTCGATGATGTGATTAAGGAAAAGATAGGGCAACCACTTTGATGAGTAACAAGTGCCGGAAGAACCACTCTTATAATACATGGAGCAAATTTTGTAGTGGCACAGTAGTTCTTCGAAAATGGCCACCATCTCTGCATTCTCTCGACGAAGTCGGTCTAACTCGTCGTTTGTTGGAACATATTCCTCATAAGGGAAGTCTCCCATTGGTAAGCTCGAGATATATTTCATCTCATGAAGAGCTAGTCCAATTTTCCTGCAGGGTGTCATGAATGTCCCTGTCCTAAAATTGTACCTCTCTGCCAAGGCCAGAAACAGATGAGTGTTGGGGAGGAATCTATATACGGTAGCGTATACTGCCTGATATAGCTCAATGTCTTTGAGCTTTTCTTCGAACTGAACCAATATCCAATTGGTTATGCAGCTCCATCTTTTGTTGTCTGGGTTCACCAGACCTGTCAACCGGATGTCCTGATCCGGGTATCTGCCCTCAACCTTTGCATATTCATTAGCAAAAATCGACGTCCTCATCAGTAGCAGCAAGGAGGAGTTCCCTGGAGGGATGCAGCCAGGCTTCAATCGTCTGAGCAAGGAACTATGACGCTCTGAGGAGCTATAGAACATATCCCTGTTATTTGGTCCTTTCTTTACACAAATATTTTCTGTTCTTGCTTGCTGGAGAGGGGTAATATCCCAGTCCATTCTCCTGGGATGGCTTGCATGGGCATAGCGGGCTAGAGGGAGGCATCTGGCAATGTCCGATAACAGTATTATTTTCTCATTTCTCTGGAAGAGTCTCTGCTCAACACGAGGTCTCGGTTGAGAACTCTTGTCAATAGCTTCGCCAAATAAGAACAGGGGTTTCTTATGAGTAATGGCATCGACAGTCTGCAGAGGCTGCCCATTCATCAGACTTAATAAAGTTTCATTGTCCTGTGCTACCAAGATGGCTTGACGGGAAGATGGCAGAGCATATTGGGAAAAAAGTACATGGGACAAATCTTCCTTGAACTCTGGTTCAGCAAGGGTCCCTACGAAGATATCATACTCTGGGTCCTCTCTGATATTAACTGCATCAAACAGAAAGATAGAATTCAGTATATGCAAAATCAAAGGTTCTGTCCAAAAATTTAGCAAATTGTGCAAGCATCAGATTGTGCTGTCTGTAAAACATCAGATTACGCAACAACAGCTTCTATGCGCAAACTGTCCAATTACGCCAACTCATTCACTTGCGCAAGCCATCAGATTGTGCTGACTAACTTGCGCAAAGCATCAGTTTGCGCTGGACAGCCTTGCGCAAATCAGCAGATGGCGCAGACTTTTGCCAGCACTTTTCTACCGATTGCGCAAGAAAATAGTCTTCATAAAAATGAAAACTATTGGGTTTTTGCAACCGAAACCCTAAACAGGGCGGCACAGTATAACCAAATCTCTAAAAAGAGATAGGTTTGAGTATTCAATCATGTCGAAAGAACCCAAAAAGGGGTTTTTGACCGATCGTCTACCTCGCAGTGCGGGATGAGCAACTTCGTGTCACGAAATGTGCGGTGCAGCACGAGTCGAAGACTCGGCGGCGGCTTTGCCCTTGTCAGCGGCGGAATGCTTCGGAGCCATTTGAAGTCGACGGAGAAGAAGGAAGAAAGTCGGAGTAGGCTTGGGAATTTTTCTCTCTTAAGCAAAGTGAAAACAAGTAAAGAATAACAAGAAGAACAAAGAGAACTATTTATAGTTTTTCGAGAGCAACGGTCGCCTCAGATTGCGCCGAAGAAATGGGAGCTGACTCCTCCAATTGCGCAGACAGAGCATTACTTGCGCAACTTGATTTTCAAATCAAAATTCAAAGTATTTCGAAGCTTTGACTATTTTCAAACTTCGAAAACTTTGAAGGGGGTCTTGCAGGTCCTAAAAATCAAGTTGCACCCATCAAAGAAATCATAAAAAATAAATTGTGCATCCTTCAAGTGAACTGCGCAGGAGACAGATTGCGCAACATCTCAATTACGCAGGCTGAACTGCGCACTCATCCAAGTGCGCAAGCTGACGTGGCATCGTCATCATTATCTGACAGAGAATCAGATCTTCTGACAACTGATAACACGGAGAACGAGGAAACTATTCGTTTATCGTACAATACAGCACTCAAGGACAGCTGTATATGCAGCACAATCTGCCAGACTCTTTGCAGCGCGGTCCATCCCAGCGCAATCTGAAGCCAGCGCAATTCATGTGGCGCACTCCATCAAGACAACTGACAATGTACACGTGGCCTTCATGCCATCAATTATTCACCATGTGGCAACCGTCTATACACGATCAAGCGTATTTCAATCAAATAATGCCATGCGTCACATACAGATGGTCCACGATCGGGTAACTGCCTGCGCAGTTCATTGCTTGCGTAATCCAAAGTCTGCGCAATCCATCCTGCATAATTCAGAATAACTAAAATTTAGTTATTTCCAGAACTCTATAAATAGAGTTTCAAGCCTTCATTGTCACATACACACATAGAGATCAGAAAAATCAGAGAGTTCAGGAGTTCTTGCCCAAGTGCTGCTGCATTCTTCAGAGGCTACTACCTTCAACTTCAGAGGCTATCGTCTTCAATGTTCACATCGTCCAAGGGATAAAGCGATCGTCATTCAGATCGAATTCCTATAGTGGTACTTTCCCAGAATTCTTGTAATCTTCTTACAAAGTTTATGAAATAAAGATTAACTTTTGTTTTTGCAAACACAATGCTCCTGCAATATTTATGAATTTGATGAACCGTATCTTTATGCCATACTTAGATCAGTTCATCGTTGTGTTTCTCGACGACATTCTCGTATACTCTGCTAGTGAAGAAGAGCATGAAAACCACCTCAGGAAAGTGTTGCAGGTTCTGAGAGAACCAGTTGTATGCCAAGCTCAGCAAGTGTGAGTTCTGGACGGATCACATTTTATTTTTGGGTCACATCATATCAGGAGTCGGAGTAGCAATGGATCCCAAGAAGGTAGAAGCAGTAGGGAGTTGGCCAGTACCCAAGACCGTAGCTGATGTGCGAAGTTTCTTGGGATTGGCAGGGTATTACAGAAGGTTCGTATCAGACTTTGCAAGACTTTCAACACCTATGACCCGCTTGACACGGAAGGATGTACCATTTGTCTGGTCGACAGAATGCCAGTCATCGTTTGAGAATTTGAAGCAGAAGTTGATATCAGCGCCTATTCTTACATTGCCAGTTGGACCCGGAGGTTTTACAGTATATTGTGATGCGTCAGGTAAAGGACTTGGATGTGTCCTCATGCAACATGGGAAGGTGATAGCATATGCATCTAGGCAGCTTCAGGACCACGAGAAGAATTATCCAACTCATGACTTGGAGTTGGCAGTAGTAGTATTTGCTTTGAAGCTATGGAGGCATTACTTGTATGGTGAACGAGTGAACATGTACACAGACCACAAAAGTCTGAAGTACATCTTTACCCAGAAGGAACTGAACATGAGGCAGAAGAGATGGTTGGAGTTGATCAAGGATTACGATGTGGAGCTTCAGTATCATCCAGGCAAGGCTAATGTGGTAGCAGACGCTCTCAGCAGAAGAGGCGGCACATTTATGTTGACAACGCAAAAGCATATTTTAGAAGACCTTCAGGAGATGGACATAGAAATTGTACTTCCTAATGATGTAGGAATTCTGGCAAGTCTACAAGTTCAATCTGACTTAGTAGATCGGATCAAGGTAACTCAGGCACAGGACCCAAGGATTCAGAAGCTTAGAACAGAATGTGAGTCAGGACTTAGAAAGGAGATGCAAATCCATAAAGATGGTACACTTAGGTTTGGATCACGTCTATGTGTGCCTAGTGGAGATATCAGACAGGAGGTTATGACAGAAGCTCACAGTTCTCA
This sequence comes from Iris pallida, assembly GCA_029216955.1. Taxonomy (NCBI): domain Eukaryota; kingdom Viridiplantae; phylum Streptophyta; class Magnoliopsida; order Asparagales; family Iridaceae; genus Iris; species Iris pallida. Next base: position 36,269,799 of record JANAVB010042618.1, read on the forward strand.
GTATTCTATACACCCTGGAGGGACCAAGATGTACCAAGATATCAAGTAGCACTTCTGGTGGGATGGAATGAAGAGAGAGATAGCTAGATTTATTTTCCGTTGCTTGGTATGTCAGCAAGTGAAGGCAGAACAGCAGATGCCAGCTGGATTATTGTAACCGCTTCCTATCCCGGAATGGAAGTGGGAGCATATCACCATGGACTTTGTGACCAGTTTACTGAGATCGCCGAGTGGTAAAGATGCTATTTGGGTGATAGTGGACCGGCTTACAAAGGTGGCACACTTTCTTCCTTTTAGAGTAGGACAATCTACAGAAAAGTTGGCAGAGTTATATATGCAACTGATAGTCAGGCAGCATGGAGTCCCTGTTAGTATTGTGTTAGACAGAGATACCCGTTTTATATCACATTTTTGGAAGAGCTTACATCATAGTCTGGGTACCATGTTAAGATTTAGCACGGCTTACCATCCGCAGACGGACGGGCAATCAGAAAGAACAATTCAGACTTTAGAAGATATGTTACGAGCTTGCACCCTAGATTTTGGAGGATCTTGGGAGAGTCACCTGTACTTAGTCGAGTTTTCATACAACAACAGTTATCAAGCCAGTATCCAGATAGCGCCATTTGAAGCACTATATGGTAAGAAGCGTCACGCCCCGACTCGCTGAATCGGTCGCCATCGTCTTGACTCGATCTAAATCGATCTCCACGGGTCGGGACGTGATGCCGTGCAAGTCTTTATTGGACTTGCACAAGGCAAGGATGTGCAATTAGAAATTTCTTTTGACTCGACGCGTTGAAATTAAACAGTGCAGAGGGTTGAAGACATATCATAGAAAAAATTTAGCTTTTTATTCATAAGCTTGTAAAGTATGTGCAAGTTCATTTGTATATTACATATGCCGTTGCGGCTACATCTTGAAACACAAAAGAAAAACTCTCGACAAGCTTGCCCTGAAATAATCCTTGTCGTTCCATACATTCACGCCCCTTTATATATTTGAACAAAGCCTTCGATCTGAGTTGGGCTTCGAAATACTTCAAAATAGGAGAGCTTCGTGCCGCCTCCCGTTCTTCAGCTTCAGGTCTAGTCTCGAGCTCCCGCAGCGTGCTCGTTACCTGGGGAGTTGGGGGTTAGCACACTTGCTAGTGGATGGGACGAACCCACTCGTCTAAACCGATACTGCTTATTAAGGATTCTAGCATACGAAGTGATCTTTCTATTTAGAACTATATGAATTACAGTTCATATCGAAGGCACATTTTAAACGATAACACATAACCAATTTAAAGACATTCTTACCACGGCCGTGCTCCTTTCCTGCACAAAATATACATGATACTTACCACCTGCACAAGATAATAGGTGAGCATGCAATCTATCCTATATGCGGTTAATGGTGATATCGACACCATAAAGGACGATTACGTTGCCTTGCGACGCGCCCTCCAGTCCAGGTAGCGACCTAACTGGAGGTCTCGCAATGTCTCGCGCCGAAGCACAATTTCCATAATTTCCTCCTAGGCCGATTCGGTCCCAGGGCCCCGGGTACCGTCTCGAGGAAAGCTCTCCTTGTGCACAAGTCGTCCTTGACCATGCGAATGTATGAACAGTTTAATATGTATGAAGTAAATTGCATAGCGTAACCATTATCAAGTCACATAATCATTCCTACTCGTGCAAGGGTCCTATTCCCCGAAACCGTACGTTCTGATTTAGCATCCCGTAGGCACCAAATTCTCCGAGGCATGATGTACCGCAACCAAGGGTTTCATCGTTGTGTTTTGCATGACATAAAATATATTCTATCTCTTTCTTAGAACTTTATATTTTCTCTACTTAGTATGAACCTATCGATTCAGAGTTAACTTCTCTAAATTGATATATTATTCCGAGCTCTTGATCTTAGTGGCAAGCATACATCCCGTTAGCATCATCGATTTGAACGTTGAACTTTAAGAATTTAGTTGGCAGAAAGGAGTAGAAAAGAAGGGGCCGAAGAACCACCCACCTAAGGAGATTGCGCCGTGAGTAGGAGAACGCTTCGCGACAGTCAAGCGTCAGTTACACGAACTCCTACAATGGCACAAGCATCGAATTAGAACCCTTCCTTCAATCCTTCCTTCGAAATTCCCAAAGACGCATTCAGAAATCGACGCAAAAGTACACTATCAAATCAACGCAACAATTCGTTCAGAAAGCCAAGAAAACCAATAAAACCAACGGCAGACGGGTTGCGTCGCTCTATTTAGAGTTCCTTCGTCAAGACGCCGCCTACCGCATCTAGGAATTATTCCAACAGTAGTCGATCCATTAGTTGGAACGGTACTCATATCACTCGTCCAAATCGATTTTATTGATGCCATGATTTTTGTATATCAAACTCGTCGCCGAGTGAGACTAGCCATCTATGTTTCCGACCATGTCTGACTTGGCACGAGCCTATTACATAGTGCTTCGCCCCATCGGGAGCGGGGCACTACATAATATACCACTAAGAAAAAGTTTCGTCCCGAAACTTAAGAACAAGGGTCTGACCTTCGTCAACGAAAAGTGAAGGGTACTTCTCCTTCATCTCCGTCTCTAGTTCCCACGTCGACTCCTCAACGGAATGGTTGCGCCAGAGTACGCGAACCAAGGACATCGATCGGCTCCGCAGGATCTTTTCTTTACGGTCCAAAATTTGCACGGGCTCCTCCGAGTATGATAGATTGGCGCGTAGCTCCAACTGATCGAAACTAACCACATGACTTGGGTCATGCATGTACTTTCGAAGTTGGGAGACATGGAAGACGTCGTGTATTTCGGCCAGGACAGGAGGTAGCGCGATCCGGTAAGCAACGGTCGCCACTCTTTCGAGAATCTCGTAGGGCCCTACGAATCTTGGACTCAGCTTGCCTTTTACCCCGAATCGCATGACGCCCCGCATCGGCATCACCTTCAGAAACACATGGTCCCCAACCAAGAACTCTAACGGTCGTCGACGAGTATCAACATAACTCTTTTGTCGACTCTGAGCAATACGGATCCTATCTCGAATCATGCGGACCTTCTCGACGGCTTGTTCGACTAGTTCTGGCCCGAGCACCTGCGCTCCCCGACTTCGTCCCAGTAAATCGGAGATTGGCACTTCCTCCCGTAAAGTACCTCGTAGGGAGCCATTTGGATGCTCGATTGATAACTGTTGTTGTATGCGAACTCCGCGAGCGGCAAGTGCGTGTCCCAACTAGTCTTCAAATCTATCGCGCACAGACGTAGCATATCCTCCAGGATCTTATTTACTCTTTCTGTCTGGCCATCGATTTGCGGATGGTACGCTGAGCTAAGGTTCAACTTAGTGCCCAATACCGCTTGTAGACTCGTCCAGTAACGTGATAAGAATCGCCCGTCTCTGTCCAAAATTATTGTGGCAGGTACCCTGTGCAGTCTGACGATCTCGTCATGTAAATCTGAGCTAACCGATCGACGCTCCATGATGCTTTAATAGCGATGAAATGAGCGGATTTGGTCAAACGATCGACCATGACCCAAATCGCATCATTCCCCCGCGACGTCTTCGGAAGGCCCATAATAAAATCCATAGAGATGTCGTTCCACTTCCATACTGGAATGTCGAGGTTCTGTAACTCCCCGCCTGGTCTTTGATGCTCGGCCTTCACCCATTAACATGCCATACACTGTGACACAAACGTTGCCACGTCTTTCATCATGTCGTGCCACCAAAAGGTCGTGCGCAGGTTCTTATACATTTTGGTACTCCCGGGGTGCAACGAGTACTTCGTATAATGGGCCTCCGTCAGAATCTCCTTTCTAAGTTCGGCATGGTCTGGCACGTATATCCTTCCCTTCATCCGCGTCATTCCGCCCTCGTCCACCACAAAGTCGTTCGCCTTTTCCGTCGAAATCAGCTCGCGCCTCTTCTTCAGGAATGGGTCATCCTCCTGTGAGGTCCTTATCTTGTTGTGCAAGCTCGACTCAAGGTGCAATTGGGCCAGTCGTGCTCCACGGTAACAGATTCGGAGTTCGATACCCATCTCTGCCAAGTCTCGCTGTAAGTTATGCTTGATAGACAAGCACCCATCGAACATTCTACTCAGAGCATCCACTACAACGTTTTCCTTACCTGGCGTGTACTCGATAGTCAGATCGTAGTCTTTAATAAGTTCGAGCCAACGCCGCTGCCGTAAGTTCAGGTCCCGTTGAGTGAAGATGTATTTGAGGCTCTTATGGTCCGTATAGATGCTGCAAGCTACACCATAAAGATAGTGCCGCCATAGCTTCAATGCGAACACAATGGCCGCTAACTCAAGATCATGCGTAGGATAATTCTTCTTGTGTTGCTTCAATTGTCTCGAAGCAAACGAAATCACCTTATCCCTTTGCATAAGCACGCATCCCAAACCCATCCGCGATGCATCGCTAAATATTTGAAACCCTTTTGGCCCGTCCGGAAGCACAAGGATCGGCGCTGAGATGAGTCGTTTCTTCAACTCTTGGAAGCTCGATTCGCAGGCGTCGTTCCACTCGAATGCGACTCCCTTCTGGGTGAGGCGAGTCAGAGGCGACGCAATTTTGGCAAAATCTTTCACGAATCTACGGTAGTAGCCCGCCAAGCCGAGGAAACTTCAGATGTCGCCTGCTGAGGTATGTTTGCAAAAACAAAATGGCGACTCTGCTGGGGATAACATTGGAGGAGAAGAATATCCAAGACCTCTTTTGGTCTTGCTGTAATACATTTTTGACTTTCCTTCCGGAACAGTAGTACGAATAGGAGTTCGCCTACCCTTGCCGTAATTGTGGCCACTCTTGAAGTCATAACCTATTTTTTGGATGATGTCTTTTGATTGTTGACTGTAACGACGGAGTTGGAGATGTCCTGTATCGTTACTTTTGCTATCATCCGTATAACTGAATTGTTGTTCCGGTCCTTTACTAAAAAGTATTAGACTCTTGCCTTTCTTTCGAGCGGAAACAATACGATATGAATCTTTTGGATCTTCAAATGAGACTTCTGTTTGAAGAGATTGTACAACTCCTATTGTAAATGACTGATAGCTATCTAACATATCCAAATAGCATTTAGTATGATAAATGACATTAGTATACTGGAAAGTAGATGCTTTTTCATTGATCTGTACATTCGTATTTACAACAGGACCTTTTGCATTAGCAGGCTTGGTCAGATTGATTACAAGAGGGGGAGAAGAAGAACGTGGAGGAGGATTGGCCTTGTTACGACGGAGGTCAATAACAAGCGGCTCAGAGGAGATGAGCTCCCTTTTGTCCTTGTTATGAGTTAGATCGATAACAAGTAGCTCAGAAGAAGTGAGCTGCTTTTTATCCTTGTTACGACGTAAGTCGATAACAAGTGGCTCAGAAGAGGTGAGCTCCCTTTTATCATCATCAGTCGGTTGTTTCTGGACTGGCAAGTGAATAGCCAGTGGTTTGGAGGACTGAGGATAAAAAACTCGCCCTTTAACAGGTATGATAAGGGTGTCTTTAGGCATTGCTTCTTGCTCTTCTTCAGTATCCAGAGACAGCACCACCTTCATGAATTCATCCTTGTACATACGAGCATCGTTGCAGTATGCTTCAACGGCTTTAAAAGGATAGAGATCAGCTACCTCCTTTTGTATCTCTCCATTGTCATCAACGTAATTAAAACATTGATGGAGAGTCGAAGGAACAATGTTGTGCTCATACAGAAATGGTCTCCCCAACAAAGCATTGTAAGAACAACCATGATTGTCAATGATGTAGAAGGTCACCTTTGTACGAAGATTGCCTATTTGGAGTTTTAGGCGAATCTTGCCCAAAGGCTCACTCCTTCCCTGGTTGAACCCGAGAATGGTGGTGATTGTACTGGAAAGACTATGCACTAGAATCTTTAGCGCATCCAACATTGTCTTCGGCATGATGCTGAGAGCAGACCCTGGATCTATAAGAATTCGATCGACTTTTATCGAGTCGACATATCCTGTGTAGTAAAGAGGATGGTCATGCCTGTTGTCTTCCATTAACATGTCATCTTGTGTGAAAGTTATGTTTGGAATTAACTCCAACACACTATGACAATGAAGACAAGAAACTGGCTCTGTTGTAGGCTTCTTCAGAAGGGTTAGACAAGTTTCAGCTTGCATGAGAGCCTCACTTAGAGTTTCTCGAGTCTCTTTGGAAAGACGCAAAAGCTCGAAGATGGACAGCCTGGCCGGTGTATTGGCTAATTGAGCCAAGATGTCAAAGTTGTGGGGCTTTTCAAGTCCGGAAGGAGATGACTTCTTCAAAAGTTTGTCGAAGCGGACTTATTGTTTACCTTTGTCAGCGGCCGTCGGCTTGGGAGGAATGGGCACCACAACCGGTGAGGGTACAGAAGAAATATCCTCAGTGGAAACAGGCTGCACTGGAGCAGGTTCAGAAGAAGAGGCAGGATTCTCTTAAACTTCAGGGTAATCCTTCAGATAGTCTTTCCCTGATCTGGTGCCCAACAGAATTTCCTCGTCAACTATGGGGTCAAAAGATACCATGTTACAAGTCTTTATTTTGCCTTTAGAGCGGTCTTTCTTCTTGGAGGAAGAGGGAAGTTCAAACTCTGAAGCAAGATCTGGATGAATCCATATAATCTCACCATTGTTAAGAGACAAGGGAACGAGACCTTCACTTCGTGGAGGAGGGAGATTCTCAATCTCAAGAGTAGCTTTGGGGATAGGAATGACGCCATGCTGCACCATCTGCGGAGGAAAGTCGCTGAATTGAACTGAGACCATGTTTGCAGTCACAGTTTCTCGTCTTGTTGTAGAGTGACAACACCAGCATTGACCAGCTCTTAAATTTTTCCTTTGAGCATGTAGCATGCTCGAGTAGGATGCCCAATGAACCTGTGATAGACACAATACTTGGGATGATCAGTCTTACCGACTTCATCAGGCTTCTTTGGGTCTGGAAGCTGAATCTTGTTGCTTTTGATTAAATAATCAAAGATGCTTGCAGTGTCATTCTCGTCAAAGGAGTACTCTACTTTAGGACGAGGTTCCCTTGGTGGAGGTGCAGAAGGAGTAGAAGTGGACGTAGGTGGAGCTACGTTGACAGCCAGAGACTCTTTGCTCTTCAAATTGATGTTCAAAGTTTTCTTGTTCTTGCGGTTATTCTGGCGATTACCGCTATTCGATGTTTGGTGTTCATCCCGATCGGGGTTAGACATTTGTACCCCCAGCTGCTTGAACTTGTCAGCGCTAACTTCAGCTGCTTTAGCGTTGACAATGAAGGATGGCCAGTCTTGGAATTGAGTAGATCCTGTCCACATACTGATGGTAGGCAAAAGATTTGCCTTACAAGTGTCTATGGTAACAGCGGCCGGAGTCCCTGGAGGCATCTTTAAAGCTTCTCGGCAAAACCGTTCAATGAAACTTTCAGCAGTTTTATTATGTCTTTGTTTGATTTTGTTGAGGGCTGACATGGTCATATCATTGATCCCCTCATAAAATCGTTCCAAGAAGATTTATTTAAGACCCGAGAAGGAGGTGATACAGCCATCGGGCAAGCTTCTATACCAATCGTATGCTACGCCGGATAAACAACCGACGAATACTCTGGTAAGAAGTGCATCATTTGGCTGGAGTTGGACGGTCATTACCTCGAAGTGGTTAATGAACTGACTGGGAGAAGTGCTGCCGTCAAACAGTGAGATTGTTGGAATCTTGTATTTAGGAGGAAATGGGACTTCCTTCCATTCAACTGGATAAGGTTGCTTGATCCCCAACCTTTGCAAGTTGTCTTTTTTCTTGAAAGCCTCGAACTGAGTGCGTAGGAGTTTGACAGCTTCATTAGCGTCTTCTGATGATGAAGAAGGAGCAGGTGGAGTTTGAGTGCTAGGAGGAGAAACATCATGATAAGCACCACCCCCAGCATCTGATTGACTGGGTGCAGGTTGAACTTGTACGAGAGGTACTTGAGAAGATACTACCTCCAGCCCTGCATTGACAGGTACCGACGATGCTATGATTTTTGGACTTGCAGCAGGTACAGTCGGTAGTGTGGTATGTTGTGCCACAATGATAGAATGCATACTGGCGACCATTTCAGCCATGGTCTTCAGTTTGTCTTCTAGTGCAGTGATTCGCTGTTTCTGATTTGCAGAAGTTGAAGCATCTGGATCTCCATTGACAACATAAGCTGTCACTTCTCTTGGTATAGTGGAAGACACTGTCTGTTCAGAGCTTTCGCTGTATGCATCATAGTCGGAGAAAGAATCGTCTCCTGAATGAGAAGTAAGAAGATGACCCGAAGGATCTTGAAGAAGATTCCTTTGACCGATTGTATCTCGGCTTCGGGATCGGGTATGTCGAAATACTCCTTTAGAAGATTCCTGGAGTAAATCTAAATACCGTTGACTAGGACGGCGAGGCTTGCCATGCTTAGAGCACTTTCTACCCCCAGTGTCTCGAGAGGTCATATTGACAGAAGTGTACAATACTTCATCTTCATCCTCTGACTTAGGTCCAGAGTTTGCAAAGTTCAAACGATCAAAGACAGATCATTTTATTGTTTGACAACAACACTGGATGATGACTTTATGATTACAATGATGGTCAGGTGATTGAACTGGAGGTGTCGAGACGTTATCCCGCTTTTGCCTGAGATGTTCCTGAAGATTAAAAGATTGAGGGATCTGTTCTTTGACAATATTCGGAACATGGTTCTAATTCTTCAAATGTTTTATCCCTTGAGTATATAGGGAAGTGCCCACTTCATTGGCATAAGTGTCGAGATTTTTGACCCTGGAAACTTGCTTCTGATGATGTTTGGTCTTCGGCATTGGCTGTTTGCGTTTTACCGAAGTTGGTCTGTTGAGATAAGTTCTTAGATCAGCAAATTCACCCCCAGGGGTTTCTGTTTGAGATACCAGCAATTTTCCCTATTTCGATCGGGATATCTTGAGAGTTGGGAGATCTTAGAACTCTGCTACCGGGGTAGGCAGAATACCTCTTTGATCAGTACAAGTTCTTTTGAAATGAAGGGAAAAAGAACCCTTGTTTGAAAGAGTTCTTGTACTGACTGGTGCCGAGGCACGTTCAGATTGATCTTCTGCAGTAAAAACTGAGGAAGACTGAGAAAAAACCAAAGGGCCTTTTCCTTTATTTTGTGAAGAAGGGTTAGCTAAAGAGCGTTTTCCTCTGTTGTCTTCCAAGTCATGAGATGAGGAAGTTCGAGAAAAGACCAAAGGGCCTTTTCCTTTGTTCTGAGAAGAATGAGGGACAATCAAAAGACTACCCCCAGTGGATTGTGCAGGAGCAACAGGGTGTTTAGGAATAGGAGTATAGCTTTTTCCTTTGCTGTAAGAAGAAGAGAGTTTAGCCAAAGGGCTGTCACTCTTGGATTGTGCTGGCACAACTTGCGCATGGATTGATGGCGCACTGGCATCTTGCGCATGAGTAACTCTGGCAGAAACTCTTCTGGCCTCAGTCACAATGGTTTGCGCAGCAGGAGTCCTTGCCACAGAGTGTTTGGGATGCACTCTGGTTGCTGGAATATTAGTTTGCGCAGGAGTTGTTGCTGCTAACTGCGCCAGGGATACAGGAGTCTTATACTTTGACAAGGCAGCATAAGAAGTAGCTTGTAAACTACCCACAGCAGACTGCACATGAGTGGCCGAGGCAGATTGTGTAACAGTAGACTGTACAACAGTCTTGGCAGCAAGGACCTTAGACTGTGCAGCAGTCTTGGAGGCAGAATGATCAGACTGCACGGCAGTCTTCTTGGCAGAAGGAACAGATTGTGCAGCAGTCTTGGGGACCCACACTGGGCATACTTTATTCGTGGTAGAACTTGTTGTAGTGCGAGGGGTGGTCTTGGAGTTGATCATGGCTTTATAGGCCGTCTGGTTGACCTTCACAACTAGAGTCTTCTGCGTCTTCCCGATAGACGCAATGTTACATTGAGTTGTCACTTCCTCGTCGGAGGAGAAAGTCGTCCCCAGCAGAGTCGCCATTTTGTTTGCAAAAACAAAAGTATGAACGTTATTTCAACAAACTTTGTAAAGAGATTACAAGAATTCTGGGAAAGTACAACTGTAGGAATCCAATCTAGAAGACGATTGCTTTATCCCTTGGACGATGTGAACTTTGAAGACAATAGCCTCGGAAGTTGAAGTTGAAGGCAAAAAGCCTCGGAAGAATGTAGCAGCACTTGGGCAAGAACTCCTGAACTCTCTGATATTTTTGAACTTTATGTCTGATCTCCTTGAATGAAGACTTGAAACTCTATTTATAGAGTTCTGGAAATAACTAACTTTTAGTTATTCTGAATGGCGCAAGTTGGATTGCGCATGGACTGGTTTGCACAGCATCAGACTGCGCTGGCAGTTGTTGGATCGTAGGCCAACTGTCTTGGACACATGGCATCTCTTGATTGAATTGTGCATGATCATGTGCAGACGGTTGCCACGTAATGAGCTATTGATGGCATGAATGCCATGTGTACATTTGTTAGTTATCATGATGAAGTGCGCCACCTGAATTGTGCTGACTTTGGATTGCGCTAGGATGGACTGCGCTGAGTTGGATTGCGCTAGGATGGACCGTGCTGAGTTGGATTGCGCTGCAAACAGATTGCGCTGCATGTACAGCTGTCCTCGAGCGCCGTGCTGCACAATAAACAAACAGTCGCCTCGTTCTCCATACTGTCAGTTGTCAGAAGATTTGATTTTGTCAGGTAATGATGTCAAGGCCACGTCAGCTTTGTGCAGTTGAGAGTGAGCGCAGTCCAGTATGCACAATCTGAATGCTGTGCAATCTGATGTGTGCGTAGTTTATTTAAATGATGCATTTCTTGATTTTCATAACTTTGTTAATGGGTGCAACTTGATTTTTTAGAACCTATAAGGTAGGCTGCTTCCATTCGACTATTTCTTCAATCTTCTTTGGGTCCACCATGGCGCCTTCAGCTGAGACAACATGCCCAAGGAACGTCATGCTGTTCATCCAGAACTCGTACTTGCTTAGCTTGGCATAGAGTTGGTGTTCACGCAGAGTCTGTAGCACCATCTTCAAGTATTCCATGTGTTCGTCCTTGCTTTTCGAATATATAAGGATGTCATCGATGAACACGACGATAAATTTGTCTATGAACGGTCAGAACACCCGGTTCATTAGATCCATGAACGCGGCAGGAGCATTGGTCAAGCCGAAGGGCATGACTAGAAATTCGTAGTGACCATATCGAGTTCGGAAGGCGGACTTCGGCACGTCCTCGGACTTGATCTTCAATTGGTGGTAGCCTGAGCGAAGATCAATCTGGGAAAACACTGTCGCCCCTTGCAGCTGGTCAAACAAATCGTCTATCCTCGGTAACGGATACTTGTTTCGTACCATGGCTTTGTTGAGTTCACGATAATCGATGCACAGCCGCATCGATCCATCCTTCTTCCTCACAAACAACATTGGGGCACCCCACGGAGAGACACTAGGGTGAATATATCCGCGATCTAGTAACTCTTGTAGTTGTGCTTTCAGTTCCTTCAGCTCTGCCGGCGCCATTCGATAAGGTACTTTGGATATCGGTCGGGTGTCCGGGAAGGTGTCGATACTGAATTCTATCTCTCGGTCCGGCGGTATTCCTGGCAACACGTCTGGGAACACATCAGGAAATTCTGCCACGACTTCAGTCTGGGTCGTGCTTGCAATCTTCGTTCTCGTGTCTCGAACTGATGCTAGGTATCCGCTGCACCCGAAATGCAACATACGCCTTACCGAAATAGCCGATATCATTATTGCCGACTTTGATGCTGCTCCGCACGAATAGAAGAACTTGGTTTCGCCCGGAAGGTGGAATACAACTCTCTTTTCCGCGCACTCGATCGTTGCGTGGCACGTACCCAACCAATCCATGCCGAGGATTATATCGTACTCCTTGACGTCGAGGACGATAACTTCCAAGGATAGATTCCTTCCTCCGATGCATATGTAACCATCCCTCCAAATTTGAATGGCAGACATATCTACTCCCGATGGAGTGCTAACGCTAAGATTCATATCTAAAAGTTGCATAGGTAGTTTATTCTCTTTTACAAAGTCGGCAGATATGAAACTATACGTAGCACCCGAATCGAACAATACTCTAGCAGGCATATTTTTATAGAGTAGTATACCTGTCACGACAATGTCGGACGCAAAAGCTTCGTCCCGAGTCATTGCGTAGACTCGGCCTTGCGCCCCTTGGCGATTTTGTGGGTTCATGGGCACCGCGTTTGCGCCATGGGCGGAAGGCACCCTGTTCTGGTTCTGGCTCTGGACGTCCCTTAGTGGATGTTGGTTCGCCCTTCCCATACGACAATCTACTGCCTTGTGACCTAGCTGGCCACACTTGAAGCATCCCCCTCGGCAATCGACCGCCAGATGTTCCATTTTGTCGCAGCGATGGCACCGTACGCCTAGGTGAGGCCCCCGATACTCGGACGTGTTCTGGCGCTTTGGTGCACTAGATCCTCCCGCGTCGTGAGGACGCTTGTTGAAGTTGTTGCGGGCGCTTGATCCGCCCTTCTGCGACGCTTGACCGAAGATCCGCTCACTATCAAGGACGGCGTTGTATGATTCCCTGTACGTCTGGCATCTCTGGTTCATGATGTTCCGACGCAAATCATCATTCAGGCCTTACTGTAAGTGCTCGCACCACGCCTCCGTGTTCGGCAGAAAGGCCCCGACAAACTTTGTAAGCTTCGCGAACTTCGTATCGTAGTCTTCAACGGACAAGTTTCCTTGCTTTAAGGACATGAATTCCTCTTCCTTCTGTCGACGAAGGGCACGAGGGATGTATTGCTCGAGGAAGGCCAATTTGAACGTCTCCCACGAGATCTTGGCGTTGGGGTTGGTCTCTTGGAGTTCTTGTTTCTTCGCCTCCCACCAGTCGTAGGCCCTCAAGTTGAGCTGCAACGCTGCACACCCGACTCTCTTGGACCCCTTGATGCTGAGGATTGAACAGGCCCTCGATCTTCACTAGCCACCCCATGACTTCGTCAGGCTCTGCTCGACCGTTGAATTCAGGCGGGTTCATCATTTTGAACTTGGTCATCTTGAGCAGGGAGGAGGAAGACACTTGTTTTGTCTTTACGGGTTGTTCTTCTTCCTCTGACATGACGGTCGTCGAGTTCTATTGGGTCGCTATGGTGCTTACGATCCGGGTCAGGGCCTCCATTTGCTTTTGTTGGGCGCTGACTTGGGCGTGGATCTGTTCTTGCAGCTGTCGTTGCTGCATCTCTGACTGGCGTTGTTGGAGTTCTATGAGGCATAGTAGTCGCTCGATGGCAGATTCGCTAGGCGTCGCACCTTCGGTGCTATCCGTGCTAATCAATGTAGCATTGACAGCAGGGACACCCAGTCCTTCCGGCATGCCTACAAAATTGAGCAGACCCGTTAGTATTCTCAAAATATCTACGGGCTTACATGTATGGAACGATTATTTCAGGCCGCATATGTCGAAAAGCATAAATTATGAAAAATTGCAATGACATCATCTAGAAGAAAGTATTTTGAAAGGTCCGAGGTATGAACCGTGCTCTCATACCAACTTGTCACGCCCCGACTCGCCGAATCGGTCGCCATCGCCTTGACTCGATCTAAATCGATCTCCACGGGTCGGGACGTGATGCCGTGTAAGTCTTTATTTGACTTGCACAAGGCAAGGATGTGCAATTAGAAATTCCTTTTGACTCGACGCGTTGAAATTAAACAGTACAGAGGGTTGAAGACATAGCATAGGAAGAAATTTAGCTTTTCATTCATATGCTTGCAAAGTATGTGCAAGGTCATTTGTTCATTACATATGCCGTTGCGGCTACATCATGAAACACAAAAGAAAAACTCTCGACAAGCTTGCCCTGAAATAATCTTTGTCGTTCCATACATTCACGCCCCTTTATACATTTGAACAAAGCCTTCGATCTGAGTTGGGCTTCAAAATACTTCAAAATAGGAGAGCTTCGTGCCGTCTTCCGTTCTTCAGCTTCAGGTCTAGTCTCGAGCTCCCGCAGCGTGCTCGTTACCTGGGGAGTTGGGGGTTAGCACACTTGCTAGTGGATGGGACGAACCCACTCGTCTAAACCGACACTGCTTATTAAGGATTCTAGCATATGAAGTGATCTTTCTATCTAGAACTATATGAATTGCAGTTCATATCGAAGGCACATTTTAAACGATAACACATAACCAATTTAAAGGCATTCTTACCACGGCCGTGCTCCTTTCCTGCACAAAATATACATGATACTTACCACCTGCACAAGACAATAGGTGAGCATGCAATCTATCCTACATGCAGTCATTGGTGATATCGACACCATGAAGGACGATTACGTAGCCTTGCGACGCGCCCTCCAGTCCAGGTAGCGAGCCTAACTGGAGGTCTCACAATGCCTCGCGTCGAAGCACGATTTCTATAATTTCCTTCTAGGCCGATTCGGTCCCAGGGCCCCGGGTACCGTCTCGAGGAAAGCTCTCCTTGTGCACAAGTCGTCCTTGACCATGCGAATGTATGAATAGTTTAATATGTATGAAGTAAATTGCATAGCGTAACCATTATCAAGTCACATAATCATTCCTACTCGTGCAAGGGTCCTTTTCCCCAAAACCGTACGTTCTGATTTAGCATCCCGTAGGCACCAAATTCTCCGAGGCATGATGTACCACAACCAAGGTTTTCATCGTTGTGTTTTGCATGACATGAAATATATTCTATCTCTTTCTTAGAACTTTATCTTTTCTCTACTTAGTATGAACCTATCGATTCAGAGTTAACTTCTCTAGGTTGATATGTTATCACGAGCTCTTGATCTTAGTGGCAAGCATACATCCCGTTAGCATCATCGATTTGAACGTTAAACTTTAAAAATTTAGTTGGCGGAAAGGAGTAGAAAAGAAGGGGCCGAAGAACCACCCACCTAAGGAGATTGCGCCGAGAGTAGGAGAATGCTTCGCGACGGACAAGCGTCAGTTACACGAACTCCTGCAATGGCACGAGCATCGAATTAGAACCCTTCCTTCAATCCTTCCTTCAAAATTCCCAAAGACGCATTCAGAAATCGACGCGAAAGCACACTATCAAATCCACGCAACAATTCGTTCAGAAAGTCAAGAAAACCGATAAAACCAACGGCAGACGGTGTAGTGCCCCATCCCTATATCGTGCCCCGTTTCCGTCCACGGGGTACGCGAGAAAGGAACACTGTCGCTATCGATTCGGTCGGGACCGATAGGTCGGAATCGGCCGAGTCGATCGAACGGGAACGGTTGAATTAAGATCCATTCCACGTTATGGAATGGCTTCTTCGGAACCAAGTCCCATATTCAGCGGGTAGCGCCTCAAGGATTGACTCTGCGGTTGAGTCGGGAGAGACCTCCCGTTGCTCTGCTTTTTACGCCGCTTGCGTTGGTTTTGGCTTTGGTTTTCTGAATGCGTTTTCGTGAATGTTTTCGATGGTTTTTATGGTTTACATTTCGAACTCGCATTTCCTATCGAACTCTTGCATAATACAGTGTTCTAATCGGTTGTTCGTGCGATTTCAGGTGATCGCGTAGGCGACGTCTAGCGCAGCCAACAAGTCCCTCGTCGCAAGCAAAAACTCAAGGTGAGTGGCTGACCTCCTTCGTCTCGACCCTCTATTTCAAAATGAGAACTCGGGTAATGATATCGAAACTGAATGATTAATACAAGTCCTATGTGCAAGAAGAGAAAAGAGATGTGTTGTGTCGAAAAGAGATAGAATTATTTGAGGCCAGCAAAACAACCAAGTAAATGAATCGACTATGTAACAAGCCCCAACGGTACCCTAAATCATACCTTGTTAACCTATCACGATCATGGACAACTTGTCGACAAGGGCGTTGGTTTCTTCGAGCGGCAACCCGGGGCCACGGGACCGACTCGGCCTAGGAAGAAACAGGTTATAGCCGAGCTGGGTAATAGGCAATCGGTAAGACGGGGACTTGCATCGGGGCTCGCTACTTGCGTTGCAAGGGTCCCGTATTACCAGGCTATGTCCAAGATGGCTAGTTAATGCCAGTGACCTCCATATCAAACACTTGACATAAATTGTTATCAACTAACAGGAAAAGTGATAGTAAGTTTTATGTCGCACGGCGCGCTCTGCCGGAGGAAATTTTGGTATAACTTAATGCTTCTTATGAAAATATCTAGGATGGCTAGAAAGACCACTAAAAGCAAGTTGTATAATTTTATCTAACTTCTTGAACCAAATGAGAGCCTGGAAATTAATTAGCCACTCGCCAGTACATGTTGATTGTACTGATCCTCGCTCTCTCTACAGGTACGATAGATCGGAAGGAGCGTGCTACGTGAAGGGAGGCAACGCTCGTGTGTTTTGAAGCTTCGTCCGTGCATCGAAGCTTGGATCAAACCTTTGAAGACTCCGCTGTTGAAGATCGAAGACAGATGGAGCGACTTCCCACCATCCCAGGTGGTTTTGTAATTTTAGTTGTATAATCAAGGGCTGAATGTATGGAATGGCTATCTCGTCGACGTTCATTTTGTAATGGAGTCAGTTTGTAAAAAGCCCGTGCGGCACCCTTGTATTGAGTCTGTAAAAATGATGTTCATTATCAATAAAGCTTAAATTTCCTTCTCTATAATGTGTGTTCAATTTACTCTGCACATTCTTTTGTTGTGTTTCGGATAACCTTATGACTATGTCTTGTGCAAGCGCAACTTAGGCTTGCACGGCATCACGCCCGGGGGACGACTATCGATTCTACGGAATCGGAGCGTGACAGACGGGTTGCGTTGCTCTCTTTAGAGTTCCTTCGCCAAGACGCCGCCTGCCGCATCTAGGACTTATTCCAACAGTAGTCGATCCATTTGTTGGAATGGAACTCATATCACTCGTCCAAATCGATTTTATTGATGCTATGGTTTTTGTATATCAAACTCGTCGCCGAGTCAGACTAGCCATCTATGTTCCCGACCATGTCTGACTTGGCACGAGCCTATTACATAGTGCTTCACCCCAACGGGAGTGGGGCACTACAAGAAGTATAGGTCGCCACTAGCATGGGATGATATCGGAGAGAGAAAGATATTAGGCCGAGAAATGATTGTTCAGACAGTTGAAGTGGTTAAGGGAATTAAAGAGCGACTTAGAGTTGCGCAAGATCGGCATCGTCATTGGGCAGACCAGCATCGTAGGCCGCTAGAATTCTCTGTTGGGGACTACGTGTTCTTGCGGATCTCACCTACCCGTGGGGTCATTAGATTTGGCGTTCCCGGGAAGTTAAGTCTGCGATACGTAGGCCCATTTGTTATCCTTGATAGGATAGGCGATGTTGCTTATCGTTTATCCCTTCCACCTTCGTTACGAGAGGTGCATGATGTATTTCATGTATCTCACTTGCGTAGGTATGTATCGTACCCAAGCCATGTCCTCGATCACTCTGAACTGGTTGTTGGTACCAACCTGTCCTACGAGGAACAGCCTGTGTCCATCTTAGACCGAAGAGAGAAGATACTCAAGAACCGAACAATTAGCCTTGTCCGGGTTGCTTGGGGTCATCACTCTTTAGAGGAGTCAACGTGGAAACGTGAGGATGATATTAGATTACGGTATCCGTACCTGTTTGACTCGTAAGGTATATCTCTTTCTGTATACCTTGATGGTCTTAACTCCGCATGCTTGTCGCCCTATAAGTAGAAATTACTTGATATCGTAGATTGTTAAATATAGATATATTACTTGCTATTGATATTGTAAAATGATTGCTTGCTTAAATTACTTGTACTTAGATTACTTTAGCTCTGATGTTTCTATCTTGCTTGGATTTGAATTTCCGAGGACGGAATTTTTCTAAGGAGGGTAGAGATGTCACTCCTCGTTTCCAGAATACGTATTTTTATACATGTACTACTTGAATGTATTTATTTAATATTTATCATGTATTATTCTGTATTTAAGTTCCTTTAATTCACGCTAATTAATTTTCTGCATTTTACTTTCTGATTTTATTCTCTGCTTTAGCTTTATTTTAGGTTCGGCCTAGGTTGGTTTATTTTCGGGTTCATGGTGGTTCATCATGAACCGAACCGAATCCTCAACCCAACACCCCTATTTAAAGCCCCATCCCCTTTCTCTCTCTTCATTACTCTCCTTCACCATTACCCTTCTTCTTCTTCCTCATCACTCTCTCCACCTACCAACCGTAGGCAAGTACATCTTGCTTCCACATGAGAACCCATTTTTATGGTTTATTTATCTTCCTCTCGTGATCCTAAGAGAGTTTAGAACTTGGCACTTTGCATTTTGAAGTCTCATTTTTCGTAGATCTAGAAATTTCTATTTTTCGGATTTTATTGGTTTGATCTATCAAACTTTCATATTTCCAAGTTTTGTTCATTCTAGATTTGTTGAGGTTGTGTTATATGCCATTCTGAACCATGGAAACCCTATTTTTGGCTTGAAACGAAGATTTCATGGATTTTGGAGTTCGGGAGGAACTTTACGCTCACGTTATACGTGCCAGCGTAGTATTGAGTTTTACGCCCACGTTGTTACGTGTTAGCGTAGTATTGAGGTTTTACGCCCACGTTGTTACGTGTTAGCGTAATATTGAGTTTTTACGCCCACGTTGTTACGTGTTAGCGTAATATTGAGTCTTTACGCTCACGTTATACGTGCCAGCGTAATATTGAGTTTTTACGCTCACGTTATACGAGTCCGCGTAGTGCCGAGCTTTACGCCCCCAATCACTCGTATCAGCGTAAAACTGTTTTACGCAAGTCTACTTGACTTGGCGTAATCTTTTTATGCGCACAACGTTTCAGGCATAAAACTTGACTCTTTACACGAGCAACTTTTACGCGTGGCTTGATCCTTTACGCATGCAATGTTTTACGCGCAGTGTCTCAGGCGTAAACTCTAATCTTTTTACGCGTACTCCTTGGCTCGGCGTAAAACGAGTTTTACGCTCAACCTTGTTCCTTTAATTGAGTGTACTTCCTTTACGCGTAACGTTACTTTTTACGCGTACTTTTACGCGCGTATTTGCTTTAGCGTAAACATTGGCGTAACCCGGTGGCCTTAGCATATAACTTTGGCGTAGACTAAGCATGGTGTAACTTAACCTTGGCGTAGTCCAACCTCGGTGTTTTTATTGATCAATATTTTATTCACTTTATGCTGGCATGATAATTCTCCTATTATATCCTTACGCCTTTTTGGCATGAACTCGATAATCTTGGCATGTTAATATTTTTTTAATACATATGGTTGTGTAGAACGTGCCTTGTGTCTTGATTGGTTTATGGATTCCCAGTATGACTGGAATTAAACCCTGAGAGTTGTAGACTCGACCCCACTGAATACTAGTTGACTTTCATGCCTTGTCACCATTGACATTGATTGTTAACTTGACTAATAATTGATCATGCGTTCCTAGTTGGAACTAAAAGACTGGCTAGTCGTCTTATTGAACTGAATGAATGAGACACGTTCATATGAACTATGAACTATTGCAATCGACTGGCTGATCCCGAATATTGGCATACAGGCACATGCAGGCTTCAATTTATTTATTTTTCTACAGAGAAGCATGTGTACTTTATGGTCAAGGCATGATTATTCCGTGGTTAGTTCTGATTGTTGCATTACGCTATGTAAGACCTACAACCTAACCGCACGGGTATCGTTGTAGAGTTGTGCATATCGTACCCCATACAAAGGTACTCATTCTGAATGACCATGATCTACGACATGGAATTTTACTTAACATAGAGGCTATTAAGTTAAATAAAATAATGATTGCATGGAGAGAATGAATTCTCGAGTTCTTATATGGCAGCCCTCTTTGGGACTATTAAGTGCCCGACAGGCCGGCTAGTTCCCACAGATACTGCAAATCTGCCACACGGGCAGGGAACGGTATCTGCTTATATTATATTATTTATTATATATTGATGACGGGCGTCCCGCTGGGACTCGTCTAATTCATGATTGGCGCAATTGATTGATTGGATAGACTAGCCTTGCTTGCTCATAGTAAGAACGGAGGAATCCTTATTGCATATTTCCAGGGTAACTTAGAACTTACAGTAGCAAGCCGTAGTTATTGAATGGCCATTTAAATTGATTTGTTTGTGCACTGTACCTACTCTATTAACTACTGAGATGATCAGAATGTCAGGACATGACGGGGGAACTTCTGTCCTTGTTTGGTTGGGAAGTTGGTTCGACGTGTCGTGATGTTATGTGAACCCCAGTAGTAAGTAGAGATCTATTATTCTTAACTCTTATCACTGGTTTTAAATTCTCATGTCGTGTTTCCTTGTGGTACTTGCTATTAGAGGTCTAACCTCTCTAGTTTTGCATGGCCAGATTTAGAGCCGGTTCCTGAGGACTCAGCTTACTTCTACCTCCAAGATGGTCAATACTAGAGGAATGATCGCAGGAGGACTCGAGTGGGTTCCTTACCTTCCCGCCCGTTTTGTTATTTACTTTATACTTGCCGTTTGGCACCGACATGTTAGTCGGACCGTCTTGTACTTACTTTTACATAATTGTAACTAAAGTCAGGCTGCAGCTGATAACAGTTGTGTATACCTTGCTACATCATCAGGCTATGTTTTGTAAAGCCAGATCTCAAGAACATTTTGACTGAGCGTTTGGGACGCCTTACTGCTTTATATTACATGTTCTCTATTACTGTTTCTTGTTTGAATGATTGAGACAATAGATGTCGTGTAACCCTAGTGAGACTTTCATGTAGTATGTACCCCCTTGTCTTGTTAGACAACATTGATCGTATTATACGGTATTTATCTACCCGTAATACGTAGCTGGCTGAGTCATTCTCCCGCTCTCCAGTATTCTGGCTCTGGGGTATGACAATACTGCTGATGTGCGCCTGTTTGTAGGCGCATACTGATGTGTGCCAGTTTGTAGGCGCATTGCTGATGTGTGCCAGTTTGTAGGCACATTGCTGATGTGCGCCAGTTTGTAGGTGCATACTGATATGCGCCAGTTTGTAGGCACCATGCTGCTGATAAATTCTGCTAACTTCTCCTGTTTCATTGATATTTGCAGGGTTTTGATTAGCGAGCTTCTTCAGAACTGGTATTAGTGATTTGGATGTTTCAGAGAACAATCTTTTGACACCCACATCAGGCAGCTCATATAGTTCTGACACTCAAATCAGACAGCTGAGGATACTTCATGTTAAGAAGGGTCTTCCTCAGATGGTAGGAAGAGCTTGTATACATGAGAGTTGGATGGTGGAGAAACAGAACTAGGAATTGTATCACAAGGGTGATCTCGTTCCTAGTTCCCCTGGCGGGTCGTCTCCTTCCACCAGTTGTATTGACAGCAGCTCATCTTTGGGCTGCTGCACTCTGTGGTTCTCCTCTAGTCTTTCTGAGAGAGAAGACCAGAGTTGATTCCATTGTCGAGCTCGTTGCTTCGGGTCTAGACGACAAGGAATTGCCACCAACAAATAAGAAGATCCAAAGATGTAATAGATCTTCACTATCAATGGGAAGATCCAAAGATGTAATAGACCTTCATTTAGAATAAAAATCCGAGATGTAATAGATTTCAATTAAGATGTATCTATGTTTTTAAAGAAGGAATAAAAAATGATTTTCTCTTCTTTACGATTTGATTTTGATGTAGTAATAAGGAACATAGAATCAAGGAAAAATGTGGATGACAAGTTGCTGATGTAATGTAGAATTTCAAAAGTATAGAGAATATGAACTTTCATGAGGAAAAGTGAACAGTCACTTCAATTTTCGAGATAAGGACACTGAAAATGAATGAACAGTCACATTGGATAATGAACGAACAGTTATAAATGAACGAACAGTTAGAAATGAACGAACAGTTATAAATGAACGAACAGTTAGGTTTCTTTCGAAAAGTCACATCAGTTCTCGAGATTGACTATCTAGTTGTTTTGTCTATAAATAGAACAAAAACTTTCGTAGACATCACCAATCTTTTTCCCTTCTGTACAAAAAAAATGTCTTCCAAAGATTTGCTCATCCCAAAGCTTGAAGGAAAAACTGAGACACCACCTGCTGAGTCCTCAGTACCTCCTTAGAAAGAAAGGGGCAAAGGCTAAATTGTTCCTCCTGCGCCAGGACAGGATTTGATCTCCAAATTAGTGGAACCCGGAAAGACTGCCGAAGAAGAAGCATTGAGGATGGCTGCTTGCGAGTTTTTCGTGAGTTCTGGCAATAAGATGCTTGAACGATTGGCGAACTATTTATTTAATCATGAAGGATCAGGGCCTCCTCCCCGTCCTTAATATTATGTAATTCAATTCTGCTTTTTAATAAAAATAAACTTTTATTTACATCACGTCTCTGAAAATAAAGTACATTTTGTCTTTATACATAATATTTCTTGAGAAATTTGTCATTGATGGGCATCATAGCAATTCTACCACCCATATCTGTTAATTGATAGGCTCCATTGGAAAAGACTTTATTTATCACATATGGTCCTTCCCATTTTGCCTCGAACTTGCCTTTGCTCATATGTGTCATAGTCATAGGACGTCTGACTGTAAGAACCAACTCGCCTTCTTGAAATGTTCGCACTCTGACTTTGCGATTAAAAGCTTTTGAAATCTGTGCCTGATAAGTTCAATGTGTTGTTGAGCCAATAACCTTTTCTCATCGAGTGCCTCCAATTCCTGAAGCCGAAGATGATCATTATTGTCTGTAGTAAGCTCATTAGCAATGGCGATTCTCAATGATGGAATTTGAATCTCCAAAGGTAGTACCGCTTCGCATCCATACACCAGAGAAAAAGGTGTGCAACCTATGGGGTTACGGACAGTAGTACGATATGCCCATAGATATTCTCCAAGTTTATCACTCCAATTACGTTTGTTAATAGAGACAAACTTTTTAAGGAGTTTGGTAATGGTCTTGTTGAATGCTTCAGCCAACCCATTAGCTGCAGGATTATAGGCTGTTGAGGCAACATTATTGATTATGTCGTCATCACAGAACCTATGAAACTTCTGGCTGATGAATTACGGCCCATTATCATGAATGATTCGGCGAGGGACACCAAATCTATATATCACATGATGTTTAATGAAGTTGATGACACTACTAGTTTTTACTTCAGCCAAAGGTATAGCTTCCGCCCACTTGGAAAAATAATCGGTTATAGCTAAGATGAACCAATGCCCTTTAGATGAAGGAGGATTGATACGGCCAATTATATCCATACCCCAAGCTTCAAAAGGCCATGAGGCTGCAGTTGGATGAAGAAATTCTGATGGTTGGTGAATGAAATCTGCATGAATTTGACATGCACGACATTTTCTTGCATAATCAATAGCGTATGATACCATAGAAGGCCAGTAGTAGCCCATACGTCGGATACGATCCTGTAGTTTAGGACCAAGTTGATATGCTCCACAAACACCATCATGAGCTTCACGTAATATCTACTTTGCTTCATTGCCAGCTAGACACCTCAAAAGTAATCCATCAAAAGTTCTTCGATAAAATGTCTTAGTAGTATGATTATAATAGAATCAAAGTAATCGACGGCGGATACTTGTAGCTTTTTTAGGATCGTCTGGCAATATGTCATGTACTGCAAAATCAATGAATGGTGTCCTCCAGTCCTGACTAATGACATTGACTTCAGTTAGGTTGCTGAATTCAATGTTGTGGTTGTTTTCAACACAAAATAATTCTCTATTAGAGATAACCACCATTTGTTGTCTTTTGACTGGAACTGCCAATACTGCAGCTAAATTAGCTAAAGCATCAACTTCTGTATTGCATGTACGACGTACATGTTCGATGAAGAATCCTTTGAATGAAGAAGCTATTTGATTGCTGCTTCATGGTATGGTACCAAATCTTGATGTCGGACTTCATATATGCCTCTAACCTGATTAACAATCAGCTTAGAGTCCCCATATACTTTAAGATATTCAATATTAAATTGTTTAGCTAATTGAAGTCCAATAAGCAAGGCATTGTATTCTGCTACATTGTTAGAGCAAGACTTGTTTAAAGAATACACCCTTTGAATAGTTAATCCATCGGGTGAAACAAGAACAATTCCTACTCCAGCCACAAGGGTACCTCCAGGTCCAATTCTAGAAGCTCCATAAAAGAACAACCTCCAAGTAGGAAATTCTTCTAAGATCATATTTGATTCCAATGTTTCATCCGAAATCTCATCATAGAGTTTAGATGTCTCAGGGACAGGATGAGCTGCTAAGAAGTCAGCAAGTGCTTGGCCTTTTACAGACATTTGAGGGACATAAACCATATCATATCGTGCTAGCAATATGGCCCATGTGGCAAGTCTGGAATTAAGTGTACTTGGCTTTTTTATTAAGACTCGAAGAGGATTGACCCGGGATATAACATGAATAGTTTGGCCTATGATGTAATGTCTTGTCTTCTGAACAACAAACATTAAGGCTAAATATTCCTTCTCCACTGGACTATAACGATGTTCAGCTCCAATCATTGTTCGGCTGAGATTGTAGATAGCTTGTTCATGACCTTCCTTATTCTTCTGAGCTAGCAAAGCTCCCAATGAATGATCCATTGCTCGGACATACATTAAGAAGGGTATCCCTAAGATCGGTGGTACAAGAACCGGTGGACTCATTAAATACCGCTTTATATTATCAAATGCTCGTTGACATTCTTCCGTCCAAACAAAAGATACACCTTTCTTCATTAAGTGAGTAAATAGTCTACAACGTCCAGATAAATTCGAAATGAACCGCCTGATGTACGCAAGCGACCTTAGAAACCTCATAGCACTTTTAGGTTGCGTGGAGGACGCATCTCTTGAATGGCTTTGATCTTCTCGGGATCAACGTGTATACCCTTAGAGGTAATGACGAAGCCGAGAAACTTACAACTAGAGACACCCAAGAATGACTTGGTGGGGTTTATCTTGAGTTGATGCTGGCGCATTAGATTGAAGATAGTTCTTAAATCTTGAATGTGATCTTCTTTGAGACGACTTTTGATAGCAATATCGTCAATATAGCATTCGATAGTCTTTCGCAAATGATCACGAAAGATAGTGCTCATAGCCCGCTGGTAAGTTGCACCTGCGTTCTTAAGACCAAACGGCATGACCGTATAACAGTACACACCCCGAGGAGTACGAAACGAAGTATGTTTTTCATCTTCAGGATCTATCCGGATTTGATTATATCCAGAAAACCCATCCATGAAAGAAATTCGTTCGAATCCACACGTATTGTCGATCATAACATCAGTAATTGGGAGAGAGAATTCGTCTTTGGGGCAAGCATCATTGAGATCCCAAAAGTCTATGCAAATTCGAACCTTTCCGGTCTTCTTCAGGACAGGGACGACATTAGCCACCCAGTCAAGATGTTGTTCTTCTCTGATAAAGCCACAGGCTCTAAGCTTTTTGACTTTATCATCAATTGCATCCATCATTTTAGGCTTGAATCGCCGTTGTTGTTGTTTGACCGGTTTGACATTCGGCAAGATGTTAAGCATGTGAGTTACAACTTGAGGATCTAATCCCGGCATATCTTCGTAACTCCAGGCGAAGACGTCAATGTATTCACGAATAATGTGAAGTAACTCTTGTTTATCATCTTCTGAGAGATTCTTGCTGATGAAGATTGGTCGCGATACACCTTTCTCTCCAATATCAACTTGGACCAGTTGATCTTCAGTAGGTAGTTCTCGTTGTTCAAAACGAAGTTTCCACTGATTGTCCATCCTTTGTACCCAAGGATCTATTTTAGTAGCTTCTTCAATGTCACTTGTTGTGATTTTCCTCTTGGAACAGCAATACGAAGAAGGGTTCACCTTCTTTTGCCATTGTTGAGACCTTTTTTGAAATTATTGCCCATTTTACGGATGATGGCTTTAGATTGTGGACTGTAGCGTCGTAATTGTAGCCTTCATGTATCATCTCTATTATCATTATCGAGCATAATTTTTGGTTCTTCTCTCTTATTGAAGAATATAGGCTTTTCATCTTTCTTTCGAGACGGTACTAAGAAGTACGACTCTTGTATTAAATCCAGTGATACCACATTTCGTCGAGATGATACGACTTCTATTGTAAGTGGTTTAAAGCTATCTAGCATATCCAAATAACACTGAGTATAGTAAAAGACATCAGTATACTGCAAAGGAGATGCTTTATTGATCTTTACACCATCATTTACAACAGGGACTTTAGCCTTAGCAAGCTTAGTCAGATTGATGACAAGAGGGAGAGAAGAAGAACGAGAAAGATAAGGGAGCTTCTTGCGACGAAGATCGATTACAAGCGGCTCAGAAGAGGTAAGCTCCCTTTGTTCCTGACTATCACCTTTAGGTCGCTTCTCATGGGAAGGTAGATAAATAGTCAGCGGTTGGGAAGACTGAGGACAGGAGGTACGTCCTTTGACTGGAATCACCAGAGTATTATTAGGTATACTCTTCTGTTCTTCATCTGTGTCCATTGCTAGTACCACCTTCATGAATTCCTCTTTGTACATACGAGAATCGTTGAAATATGCTTCAACTCCTTTGAAAGGATTCAGATCTGCAACCTCTTTTTGGACTTCTCCATTACCATCCACATATTTGAAACATTGGTAGAGCGGAGAGGGTACGATATTGTGTTCATGGAGGAATGGCCTTCCTAACAAAGCATTGTATGAGCCATGATTGTTAATAACATAGAAAGTTACCTTTGTACGAAGATTGCCAATTTGGAGTTTTAGGCGTATCTTTCCCAAAGGTTCACTTCTTTCTTGATTGAATCCCAGGATGGTTGTAGTAGTTTTAGAAAGATTATGTACTGGGATTTTCAAAGTGTCCAATAAGGACTTTGGCATGATGCTAAGTGCAGACCCGTGATCAATCAGAATACGGTCGACTTTCATGGTATCCACATATCCCGTGAAATAGAGAGGACGATCATGACGATTGTCTTCTAACAGCATGTCATCTTGTGTAAAAGTGATATTGCTCATCAATTCAAATACACTATGACGATGTGCACAGCTGACTGGCTCCTTTTTGGGCTTCTTGAGAAGAGTCAAACAAGTGTCAGCCTGCATCAAAGCTTTACTTAACGTCTCACGAGTTTCTTTTGAGAGACGTAAAAGTTCAAAGATTGACAATCTTGCTGGAGTATTGGCCAATTGAGCCAATATGTCAAAATTATAAGGCTTTTCAAGTCCAAGAGATGATGACTTCTTCAATGCTTTATCAAAGCGAACAAGTTGCTTTCCCTTGTCTGCTGATGTTGGTTTAGGAGGAGATGGTTCGACCACTGGCACAGATGTAGACGGTGTATCTTCAGCAGGAGAAGATGATGGAGGAAGAACATCCGAGGATGGAGCAGGGTTTTCTTGATTTTCGAAATACTCCCGAAGGTAGGGTTTTCCAGATCTGGTGCCCATTAGGATTTCTTCTTCTGTTAATGGTTCAAAGGATACTATATTACAGTTCTTTGATTTAGACTTGGAATGCTTCTTTTGTTTAGAAGAGGAAGACGTTTCAAATTCTGCAACCAGATCTGGATGAATCCACAAAATCTCTCCTTTGTCAGTTGACATCGGGACAAGACCTTCATTTCGAGGAGGCGGGATGTTCACAATTTCTAGAGTAGTCCTTGGAAAGGGGACAGCTTCATCTTGTACGAGTTGTGGTAGAAAATCACCAAATTGGAGAGAAACCACATTAGCAGTCACTATTTTCTCGTCCTGCTGTAGAGTAATTGCTCCAGAGTTGACCAACTCCTGGATTTTGCCTTTGAGCACATAACATGCTCTGGTTGGATGCCCTATGAATCTGTGATAGACACAGTATTTAGGGTGATCAATTTTACCAACTTCTTCTGGTCATTTTGCCTCTGGAAGCTGAAGCTTATTGCTTTTGATCAAGCAATCGAAGATGCTCAACGTATCATCTTCGTCGAAAGAATACTCTTCTTTTGGACGAACTGAATTTTGCAATGGTGCTGATGGGGTGGATGTCGTCTGAGTGACATTGACAGCCAAAGACTCTTTGCCTTTAAGATTGATGGCCAATGTTTCTTTATTCTTGTGGTTATTCTGGCGATTACTACCCCCAGGTGTGGAATGTTCATCTTGGTTAGGGTGAGTCATCTGGACTCCTAACTGCTTGAACTTTTCGGCATTCACTTCTGCCGCCTTTGCATTAACAATGAAAGAAGGCCAATCCTGGAATTGTGTAGATCCCGTCCATATACTGATAATAGGCATCATTTGGCTGTAATTGATCAGTCATCACTTCGAAATGATTGATGTACTGACTTAGAGAAGTGCTGCCATCAAACAACATAATGGTTGGGAGTTTATACTTAGAAGGAAATGGAACTTTCTTTTACTCTGTAGGATATGGTTGCTTTATGCCCAATCTTTGTAGGCCATCCTTCTGCTTGAAAGCCTCAAACTGGGTGAGCAGAAGTTTCACAGCCTCATTTGCATCCCCTGATGTTTGAGAATTGGTGGGCTGGTTAGAAGTGTTGGGAGGAGGAACAGCGTGATAATTACCACCCCTAGCACCAGACTGACTTAGATCAGCTTGAATTGGTACGGAAGCGACCTGAGGGGCCGGTACCCCAGACTAACAGGTACATAAGATGCTATAAGCTCCGGATTTGTAACAGGGTTTACAATCGGAGGCACTGTATATTGAGCCACCATTATGGTGTGCATGCTTGCAACCATTTCTGCCATGGTTTTTAATTTGTCTTCTAATACAATAATTCGTTGCTCTTGGCTGGTTGATGTAGAGGCATCTTGATCTTCGGTGATGGTATATGCTGTCACTTCTCTTGCAGCTATTGATGAGATAGTTTGTTCAGAACTTTCACTATCTGCATCAAAATCTGAAAGAGAGTCCTCTCCCATATGGGTGATAGAAAGATCTTCTTGATTAAAGACACCTTGGATAAAATATCGATTTTTTGATCTTGTGTATGGAAAGACACCTTCACTGGATGCATGGATCCGGTCTAAATATTGTTGACTAGGATTACGGGATGTATTGCGTCTTGGACGTTTCCCACCCCAGTGCCTTGAGAAGTCATGTTAACAGAAGCATATAATAGTTCATCTTCGTCTTCTATTATATGTTCAGGAGTTGACGCATAGTTCAGACGATCGAAGACAGATCGTCGAGCCGATTGGCAACAACAGTTGATGACAACTTCATGTAGACAGTGGCGATTTAAAGCGCGATTTGGAGGTGAGGAAAACATTTCCATAGTTTCCCGTCTTTGTGTAAGACGTTGCCGGAGATCAGTTACAACCACAGGACGAGAAGAAGTCGGAGGGACATATTCCTTATTGATGTTAGGAACATGTCTCCTATTCTTCAGGTGTTTGGTTCCTTGAGTGTACAAAGATGTACTCAACTCATTAGCATAGGTAAAAGGGTCTTTTTTTTAAACTTTGACTTTTGATGCAGATTGGCCTTTGGCATAGGGTTCTTACGTTTTGCCAAAGTTAATATTGGTTGACGCCTATTGAGATAAGCACGTAAATCAGAAAATTCCGCTCCTAGTGTCTCTGTTTGTGATACCTTCAATTTTTCTTGTTTGGATCTTGAAATTTGCAAGGTAGGAAGATCTTGACCAGACCCCATAGGAGTAGGCAAGATACCTCTATGATCAGTATTCTTTCAAGTATCAGAGATCCGAGGACCTTTGTTTACAAGAACGGAATCTGATACATCTTCCTCTGAGTCATAGACAAGGAAAGTTTGAGGAAAGACCAAAGGTTGCTTTCCTTTATTTTGAACAGGGTGATCATTTTAGGCATAGATTGCGCCAATTGAGAAAATGCCATAGGACTTTTTCTTTTGTTCTGTCCAGTGTTAGCACTAGGACATGAATTTTCTAAGTTCAGAACTTGAGAATTGGAAGAGGGTGTAGCCAAAAGACTAGCTCCCTTAAATTGCGCTGGAGTAGCAGATTGCTTGGGTTGCGCCATAGTCCTATAGACTACTGGTAGCGCCTTGGCAGCAACTTTGGTAGACTATGCATGGGCAGCAGAGGGAGCAGATTGTGCCCTAGCAACAGAAACAGGCTGTACCGGAGCCACTGAGGTGGATTGTGCCGTGGTCATTGAGCACTCAAGTTACGCCTGGGCAATAGTGACTATGGGGGATTTAGGAGTCCACACAGTCTTGTTCTTGGCAATAGCCACCGCACGCTTGTTGCTCTTGGTGTTGATCATGTTCTCGTAGGCTGTCTGGTTGACTTGAACAACCAGAGTCTTCTGCGTCTTGCTGATCGACGCAATGTCACATTGAGTTGTCACTTTTTCGTCGGAGGAGAAAGTCGTCCTCAGCAGAAACAAAAATTTGTTTAATTCCAAACTTGTAAAAGAGTACAAAGTACAATGAATTCTGGGGAAGTACAACTTTAGAAATCTGATCAGAAGACGATCACTTTATCCCTTGGACTACGTAAACTTGAAGACTGTAGCCTCTGGAGAATGCAGCAGCAATTTTGTAAGAGTTCTTGATCTTCTCTTGATGATGATTGGAAACTCAGGAAACTCTATTTATAGAGTTCAGAAAATAACTGTTTTAGCAGTTATTCTGATGTGCACGAGGCTGGATTGCGCCATACTGGATTGTGCTAACCTCCTATTGTGCCAAATTTCATTCAGTTGTCAATCGTGTACTAACTGAATTTAGATGCGTGGTATCGTATGATTGAGATACGTATAGTCGTGTACAGGATAGTAGACACGTCTTGAAAGATTAGTGGCATGTGCGCCACGTCATCCTACTTTAGAATGTAAGTTGTCTCAACTTTAACATGTTGCACGAGCTTCAGTCAACAAGTCAAACTACGCTTGATTTGAGTGACGCCTACACACGTGGCAGCTTCTGATCAAAAGTCGTTCAGGTTGCGCACAGGCGCAACTAAGGATTTTGTTTGGATTGCGCCTGGGCGCAACTCACGAAGTGTACAAGACAGTTGTCCACTAACTTTTCCTTGAGCGGCACAATTCACGGGATTCAAAAAGATTTTCCTCGTTCACTGTTGTGTCAGTCGTCAGTATGGTCAGGTACTGATGACCATTAAGTGTCAGATGCCACATAGGCTTTGGCGCAAAAAGTTTAGTCGTAGTCTGATATCAGGCGCAATCTGATCGGTGGCGCAGTCTGCTTCATATCAGTGGCATAACTTGATTTTTGGGGCGCAACTTGACCACTGATCAGTATATTGAAGGCGCGATTTGATTTTTAGGCTCTACAGTCAAGAAGTTGTCCATGACCGTACTAGACTAATTTAGTTTACTCAAGCAGGGTCTATATTTTGATACTTAACCATTTTTATCGTGTCCTGCCTTATCGTGGCATCATTAATCAATGAGTCTATCTTTTGTTTAACGTAGTTCCACATCATGAATCGCATAGCAAGCTTATAGCATCTTTATAGAACAAACAAATGTGTCCGTGCTTTTTCATCTAACATTTTATCCGCAATGACGCTATTGATGAATTTAAGAGGGGGTCAAGGGAGAGAAGGGTCAGCCACTCACCTTGATTTTGCTTGAGGCGGGAGACTGGTTGGCTGCGTTAGACGGCGCCTACGCGATCATCTAAAATCGCATAAGCAACTGATTAAAATACTGTGCCATTCAAGAAGTTTGATACGAATGCGAAGTTCGAAAACGTAAGCCATAAAAACCATAGAAAATATTCACGAAAATGCATTCACGAAAACTAAAGCCAAAGAGCAAATGCGGCATGAAAAGCCTAACAACGGGAGGTTTCTCCCGACACAGTCGCAGAGTCTATCCTCGAGGCGCAACCCGCTGAATACACTACCAAAATATCTCATATTAGCGACGCCTAAGAATGTCGCTAAAGAGCAAAAAAAATGTTGCTAACTTCTGACAGCGACATTTTTAGCGACGTTTCGGGATGTTGCGTTATTCATGGTCGCTAACTTTTAAAATGTCGCTATTCGTCGCTATAGCGACGTCATTCGGCGACGGTCGACGTCGCAAGTTTTAGCGACGTTTACTGATAAAAATGTTACTAATTAGTGACGTAACATTTCGTTGCTGATTGTCGCTGTCCATTTAGGTTTTAGCGACGTTACAGTCAGAGATTTGCGACATTTTCTGACTCTATATCTGGCAATTTTTTGGTTGCCATGTCATCATTTTTGCGACGTTACGATACTTGAATACCGACGTTCGGATACTAGATTTGCTGACCTGTACAGTTTGCCACGTCGATGTATCTGCGACATTCTGCGACGATTAACGACGTTTTGATTCTCAGTTTTACGTCGTTCTAGCGACGTATGTATGCGTCGCTGACCGTCGCAAAGCGTCGCTAATTCCAAAAAAATGTAAAAAATATAATACAGTATGCATTTCACATAAATAACAGTTACATTAAAATATTATACATACATTTAGAGTTTCAGTTTACAAATAATAGACCCAAAGCAACCCTCTGTAGAATTCCATTGGTTCGCCGACCCCTTCGGAGAAACACTCAACACCGGTAAACCAATATTGAGACAAATAATAACAATACACTACCAATAATCAAATAAATAGAATCGAACGATCAGAAAGACAAAAAATAGCCGGGTGGATACAATGGATCACCAATAAATACATAAAGACCCAATAATGGGTCACCAACACAACAAATGAAAATAAGTCCAATAAAGGACTACGCCTGGTCATGATGAGGAGGAGGAGGAGTAAGCAGTGCCTGCACCTGGGACACCAGGAACCTATACTGCTCCTGGGTTAGCATCACCGGTGACGACCCACCAGTAGGAGGAAGAAGAGACAGTGGAGCCGCTGCAGCCGGTGTGGATGCCGAAGCACGACCTGGAAGCATCCCCACCATGGCCACCGGTCTAGAATTGATGGAATCCATAACAGCCGCCAGCCTTGAAACCTGCTTGCCAATAGCCGCCTGCGTCTCGTGCAACGGATGAACGACAAGATCCGTCTACTTTTGTACCGCCTGAATGGCACGATCCGTCCTCTCGCCTGTCTCCCTTTGGTGCGCTCGAGCATATCAAATCGTACGGTGAAGGCCACATCGTCCGTCTGCAGATAAGACTGGGGCTGCTCTTCCATCCTTCGCAATAGCTCATCATGCAACTCAGTAAGCTGGCGACAGAGTTCCCCCATTCGGACCGACTCCACTGAGGGCTGTGGGGAATGCACACTGGCAGAGGAGGCTCTGGATGACTGCGTCGCCACAAAGGCGTCATAGGATCCCGTACTATAGTACCCCCCTGAAGACCACCAACGGCGGTCATCCAGAGCTCATCCATCGTCCGAGCCAGAGGGGGCTGCGAGGAATTACCAGCCCCTCCATCTGCAGATGCACTAGTAAGCTCACGCTCTAGCCTAAGATACTCATCCTAGAAAAGTACACATCTCGATAAGCATAATATTTACTACCAACCTAGTTGTTCCACGTCTATGGATATATTTGCGTATTTCTTAAGTTATAATAACGTTAGTGACACGTAAAGTAATACTTACATAGCTCTGCGTGGCCCGATCATCGATGAGCTTTCCGTCATTCCGATAGGTAGCTAGGAAGACCGTCACCATATTAGGGTTTGCACCCTTCTTTACCTGTTATAATAAAATGTTTATCATTGAAATTAAACATTTTATTACTACTTTCATTAAAATAATATATTACATTAAAATACGTACCAGGCGACGAAAAAGTTCCGTCATAGGAATCGAGCCACCACACCACTTCCCTGCCCTCGTCCTAGCCACCTTCGCCTGCTCCGTCCCTTCCTTGTACGTAGGAGCGTCGAATCTAGCCTTCATGACAGTCCACTGCTCGGGCGTGATCCAACCTTGGATCCCTTTTCCAGAATGGTCTCGAGCCTTCTGGTCGTCGATCGCATCCCAGATCAACTTGGCGGCAACGGCAGAAAATTGCTTCTAAATCGTCTCAGCCCGGTGTGGTGGATAAAAAATATATTTTCTACAAGAATTAAATTAGTTAGCTATACAATATGTATAAAATATGATTTATACTAAATGCAATATATGTTAATACCGTGAAGTGGACAAACAAGAATGCCTTCCTCTCGTCCGAGGTATCCGAGTAGTTGATCCAAGGTCTGCCGTAGTTGGACCTCAGAAATAGCCCCAATGCCCTCTGAACTGACGGAAGACGATATCTACAAAACGATAATTAAATTCATTAATATATAGATATAAGTATAAATAAATATTAACTAATTAATTTACTTTGTAGGCCCGTCGGACCAAATCTCCATCCATGTCTCGTCCGGAGGGGGGCATGCAGGATCGCTCGGATCATATGTAGACGGCATAGGTGGGACCTCTTACACCCTTTCCTTCGTCTCCATAGTGCCATCAGCAGGAGGAATACTGCTAGACGGTCTAGGATCAGGCCTGGAACTGTTCGTCCCAGGAGTGTTGCCATGTACCATCGACGCAGACGGAGATCCGAGTGGCTGGTATACTGGAGTACTATGAGACGAGGGACCGGCACCGTCATCTACTAATGGAGTACCACTCTGTCCACCAGTGGAACCTCTACCTCCGCGGGATACTCCTCTACCGCCACGGGGGTATGATCCTCTGTGTCTTGCCATACCTAATAGAAATAGATATCTACAAGATAATAACCATGCATTTAATATATCATAATTTATAAAGTTAGACCCGGAGTAACTCTCCGTTGAATTTCTAGATAATAAACATGCATTTAACATATCACAGTTTATAAAGATAGACCCCGAGCAACTCTCCATTAAATTTCTAGATAATAACCAAGTCTAGATAATAGCATCCATAAACATCCAAGTCTAGATAATTACCATATCGAGAAAATAAGAAACATCATGAGTTGTAAAAAAATCCAAGTTTAACCCAGAAATAAGTCTACCGAAAATAAATTCGGTCAAAAGTCATATCATACTACTCTACCCTCTACGCAGGCGTAGAGAGATCTCCCTCCTCAGCCACTGCGCATAAGTAGTATCCACACCAGTAATATCAATATCCATAGGAGCTGGATTACTGGAACTCCCGGTGCAACTGCCTTCAGGTGCCACCTCCTCCTTCACAGTTATCTCGGCTTTAGGAATCACTTCCTCCTTAATAGTAGGAGAAAGTTCTTCCTTGACCTTCATCTCTGATTTAGGTACCAGTACCTTCTCAGCAGCAGGAGGAAGCACTATCTCCTCAGCAGCAGGAGGTACCACTACCTCCTCAGCAGCCATCTGTGCCTCTCTCAAGCAAAGTGCTCGAGTCATAGGTGCCATCTCGATAGATTGATGGAAACCTAGAGATTAATTAGGGATTAAACAAAATAACAGTATTAGACATGTAATGTGGAAGATTCATTATTGCATGAAGATTAATTAGTGGTTAAACATATTTTATATTTTATTTTATTTTCAATCAACTTTTAAAAATTAATCTTCTTCGTCCTCCGCGTCCTCATATTCCTCTTCCTTCTCATCTTCGCTTTTATCTAATTCGTTTTCCTCTTCAGATACTTCTACCTCTTCTACACGATTAGATGTGTAATATGGAACTTTTATTGTGTCCACGTCAATTGTATTTTTTACAAGAGGTAGCTCGTCCTTCTGATAAGCTATTTCATTAAAATCATAGGTATTTCTAGCTTTAGTCTTGTATACTGTCCACCAGTCCAACCTAGTTGTTTCCCGTCTAGGATAAGTAGTAAAGTAAACTAGTTGAGCCTGACTTGCTAGGACAAATGGTTCGTATCCTTGATATCGACGCCGGTAGTTAATATCCACAAGACCATGCTTGTTAATTTTCCAACCTTGATCTCGGATCGGATCGAACCAATCACTCCTGAACAACACGATCCTAGCCGGCTCTATGCCGTAGTTATATGTCAACTCTACAATCTCCCGTAAGATGCCATAGAAATCATTGTTTGGATCGACATCTTTATAGTTTGTAGATCGAATACACAAACAACTATTTTTGGTCGAATCAAGATCCGAAAATTTCTCTCTGATCGGAGCACTTGTTGACTTGAACCTAAACCCATTCACACAATACATTGGCCATATTTTGACGAAATAAATGGGCCCCTTGGCTAGAGTTCTAATAGACTCATTCTCTAGTATTGCGTCCGGACGATCGACCTAAATACCACAAGATAAGAAATTAAATTAAGTGTTCCATTAATTATTGTGCAAAGTGTATATAGGAGAACTACTTACTGCATCATCTTACATATCCACTCAACCATAAAGGAAAATTACGTCTCATTTCCTTTTCCAGTTCTTCATCCGTTATGTACTGTCTACTCAACCCCACCTGTCATTTTCCGTTTCCAGAATATGTATTTTTAGATATATACTGCTTTAATATATTTATTTAATAACTATCATGTATTGTTCTGTATTTAAATCCCTTTAATTTCATGTTAATTAAATTTATGTATTTTATTTCCTGCTTTTATACTCTACTTTAGCTATACTTTGGGTTCGTCTTGGATTGGATTAGTAAGTTGGTTCAACATGAACCGAAACCAACCCCCACCTACCACCACCCCTTCCATTTAAAGCCCACCCCTTTCTCTCTCTCCATTACACTTCTTCTTCTTCCTCATTACTCTCTCCACCTACCAACCGTAGGCAAGTACATCTTGCTTCCCATGAGAACCTATATTTTTATGGTTCATTTATCTCCCTTTTGTGATCTTAAGAGAGTTTAGAACTAGGCATTTCTTATTTTGAAGTCTTATTCTTAGTAGATCTAGAGTTACTATTTTCCCGGATTTTAGTGGTTTTGATCTGTTAACTTCCTTACTCCCAAGTTTTGTTCATTTCAGTTTTGTTTAGGTGGTGTTATACGCCATTCTGAACCATGGGAACCCCATTTCTGGCTTGGAACGAAGGTTACATAGGAATTGGAGTTCGGAAGGAACTTTACGCTCACGTTATACGTGCAAGCGTAGTATTGAGTTTACGCTCACGTTATACGTGCAAGCGTAGTATTGAGTTTACGCTCACGTTTTACGTGCAAGCGTAGTATTGAATTTACGCTCACGTTTTCACATGCCCGCGTAGTGCTGGATTTTTACGCTCACGTTATACGTGCTCGCGTAGCATCAGCTTTTTACGCCCACGATCACTCGTGTCAGCGTGAACATGTTTTTATGCAAAGTCTACTTAACTTGGCGTATTCCTTTTTACGTGTATTCATTCAGGCGTAAAAACTTTACTTTTTACGCGCGTTACTTTTTACGCGTGCGATGTTTTACGCGCGCAGTGTCTCAGGCGTAAACTCAATCTTTTTACGCGTAACCCTATTTTTACGCGTAGCTCTTTTTGCGCGTGCTCCTTGGCTTGGCGTAAAACGAGTTTTACGCGTAACTTGTTCCGTTACTTTTTACGCATACTTCCTTTACGCGTATTCATCCATGTATACACTTTGATGTCTTTGCGCGCATATTTCGCCACAGCTGTCACGACCCGCACCCACTGTTTGGGTACGAGAGCGTAACAACGCCCAGCCTACGCCGCAGTGTCGGTGGTAGAACGCTGTCCTAGGTCACAACATCTAACAATATAATGCTAAGCAGTTATACTCCCCGAATGGGGGTGACATAGCAGATACAGTCTCAATCACATCTAAGGCAGAGCATGATAATGATAGATAAAATATGAAATCCAAAAGAGATACAGGAGATAGAAGTCTAAGTGTCTAAGATACATAAACCCAGGAATACATCTCAAAACTCAGATACAGTAATCCACAAATCAAGTACAACTCCAGACAAATGAAATAACTATCTAACCATCCTCTAATGTGTCTCCTCTAGGCTAGCAGGCACCTCCAGGCTATCTGTAAAATTTATCAACAGGTCCAGTCAGGACTGGAGCGAGTACAGTACATCTCAACAGATCATAGCAGGTTAGAAAATATAATCATGCAGTAAAGTAAGATACAGGTACTGAAAGAAAATAGTATGTAAACAGAGAGAGAACTGTAATAGAAATATCTACTATACATAGAGAACTAGCAGTGACCAGTGAGTCAGAGTACAATATGAACATGTAATACTCCCCCGTACCCCCAATCAATACACAAGGATCCAGCCAGGTTATGTTATATGATGCTATGTAACAGCCCCCGAAGGGTGGTAAGCCCCCGAAGGGTGGTAAGCCCCGAAGGGTGGTACATAGTAGTCCCATAAATGGAGATTCTGGGGGTAACCCAACAGTATAAGTCCAATAAAGGGGGATTCTGGGGGTAACCCAACAGTGTAAGTCCCATAAATGGAGATTCTGGGGGTAACCCAACAGTGTAAGATTCCAGGAAGACTCTACGATCATAAGAGTATATGTCGTAAGTGATCAAAGAACCAATGAAGCATAGTGATACGCCATGTAAGTGAAACGCACAGAACATGTAGTACCCGTTGCTCCCTAAGGATAACATCTCAAGAAAAGATCCATATAGTACCAATCCGTGTGACCATCGTGACAGTACAAGTAAAGTAATCTACTGCAGGAAATAATTCTAAGCAGGATATGAAATGATCAGAGAATGTACTCGCCTGATATCTGAATGTCCACGGTAAAGATACTGTCCGATAAGAGGTGTCTGGCTCCTAATTAGAACAGCACAAGTCACAACATGTCCCGAAGGGTAATATAAAGCACTACAATGCATTATACATGAATCTAGGTCAAACTAGGTCATGTCCTAACCCAGCAAGTCTTACTAGGCCTAACCAAGACTATCCTAGCAAGCACACATCAATACAAGGCTATACAAGCCAACATACACCCAACTCTATATAGCATGCAATTATTCAATACTCAAATAGGCAAGAATTCACATTGGATATACACTAGGTAATCTATTACTTTAAGCTATATATGTCTACACATATATACACATGCATATATTGGTATTCAACATTAGGTCTATAATCATGGCATTTCAAATGGTTATATAATCTTATATATTACAACACAATATGCTAACATATATATAATATACATACATAGCTAAGTTAACTATATTCATAAATACTTATTTAAGAGGCTATGTGTGTGTATGTGAACATGGCAAAGGGGCAAGTGAGGGTTAAATGGGCATACATAGTGTATACATATCAAAGAGTGTCAAAGTGTAAGTGAACAATGTGTCAAGTGTGATAGTGTCAACATAGTGTAAGGGGGTACATGAGGTAATATAGGATTTATGTTAATAAAGAACATTATATCTCATTAACTTGTATATTGCATACATTACATCTATTATTATATTACATTCATGCTTGCATTCATTCATCATTCATTTATTCTCTTGTACCACTATATGCACCATACATTACATACTATGGAACCTACATATTCATTACAAGCCATACTTATACATGCTTATATTAGATAGGATACTTACACCTCATACATCATTTATTTAACCATTTACTCATGCTTGCATTCTCTATTTAATTACATAACGTATATACATTAACATGGGTTAAAATCAAATAGAACATTATATTACACACAAGGGTGCACAAAATGTATATGCCGAATAGTAACTCCTACTAATAATCAATACTGTACCATCTCAGTATGAATTAAAATTTAGGATTAAAGTATGTTATAGATCTATGTGTTACTTTCCGAAACTTCAAACGGATCACGTTTTCGTTTTCGGAAACTCCCGGAATCGCGAAAACACCGAGAACGCGTTTGTCTTTCGTACAGCTGACACTCAAATAATTCTCCAGAAAGTTACAGAAAGAATTAGGCCTATTAATACATGTTTTTGGAAATCTAACTTCAATACGCTTCTTTTAAAAAAAACGGGAGATTAAACCGAGCTTTGAGCTAGAAGTTATGACATTTCTAAATTAGGACTGAAATTAAAAACGTGGATAAAAATCATGACGGATTTAGGTAGTTTGAGACAAAAGAACACAAGTATATAACATAATATATCAAGAACTCACTCTCTACACTAATATATATATATGAGACACTATAGAACACATCTCCAATACAAAAATATGAGATTAAATATGTAATAATTCATTCATACATAACAACAACACATAGTGTGTCCAAATTTGGGATTTTCCCACATGGACACAACCACAACACAAAGGACACTCCTATGACCTCCAAATGGACACGAAATGGACACAAATAGAGATACAACCATGGGGGTCATTCCTATGGGTTCAAAATAGACCTATATGCATGAGAAAATGAAAAGGAGAAGGGATTTATACCTCCCGGTAGATCGAATCGAAGAAAAGCCTTCCCGGAGCGACACCGACACGTAGAGATTCCAAAAGGACACGAACGAGCTCCGAATCCTCCCAAACTTGGGTAGCTTCCTCCTTGGATAGAATGGAGAAGGAAAGAAGAAGATTTGGTGGTGAAATGGAAGGATTTGGTGGAAAAATTGCTATGGATTGCTCTCTAGGAATTTGGGGAAGAACAAGAGAGAGAGTATGGATGAGAATAATAAAATGAACTTGAGCCTATCCTCTCCCAAAGTGGCTGGCCATATGGGGCTATTTGTCCTATTATGGTAAGGTCCAAAATGCCCCCACTAACCTATTCTATGAGTATTAGGAAAGGGCTAATTGGTTGGGGCTAAATTAGTCATTCTAAAGTCTCTAATCACACTAACCTTATCCATAATAATTAGTCTAACCTCTAGCTAAAATATTTCTATCATGTGGACTAAAATTAATATCATGTGGGCCATGTCTTACTAGTGTGTGGGTCCCACTAGAGTCAAACTACCCCCGGGTCCCTGTTTCAAGTCGGATTGAGTTGAAATTCGAACCCGACTCAAATAACCCCAAAACAATATCATAAATAATAAAATAATATCAAAATAATTCAAAGAGGTCAAATGCAAAAATATCCTTAGGCCAAAAATGACATTAAAATATCATAATCACATGGTTAGGCTCTAGGTCAAACAGTCTCTAGGGTTTCACTAGCAAAACGTCAAAACCACAAGTCATTGATTTAAATAATTTTAAAATAATTTAAAATCACCAAAAATTATATCATGAATTAAATATCATTATTAAAATAATTATAAACACAAAATTTTAAAATTACCCTCATTTGGGAAACTGGGTGCTACAACTCTACCCACCTTAAAAAAATTTCGTCCTCGAAATTTAAGATCGATAGTACTCCTTCTAGAGCCTCTAACCTACCCAATATCTAAGGTAACACTTCCTAACACTGGAATAATAAACGGACATCTAATTAGTGTTAATCTAGGAATACCTCCAACACTGCTCTGCTGTACGGCGGTAATGGAACTTCAATAAAATATGGACTGGAACCTATATCCAAGGGACTGGACCTATTTTAAAGTGGTCTTAACTAAGGATGAAAAGGAACTGATCATAGGTTATAGATATGCTCAAACTATTATCTTTCTATTAATCATCTATTAATACATTCTATTTCCATAGGAACGATGCATTACTAAGACATATAGGCCCCTATCTCTCATAACACATTTATACTCACCAAAAGACTAGTACATCCTATCAAGGCTGATACTATAATCTCTCATAATCTCATAAGCTACATGTTTATAGACACACATCCCCATATCAAGGACTAACCTATATATATCTACAACTGATACTAATGGGGTGACGTCCCTATTTTCTAACAATCAAGGTCTAAAAAAATTTATCTAAATCATGCAATTTGAAGGAAAAATATACAAGGTCAGGGCATACCGTAGCAGTTGGAAGTCTCACCTAGGTACACTAATCATTCTAGGTCAAAACAGTACTATGGTATCAACACACAAACAATCTAGGGTGTCCTAATTGGGAAGGTAAGGGAACAACAATCATCAAGGTTGTAGGGCTGTCTACCATCCTATATAAAAATTGGTCATTAACAAGCAACTAAGAAATTATTAAAAGGTTACTATTCCATAAAATGGCAAAAATTAAAAATTTAGGCACAACAAATCACAAATAGATTTTTGTCTTGACATGATCTAAGTTGATCAATTTCGGGATAAAACGAAACTTGGGCAAGAAGGAAAATCAATGAAATTAAAGTATGAGCACGAGCATCCAATGATGGAGGTTCAGGTCATGATTAAATTTAATTCGACTGAGTACGAATACGAGGTTCATAGGCGATGAAAAGATTTCAAGGAGAATTGTCAAGGCTGTCGCGAATGAGACTCTAGGGTCAAGTTTAACTATGTCTCTATTCTCATAGATTGATACATGAAAAAGCGAACCAAAGTGCAATAGGTTGATCAGACCATCATATACCGGTTCTGATTAGACAATATGTTAGTGGGTGGCCACCCAATAAAATATGTCATGACCAAGCTCGAAAATAGATAAGCTTGCAAAACTAAGACTAATTTAGCAGCACAAGATATAAGGGTGGTAATGATGAAAGGAATTACATAGTCTAAGTTTCTTAACCAACGGGTCAAGTAATCAGATGAGGTACAAGGTTAAGCATCTAAGGAAACAAGCAGAATACCATCACATATCGGATCGAAAGAATTGAGTCAAGGCTGGATTTCTAATTGAAATAAGAAGAAATTTAGTATAATGGTAGAGGTTATAGTTTAGCCAGTTGACCAGAAAATCATATCAAGAAAATAGAGTACAAGAAGACGGGTTTTAGTGGGACATGATATACCTACACGAAGGTGAGCTCGTCTAGGTCTTGCATATAAGATTTGTTGGAGGGTAACAGCGAGTATTACATTCCGAATATCAAAGTCACGATAAGGAACGTCAAGGATCTCAATTAGAAAGTGGGAGTTCAAGAGGTGGTAATTAATGCACAAAAATAATGAAGATCGAGTTAGTCATCTGATAACCAGTTACGTCTTCTCTGAGCTACATAATTTACGTCACTTCCTTAGCCTTCCCCATGCAAAAGATACGAAGATTCAAGGGTTTCGAAGTACATCTGGTAGGGACGACAAGATATGGGTAATTAATGTAATGAGACAGAGTTTAAGATAAGAGGTAAATAAGAATGCAAGGGAATAATGGCGAGAAAGAATAATGAAGATATGTTCCGTCTCATCGGTTCAAACGAGAGGAACCCATCAAGCTTAAATTCAATAGCAAGGAATGAGGGTGAATCCAAATAAGAGGAAAAGGAATTCCAATTGAAGTTCAAAATGAGTTTCTCAGGGGTCGTCCCAGAAATCTCTCAAAGAATCCTAAGTGTGATTGAGTACCTTGGATTTGAAAATATTAATCTAAATACAAAATTAAATCAACAACTACAAAATTTTATCAAAATCATCAACTAATACCAGGATTCAAAGTTCTACAATGAATCCACAAAATCAAATTCAAATCAAGGAAAAAGGTGAATCAAAACAAAGAAAAGGAGTTTAAATCGGAATTCAAAATGAGATTCTCAAGGGTCATCTCAGGAATCTCTCAAGAAATCCTAACAGTGATTGAGTATCCTCTCATCCTAACATCTTAATTTATATATCCTATAGCAGGCTCGTAGTAGTACAACTAAGTCGTTGCGCTACTACGAAATCGCACTAATGCGAATCTCGACCTGCATGGGCCACCACTAAAAATGTGTCACAACCCGCACCCACTGTTTGGGTACGAGAACGTAACAACGCCCAGCCTACGCCGCAGTGTCGGCGGTAGAACGCTGTCCTAGGTCACAACATCTAACAATATAATGCTAAGCAGTTATACTCCCCGAATGGGGGTGACATAGCAGATACAGTCTCAATCACATCTAAGGCAGAGCATGATAATGATAGATAAAACATGAAATCCAAAAGAGTTACAGGAGATAGAAGTCTAAGTGTCTAAGATACATAAACCCAGGAATACATCTCAAAACTCAGATACAGTAATCAACAAATCAAACAGAGAGAGAACTGTAATAGAAATATCTACTATACATAGAGAACTAGCAGTGACTAGTGAGTCAGAGTACAATATGAACATGTAATACTCTCCCGTACCCCCAATCAATACACAAGGATCCATCCAGGTTATGTTATATGATGCTATGTAACAGCCCCTGAAGGGTGGTAAGCCCCCGAAGGGTGGTAAGCCCCCGAAGGGTGGTACATAGTAGTCCCATAAATGGGGATTCTGGGGGTAACCCAACAGTGTAAGTCCCATAAATGGGGATTCTGGGGGTAACCCAACAGTGTAAGTCCCATAAATGGGGATTCTGGGGGTAACCCAACAGTGTAAGATTCCAGGAAGACTCTACGATCATAAGAGTATATGTCGTA
Organism: Iris pallida; assembly: GCA_029216955.1. Taxonomy (NCBI): domain Eukaryota; kingdom Viridiplantae; phylum Streptophyta; class Magnoliopsida; order Asparagales; family Iridaceae; genus Iris; species Iris pallida. Next base: position 36,314,117 of record JANAVB010042618.1, read on the forward strand.
AGTGATCAAAGAACCAATGAAGCATAGTGATACGCCATGTAAGTGAAATAAACAGAACATGTAGTACCCGCTGCTCCCTAAAGATAATATCTCAAGAAAGGATCCATATAGTACCAATCCGTGTGACCATCGTGACAGTACAAGTAAAGTAATCTACTGTAGGAAATAATTCTAAGCAGGATATAAAATGATCAGAGAATGTACTCGCCTGATATCTGAATGTCAAAAGTAAAGATACTGTCCGATGAGAGGTGTCTGGCTCCTAATTAGAACAGCACAAGTCACAACATGTCCAGAAGGGTAATATAAAGCACTACAATGCATTATACATGAATCTAGGTCAAACTAGGTCATGTCCTAATCCAGCAAGTCTTACTAGGCCTAACCAAGACTATCCTAGCAAGCACACATCAATACAAGGCTATACAAGCCAACATACACCCAACTCTATATAGCATGCAATTATTCAATACTCAAATAGGCAAGAATTCACATTGGATATACACTAGGTAATCTATTACTTTAAGCTATATATGTCTACATATATATACACATGCATATATTGGTATTCAACATTAGGTCTATAATTATGAATTTTCAAATGGTTATATAAACTTATATATTACAACACAATATGCTAACATATATATAATATACATACATAGCTAAGTTAACTATATTCATAAATCCTTATTTAAGAGGCTATGTGTGTGTATGTGAACATGGCAAATGGACAAGTGAGGGTTAAATGGGCATACATAGTGTATACATATCAAAGAGTGTCAAAGTATAAGTAAACAATGTGTCAAGTGTGATAGTGTCAACATAGTGTAAGGGGGTACATGAGGTAATATAGGATTTGTGTTAACATAGAACATTACATCTCATTAACTTGTATATTGCATACATTACATCTATTATTACATTACATTCATGCTTGCATTCATTCATCATTCATTTATTCTCTTGCACCACTATATGCACCATACATTACATACTATGGAACCTACATATTCATTACAAGCCATACTTATACATGCTTACATTAGATAGGATACTTACACCTCATACATCATTTATTTAACCATTTACTCATGCTTGCATTCTCTATTTAATTACATAACGTATATACATTAACATGGGTTAAAATCAAATAGAACATTATATTACACACAAGGGTGCACAAAATGCATATGCCGAATAGTAACTCCTACTAATAATCAATACTGTACCATCTCAGTATGAATTAAAATTTAGGATTAAAGTATGTTATAGATCTATGTGTTACTTTCCGAAACTTCAAACGGATCGCGTTTTCGTTTCCGGAAACTCCCGGAATCGCGAAAACACCGAGAACGCGTTTGTCTTTCGTACAGCTGACACTCAAATAATTCTCCAGAAAGTTACAGAAAGAATTAGGCCTACTAATACATGTTTTTGGAAATCTAACTTCAATACGCTTCTTTTAAAAAAAATGGGAGATTAAACCGAGCTTTGAGCTAGAAGTTATGACATTTCTAAGTTAGGACTAAAATTAAAAACGTGGATAAAAATCATGACGGATTTAGGTAGTTTGAGACAAAAGAACACAAGTATATAACATAATATATCAAGAACTCACTCTCTACACTAATATATATATATATGAGACACTATAGAACACATCTCCAATACAAAAATATGAGATTAAACATGTAATAATTTATTCATACATAACAACAACACATAGTGTGTCCAAATTTGGGATTTTCCTACATGGACACAACCACAACACAAAGGACACTCCTATGACCTCCAAATGGACACGAAATGGACATAAATGGAGATACAACCATGGGGGTCATTCCTATGGGTTCAAAATAGACCTATATGCATGAGAAAATAAAAAGGAGAAGGGATTTATACCTCCCGGTAGATCGAATCGAAGAAAAGCCTTCCCGGAGCGACACCGACACGTAGAGATTCCAAAAGGACACGAACGAGCTCCGAATCCTCCCAAACTTGGGTAGCTTTCTCCTTGGCTATAATGGAGAAGGAAAGAAGAAGATTTGGTGGTGAAATGGAAGGATTTGGTGGAAAAATTGCTATGGATTGCTCTCTAGGAATTTGGGGAAGAACAAGAGAGAGAGTATGGATGAGAATAATAAAATGAACTTGAGCCTATCCTCTCCCAAAGTGGCTGGCCATATGGGGCTATTTGTCCTATTATGGTAAGGTCCAAAATGCCCCCACTAACCTATTCTATGAGTATTAGGAAAGGGCTAATTGGTTGGGGCTAAATTAGTCATTCTAAAGTCTCTAATCACACTAACCTTATCCATAATAATTAGTCTAACCTCTAACTAAAATATTTCTATCATGTGGACTAAAATTAATATCATGGGGGCCATGCCTAACTAGTGTATGGGTCCCACTAGAGTCAAACTACCCCTGGGTCCCTGTTTCAAGTCGGATTGAGTTGAAATTCGAACCCGACTCAAATAACCCCAAAACAATATCATAAATAATAAAATAATATCAAAATAATTCAAAGAGGTCAAATGCAAAAATATCCTTAGGCCAAAAATGACATTAAAATATCATAATCACATGGGTAGGCTCTAGGTCAAACAGTCTCTAGGGTTTCACTAGCAAAACGTCAAAACCACAAGTCATTGATTTAAATAATTTTAAAATAATTTAAAATCACCAAAAATTATATCATGAATTAAATATCATTATTAAAATAATTATAAACACAAAATTTCAAAATTACCCTCATTTGGGAAACTGGGTGCTACAACTCTACCCACCTTAGAAAAATTTCGTCCTCGAAATTTAAGATCGATAGTACTCCTTCTAGAGCCTCTAACCTACCCAATATCTAAGGTAACACTTCCTAACACTGGAATAATAAACGGACATCTAATTAGTGTCAATCTAGGAATACCTCCAACACTGCTCTGCTGTACGCCGGTAATGGAACTTCAATAAAATATGGACTGGAACCTATATCCAAGGGACTGGACCTATTTTAAAGTGGTCTTAACTAAGGATGAAAAGGAACTGATCATAGGTTATAGATATGCTCAAACTATTATCTTTCTATTAACCATCTATTAATACATTCTATTTCCATAGGAACGATGCATTACTAAGACATATAGGCCCCTATCTCTCATAACACATTTATACTCACCAAAAGACTAGTACATCCTATCAAGGCTGATACTATAATCTCTCATAATCTCATAAGCTACATGTTTATAGACACACATCCCCACATCAAGGACTAACCTATATATATCTACAACTGATACTAATGGGGTGACGTCCCTATTTTCTAACAATCAAGGTCTAAAAAAATTTATCTAAATCATGCAATTTGAAGGAAAAATATACAAGGTCAGGGCATACCGTAGCAGTTGGAAGTCTCACCTAGGTACACTAATCATTCTAGGTCAAAACAGTACTATGGTATCAACACACAAACAATCTAGGGTGTCCTAATTGGGAAGGTAAGGGAACAACAATCATCAAGGTTGTAGGGCTGTCTACCATCCTATATAAAAATTGGTCATTAACAAGCAACTAAGAAATTATTAAAAGGTTACTATTCCATAAAATGGCAAAAATTGAAAATTTAGGCACAACAAATCACAAATAGATTTTTGTCTTGACATGATCTAAGTTGATCAATTTCGGGATAAAACGAAACTTGGACAAGAAGGGAAATCAATGAAATTAAAGTATGAGCACGAGCATCCAATGATGGAGGTTCAGGTCATGATTAAATTTAATTCGACTGAGTACGAATACGAGGTTCATAGGCGATGAAAAGATTTCAAGGAGAATTGTCAAGGCTGTCGCGAATGAGACTCTAGGGTCAAGTTTAACTATGTCTCCATTCTCATAGATTGATACATGAAAAAGCGAACCAAAGTGCAATAGGTTGATCAGACCATCATGTACCGGTTCTGATTAGACAATATGTTAGTGGGTGGCCACCCAATAAAATATGTCATGACCAAGCTCGAAAATAGATAAGCTTGCAAAACTAAGACTAATTTAGCAGCACAAGATATAAGGGTGGTAATGATGAAAGGAATTAAATAGTCTAAGTTTCTTAACCAACGGGTCAAGTAATCAGATGAGGTACAAGGTTAAGCATCTAAGGAAACAAGCAGAATACCATCACATGTCGGATCGAAAGAATTGAGTCAAGGCTGGATTTCTAATTGAAATAAGAAGAAATTTAGTATAATGGTAGAGGTTATAGTTTAGCCAGTTGACCAGAAAATCATATCAAGAAAATAGAGTACAAGAAGACGGGTTTTAGTGGGACATGATATACCTACACGAAGGTGAGCTCGTCTAGGTCTTGCATATAAGATTTGTTGGAGGATAACAGCTAGTATTACATTCTGAATATCAAAGTCACGATAAGGAACGTCAAGGATCTCAATTAGAAAGTGGGAGTTCAAGAGGTGGTAATTAATGCACAAAAATAATGAAGATCGAGTTAGTCATCTGATAACCAGTTACGTCTTCTCTGAGCTACATAATTTACGTCACTTCCTTAGCCTTCCCCATACAAAAGATACGAAGATTCAAGGGTTTCGAAGTGCATCTGGTAGGGACGACAAGATATGGGTAATTAATGTAATGAGACAGAGTTTAAGATAAGAGGTAAATAAGAATGCAAGGGAATAATGGCGAGAAAGAATAATGAAGATATGTTCCTTCTCATCGGTTCAAACGAGAGGAACCCTTCAAGCTTAAATTCAATAGCAAGGAATGAGGGTGAATCCAAACAAGAGGAAAAGGAATTCCAATTGAAGTTCAAAATGAGTTTCTCAGGGGTCGTCCCAGAAATCTCTCAAAGAATCCTAAGTGTGATTGAGTACCTTGGATTTGAAAATATTAATCGAAATACAAAATTAAATCAACAACTACAAAATTTTATCAAAATCATCAACTAATACCAGGATTCAAAGTTCTACAATGAATCCACAAAATCAAGTTCAAATCAAGGAAAAAGGTGAATCAAAACAAAGAAAAGGAGTTTAAATCGGAATTCAAAATGAGATTCTCAAGGGTCATCTCAGGAATCTCTCAAGAAATCCTAACAGTGATTGAGTATCCTCTCATCCTAACATCTTAATTTATATATCCTATAGCAAGCTCGTAGTAGTACAACTAAGTCGTTGCGCTACTACAAAATCACGCTAATGTGAATCTCGACCTGCATGGGCCACCACTAAAAATGTGTCACAACCCGCACCCACTGTTTGGGTACGAGAACGTAACAACGCCCAGCCTACGCCGTAGTGTCGGCGGTAGAACGCTGTCCTAGGTCACAACATCTAACAATATAATGCTAAGCAGTTATACTCCCCGAATGGGGGTGACATAGCAGATACAGTCCCAATCACATCTAAGGTAGAGCATGATAATAATAGATAAAATATGAAATCCAAAAGAGATACAGGAGATAGAAGTCTAAGTGTCTAAGATACATAAACCCAGGAATACATCTCAAAACTCAGATACAGTAATCAACAAATCAAGTACAACTCCAAACAAATGAAATAACTATCTAAACATCCTCTAATGTGTCTCCTCTAGGCTAGCAGGCACCTCCAGGCTATCTGTAAAATTTATCAACAGGTCCAGTCAGGACTAGAGCGAGTACAGTACATCTCAACAGATCATAGCAGGTTAGAAAATATAATTATGCAGTAAAGTAAGATACAGGTACTGAAAGAAAACAGTATATAAACAGAGAGAGAACTGTAATAGAAATATCTACTATACATAGAGAACTAGCAGTGACTAGTGAGTCAGAGTACAATATGAACATGTAATACTCCCCCGTACCCCCAATCAATACACAAGGATCCATCCAGGTTATGTTATATGATGCTATGTAACAGCCCCCGAAGGGTGGTAAGCCCCCGAAGGGTGGTACATAGTAGTCCCATAAATGGGGATTCTGGGGGTAATCTAACAGTGCAAGTCCCATAAATGGGGATTCTGGGGGTAACCCAACAGTGTAAGTCCCATAAATGGGGATTCTGGGGGTAATCCAACAGTGTAAGATTCCAGGAAGACTCTACGATCATAAGAGTATATGTCGTAAGTGATCAAAGAACCAATGAAGCGTAGTGATACGTCTTGTAAGTTAAATGCACAGAACATGTAGTACCCGTTGCTCCCTAAGGATAATATCTCAAGAAAGGATCCATATAGTACCAATCTGTGTGACCATCGTGACAGTACAAGTAAAGTAATCTACTGCAGGAAATAATTCTAAGCAGGATATAAAATGATCAGAGAATGTACTCGTCTGATATCTGAATGTCAAAGGTAAAGATACTGTCCGATGAGAGGTGTCTGGCTCCTAATTAGAACAGCACAAGTCACAACATATCCAGAAGGGTAATATAAAGTACTACAATGCATTATACATGAATCTAGGTCAAACTAGGTCATGTCCTAATCCAGCAAGTCTTACTAGGCCTAACCAAGACTATCCTAGCAAGCACACATCAATACAAGGCTATACAAGCCAACATACACCCAACTCTATATAGCATGCAATTATTCAATACTCAAATAGGCAAGAATTCATATTGGATATACACTAGGTAATCTATTACTTTAAGCTATATATGTCTACACATATATACACATGCATATATTGGTATTCAACATTAGGTCTATAATTATGGCATTTCAAATGGTTATATAAACTTATATATTACAACACAATATGCTAACATATATATAATATACATACATAGCTAAGTTAACTATATTCATAAATCCTTATTTAAGAGGCTATGTGTGTGTATGTGAACATGACAAATGGGCAAGTGAGGGTTAAATGGGCATACATAGTGTATACATATCAAAGAGTGTCAAAGTGTAAGTGAACAATGTGTCAAGTGTGATAGTGTCAACATAGTGTAAGGGGGTACATGAGGTAATATAGGATTTGTGTTAACATAGAACATTACATCTCATTAACTTGTATATTGCATACATTACATCTATTATTACACTACATTCATGCTTCCATTCATTCATCATTCATTTATTCTCTTGCACAACTATATGCACCATACATTACATACTATGGAACCTACATATTCATTACAAGCCATACTTATACATGCTTACATTAGATAGGATACTTACACCTCATACATCATTTATTTAACCATTTACTCATGCTTGCATTCTCTATTTAATTACATAATATATATACATTAACATGGGTTAAAATCAAATAGAACATTATATTACACACAAGGGTGCACAAAATGCATATGTCGAATAGTAACTCCTACTAATAATCAATACTGTACCATCTCAGCATGAATTAAATTTTAGGATTAAAGTATGTTATAGATCTATGTGTTAGCTTTCCGAAACTTCAAACGGATCGCATTTTCGTTTCCGAAAACTCCCGAAATCGCGAAAACACCGAGAACGCGTTTGTCTTTCGTACAGCTGACACTCAAATAATTCTCCAGAAAGTTACAGAAAGAATTAGGCCTATTAATACATGTTTTTGGAAATCTAATTTCAATACGCTTCTTTTAAAAAAAGGAGATTAAACCGAGCTTTGAGCTAGAAGTTATGACATTTCTAAGTTAGGTCTGAAATTAAAAACGTAGATAAAAATCATGACGGATTTAGGTAGTTTGAGACAAAAGAACACAAGTATATAACATAATATATCAAGAACTCACTCTCTACACTAATACATATATATGAGACACTATAGAACACATCTCCAATACAAAAATATGAGATTAAACATGTAATAATTCATTCATACATAACAACAACACATAGTGTGTCCAAATTTGGGATTTTCCCACATGGACACAACCACAACACAAAGGACACTCCTATGACCTCCAAATGGACACGAAATGGACACAAATGGAGATACAACCATGGGGGTCATTCATGTGGGTTTAAAATAGACCTATATGCATAAGGAAATGAAAAGAAGGTATTTATACCTCCCGGTAGATCGAATCGAAGAAAAGCCTTCCCGGAGCGACACCGACACGTAGAGATTCCAAAAGGACACGAACAAGCTCCGAATCCTCCCAAACTTGGGTAGCTTCCTCCTTGGCTAGAATGGAGAAGGAAAGAAGAAGATTTGGTGGTGAAATGGAAGGATTTGGTAGAAAAATTGCTAGGGATTGCTCTCTAGGAATTTAGAAAAGAACAAGAGAGAGAGTGTGGATAAGAATAATGAAATGAACTTGAGCCTATCCTCTCCCAAAGTGGCTGGCCATATGGGGATATTTGTCCTATTATGGTAAGGTCCAAAATGCCCCCACTAACCTATTCTATGAGTATTAGGAAAGGGCTAATTGGTTGGGGCTTAATTAGTCATTCTAAAGTCTCTAATCACACTAACCTTATCCATAATAATTAGTCTAACCTCTAACTAAAATATTTCTATCATGTGGACTAAAATTAATATCATGTGGTCCATGCCTAACTAGTGTGTGGGTCCCACTAGAGTCAAACTACCCCCGGGTCCTTGTTTCAAGTCGGATTGAGTTGAAATTCGAACCCGACTCAAATAACCCCAAAACAGTATCATAAATAATAAAATAATATCAAAATAATTCAAAGAGGTCAAATGCAAAAATATCCTTAGGCCAAAAATGATATTAAAATATCATAATCACATGGTTAGGCTCTAGGTCAAACAATCTCTAGGGTTTCACTAGCAAAACGTCAAAACCACAAGTCATTGATTTAAATAATTTTAAAATAATTTAAAATCACCAAAAATTATATCATGAATTAAATATCATTATTAAAATAATTATAAACACGAAATTTCAAAATTACCCTCATTTGGGAAACTGGGTGCTACAACTCTACCCACCTTAGAAAAATTTCGTCCTCGAAATTTAAGATCGATAGTACTCCTTCTAGAGCCTCTAACCTACCCAATATCTAAGGTAACACTTCCTAACACTGGAATAATAAACGGACATCTAATTAGTGTCAATCTAGGAATACCTCCAACACTGCTCTGCTGTACGGCGGTAATGGAACTTCAATAAAATATGGACTGGAACCTATATCCAAGGGACTGGACCTATTTTAAAGTGGTCTTAACTAAGGATGAAAAAGAACTAATCATAGGCTATAGGTATGCTCAAACTATTATCTTTCTATTAACCATCTATTAATACATTCTATTTCTATAGGAACGATGCATTACTAAGACATATAGGCCCCTATCTCTCATAACACATTTATACTCACCAAAAGACTAGTACATCCTATCAAGGCTGATACTATAATCTCTCATAATCTCATAAGCTACATGTTTATAGACACACATTCCCACATCAAGGACTAACCTATATATATCTACAACTGATACTAATGGGGTGACGTCCCTATTTCCCAACAATCAAGGTCTAAAAAAATTTATCTAAATCATGCAATTTGAAGGAATAGTATACAAGGTCAGGGCATACCGTAGCAGTTGGAAGTCTCACCTAGGTACACTAATCATTCAAGGTCAAAATAGTACTATGGTATCAACACACAAACAATCTAGGGTGTCCTAATTGGGAAGGTAAAGGAACAACAATCATCAAGGTTGTAGGGCTGTCTACCATCCTATATAAAAATTGGTCATTAACAAGCAACTAAGAAATTATTAAAAGGTTACTATTCCATAAAATGGCAAAAATTGAAAATTTAGGCACAACAAATCACAAATAGATTTTTGTCTTGACACGATCTAAGTTGATCAATTTTGGGATAAAACGAGACTTGGGCAAGAAGGGAAATCAATGAAATCAAAGTATGAGCACGAGCATCCAATGATGGAGGTTCAGGTCATGTTTAAATTTAATTCGACTGAGTACGAATACGAGGTTCATAGGCGATGAAAAGATTTCAAGAAGAATTGTCAAGGCTGTCGCGAATGAGACTCTAGGGTCAAGTTTAACTATGTCTCCATTCTCGTAGATTGATACATGAAAAAGCGAACCAAAGTGCAATAGGTTGATCAGACCATCATGTACCGGTTCTGATTAGACAATATGTTAGTGGGTGGCCACCCAATAAAATATGTCATGACCAAGCTCGAAAATAGATAAGCTTGCAAAACTAAGGCTAATTTAGCAGCACAAGATATAAGGGTGGTAATGATGAAAGGAATTACATAGTCTAAGTTTCTTAACCAACGGGTCAAGTAATCAGATGAGGTACAAGGTTAAGCATCTAAGGAAACAAGCAGAACACCATCACATGTCGGGTCGAAAGAATTGAGTCAAGGCTGGATTTCTAATTGAAATAAGAAGAATTTTAGTATAATGGTAGAGGTTATAGTTTAGCCAGTTGACCAGAAAATCATATCAAAAAAATAGAGTACAAGAAGACGGGTTTTAGTGGGACATGATATACCTACACGAAGGTGAGCTCGTCTAGGTCTTGCATATAAGATTTGTTGGAGGGTAACAGCTAGTATTACATTCTGAATATCAAAGTCACGATAAGGAACGTCAAGGATCTCAATTAGAAAGTGGGAGTTCAAGAGGTGGTAATTAATGCACAAAAATAATGAAGATCGAGTTAGTCATCTGATAACCAGTTACGTCTTCTCTGAGCTACATAATTTACGTCACTTCCTTAGCCTTCCCCATGCAAAAGATACGAAGATTCAAGGGTTTCGAAGTACATCTGGTAGGGACGACAAGATATGGGTAATTAATGTAATGAGACAGAGTTTAAGATAAGAGGTAAATAAGAATGCAAGGGAATAATGGCGAGAAAGAATAATGAAGATATGTTCCTTCTCATCGGTTCAAACGAGAGGAACCCATCAAGCTTAAATTCAATAGCAAAGAATGAGGGTGAATCCAAACAAGAGGAAAAGGAATTCCAATTGAAGTTCAAAATGAGTTTCTCAGGGGTCGTCCCATAAATCTCTCAAAGAATCCTAAGTGTGATTGAGTACCTTGGATTTGAAAATATTAATCTAAATACAAAATTAAATCAACAACTACAAAATTTTATCAAAATCATCAACTAATACCAGGATTCAAAGTTCTACAATGAATCCATAAAATTAAATTCAAATCAAGGAAAAAGGTGAATCAAAACAAGGAAAAGGAGTTTAAATCGGAATTCAAAATGAGATTCTCAAGGGTCATCCCAGGAATCTCTCAAGGAATCCTAACAGTGATTGAGTATCCTCTCATCCTAACATCTTAATTTATATATCCTATAGCAGGCTCGTAGTAGTACAACTAAGTCGTTGCGCTACTACGAATCGCACTAATGCGAATCTCGACCTGCATGAGCCACCACTAAAATCGTGTCACGACCCGCACCCACTGTTTGGGTACGAGAACGTTAGAACGTCCAGCCTACACCGCAGTGTCGGCGGTAGAACGCTGTCCTAGGTCACAACATCTAACAATATAATGCTAAGCAGTTATACTCCCCGAATGGGGGTGACATAGCAGATACAGTCTCAATCACATCTAAGGCAGAGCATGATAATGATACATAAAACATGAAATCCAAAAAAGATACAGGAGATAGAAGTCTAAGATACATAAACCCAGGAATACATCTCAAAACTCAGATATAGTAATCCATAAATCAAGTACAACTCCAGACAAATGAAATAACTAACTAAACATCCTCTAATGTGTCTCCTCTAGGCTAGCAGGCACCTACAGACTATCTGTAAAATTTATCAACAGGTCTAGTCAGGACTGGAGCGAGTACAGTACATCTCAACAGATCATAGCAGGTTAGAAAATATAATTATGCAGTAAAGTAAGAAACAGGTACTGAAAGAAAACAGTATATAAACAGAGAGAGAACTGTAATAGAAATATCTACTATACATAGAGAACTAGCAGTGACTAGTGAGTCAGAGTACAATATGAACATGTAATACTCCCCCGTACCCCCAATCAATACACAAGGATCCAGCCAGGTTATGTTATATGATGCTATGTAACAGCCCCCGAAGGGTGGTAAGCCCCCGAAGGGTGGTAAGCCCCCGAAGGGTGGTACATAGTAGTCCCATAAATGGGGATTCTGGGGGTAACCCAACAGTGTAAGTCCCATAAATGGGGATTCTGGGGGTAACCCAACAGTATAAGTCCCATAAATGGGGATTCTGGGGGTAACCCAACAGTGTAAGATTCCAGGAAGACTCTACGATCATAAGAGTATATGTCGTAAGTGATCAAAGAACCAATGAAGCATAGTGATACGCCATGTAAGTAAAACGCACAGAACATGTTGTATCCGTTGCTCCCTAAGGATAACATCTCAAGAAAGGATCCATATAGTACCAATCCGTGTGACCATCGTGACAGTACAAGTAAAGTAATCTACTGCAGGAAATAATTCTAAGCAGGATATGAAATAATTAGAGAATGTACTCGCCTGATATCTGAATGTCCAAAGTAAAATATTGTCCGATGAGAGGTGTCTGGCTCCTAATTAGAACAGCACAAGTCACAACATGTCCAGAAGGGTAATATAAAGCACTACAATGCATTATACATGAATCTAGGTCAAACTAGGTCATGTTCTAACCCAGCAAGTCTTACTAGGCCTAACCAAGACTATCCTAGCAAGCACACATCAATACAAGGCTATACAAGCCAACATACACCCAACTCTATATAGCATGCAATTATTCAATACTCAAATAGGCAAGAATTCACATTGGATATACACTAGATAATCTATTACTTTAAGCTATATATGTCTACACATATATACACATGCATATATTGGTATTCAATATTAGGTCTATAATCATGGCATTTCAAATGGTTATATCAACTTATATATTACAACACAATATGCTAACATATATAATATACATACATAGCTAAGTTAACTATATTCATAAATATTTATTTAAGAGGCTATGTGTGTGTATGTGAACATGGCAAAGGGGCAAGTGAGGGTTAAATGGGCATACATAGTGTATACATATCAAAGAGTGTCAAAGTGTAAGTGAACAATGTGTCAAGTGTGATAGTGTCAACATAGTGTAAGGGGGTACATGAGGTAATATAGGATTTGTGTTAACATAGAACATTATATCTCATTAACTTGTATATTGCATACATTACATCTATTATTACATTATATTCATGCTTGCATTCATTCATCATTCATTTATTCTCTTGCACCACTATATGCACCATACATTACATACTATGGAACCTACATATTCATTACAAGCCATACTTATACATGCTTACATTAGATAGGATACTTACACCTCATACATCATTTATTTAACCATTTACTCATGCTTGCATTCTCTATTTAATTACATAATATATATACATTAACATGGGTTAAAATCAAATAGAATATTATATTACACACAAGGGTGCACAAAATACATATACCGAATAGTAACTCCTACTAATAATCAATACTATACCATCTCAGCATGAATTAAAATTTAGGATTAAAGTATGTTATAGATCTATGTGTTAGCTTTCCGAAACTTCAAACGGATCGCATTTTCGTTTCCGAAAACTCCCGGAATCGCGAAAACACCGAGAACGCGTTTGTCTTTCGTAAAGCTGACACTCAAATAATTCTCCAGAAAGTTACAGAAAGAATTAGGCCTATTAATATATGTTTTTGGAAAGCTAACTTCAATATGCTTCTTTTAAAAAAAATGGGAGATTAAACCGAGGTTTGAGCTAGAAGTTATGACATTTCTAAGTTAGGGCTGAAATTAAAAACGTGGATAAAAATTATGACGGATTTAGGTAGTTTGAGACAAAAGAACACAAGTATATAACATAATAAATCAAGAACTCACTCTCTACACTAATATATATATATGAGACACTATAGAACACATCTCCAATACAAAAATATGAGATTAAACATGTAATAATTCATTCATACATAACAACAACACATACTGTGTCCAAATTTGGGATTTTTCCCACATGGACACAACCACAACACAAAGGACACTCCTATGACCTCCAAATGGACACGAAATGGACACAAATGGAGATACAACCATGGGGGTCATTCCTATGGGTTCAAAATAGACCAATATGCATGAGGAAATGAAAAGGAGAAGAGTTTTATACCTCCCGGTAGATCGAATCGAAGAAAAGCTTTCCCGGAGCGACACCGACACGTAGAGATTCCAAAAGGACACGAACGAGCTCCGAATCCTCCCAAACTTGGGTAGCTTCCTCCTTGGCTAGAATGGAGAAGGAAAGAAGAAGATTTGGTGGTAAAATGGAAGGATTTGGTGGAAAATTTGCTAGGGATTGCTCTCTAGGAATTTGGGGAAGAACAAGAGAGAGAGTGTGGATGAGAATAATGAAATGAACTTGAGCCTATCCTCTCCCAAAGTGGCTGGCCATATGGGGCTATTTGTCTTATTATGGTAAGGTCCAAAATGCCCCTACTAACCTATTCTATGAGTATTAGGAAAGGGCTAATTGGTTGGGGCTAAATTAGTTATTCTAAAGTCTCTAATCATACTAACCTTATCCATAATAATTAGTCTAACCTCTAACTAAAATATTTCTATCATGTGGACTAAAATTAATATCATATGGGCCATGCCTAACTAGTGTGTGGGTCCCACTAGAGTCAAACTACCCCCGGGTCCCTGTTTCAAGTCAGATTGAGTTGAAATTCGAACCCTACCCAAATTACCCCAAAATAATATCATAAATAATAAAATAATATCAAAATAATTCAAAGAGGTCAAATGCAAAAATATTCTTAGGCCAAAAATGACATTAAATTATCATAATCACATGGCTAGGCTCTAGGTCAAACAGTCTCTAGGGTTTCACTAGCAAAACGTCAAAACCACAAGTCATTGATTTAAATAATTTTAAAATGATTTAAAATTACCAAAAATTATATCATGAATTAAATATCATTATTAAAATAATTATAAACACGAAATTTCAAAATTACCCTCATTTGGGAAACTGGGTGCTACAACAGCATAAAGCTTGGCGTAACTTGTTGGCCTTAGCGTAAAACTTGGGCATAGACCAACCTTGGCGTAATCTAACCTTGGTGCTTCTATTGCTCTGTAATTTATTCATTTAACCTTTTTGCATGAACTCGATAATCTTGGCATGTTAATATTTTTAATACATATGGTTGTGTAGAACGTGCCCGGTGTCTTGATTGGTTTATGGATACCCACTATGACTGGAATTTAACCCTAAGAGTTCTAGGCTCGACCATACTAAATAATAGTTTAACTTTCATGCCTTGTTACAAATTAACATTGATTATTAATTTTACTAATAATTGATCATGCGCTCCTAGTTGGAACTAAGAGACTGGCTAGTCATTTTATTGAATTAAATGAATGAGACACGTCCATATGGATTATGAGCTATTGCAATCGATTAGCCGATCTCGAATATTGGCATACAGGCATGTACAGGCTTCAATTTATTTTTCTACAAAAAGCAGCATGTGTACTTTATGGTCAAGGCATGATTATTCCGTGGTTAGTTTTGATTGTTGCATTACGCTATGTAAGACCTACAACCTAACCGTACGGGTATCGTTGTAGAGTTATGCATATCGTACCCCGTACACCGGTACTCATTCTGAATGACCATGATCCACGGCATGGGATTTCACTCAACATAGAGACTATTAAGTTAAATAAAATAATAATTGCATGGAGAGAATGAATTCCCGAGTTCTTACATGGCAGCCCTCTTGGGACTATTAAGTGCCCGACAGGTCGGCTGGTTCCCGCAGATACTGTAAATCTGCCACATGGGCAGGGAGCAGAATCTGGTTATATTATTTATTGTATATTGTATATTGATGACGGGCGTCCCGCTGGGACTCGTCTAATTCATGATTGGCGCAATTGATTGATTGGGTAAACTAGTCTTGCTTGTACATAGTAAGAACTGAGGAATCCCTATTACATAATTCCAGGATAACTTGGAACTCACAGTAGCAAGCCGTAGTAGTTGTATGGCCGTTTAAATTGATTTGTTTGTATACTGCCTCTACTGTCACGATCCGGTCCCCAAATACTTGGGTCGAATCGGATCATGCCTAGCCTGCACCGTTGATGAGACAGCGGTAGTAAGCTGTAATCCATATGCAGGTGATCAACAACATTTGAAACTAAGTTTGCCACAACATTTATTTAAACGATAATTTAAAACTTGTTCTGTTACAAGGATTCATAAACTAGAAATAACATAAAAACAACTAAACTCTCAAACTAAAGTAGCATCTATGGAGACGCCACAACATCCTCCTCAGGTGGAAGTACCGCCGGTACTGTAGAAGCATGGAAAATATTAGAATAATGATCCATGCGGCTCTGAGTAAGAAGCTTATGCGGCTCGCACAGGAGCGGCCCTATGTGGTTCAAAGAAGACTCTCAATCGCATGCGGCTCGGGAGCGTATGCGGTTCAGCAAGGCATATGCGGCTCGATGGACGCCATGTGTGATCCTTCCCTACAGCTGGTCATTTGAGTAGTGGCCTCATTTATTGCTCCAGCACGATTCACTGTGGCGGCCCTGACATAAAGTTTCATAATGGCTTTGCCATAATGACTGACTCCTCGAGAAAAGAAGAAAATCTCTGACCAAATCCGTCAGAAGTCCCAGATTGCCACGTGGCAATCAGTCATATGCGGCTTCCTGAGAACCCGTTCCATGCGGTTCGATACAACGCTAGCTCATGCGGCTCCCTGGGAACACATTCCCTGCGGCCCAATACAACGCCAGCTCATGCGGCTCACAAAGATTACGCATATGCGGCTCGATGAAGCATCGTCCTATGCGGCTTACAAAGAGTATCTCTCTGCGGTTCGAGGATCGTCAATCCTAAGCGGCTCTGACAGGACTCACAATTAAGACACGTGGCATGGGATCAATAAGAGATTTAATCGAATCTCAACAAATATATTTGACATCATCAGTCATAATTACTGAGATCAGGGCATATCATTTATCATCAAGCTAATGGGACACGTGGCGAGCAATCAGACATTAGCTATAATCAATCACGAGGATTTAAAGCAGCTAGCATTAATTGCTCATGAGATACGATGCTATCCGCATTAATGGCCGAGATTCACTATAATCAATCAGGTTCAGATAGAATAAAGAGCCCGACATTCCAAACAGATCATTAGCAAACCCTAATGATCACCCCCCACTCTTATAATAGCCAGTATCATTCCCTTGTAAAAAGAGGTCGGCAACAAAAGAATAAAAAAATAAGAAGAGAGAGATCTACACAGAGAGAGCTCCCCCTTTTTTTCTTGATAATCACAGAGAGAGAGAAGCCAGGAGAGCATCCAGGAGAGCAAGAAGAGCATTTCTTCATCAACGTCGAACAGTCTTCCACGAGCCAAGGCTGCATACTGATCGTCCAAGGAGTAAGGCAGAGCGGCCGTCGCTTTCCCGAGCCTCTATCGTCACACCCCCCCAGAATAAAAAATAAAAATCGTACTTAGTCTGCTGTACCTAGGTTTTTCGTCCCTAGCTTTCTTTGTACGAGCGAGTTTTGTATTGTGAGTCTAAGTTCAGTCCTCCATAATTGTTCTGTTCTTTTACAATCATGTTTGCCATTGATTGTAAAA
>JANAVB010042618.1:36331787-36500833 GCA_029216955.1 Iris pallida
TACATAATTACGTCACTTCCTTAGCCTTCCCCATGGCAAAAGATACGAAGATTCAAGGGTTTCGAAGTACACTGGTAGGGACGACAAGATATGGGTAATTAATGTAATGAGACAGTTTAAGATAAGAGGTAATAAGAATGCAAGGGAATAATGGCGAGAAAGAATAATGAAGATATGTTCCTTCTCATCGGTTCAAACGAGAGGAACCCATCAAGCTTAAATTCAATAGCAAAGAATGAGGGTGAATCCAAACAAGAGGAAAAGGAATTCAATTGAAGTTCAAAATGAGTTTCTCAGGGGTCGTCCCATAAATCTCTCAAAGAATCCTAAGTGTGATTGAGTACCTTGGATTTGAAAATATTAATCTAAATACAAAATTAAATCAACAACTACAAAATTTTATCAAATCATCACTAATACCAGGATTCAAAGTTCTACAATGAATCCATAAAATTAAATTCAAATCAAGGAAAAAGGTGAATCAAAACAAGGAAAAGGAGTTTAAATCGGAATTCAAAATGAGATTCTCAAGGGTCATCCCAGGAATCTCTCAAGGAATCCTAACAGTGATTGAGTATCCTCTCATCCTAACATCTTAATTTATATATCCTATAGCAGGCTCGTAGTAGTACAACTAAGTCGTTGCGCTACTACGAAATCGCACTAATGCGAATCTCGACCTGCATGAGCCACCACTAAAATCGTGTCACGACCCGCACCCACTGTTTGGGTACGAGAACGTTAGAACGTCCAGCCTACACCGCAGTGTCGGCGGTAGAACGCTGTCCTAGGTCACAACATCTAACAATATAATGCTAAGCAGTTATACTCCCCGAATGGGGGTGACATAGCAGATACAGTCTCAATCACATCTAAGGCAGAGCATGATAATGATACATAAAACATGAAATCCAAAAAAGATACAGGAGATAGAAGTCTAAGATACATAAACCCAGGAATACATCTCAAAACTCAGATATAGTAATCCATAAATCAAGTACAACTCCAGACAAATGAAATAACTAACTAAACATCCTCTAATGTGTCTCCTCTAGGCTAGCAGGCACCTACAGACTATCTGTAAAATTTATCAACAGGTCTAGTCAGGACTGGAGCGAGTACAGTACATCTCAACAGATCATAGCAGGTTAGAAAATATAATTATGCAGTAAAGTAAGAAACAGGTACTGAAAGAAAACAGTATATAAACAGAGAGAGAACTGTAATAGAATATCTACTATACATAGAGAACTAGCAGTGACTAGTGAGTCAGAGTACAATATGAACATGTAATACTCCCCCGTACCCCCAATCAATACACAAGGATCCAGCCAGGTTATGTTATATGATGCTATGTAACAGCCCCCGAAGGGTGGTAAGCCCCCGAAGGGTGGTAAGCCCCCGAAGGGTGGTACATAGTAGTCCCATAAATGGGGATTCTGGGGGTAACCCAACAGTGTAAGTCCCATAAATGGGGATTCTGGGGGTAACCCAACAGTATAAGTCCCATAAATGGGGATTCTGGGGGTAACCCAACAGTGTAAGATTCCAGGAAGACTCTACGATCATAAGAGTATATGTCGTAAGTGATCAAAGAACCAATGAAGCATAGTGATACGCCATGTAAGTAAAACGCACAGAACATGTTGTATCCGTTGCTCCCTAAGGATAACATCTCAAGAAAGGATCCATATAGTACCAATCCGTGTGACCATCGTGACAGTACAAGTAAAGTAATCTACTGCAGGAAATAATTCTAAGCAGGATATGAAATAATTAGAGAATGTACTCGCCTGATATCTGAATGTCCAAAGTAAAAATATTGTCCGATGAGAGGTGTCTGGCTCCTAATTAGAACAGCACAAGTCACAACATGTCCAGAAGGGTAATATAAAGCACTACAATGCATTATACATGAATCTAGGTCAAACTAGGTCATGTTCTAACCCAGCAAGTCTTACTAGGCCTAACCAAGACTATCCTAGCAAGCACACATCAATACAAGGCTATACAAGCCAACATACACCCAACTCTATATAGCATGCAATTATTCAATACTCAAATAGGCAAGAATTCACATTGGATATACACTAGATAATCTATTACTTTAAGCTATATATGTCTACACATATATACACATGCATATATTGGTATTCAATATTAGGTCTATAATCATGGCATTTCAAATGGTTATATCAACTTATATATTACAACACAATATGCTAACATATATATAATATACATACATAGCTAAGTTAACTATATTCATAAATATTATTTAAGAGGCTATGTGTGTGTATGTGAACATGGCAAAGGGGCAAGTGAGGGTTAAATGGGCATACATAGTGTATACATATCAAAGAGTGTCAAAGTGTAAGTGAACAATGTGTCAAGTGTGATAGTGTCAACATAGTGTAAGGGGGTACATGAGGTAATATAGGATTTGTGTTAACATAGAACATTATATCTCATTAACTTGTATATTGCATACATTACATCTATTATTACATTATATTCATGCTTGCATTCATTCATCATTCATTTATTCTCTTGCACCACTATATGCACCATACATTACATACTATGGAACCTACATATTCATTACAAGCCATACTTATACATGCTTACATTAGATAGGATACTTACACCTCATACATCATTTATTTAACCATTTACTCATGCTTGCATTCTCTATTTAATTACATAATATATATACATTAACATGGGTTAAAATCAAATAGAATATTATATTACACACAAGGGTGCACAAAATACATATACCGAATAGTAACTCCTACTAATAATCAATACTATACCATCTCAGCATGAATTAAAATTTAGGATTAAAGTATGTTATAGATCTATGTGTTAGCTTTCCGAAACTTCAAACGGATCGCATTTTCGTTTCCGAAAACTCCCGGAATCGCGAAAACACCGAGAACGCGTTTGTCTTTCGTAAAGCTGACACTCAAATAATTCTCCAGAAAGTTACAGAAAGAATTAGGCCTATTAATATATGTTTTTGGAAAGCTAACTTCAATATGCTTCTTTTAAAAAAAATGGGAGATTAAACCGAGGTTTGAGCTAGAAGTTATGACATTTCTAAGTTAGGGCTGAAATTAAAAACGTGGATAAAAATTATGACGGATTTAGGTAGTTTGAGACAAAAGAACACAAGTATATAACATAATAAATCAAGAACTCACTCTCTACACTAATATATATATATGAGACACTATAGAACACATCTCCAATACAAAAATATGAGATTAAACATGTAATAATTCATTCATACATAACAACAACACATACTGTGTCCAAATTTGGGATTTTTCCCACATGGACACAACCACAACACAAAGGACACTCCTATGACCTCCAAATGGACACGAAATGGACACAAATGGAGATACAACCATGGGGGTCATTCCTATGGGTTCAAAATAGACCAATATGCATGAGGAAATGAAAAGGAGAAGAGTTTTATACCTCCCGGTAGATCGAATCGAAGAAAAGCTTTCCCGGAGCGACACCGACACGTAGAGATTCCAAAAGGACACGAACGAGCTCCGAATCCTCCCAAACTTGGGTAGCTTCCTCCTTGGCTAGAATGGAGAAGGAAAGAAGAAGATTTGGTGGTAAAATGGAAGGATTTGGTGGAAAATTTGCTAGGGATTGCTCTCTAGGAATTTGGGGAAGAACAAGAGAGAGAGTGTGGATGAGAATAATGAAATGAACTTGAGCCTATCCTCTCCCAAAGTGGCTGGCCATATGGGGCTATTTGTCTTATTATGGTAAGGTCCAAAATGCCCCTACTAACCTATTCTATGAGTATTAGGAAAGGGCTAATTGGTTGGGGCTAAATTAGTTATTCTAAAGTCTCTAATCATACTAACCTTATCCATAATAATTAGTCTAACCTCTAACTAAAATATTTCTATCATGTGGACTAAAATTAATATCATATGGGCCATGCCTAACTAGTGTGTGGGTCCCACTAGAGTCAAACTACCCCCGGGTCCCTGTTTCAAGTCAGATTGAGTTGAAATTCGAACCCTACCCAAATTACCCCAAAATAATATCATAAATAATAAAATAATATCAAAATAATTCAAAGAGGTCAAATGCAAAAATATTCTTAGGCCAAAAATGACATTAAATTATCATAATCACATGGCTAGGCTCTAGGTCAAACAGTCTCTAGGGTTTCACTAGCAAAACGTCAAAACCACAAGTCATTGATTTAAATAATTTTAAAATGATTTAAAATTACCAAAAATTATATCATGAATTAAATATCATTATTAAAATAATTATAAACACGAAATTTCAAAATTACCCTCATTTGGGAAACTGGGTGCTACAACAGCATAAAGCTTGGCGTAACTTGTTGGCCTTAGCGTAAAACTTGGGCATAGACCAACCTTGGCGTAATCTAACCTTGGTGCTTCTATTGCTCTGTAATTTATTCATTTAACCTTTTTGCATGAACTCGATAATCTTGGCATGTTAATATTTTTAATACATATGGTTGTGTAGAACGTGCCCGGTGTCTTGATTGGTTTATGGATACCCACTATGACTGGAATTTAACCCTAAGAGTTCTAGGCTCGACCATACTAAATAATAGTTTAACTTTCATGCCTTGTTACAAATTAACATTGATTATTAATTTTACTAATAATTGATCATGCGCTCCTAGTTGGAACTAAGAGACTGGCTAGTCATTTTATTGAATTAAATGAATGAGACACGTCCATATGGATTATGAGCTATTGCAATCGATTAGCCGATCTCGAATATTGGCATACAGGCATGTACAGGCTTCAATTTATTTTTCTACAAAAAGCAGCATGTGTACTTTATGGTCAAGGCATGATTATTCCGTGGTTAGTTTTGATTGTTGCATTACGCTATGTAAGACCTACAACCTAACCGTACGGGTATCGTTGTAGAGTTATGCATATCGTACCCCGTACACCGGTACTCATTCTGAATGACCATGATCCACGGCATGGGATTTCACTCAACATAGAGACTATTAAGTTAAATAAAATAATAATTGCATGGAGAGAATGAATTCCCGAGTTCTTACATGGCAGCCCTCTTGGGACTATTAAGTGCCCGACAGGTCGGCTGGTTCCCGCAGATACTGTAAATCTGCCACATGGGCAGGGAGCAGAATCTGGTTATATTATTTATTGTATATTGTATATTGATGACGGGCGTCCCGCTGGGACTCGTCTAATTCATGATTGGCGCAATTGATTGATTGGGTAAACTAGTCTTGCTTGTACATAGTAAGAACTGAGGAATCCCTATTACATAATTCCAGGATAACTTGGAACTCACAGTAGCAAGCCGTAGTAGTTGTATGGCCGTTTAAATTGATTTGTTTGTATACTGCCTCTACTGTCACGATCCGGTCCCCAAATACTTGGGTCGAATCGGATCATGCCTAGCCTGCACCGTTGATGAGACAGCGGTAGTAAGCTGTAATCCATATGCAGGTGATCAACAACATTTGAAACTAAGTTTGCCACAACATTTATTTAAACGATAATTTAAAACTTGTTCTGTTACAAGGATTCATAAACTAGAAATAACATAAAAACAACTAAACTCTCAAACTAAAGTAGCATCTATGGAGACGCCACAACATCCTCCTCAGGTGGAAGTACCGCCGGGTACTGTAGAAGCATGGAAAATATTAGAATAATGATCCATGCGGCTCTGAGTAAGAAGCTTATGCGGCTCGCACAGGAGCGGCCCTATGTGGTTCAAAGAAGACTCTCAATCGCATGCGGCTCGGGAGCGTATGCGGTTCAGCAAGGCATATGCGGCTCGATGGACGCCATGTGTGATCCTTCCCTACAGCTGGTCGTTTGAGTAGTGGCCTCATTTATTGCTCCAGCACGATTCACTGTGGCGGCCCTGACATAAAGTTTCATAATGGCTTTGCCATAATGACTGACTCCTCGGGAAAAGAAGAAAATCTCTGACCAAATCCGTCAGAAGTCCCAGATTGCCACGTGGCAATCAGTCATATACGGCTCCCTGAGAACCCGTTCCATGCGGTTCGATACAACGCTAGCTCATACGGCTCCCTGGGAACACATTCCCTGCGGCCCAATACAACGTCAGCTCATGCGGCTCACAAAGATTACGCATATGCGGCTCGATGAAGCATCGTCCTATGCGGCTTACAAAGAGTATCTCTCTGCGGTTCGAGGATCGTCAATCCTAAGCGGCTCTGACAGGACTCACAATTAAGATACGTGGCATGGGATCAATAAGAGATTTAATCGAATCTCAACAAATATATTTGACATCATCATCATAATTACTGAGATCAGGGCATATCATTTATCATCAAGCTAATGGGACACGTGGTGAGCAATCAGACATTAGCATAATCAATCACGAGGATTTAAAGCAGCTAGCATTAATTGCTCATGAGATACGATGCTATCCGCATTAATGGCCGAGATTCACTATAATCAGGATCAAGGGTTCAGATAGAATAAAGGAGCGCCGACATTCCAAACAGATAATCATTAGCAAACCCTAATGATCACCCCCCACTCTTATAAATAGCCAGTATCATTCCCTTGTAAAAAGAGGTCGGCAACAAAAGAATAAAAAATAAGAAGAGAGAGATCTACACAGAGAGAGCTCCCCCTTTTTTTCTTGATAATCACAGAGAGAGAGAAGCCAGGAGAGCAATCCGAGGAGAGCAAGAAGAGCATTTCTTCATCAACGTCGAACAGATCTTCCACGAGCCAAGGCTGCATACTGATCGTCCAAGGAGTAAGGCAGAGCGGCCGTCGCTTTCCCGAGCCTCTATCGTCACCCCCCAGAATAAAAAATAAACAATCGTACTTAGTCTGCTGTACCTAGGTTTTCGTCCCTAGGCTTTCTTTGTACGAGCGAGTTTGTATTGTGAGTCTAAGTTCAGTCCTCCGATAATTGTTCTGTTCTTTTACAATCATGTTTGCCATTGATTGTAAAAGAACAGAACAATTATCGGAGGACTGAACTTAGACTCACAATACAAACTCGCTCGTACAAAGAAAGCCTAGGGACGAAAACCTAGGTACAGCAGACTAAGTACGATTGTTTATTTTTGATTCTGGGGGGTGATGATAGAGGCTCGGGAAAGCGACGGCCGCTCTGCCTTACTCCTTGGACGATCAGTATGCAGCCTTGGCTCGGGAAAGATCTGCTCGACGTTGATGAAGAAATGCTCTTCTTGCTCTCCTCGGATTGCTCTCCTGGCTTCTCTCTCTTTGTGATTATCAAGAAAAAAAGGGGAAGCTCTCTCTGTGTAGATCTCTCTCTTCTTATTTTTTTATTCTTTTGTTGCCGACCTTTTTTTACAAGGGAATGATACTGGCTATTTATAAGAGTGGGGGGTGATCATTAGGGTTTGCTAATGATTATCTGTTTGGAATGTCGGCGCTCCTTCATTCTATCTGAACCCTTGATCCTGATTATAGTGAATCTCGGCCATTAATGCGGATAGCATCGTATCTCATGAGCAATTAATGCTAGCTGCTTTAAATCCTCGTGATTGATTATACCAATGTCTGATTGCTCGCCACGTGTCCCATTAGCTTGATGATAAATGATATGCCCTGATCTCAGTAATTATGACGATGATGTCAAATATATTTGTTGAGATTCGGTTAAATCTCTTATTGATCCCATGCCACGTGTCTTAATTGTGAGTCCTGTCAGAGCCGCTTAGGATTGACGATCCTCGAACCGCAGAGAGATACTCTTTGTAAGCCGCATAGGATAATGCTTCATCGAGCCGCATATGCGTAATCTTTGTGAGCCGCATGAGCTGGCGTTGTATTGGGCCGCAGGGAATGTGTTCCCAGGGAGCCGCATGAGCTAGCGTTGTATCGAACCGCATGGAACGGGTTCTCAGGAAGCCGCATATGACTGATTGCCACGTGGCAATCTGGGACTTCTGACGGATTTGGTCAGAGATTTTCTTCTTTTCTCGAGGAGTCAGTCATTATGGCAAAGCCATTATAAAACTTTATGTCAGGGCCGCCACAGTGAATCGTGCTGGAGCAATAAATGAGGCCACTACTAAAATGACCAGCTGTAGGGAAGGATCACACATGGCGTCCATCGAGCCGCATATGCCTTGCTGAACCGCATACGCTCCCGAGCCGCATGCGATTGAGAGTCTTCTTTGAACCGCATAGGGCCGCTCCTGTGCGAGCCGCATAAGCTTCTTACTCAGAGCCGCATGGATCATTATTCTAATATTTTCCATGCTTCTACAGGACCCCCTTCAAAGTTTTTAATTTGTAAAAATTGGAATACTTTGAACAAGAAGCATGGCCCCGTTCATGCCGCATAGGATTTTTCTGTCTGCCTGAGCTTCCTAGCCGCATAAGTGCCTTAGCGCATAAATTCATCTGGCCGCATAAACTTGTTGCCACGTATCCTGAACACGTGTGCAAATATTCATTAAGTGCCTTTGATTTGATTTAACGCCGCCTTTTGGGGGAGGATCCCAAGAGTCGGTTTTGCCTTGACCGAAGCGTTTTGCCTTTATTCTTTGGGGGCGGCGCGTAATCCGAGGCGTACTCCGAGACGTCTGTTCATTTCGTGGGTCTCTTTTGCCTATAAATAGGAGTCTTTTAGCCTCTTGGAGCTTTTCTTTACCTTCTCTCTTTGCTCTAATTCTCTATTTGCCGTCTTTGCTCTTCGTCTTCTTCCTTTAGCAACCGACAATGGCTCCCAAGAAAGCTGCAGCATCGAAGGCCGCTAAGGGTAAGGCAGTTGCTTCTACGGCGACTGCGGCGGCGAACGTGGTCGCCCCTCCGCCGGTCATTGCGCACTCCATCCATCCCGATGTCCACCCGTCTATCGCTGGTAAGAGATCGTCTGAAAACCCTAACTGTCGCCATGGCTCTGCTGCATACTTTATGCACAAGCCACGTATACGGGGCTTTATCGATGGGACTGCATGAGCCCTTCGTCTTATGGGGCCGCACGAACTTGTTATACTCGATCTGAGTTTGCATACGTGTTTTTGATTTGGGCCGCATAAGCGTTGCTCACTTTTTTTGAACCGCAGAAATTCGTCTGCTCACGTCAGCTCGCATGAATCTGACTCTGTAGGCGTGCTTAACTTGAACCGCATGGATCTATAAGTTCGTCTGGACTTGAGTTGTATAAACTCGGCTAACTCGGAGCCGCATGAGGCTATGATGCACTGAACCGCATATACGTATCTAATGCTGAGCCGCATGAAGCTGTTACGAGCCGAGCCGCATAGGCTCAAATGACCTTTCCAATGCTTCTGTTTTTTGACTACCTTCTAACCTCGTTTCTTTCGTATATTTTCCAGTGAACTTGCCCGTAAATCCTGCTGAAGAGCTTATAGTGGGTTCGAATCAATTCGCCCTGGGCGTGCGTCTTGACGACTTAATTAGGCATGTATCGAATCAGTTCCCTACTGATGAGCCTTCGGAGAGGTTGAAGGCTATTGAGAATCAAACCCTTCATTACCTCCGTTCCATGATGAATACTGGGAAGCTGGATGAAAAATACCTGAAGCCTTTGTTCCTTTTTGGTGATGCTTTAACCATCAAGAATCCTCGGGTCTTAGAGATTTCTGAGAACTGGGATTTTTCTTTGGATGGGGTGGCAATCCATATTCCTCTCATGGAACGTCATTATCCTTTGTCATGGTTCAATATGGTGTTGCTGGACCGAAAGATGGTGTGTAACCTAACTCCCACTCAATTAGGGATATTGATGGCAACATCCATTATAATCCGAATATGAAGTCAGCGTATGCAGGTAAGATTCCATCCTCCGGTATATGACGGGTCTGGCCCCGGGCTCTTTTATGAATGTATACGGTCCCAATTTCACACTTACTCAAGCTGATACTTTCCTGAATCGGCTTGTTCGCAAGAAGTCTTATCCTGTTGGTAGGCTGGCACTGTCGAACTGGATAAACCCCACCTCTACGTGGGCCCAGTTGACTGCTTGGGTTCTACAGACTTATGGAGCATTCTTGCGGGAGGTGGGGCTTTACCATGCCATTCGGGGCACTTGTCACGGGCTTCCCATTAATAAACCACTGTTCGTAGCGCTCTTGGAGATGTACAGCCAGCGAACGGCGACATTCTTTACACCAGTAGGGGAACTGGGGCTTGCTCTTCACGAGATGTATACTGTCTCTAAACTTCCATGGGGGAATGAGCCTTTCGAGGTGTATACCCCGTCGAATGAGGAGTTCGAGGCCTTGGACAGGCAACTCCCGGGTTTTGTTGCGGTGTATCGGGAGTTGTTGTGCCACCATAGTGCTCGTCATCAAATGGCTATAAAAATGACGGATAGCTCTGAGGGGACCGCTCCCCATACCACATCCTGGATTAATTATCTCTTTAGGGTTGATCCTTCTGGTGAAGTTACTCCCCGAGCCCCTCGAACGCATGCAGAGGTAAGGGATCTGATGTCCAATGTCAAAAAGTCGTGATCCAAGGGTGATATATTCGGGAGTCAAGCTGACTCTCTTAGTTATTTTCACAACGGGACCATACAACTGTCGGAGAAGGCGCTTCTGGCTGGATTTTTGATGATATGGCTACGGAACTGCGTAGTCTCAGGCGGAGCGGGCTCTATCGAGAGGATTGGTCGTCATTTCATCCTTCCTGCCGTTAAGCTAGTATTCGGAGTTAGGCTGGCCCTCCTTCCTGCTATGGTATGCAGCATACATCATGGTCTGCGGACATTCTCGTCCAAGGTTATTGCTCGCAAGAAGACTTTGGATTTTGAGCGCGTAGAACTTCCCTTTCACTACCTGATGGGGTAGTTGGCGATGCACTATAAGTCTTTGCTGGGACCTGGGATAGCGGAAGATGCTACGGCCGAGGATGCTTTCCTCTTCAAATGCCATCACCGGTCTTGGGAATGCAACACTATGTCAGCTTGTCGGAGGGCGTTGGCGAGAGTGGATGGGTGTGATCTCTTTGTGTTTGTTCCTCCTTTTTCTGATGAGGAAGTGAGGAAGGTACACCTTGATGGTACTGGACCTTCTCATTTTCTGTCTCTGGATATGCTTGCTTGGTTGCGCAATATCCGCCCCGCGTATCTGGTTTATCGCAACCGGGATAATGTGTACTTGGAGCCTTACCCACCCAGTAGGTTTTCCCGTCAATTTGGTTATAGCCAGTTGTTCCTTGATTGTCCCAACCCTTGTTTGGGTTTTGAAGGTAATGTTCTTGACGGCTTCCGAGCGTAGAATTATTATGACGCTTATCATACGCGGGCCAGCTTCTCGGTTCCCGATGCCAAGACGCCGAGGGAAATTTTGTACGTGGCCGCTTTGTATCACGTTATGGCGAACAAGCCTCCTGTTAACTTCGATCCGAGTACCAGCTTTATCGTAGGTACTGGTTTAGAGGAGAAGCCTAAGGGGGCTAAGGCTAGAAAGCAACTGGCGCTCCAGATTCCTCTCCCTGAATCAGAACCTTTCGAGTCGGCTGAGGAGGAGGACGATAGCGAAGACTTCCTTTCTGGTGGGGATGAAGAAGTGGCGGATCAACCGCTTCCTCCACTTGATGAACTGGCGGAAGATCCGCCGCTTACTACACAAGAGGGAGCAGTGAGAGAAGAACACCCTTCAGCTGTATCTGGTCCCTCGCGTAAACGGGTCAGATACGAATCTCCTGACAGTAGAGCGACCTTTTCCGTGAAGAGAGCTGCTGTTAGGTTTCGTGGCACACCTATCACCGAGAAGGGTGAAGGTGCAGACGATGTTCCGGAGGTAAGTCCAAATCGGAGTTCTATCTTTGTTGTAGCTTTCTTTCCTCTCGGGGATATGACTTGATCATTTTTCTTTGTAGGCGTCTGACGAACCAGGCTCTCCTGAACCATCTGCTGCCTCAGTAGTTGATCCGGCCCTTGCCGCTTTGATTAGCGACATGTGTGCCGCGGTCCTCTCTGCGGGGGCTCTCTCAGCGGCGGCTAAGGACTCCCAAGCTGCTGAGGCCCCAGCCCGGGGTGACGAAAGTTTCCTTGGGCCCGTCTTCGAGATTTCTGAACTTCAGCGAGATGACGCCATCCTCGGTGCATCCCCTCCCGAGGATGCAAGGGCGAATGAGTCTTTTATTCCTAACTCGGAGGCTGTTGGTGAAGAGGTTGTGATGGCTGTAGGCGAACCTCAGCCTCCACATTCCTCCACTGGAAAGCTGAGCCACATATTGACCACCGAGGGGGCTTATTTGCTCTATCAGCATATCCTTCGGGTCAAGTCGATTCATGGTTGCCTTGGCCGTGCAGGTCCTGACCCTTTATCTCCTGCCGCTGATGTTCTTGGGGAAGGCCCGGTCTACCGTGATCAGGAGGAAAGGAGCATTTCCTCCCCTTCGTCATCGCATATTGAGGGACATCCTGCCAGCTCTGGACAGATGGGGATGGAGTTGGTGCTGGCCCCGGCCTCGTCTTCGGCTGCTTATACGGCTCCGGAGATTGACTTCTCGACCCTGCCGAGCATCCAAATTCTGCGGGCCGCTGAAGAGGAATTGACCGATGTTCAAGCGTCCTTCCGTGCGGAGTTGGTTTCTCTTATGGCAGGAGCGGCAGATTCTGTCGCGTCTTCTTCCGTGCTACCAGCCACACTCCCGTTGACACCGATTTCCTCGGAGGCTCTGAACGAGGTGACGCAGGATGTGGTTGACAGCTTCTATCACCACTTAGGGAGGGGTGTAAACGCTGCCGTGGAACAGGGGGTCCCTTTTTCTCTGTCTCTACGGGGAGCTCGGGGCCAAATTGACACTCTGAAGGGTCTTCCTGGCGGACTGGGGTTAGCAGCGCTCCTGGAGCCTAAGTTGACAGAGGCTGACCAGCTTGTGACCCAACTGCTGGAAGTGCGGCAGGTTGGCTTGCCCGCCGCGACTGAACAGGAGCGGAGCTTCCTGATCGCTGCTAGGGACAGGATTAAGCTCGCTCGAGAAACTGCCGGACCGGCTGTGGAGGGGGACCTTGACAAGTTCTCCGTCTCTTATGACCGACTGGGTCGTCGGAGTCAGGCTTGTAGAGCCCGAGAAGAATCTGCCTCTCGTGGAGTAGCTGATACGAAGGAGCGGATTCTCGCACTCCAGAAGGAGTTGGTCTTCTTAGAGTCAGAACGGGAGGCTGCTCGTGTAGAATAAGAGTTGATTGCTCGAGAGGCCGAGAGGATTTCCCGATCCTCTGTCAACCTGGAGCGGGCCTTCAAGAAGTTTGAGGACAACTGGCGAGCCCATGCTCATCTGGAGGATACGGCGATGTTGAATCAGGAAGCGGAGCGCCGAGCCAGACAGAAGCTTGAGCGGTCGGTTGCCTTGATAAAGGACCGTCTTACGACATTATGTGTTCCAGAGCAGTGATCGGCTGTCTGTCTTCTTCTTCTTCTCTCTTTCTCTCTTTTTTTTTCTTTCTTTTTAATTTTTGCAAGGGGGTGTGATCCCTGCTGATGTAGCCCTTTGATTTTTGAATAAATGAGCATGTTTCAACTCATCTTTTCTTTCTTGCACTTGTGGTGTTTATGGAATTTGGACTTGCTGGGGGATTTATTTGTGTACCTGTTATCCTAGGCGTACCTTGGTTTTAGGTACGGATAACAGTTTAGATAGGATATCCGGGACAGCCACGGCAAAGTGGCCATGGATGTTCTCGGTACTGGGGGAAGGAATGCCGTAGAGCAGCTGGGCTCCCGGGGCATGGTAAGATGGTGGATTTATGCTAAGAAGCTTAGCGAATGAATATTTGTGGACCTATTACCCTTGGCGTACCCTAGTTCAGGATACGGATAATGGGGTGAAAGGGAACCGATCACATTTGCTCAGAGGTAATGATGACATGGCAAACATGAAGGTTTTATCG
Source organism: Iris pallida (assembly GCA_029216955.1). Lineage (NCBI taxonomy): Eukaryota > Viridiplantae > Streptophyta > Magnoliopsida > Asparagales > Iridaceae > Iris > Iris pallida. Next base: position 36,345,693 of record JANAVB010042618.1, read on the forward strand.
TGAAATCTTCCTGCTCAGCGGTAATGAGAACATGGCAGGAGAGACTTTACGGAAGCTATTTATGGTCAACAGAGGACATTTGTGGTCAACAGAGGACATTTGTGGTCAACAAAGGACATTTGAAGTCAACAGAGGACATTTGTGGTCAACAGGGGACATTTGTGGACCGATTATCCTTGTCGTACTCCGATTGTGGGTACAAATAATAGGTTAAAAGAGGACCGACATACTTGCTCAGAGGTAATGTGGACATGGCAAATATGACAATTTCTTCGACGGAGCCTTCCCACTCAGAGGTAATAAGGACATGGCAGGAGTGGGCTCAATGAAGATTGGGTACATAGAACGACTCAGAGGTAGGAGAACATGGAAGTTCTATGCGAGGGGGCGGTTTGTTTTTGGTGGAAGTGAAGACGACTCAGAGGTAATGAGGACATGGTCGTTTCGGAAATTGGTGGATCGACTACCCTTTTTGTGCACTGGGAGTGCGGGTAGTGAATCCTGAGGGAGGATCTCTGCCAGGAAGAAAGTTCAGAGGTATAATCATACTTGACTTACTATCTGAAAGAGTGACCGGAATGTAAGTTCAGAGGCACCAGCTGGTACATAACTTGGTAATTTGGACTATTGAGGGAGTGAGAGTTCAGCGGCACCAGCGGGTGCATGGCTCGATAATCTGAAATAGGGTGGATGAGAGTTCAGTGGTACTAAAGGGGTACATGACTCGATAATTTGGAGAATGATGGATGAGAGTTCAGTGGTACTAAAGGAGTACATGACTCGATAATCTGGAGAATGATGGATAAGAGTTCAGTGGTACTAAAGGAGTACATGACTCGATAATCTGGAAAATGATGTTTAAACATAGTATTCCTTCAGGAACTTGCCGTTGACGGGCAACAAGAGCAAATCTCCGTTCTGCTTAGCGAGGCGGTAGGTGCCGTTGGAGAACACGGTCTCGATGACAAATGGACCTTCCCATTTTGGCTGGAACTTACCGGTGGTCTTGTGAGTCATGACCATCGGCCTCCGGACTGCCAGAACAAGATCGCCCACTTGGAATGTTCTGATTTTAACTTTCTTGTTGAAGGCTCCTGAGATGCATGCTTGGTATAGCTCGATCCTTTGCTGAGCTAGGAGGCGCTTTTCATCTAAAGCCTCCAACTCTTGTAGTCGTCGTCGGTAGTTATCATCCGTCATCAATTGATAAGTGAGGGCGACGCGGAGTGAGGGGATCTGAGTCTCCAAAAGGAGGACTGCCTCGCTCCCGTACACCAGAGAGAATGGTGTATTCCCGGTGGCTGTTCGAACCGTGGTGCGATAAGCCCATAAGCACTCGCCGAGCTTCTCGTTCCAATCGCGTTTGTTGGAGGAGACGAACTTCTTGAGGAGCTTGATGATTGTTTTGTTGAATGCCTCTGCCAACCCGTTTGCTGCCGGGTTGTATGGTGTCGAAGCGACATTCTGAATGCGGTGCTTATCGCAGAATCGGTAGAATGCATGGCTTATAAACTGTGGACCATTATCATGGATGATTCTTCGTGGTAGTCCGAAGCGGTAGATAACGTGATGCTTAAGGAAGCTGATCACGTTTGAAGTTTTAACTTCGGCGAGTGGGACAGCTTCCGCCCATTTGGAAAAATAATCAGTGATCGCAAGTATGAAGCGATGTCCTCGGGAGGAAGGTGGGATGATTGGACCAATGATATCCATTCCCCATGCTTCGAATGGCCAGGACGCCACTGTCGGATGTAGAAATTCGGATCGTCGGTGAATGAAGTCTGCGTGGACTTGGCAGGCCTTGTATTTTCTGGCATAATCTATCGCATCTGCCACCATCGTGGGCCAGTAGTAGCCCATCCGGCGAAGGCGGTCCTGTAGCTTAGGGCCGGGTTGATGGGCCCCACAGATACCGTCGTGAGCTTCTCGTACAGCTTCTGTAGCTTCCGCATTCGACAAGTACCGGAGCAATAATCCGTCGTAGGAGCGGCGATACAACATTTTCGTCTCTGTATCGTAGAAGAATCTGAGAGAACGTCGTCTGATAGAGGTAGCTTCCTTTGAATTCTCTGGGAGGATGTCGTATACGACGAAGTCGATGAACGGCTGTCTCCAGTCCGGTGTGTCGTCGACTGTCTGGGCGGAATAACTTGCCATAGCTTGAACGTTGTTCTTGGGACAGACCAGTTCGTGGCCTATTACGTCAACCGAATGATGAGCTTGGTTCGGCACTGCTAAGGAAGCGGCAAGGCCTGCTAGGGCATCGGCTTCGATATTTTGGAGTCTGGGGACGTGCTCGATGAAGAATCCCTCAAATGATGAGATAATGTTGATCGCAATTTGATGGTAGGGGATCATGTCTTCATGGCGAACCTCGTACGAGCCCCTGATCTGATTGACGATTAGTTGGGAGTCGCCGTATGCTTCAAGGTATTCTACCCCCAGCTCTTTTGCAAGTTGGAGGCCAATGACCAGAGCGTTATATTCGGCCACATTGTTGGAGCAGGGTTCCGTGAGGGAGTAGGCGCGATTGATCACCAGCCCAGTAGGAGAAATTAATACCACTCCGACCCCGACGACGATGTTTCCCTTGGGTCCGGTCCTTGAGGCGCCATCGAAGAACATTCGCCATATGTTATCGTGGGTGGCTGTATTCGAATCGGCGACCTCGTCTGGGATCTCTTCATAGATTCTGGATGACTCCGATCCTGGGTGGGCTGCCAAAAAGTCTGCTAGGGCTTGACCCTTAACATCCTTTTGCGGGACGAAGATCATATGATAGGGGGACAGCAATATTGCCCATGTGGCGAGGCGAGAGCTGAGGGCCCCTGGTTTAGTCATGAGGACTCTGAGGGGGTTGACTCGCGAGATCACATGTATGGTTTGTCCTCTGACATAGTGCCGCGTCTTTTGAATAGCGAATACCAGGGCGAGACACTCCTTCTCTACGGCGGTGTATCGATGTTCTGGCCCGATCATCATTCGGCTGAGATAATATATGGCCTGCTCGTGGCCTGCATCGTTATTTTGTGCTAGAAGGGCACCAAGGGAGTGTTCTATTGCTCGTACGTAGAGCAGGAATGGTTTTCCGGGGACCGGGGCCACCAGGACTGGGGGATTCGACAAATATTCTTTGATGTCGTCGAAAAGCACACATCATTCCGAACGCCGATTGGTACATACTGATACACAGTCATGCCATTCGGTCTAAAGAATGCTGGCGCTACACATCAGCGGGCCATGAGTATCATGACAGACAGCAATCATCTGGATAGGTGGGGCTGTTCTCTTCAGGTTCGGACTCTGAAGGGACAGTACCCCCAGCTTCGGAGCTTGCTTCATCTCGAGAATCATGGATGTCCTCGGGGACATCAGCATCTGTTGTACCCGATGGAAGGGTTGTTTCTCGGGGTTCGTCTCCTTGAAACGTTGGATTATTGTGGACGTTCGGAGGAGTACTACCCCCAGCTCCTACGACCCCCAGGGTCGGGGACGATGAGTCTCCTGTTGCAGCAGATTTTGTCTTCGAACGGGTGTGTTGGTATCCTCCGGTGGAGGGCAACCGTTTAGCCGACAATTTCTTAGCTGTAGTGGCTGATATCTTTGGACTGGAGATGCTTGTCTTCTTCCCTCTACCCTTGGCGGGGACCTTCTGAGCGGAATTGCAGGAGACAACAGGAGGTGCCTCATCTTCTGAGTTCGGGTGCTGTAGTCTGTGGAAGACGGACGGACGATCTTCCGTCACTGCCGTGTTGTTGTAGCAACAGTTGACGATGATCTGGGTGCAGTGACGTCCATGTGAGGATTCTTTGCACGCCGAGGCCCCTTTTCTTTCCTTGCGTTTATGGAGGATCGCCTCACGCAGGTCAGAGGAACCACTCTGTCCGTTCGCCGCCGGGGATTGGACTTGAGCGGTTCTATACAACTTCCCATTAGAGGCCCGTGTGATAATCAGCGGAACGCCCTGATAGTCAGAGGTTGGGGCAGCTGTCTGGGCTTGATGAGCCCGCGCTGCCCTAGACTTCTTCTTTCTAGCACTTGTGGGTGCATAATAGGAAGAGTCCAAGTTGAACATCACAGAGTCTGTCTTACCATCCAGAGAGTCATCAGGGTTCGGACCGTACGAGAGACGGTCGAAAACTGATCGAGAGGAGCATGGAGCAGATGCTATGCGGCTGGGAACGGAAACCGTGCAGGCTGTCTGCATGCGGTTGTCTCCTGTCGTCGGATGAGTTCTTATGCGGCTAGGGGTCACGACCGTGCAGGCTGGCCGCATGCGGTTGGCATCTGTGGCCGCATGGATTTTCTGCAAACGATTGACTTTACTGGCCGCATGAGTCTCTTCCATGCTGTCGGAAACTGTAGTCGCATAAGTTATACGGCTGACAGAAGTAGCCGCATGAGTTTTCTTCATGCGGTTGGCGGATGTAGCCGCATGGGCTTTCTCCTTACGGCTAATACTCTTCTGCGGTTCGGTCCGCGTAGAGTCCCTCTTTGTCCCTGCAAGTCCAGCATCATAATGTTTTCTTCTGCCGGACTTGGGGACAGCAGAGTTGTCTACGATCTGAAGTGGGACCGCAGGAGAATCCTTCTCGCCGTCTTGAGCAACAGAGGGCATCCCATCGAGGGATTGAGGAGGAGCAAATGACTTCGGTCTCCATTCTTTGCGAGCCTTCGTGGTGCGAGTGCGCTTCTGGGCCGGGCCAGCGCTGCCTTCAGAGAGCATCTCTTCGAACGCCTGTTGGTCGAAGCGGACGACCATCTTCTTTTGTGTGGAGCCAAGTTTGGCTGCATCTGATTGCGTCACCAACTCCTCAGCCGTGGAGAAGTTAGTCCCCAGCAGAGTCGCCATCGTGTTTGCCATTGATTGTAAAAGAACAGAATAATTATCGGAGGACTGAACTTAGACTCACAATACAAACTCGCTCGTACAAAGAAAGCCTAGGGACGAAAACCTAGGTACAGCAGACTAAGTACGATTATTTATTTTTGATTCTGGGGGGTGACGATAGAGGCTCGAAAAAGCGACGGCCGCTCTGCCTTACTCCTTGGATGATCAGTATGCAGCCTTGGCTCGGGGAAGATCTACTCGACGTTGATGAAGAAATGCTCTTCTTGCTCTCCTCGAATTGCTCTCCTGGCTTCTCTCTCTTTGTGATTATCAAAAAAAAAAGGGGGAGCTCTCTCTGTGTAGATCTCTCTCTTTTTATTTTTTTATTCTTTTGTTGCCGACCTTTTTTACAAGGGAATGATACTGGCTATTTATAAGAGTGGGGGGTGATCATTAGGGTTTGCTAATGATTATCTGTTTGGAATGTCGGCGCTCCTTCATTCTATCTGAACCCTTGATCCTGATTATAGTGAATCTCGGCCATTAATGCGGATAGCATCGTATCTCATGAGCAATTAATGCTAGCTGCTTTAAATCCTCGTGATTGATTATGCCAATGTCTGATTGCTCGCCACGTGTTCCATTAGCTTGATGATAAATGATATGCCCTGATCTCAGTAATTATGACGATGATGTCAAATATATTTGTTGAGATTCGATTAAATCTCTTATTGATCCCATGCCACGTGTCTTAATTGTGAGTCCTGTCAGAGCCGCTTAGGATTGATGATCCTCGAACCGTAGAGAGATACTCTTTGTAAGCCGCATAGGACGATGCTTCATCGAGCCGCATATGCGTAATCTTTGTGAGCCGCATGAGCTGGCGTTGTATTGGGCCGCAGGGAATGTGTTCCCAGGGAGCCGCATGAGCTAGCGTTGTATCGAACCGCATGGTACGGGTTCTCAGGGAGCCGCATATGACTGATTGCCACGTGGCAATCTGGAACTTCTGACGGATTTGGTCAGAGATTTTCTTCTTTTCCCGAGGAGTCAGTCATTATGGCAAAGCCATTATGAAACTTTATGTCAGGGCCGCCACAGTGAATCGTGCTGGAGCAATAAATGAGGCCACTACTCAAACGACCAGCTGTAGGGAAGGATCACACATGGCGTCCATCGAGCCGCATATGCCTTGCTGAACCGCATACGCTCCCGAGCCGCATGCGATTGAGAGTCTTCATTGAACCGCATAGGGCCGCTCCTGTGCGAGACGCATAAGCTTCTTACTCAGAGCCGCATGGATTATTATTCTAATATTTTCCATGCTTCTACAGGTACAAATCAGGATCATAGTAGCTATTGATCAGCATCTCCAGTTCATCAGTAGTACCTACGGGGATCCAGTCAGGAAAGGAGCAAAGTACAATTTATGCTAATCTTGACAATTAATTTAACAGTAAAATCATGCACTTTTAAACAGTTTGAAGATGAACAGTTTTGAAATAATACAGTACAGTGATATGAATAGGTAATGAATATGACCGGATTGGGTTACAGTAGTATCCTAGCGATACGGTATGGCTTATCCACGTGTGAAGAGGGGAAAGCTAATACAGTCAGTTATCCTAATTTTGGATTTGGTCATATCCACTACTCTACTCCCCCAGTCCCCAACAGTACAGTCAATACTTCCGAAAGAGTTCGTGTTTGAATAGTGGTTTAAAATTGCAGTGAAGTGATTATTAAATAATTGTAATCAACATAAATGTACTTGCCTTAAACTTCTCAAGTTGGACGAGATTGGTACTTTGGGATTTGAATAGTCACACTCTTCCTTGAAATCCTACATTCCGGGAATTTGTCTCAGAAACCATAACTCTAGAATTATCTAGTTACAATTTCTGTCCTTGTTTGGTTGGGAGGTTGATTCGAAGTATCGTGATGTGATGTGAATCCCAGTAGCCAGCAGAGATCTATTTATTATGTTTCCTATTACTGGTTTTACTCCTCATATCGTGCTTCCTTGCGGTACTTGCTATTAGAGGTCTAACCTCTCTGGTTTTGCATGGCCAGATTTAGAGCCGGTTCCCGAGGACTCAGCTTACTTCTACCTCCAGGATGGTCAACACTAGAGGGATGATCGCAGGAGGACTCGGGTGGGTTTCTTACTTCCCCGTTCGTTTTGTTATCTACTTTATACCTTGTTGTTTGGCACCGACATGATAGTCGGATTGTCTTGTATTTACTTTTACATAATTGTAACTAAAGTTAGGCTGCAGCTGATAAACAATTGTGTATATTTTGCTACATCATCTGGCTATGTTTTGTAAAGCCAGATATCAAGAACATTTTGGTTAAGCATTTGGGACGCCTTACTGCTTCATCTTACATGTTCTCTATTTCTGTTTCTTGTTCGAATGATTGAGACAATAGATGTGAAGTGACCATAGGGAGACTTTCATGTAGTATGCACCCCCGCGTCCTGTAGACAGCATTGATCGTATTATACGGTATTTATCTACCCGTAATACGTAGCTGGCTGAGTCATTCCCCCGCTCTCCAGTATTCTGGTTCTGGGGCGTGACACCATCTCATCATTAAATGTGCTAAAAATAACAACACATATACCAATTAGTGTAATAATAATATTGGATACTAATACATGCATAGATGACGTAAATGTGGACGTATTAGTTACTTACCCCTCGAGCTTCTCCACTTCATCCTCGTCGCAGTTGAGAAATATATATAACTGAATAGCCCTTATTTCCTCGTCATTCAGATATCTTTTCTTCGTTTTCCTGGAAGGCTTTCCGAAAGCATTGAAGGCTTTCAGTATTGCATCATTAGATTCAAGATATCCATGGTCGTTTCTGGGAGCTCTTGTTCCATTACTAGCAACATGTGGCTTGAAATACATCGAGCAAAAGTTTGTAATCTCCTCGAGAACATAGGCTTCATAAATAGAACCCTCGACCTGAGCCTTGTTTTTCACCTTTCTCTTTAGGTGGTTCAAATGCCGCTCAAACGGGTACATCCATCGATAACCGACGGGCCCACCAACACGTGCCTCGTAGGATAGATGAATTGTCAAATGCTCCATGGAGTCGAAGAACCCAGGAGGGAACACCCTCTCATGCTTGTACAGCATTACTGGAATATCCTTCTCCTGCTTTTGTAGACGAACGACAAGCAACTTAGTAGAACAAAGATCTCTGAAGAATATGCTCAACTCTGTCAATGGATCCTAAACGACCGACGGTAATAATTCTCGAAATGCGATCAGAATTAACCTCTCTATAAATATATGACAGTCGTGGCTCTACATACCCGTAAGTTTGTTCTCCTTCGGGTCGACGTATCTTCTTAAATTCGACACGTATCTGTCAGGAAATTTTAGGCCCTGAATCCACCTACAAAGCCTCACTTTATCCTCCCTGTCTAGTGAGAAAATTGCCTTAGGCTGCTTATACTTCCCATTGCCTTCCTTTATCAATTTCAACGCAGGACGTCTGCATATATCTTCCAAGTCCAACCTGGCCTTGGGATTGTCTTTCGTCTTTCCTTTTACATCCATTACAGTATTGATTATGTTGTCAAACACATTCTTCTCGATATGCATGACATCAAGGTTATGTCTGATCAGATTGGTGCTCCAATAAGACAGGTCCCAGAATATACTTCTTTTCGTCCAATTATGAGTACGGCCAAATTCATCACTCTTGTATCCCTTTGTAGGCTCTTCGATAGCACTTGGAAAATCCTTGACCTCCTCCCATATCGTGCCTCCTGTCCACCTTGGCGGTGGATTGGCCTTCTTCACAATGCCGACACGAAATGCATTCCTGTTCCTCCGGAACGGATGGTCCTTCGGCAAGAACTGTCGATGACAATCGAAGAAGCACAGTTTTCCTCCGTATTTTAAACGGAAAGCCTTCATGCGGTCCATGCAATACAGACATGAGAGATGACCATGAGTGCTCCATCCAGATAACATTCCATAGGCTGGAAAGTCGTTGATGGTCCACATCAGTGCGGCCCTCATCTAAAAATTCTACTTTCTAAAAATATCGTAGGTGTTGGCACCTAATTTCTACAGCTGATTTAACTCATCTATCAATGGCTGTAAATACACATCGATGTTCCACTTCGGATTGTTCAGACCCGGGATAATAACGGTGAGAAAAATATATAGAGTCTTTATGCACATCCAAGGCTGTAGATTGTACGGAGTGACGATCACAGGCCAACACGAATACTGGAAGCCCAAAATTTCGAATGGGGTAAAACCGTCAAAGGAGAGACCCAATCTGACATTACGCAGATCCGAAGTAAAATCTGGATACTCTCGATCAAAGTGCTTCCATGCTTCTCCATCAGATGGGTGATCCAACACTCATTTGATCTGTTCCCGTCTGTGCCAGCTCATATTTTTTGCAGTCTCCTTCACCATAAACAACCTCTGCAACCGCGGCATCAACGGCAAGTGGTGCATCGAATCGGTAGGCTTCCTTGCACCGGAGGTCATACTTGAACGTGTTACCTTGTAGCGATCAGCACCACAAAATCTGTACACGTCTTCATCCATGTCGTCTTTGTAGTACAACATGCACCCGTTGCGACATGTATCAATTTTCTCGTATCCCATCCAGAGAGATCTCACCATCCTCTTAGATCGATAGAAGTCTGTTGGTAACTTTGTACCTTCCGGTAAGATCCCTATAATCAATTCGATGATTTAGTTGTAGCATTCTTGAGACATGTTAAAATCAGACTTGATGCTCAACAGTCTTTAACCACCTCCAATGGTGAATGATCCTCAAAAACAGGATGCAAAGGAGTCCTTTCATTCTACAGCAACTCCATAAACTTCGCAGCATCGGCATTCGGTGCCTCCTCTGCCGTATCATGATTGTCTGGTTCGAAACTAGGCCCCGTAGCATCAAAAACCATATTCACCCACCCTTCGTCGTAACCAGCGTGGTCATGGACATCCATATATGGGAAATTAGGCTCCAGCTCCGATGCTAAAGGTACAAGTTCTTCGTGTTACGTCCACTGATATAGTTCGGCACAAAACCTCTCGAGTACAAATGATATGTCACATCCACTTTTTGATGATATTTCATGTTGTGACATCTCACACATGGACACTTAATTTTGGTATGGTCCATGTACTGAGGGAACGCCTTGGCGAACTGCAGAAATTGTTTTAACCTATGTATAAATTCATCCCGCAGATCGCACATGTCATCAGGATGACGATTGTACATCCACGAACGATGTCGCAGATAGTAATTTATATCTATTTGACAGTAATTCTACAAAGATAGATACACATTATTCGAGTATATTCCAAATTGATGCATATAGACACATGAGTATCGTCACATGTTCAACAAGAAGGCCCCCTCTCTGACTCCCCCTCTCTTACCCCCTCTCGGTAGGTAATTATGTAGTGTCCTGCTCCGCAAAGGCACTAGATAAACAGAGAAATCAGATTGCTGGCTCTGCAACAGAAGATGATTAATCTGTGTGAGTGGACGAAGTTTCATTTACTGATTCACTTACGCCTAATAAGAATCTGAGTTTTTGATTGAATGCTGTTGCTAATAACAAGATTGAAATAATTGAGTATGCTTATAAGAGAATCCACATGCTACCATGCTAAGAACAAGAAAAGAGATAATATATATGCTAAGAAGTAAACTGTTGCTTGCTAATAAGAAACGATATGATGCCTGCCATGCTAATGATAAATACCTCTTTCGAATATGACCCCTTGTCATGCTTGATAAGAAAAGAGAGAAGCTATTGGCTATGTGATCCGAAAAGAAGAAAGGCACAAAATGAACGTGTCGTACATCTGCAAAGGCATGAAAAGAATATGTCGTATATCTGTCAAGGCATGAAAAGAACATGTCGTACATCTGATCACAAATCTGTTTTATCTGATAGAACTGCTAGAGCATGCATTGGTCGCGGACAACTCGTACACGAGTAAAATTTGTCTCTCGAGTGGAATCTGGGGGCGCCTGGAACCACTCGGCCTATGAGAGATTAAGAGCACCTTGAGGTAAAAGAGACCTCATGTTAAAAGGGTAGCCGATATCTGGGTCATTAGCGATGAACTGAACCAAAGAGTCACAGCGACTAATCATGGGATTCACTATGGACCATCATATAGATAAGTGTTGATTGGTACAGAGCTAAACCGGAGAGTCACAGCTGCCAATCGAGTCTGCATGAGTCGATAAAGAATGTTTTGCTAAGAGCTAATAATGCAGAGACGAACAGGAAATAATGTTGCTATTATCAGGTTTATGCTAATCCTTGTCTTGTGCAGGGATTGACCGTCGGCTATGGTAAGAATCACTGAAAAAGTGATACATTCGTTGCTAAGTTTTTTTTATCATGATTTGCTTAAAGAGAATAACCTATTGCAAAGAATAGCTATGTCCCGATCAAAGAAAAGATGTGATAATCATGCTTGTAATCTGACCATTAGAATGTCTTGAATCAAAGAAAAGAATGCTAATGCTGTTGTCCCAAATAAAATAATATAGTTCATGAAACACGCTGCGCACTGCACATGAAATGAATAGTCATCATGCTTGAATTGAATAGTCCCTTGTATGCTTCAAATGAAATGAAATAATGTGTAGCTTTTCAAATATGTTTTCAAAAGAGATGTAAACTAACTCTGTATGCATGAAATGTACATAGGTAAAAAGTAGCAAGATCACATCATAAGAAATGTTTTCTCACTAAATGAACAGTGATCGTTTCAGACAAATGTAGCTCTTTATTCATAATCACTAGTATGCTAATATACTGACCCACCATCAGTCTGCATGCAGGTGCAATATGCATTGAGAAGGATAGTCCGAAGCGATAGCCCGGGCCTCATCCTCAGGATCCAGATATCAGAAGAGATGCCAAAAGATGACATTTGTTGCAAGAGTTAGTTTTGTATATAAAGGGATGTAATGTATGGGAACGGGATCATTGTAATATGTAACGTTCTGATAGAATGTAAGCATTATATCAGAGTGAAATGAGAGCTTGTAATCTGTTCAAAGAGTATCAATAAAGAGAATTTTTCTTGTTACCATTGTGTTCAATTCATATATCTGGCAAATGCACGCTACTGCTTCAATTATCTGCAATATGTTCCGCTGCGTATTGTCAATCTTGTCTATCTTGTCTTGCTTCAGGTCTTGGCCTTGTGCAAGAGTGACTTAGGCTAGCACGACATCACGCCTTAGCGAGGACGAACGGTCTCATAGAGTCCGAAGCGAGGACGAAAGGACTCTGCGAGATCGGGGGGTGACTTTTCCTGCTTCTCATTCTACTCTCTCAGCATCCTATTCAGCATCATATGATATCTTCCTCAACCTCAGCCTAGAGAAGTGTGGAAATATTAATGTTAACCAAGATTCACAGTATCGGTATCGGTATCGGTATCGGTATCAGAATCGATTTTGGTATCATTTACGATCGATATCCTGAATCTCATTGCTTCCGCTAGCAGAGCACAATGTAGAGCCAAACGTGTAGCAGAGCTTCACATTCAAAATATTAGAAGGAAAAAAATTTCGATTGGTAGTGGGACGAGTCAGAATCCTTTCTCGTCCCACCACAAATCGAAAACTTTTTTACTTCTAATATTTTGAATATGAAGCTCTGCTTCACGTTTGGCTCTATATTTCTAAACCCCCAAATTTTTCAAGGATTTTTTTTAAATTTTTTATTTTTGCTTAAATAAGTTGTTTGTAATTATTTTGTTATTTATTTATATATATAGTTTTAGTCATGCTTAAATTTTGTGATGCACTCTGACTAGACAATATGGCACGACAAGTATAGTCAAGTGCCTTAACTAGCATGTTAGCTATAGACGTTACTAGATTTAATTATTTTAACAATATGATGATTAAATTCTAGTAAATCATAATTTGGTTATCTTTCAAAATTTTAATATTTGTTATCTTTCTAATAGGTTTTGAAATATAATATTTATGTCATTTTAATAATAATAGTAGTGGCTACACCCCCCAATCTAGGATACCTATTAATTTGTCATTCATATTATTATTATTATTATTATTATTATTATTATTATTATTATTATTATTATTATTATTATTATCACCATCATCATAATAAATATTCTTGGTCATTACTAATTTACTAGTAAATAATATTTTGAGTATTCTACACAAGCTATGTTTACCAAAAATATTGATAAGCAAAATTTTATTTTTGGTGTTGGAAATTTCTTAAAATTTATTTGGATTTTTGCATTTACAAACATATATATGTATTCCTATATATATAAGAATGAAAACCCTTTTGTTTATACAAAATTTTAATATACATTTACTTTTAAATTTTTAGTACTCCTTAATTCATAAATAGCTTAGCAATAGATATTACCATTATTGAATTTTTAGTACTCCTTAATTCATAAATAGCTCGAGTGGGTTCCTTACCTCCCCGCCCGTTTTGTTATTTATTTTATACTTGCCGTTTGGCACCGACATGTTAGTCGGACCGTCTTGTACTTACTTTTACATAATTGTAACTAAAGTCAGGCTGCAGCTGATAACAGTTGTGTATACCTTGCTACATCATTTGGCTATATTTTGTAAAGCCAGATCTCAAGAATATTTTGACTGGGCGTTTGGGACGCCTTACTGCTTTATCTTACATGTTCTCTATTATTTTTTCTTGTTTGAATGATTGAGACAATAGATGTCGTGTAACCCTAGTGAGACTTTCATGTAGTATGCACCCCCACATCTTGTTAGACAGCATTGATCGTATTATACGGTATTCATCTACCCGTAATACGTAGCTGGCTGAGTCATTCCCCCGCTCTCCAGTATTCTGGTTCTGGGGCGTGACAAGGTTTTAGTGGTGGCCCACGCAGGTCTGATTTCATACTTATGGGGTATTTTGATTTATAGGATGTCTCAATCACACATGTTTCTCCTTGATCTCATGATTCGTTACTCTCAACTCTAGCTTGACATTCCAGTATCCTTTGACTTCATTGATCCTTTATGTCCGGTCGTTTGATTATTCTCTTGTCCCTTTTCTTAGGGGCACCTCGTTCGTATCTGTCAGGGCTGGACAGCAACAACAAGGGCAACATTGACAACATGACCAGGTTGGTCAGTAACAGGGGCCAGTACTACCTCAAGAGACTATTCAAGAAGAAGTGATAGTAGAACCAGCAGCTGGACCGCAGTATCCGGAGGTTCCCACACCACCAATAGTTCTACCTACCCCTGTGGAAGTGGACACCGACCCTTCTGGAGATAATGAGAGGGATAATGGGTACTCAGCAACACCAGATGTTGGCCCAGCAGCGCATGCATGCTCAGTTGCAAGAGCAGAATGTACTACTCAACCAAGGATTGCAGACGGCTTTGGAAAGAGGGGCAAGGACAGATTCAGAAGCATCAACCAGATTTTGCAAGTACAGTCCCCATCGTTTCGAGGGCACGAAAGATGCCATTTCAGCAGATACATGGCTTAAAGATATCGAGGCTATTCTTGCAGCAGCTAAAGTACCGGCAGAAGAACGTGTGGACCAAGTGAAGTTGTTACTTCAGGATCTCACACGTGATTGGTGGGAATCAGAGGAAGTAGGCATCAGACGTCCTGTTGCTTGGGACGATTTTACTACAAGATTCAAGACGAAGTACTATGGGGTTCTGGCGTAGTTTGAGCTACAACAGAAGTTTATCAACCTCAAGCAGGCCGGCAAGACTGTAGATGTTTATGCTGCGGAGTTCTGCAGATTGAGTAGGTTCGCCCCAGAGATGGTAGCAACAGAGAGCCAGAGGGCTATGAGGTTCGAGCAAGGGTTTCATCTTGAGCTCTTACAATTGATAGAGGGGCACAATTATCAGACTTTTGACGAAGTATTGACGGCAACCCGAAGGTATGAGATCACCATTCAGAGGATCACGGCAAGGACTGAAGGTCAGAAGAGATCCCACAGTCAGATTGAAGGAGAAGGGGGAGTAGCGCCCCGAACAACAGCACCATCCCCTGGCATTCGCATTCACGATGTGGCGATGCGAGGGCCAGCACCACCACCAAGGCAGCAGCAACAGCAACAGAGGAAGAACCAGCAACCCCCAGCGGACTGTACTTATTGTGGAAAGGTAGGGCACACTAGAGATGTGTGTCGGACATTGAACGGAAAGTGTTTGATATGTGGAAATCCAGATCATCGGGTTACCACCTGTCCCATGAATTCGAGGTCAGGAGAACCAGTGCAACAATTTCCTGCTCTGCCAGCACCAGGGGCAGGCCAGTATCGAGGACCAGCGGTAGCAGTAAGACCGTTGGCACATCGCCCGTTCATGACCCAGGCTCAGATGTTTCGGCAGCAGGGACCGCCGATGCAGCAACACCAGCATAGACTACCTCAGCATCATCAAGGCAGAGGCCAGCAGCAGCACCAAGCTAGGCCGCAGCATGGGAACCAGCAAGGAGGTCGAGGGCAGGCATTCACTCTGTCCTTAGAAGAGGCGTTGGCATCGGGAGATGTTGTGGCAGGTAGCATTCTCGTCGCCTCATATTCTGCAGTAGCATTGTTTGATTCGGGCGCATCATACCCATTTATATCTGTACAATTTGCGACACGGCTAGGAATGGAGTATTCGAGGCATTGCCAAGGAGGTTGAATATACTCACTGGTAATGGGCTCGTAGGAGTTAGTAGAGTTATTCTAGCATGTAGTGTTGTAGTTTGCGGGCATTCCTTGCCCGCCAGGTTGATAAAATTTTTTGTTAGAAATTTTGACGTTATCTTAGGCATGGACTGGCTGAAAGACAGTCATGCGACCATAGATTATCGTAGAGGGAGTGTATCTTTTGATATTCCAGGCATGAAGAGGTTTACCTTAGTCAGATCAGAGGCAACTCAGCAAGGGCAGGGAGTAGTGACGGCAATAGAAGAAGTTCAGGTTCCGAAGGTCGTTGAAGAGTTTTTAGACGTATTTCCCGAAGAACTTCCAGGTCTACTACCGGTTAGAGATATTGAGATTAGTATAGAATTGGCACCTGGAACTAAACCGATATCAGATCGAGTTTACAGAATGGCGGATTCAGAGCAGGCCAAGGTATATCAGCACATAGAGGAATTGAAGGAGAAGAAGTTCATCCAAGCTAGCATATCACCATGGACAGCACCAGTGGTACTTGTGGAGAAGAAGGATGGGTCATCCAGATTGTGTATTAACTACAGGTAGCTTAACACGGCAACAGTAAAGAACAAGTACCCACTACCCTGGATCGACGACTTGTTTGATCAGTTGAGCAGAGCTAGAGTTTTCTCCAAGATCGATCTTCGTTCAGGGTATCATCAAGTGAGGGTTCGGAAGGAGGATTTTCCCAAGACAGCATTCAGATCGAAGTATGGGCATTATGAATTCTTGGTAATGCCGTTTGGGTTGACCAATGCTCCCAAAATATTTATGGATTTGATGAACCGCATCTTTATGCCATACTTGGATCAGTTCGTCGTTGTGTTTTTCGACGACATTCTTGTATACTCTGCTAGTGAAGAAGAGCCTGAAAACCACCTCAGAAAAGTGTTACAGGTTCTGAGAGAGAACCAGTTGTATGCCAAGGTCAGCAAGTGTGAGTTCTGGACGGATCACATTTCATTTTTGGGTCATATCATATCAGGAGCCGAAGTAGCAGTAGATCCGAAGAAGGTAGAAGCAGTAGAGAGTTGGCCAGTACCCAAGACCGTAGCTGATGTACGGAGTTTCTTGGGATTGGCAGGGTATTACAGAAGGTTCGTATCAGACTTTGTAAGACTTTCAGCACCTATGACCCGCTTGACACGGAAGGATGTACCATTTGTCTGGTCGACAGAATGCCAGTCATCATTTGAGAATTTAAAGCAGAAGTTGATATCAGCGCCTATTCTTACATTGCTAGTTGGACCCGAAGGTTTTATAGTATATTGTGATGCGTCAGGTAAAGGACTTGGATGTGTCCTCATGCAACATGGGAAGGTGATAGCATATGCATCTAGGAAGCTTCGGGACCACGAGAAGAATTATCCAACTTATGACTTGGAGTTGGCAGCAGTAGTATTTGCTTTGAAGCTATGGAGGCATTACTTGTATAGTGAATGAGTGAACATGTACATAGACAACAAAAGTCTGAAGTACATCTTTACCCAGAAGGAACTCAACATGAGGCAGAGGAGATGGTTGGAGTTGATCAAGGATTACGACGTGGAGCTTCAGTATCATCCATGCAAGGCTAATGTGGTAGCAGACGCTCTCAGCAGAAGAGGCGGCGTATTTATGTTGACAACGCAAATGCATATTTTAGAAGACCTTCAGGAGATAGGCATAGAAGTTGTACTTCCTAATGATGTAGGAATTCTGGCAAGTCTACAAGTTCAATCTGACTTAGTAGACCGGATCAAGGCAGCTCAGGCACAGGACCCAAGGATTCAGAAGCTTAGGACAGAATGTGAGTCAGAACTTAGAAAGGAGATGCAAATCCATGAAGATGGTACACTTAGGTTTGGATCACGTCTATGTGTGCCTAGTGGAGATATAAGACAGGAGGTTATGACAGAAGCTCACAGTTCTCAGTATTCTATACACCCTGGAGGGACCAAGATGTACCAAGATATCAAGAAACACTTCTGGTGGGATGGAATGAAGAGAGAGATAGCTAAATTTGTTTCTCGTTGCTTGGTATGTCAGCAAATGAAGACAGAACAGCAGAGGCCAGCTGGATTATTGCAACCGCTTCCTATTCCGGAATGAAGTAGGAGCATATCACCTTGGACTTTGTGACCGGTTTACTGAGATCGCCGAGTGGTAAAGATGCTATTTGGGTGATAGTGGACCGGCTTACAAAGATGGTACACTTTCTTCCTTTTAGAGTAGGACAATCTACAGAAAAGTTGGCAGAGTTGTATATGCAACAGATAGTCAGGCAGCATGGAGTCCCTGTCAGTATTGTGTCAGACAGAGATACCCATTTTATATCATATTTTTGGAAGAGCTTACATCATAGTCTGGGTACCAAGTTAAGATTTAGCACGGCTTACCATCCGCAGACGGACGGGCAATCAGAAAGAACAATTCAGACTTTAGAAGATATGTTACGAGCTTGCACCCTAGATTTTGGAGGATCTTGGGAGAGTCACCTGCACTTAGTCGAGTTTTCATACAACAACAGTTATCAAGCCAGTATCCAGATGGCGCCATTTGAAGCACTATATGGTAAGAAGTGTCACGCCCCGACTCGTCGAATCGGTCGCCATCGCCTTGACTCGATCTAAATCGATCTCCACGGGTCGGGACGTGATGCCGTACAAGTCTTTATTTATCTTGTACCTACTTTTGCATAATTGTAACTAAGTCAGGCTGCAGCTGATAACAATTGTGTACACTTACTATATCATCTGGCTGTGTTTTGTAAAGCCAGATATCAAGAACATTTTGACTGAGCGTTTGGGACGCCTTACTGCTTTATCTCACATGTTCTCTATTTCTGTTTCTTGTTTGAATGATTGAGACAATAGATGGAAAGTGACCATAGTGAGACTTTTATGTAGTATGCACCCCCTCGTCTTTTAGACAGCATTGATCGTATTATACGGTATTCATCTACCCGTAATACGTAGCTGGCTGAGTCATTCTCCCGCTGTCCAGTATTCTGGTTCTGGGGCGTGACATTATTGGACTTGCACAAGGCAAGGATGTGCAATTAGAAATTCTTTTTGACTCGACGCGTTGAAATTAAATAGTATAGAGGGTTGAAGACATAGCATAGGAAGAAATTTAGCTTTTCATTCATAAGCTTGTAAAGTATGTGCAAGTTCATTTGTACATTACATATGCCGTTGCGGCTACATCTTGAAACATAAAAGAAAAACTCTCGACAAGCTTGCCCTGAAATAATCCTGGTCGTTCCATACATTCACTCCCCTTTATACATTTGAACAAAGCCTTCGATCTGAGTTGGGCTTCAAAATACTTCAAAATATGAGAGCTTCGTGCCGCCTCCCGTTCTTCAGCTTCAGGTCTAGTCTCGAGCTCCCGTAGCATGCTCGTTACCTGGGGAGTTGGGGGTTAGCATACTTGCTAGTGGATGGGACGAACCCACTCGTCTAAACTGACACTGCTTATTAAGGATTCTAGCATACGAAGTGATCTTTCTATTTAGAACTATATGAAGTGTAGTTCATATCGAAGGCATATTTTAAATGATAACACATAACCAATTTAAAGGCATTCTTACCATGGTCGTGCTCCTTTCCTGCACAAAATACATGATACTTACCACTTGTACAAGACAATAGATGAGCATACAATCTATCCTATATGCGGTCATTGGTGATATCGACACCATGAAGGACGATTACGTAGCCTTGCGATGCGCCCTCCAGTCCAGGTAGCGAGCCTAACTGGAGGTCTCGCAATGCCTCGCGCCGAAGCACGATTTCCATAATTTCCTCCTAGGCCGATTCGGTCCCAGGGCCCCGGGTACCGTCTCGAGAAAAGCTCTCCTTGTGTAAAAGTCGTCCTTGACCATGCGAATGTATGAACAGTTTAATATGTATGAAGTAAATTACATAGCGTAACCATTATCAAGTCACATAATCATTCCTACTCGTGCAAGGGTCCTTTTCCCTGAAACCGTACGTTCTGATTTAGCATCCCGTAGGCACCAAATTCTCCGAGGCATGATGTACCGCAACCAAGGGTTTCATCGTTGTGTTTTGCATGACATGAAATATATTCTATCTCTTTCTTAGAACTTTATCTTTTCTCTACTTAGTATGAACCTATCGATTCAGAGTTAACTTCTCTAGGTTGATATATTATCCCGAGCTCGTGATCTTAGTAGCAAGCATACATCCCGTTAGCATCATCGATTTGAACGTTGAACTTTAAGAATTTAGTTGGCGGGAAGGAGTAGAAAAGAAGGGGCAGAAGAACCACCCACCTAAGGAGATTGCGCCGAGAGTAGGAGAACGCTTCGCGACGGTCAAGCGTCAGTTACACGAACTCCTGCAATGGCACGAGCATCGAATTAGAACCCTTCCTTCAATCCTTCCTTCGAAATTCCCAAAGACGCATTCAGAAATCGACGCAAAAGCACACTATCAAATCCACGCAACAATTCGTTCAGAAAGCCAAGAAAACTAATAAAACCAATGGCAGACAGGTTGCGTCGCTCTCTTTAGAGTTCCTTCTCCAAGACGCCGCCTACCGCATCTAGGACTTATTCCAACAGTAGTCGATCCATTAGTTGGAACGGTACTCATATCACTCGTCCAAATCAATTTTATTGATGCCATGGCTTTTGTATATCAAACTCGTCGCCGAGTCAGACTAGCCATCTATGTTCCCGACCATGTCTGACTTGGCACGAGCCTATTACATAGTGCTTCGCCCCAGCGGGAGCGGGGCACTACATAATATACCACTAAGAAAAAGTTTCGTCCCAAAACTTAAGAACAAGGGTCTGACCTTCGTCGGCGAAAAGTGAAAGGTTCTTCTCCTTTATCTCCGCCTCTAGTTCCCACGTCGACTCCTCAACGGAATGGTTGCGCCAGAGTACGCGAACCAAGGACATCGATCGGCTCCGCAGGATCTTTTCTTTACGGTCCAAAATTTACACGGGCTCCTCCGAGTATGATAGATCGGCGCGTAGCTCCAACTGATCGAAACTAACCACATGACTTGGGTCATGCACATACTTCCGAAGTTGGGAGACATGGAAGACGTCGTGCACTTCGGCCAGGGCAGGAGGTAGCGCGATCCGGTAAGCAACGGTCGCCACTCTTTCGAGAATCTCGAAGGGCCCTACGAATCTCGGACTCAGCTTGCCTTTTACCCCGAATCGCGTGACGCCCCGCATCGGCGTCACCTTCAGAAACACATGGTCCACAACCAAGAACTCTAACGGTCGTCGACGAGTATCAGCATAACTCTTTTGTCGACTCTGAGCAATACGGATCCTATCTCGAATCATGCGGACCTTCTCAACGGCTTGTTCGACTAGTTCTGGCCCGAGCACCTATCGCTCCCTGACTTCGTCCCAGCAAATCGGAGATCGGCACTTCCTCCCATAAAGCGCCTCGTAGGGAGCCATTTGGATGCTCGATTGATAACTGTTGTTGTATGTGAACTCCGCGAGCGGCAAGTGCGTGTCCCAACTAGTCTTCAAATCTATCGCGCACAGACGTAGCATATCCTCCAGGATCTAATTTACTCTTTCTGTCTGGCCATCGGTTTGTGGGTGGTACGCGGAGCTAAGGTTGAACTTAGTGCCCAATGTCGCTTGTAGACTCGTCCAGAAATGTGATAAGAATCGCCCGTCTCTGTCCGAAATTATTGTGACAGGTACCCCGTGTAGTCTGACGATCTCGTCGAGGTAAATCTGAGCTAACCGATCGACGCTCCATGATGCTTTAATAGCGATGAAACGAGCGAATTTGGTCAAACGATCGACAATGACCCAAATCGCATCATTCCCCCGCGACGTCTTCGGAAGGCCCATGATAAAATCCATAGAGATGTCGTTCCACTTCCATACTGGAATGTCGAGGTTCTGTAACTCTCCGCCTGGTCTTTGATGCTCGGCCTTCACCCGTTGACATGCCATGCACTGTGACACAAATGTTGCCACGTCTTTCTTCATGCCGTGCCACCGAAAGGTCGTGCGCAGGTCCTTATATATTTTGGTACTCCCGGGGTACAACAAGTACTTCGTATAATGGGCCTCCGTCAGAATCTCCTTTCTAAGTCCGGCACGCATATCTTTCCCTTCATCCGCGTCATTTCGCCCTCGTCCACCACAAAGTCGGTCGCCTTTCCCGTCAAAATCAGCTCGTGCCTCTTCTTCAGGAATGGGTCATCCTCCTGTGCGGTCCTTATCTTGTTGTGCAAGCTCGACTCAAGGTGCAATTAGGCCAATCGTGCTCCACGGTAACGGATTCGGAGTTCAATACCCATCTCTGCCAAGTCTCGCTGTATATTATGGTTGATAGACAAGCACCCAGCGAACATTTTACTCAGAGTGTCCGCTATAACATTTCTCTTACCTGGCGTGTACTCGATAGTCAGATCGTAGTCTTTAATAAGTTTGAGCCAACGCCGCTATCGTAAGTTCAGGTCCCGTTGAGTGAAGATGTATTTGAGGCTCTTATGGTCCGTATAGATGCTGCAAGCTACACCATAAAGATAGTGCCGCCTTAGCTTCAATGCGAACACAATGGCCGCTAACTCAAGATTATGCGTAGGATAATTCTTCTCGTGTTGCTTCAATTGTCTCGAAGCAAACGAAATTACCTTATCCTTTTGCATAAGCACGCATCCCAAACCCGTCCGCGATGCATCGCTAAATATATGAAACCCTTCTGGCCCGTCCGAAAGCGCAAGGATCGGCACGGAGATGAGCCGTTTCATCAACTCTTGGAAGCTCGATTCGCAGGCGTTGTTCCACTCGAATGCGACTCCCTTCTGGGTGAGGCGAGTCAGAGGCGACGCAATTTTGGCAAAATCTTTCACGAATCTACGGTAGTAGCCCGCCAAGCCGAGGAAACTTCGGATGTTGCCTGCTGAGGTAGGCCGCTTCCATTCGACTATTGTTTTAATCTTATTTGGGTCCACCATGATGCCTTCAGCTGAGACAACGTGTCCAAGGAACGTCACGCTGTTCACCCAGAACTCGTACTTGCTTAGCTTGGCATAGATTTGGTGTTCACGCAGAGTCTGTAGCACCGTCTTCAAGTGTTCCACGTGTTCGTCCTTGCTTTTCGAATTTATAAGGATGTCATCGATGAATAGGACGACAAATTTGTCTATGAACGGTCGAAACACCCGGTTCATTAGATCCATGAACGCGGTAGGAGCATTGGTCAAGCCGTAGGACATGACTAGAAGTTCGTAGTGACCATATCGAGTTCGGAAGGAGGACTTCGGCACGTCCTCGGACTTGATCTTCAATTGGTGGTAGCCTGAGCGAAGATCAATCTTGGAAAACACCGTCGCCCCTTGCAGCTGGTCAAACAAATCGTCTATCCTCGGTAACGGATACTTATTTCGTACCGTGGCTTTGTTGAGTTCACGATAATCGATGCACAACCGCATCGATCCATCCTTCTTCCTCACAAACAACACTGGAGCACCCCACGGGGAGACACTAGGGCGAATATATCCGCGATCTAGTAACTCTTGTAGTTGTGCTTTCAGTTCCTTCAGCTCTGCTGGCGCCATTCGATAAGGTACTTTGGATATCGGTCGGGTGTCCGGGAAGGTGTCGATGCTGAATTCTATCTCTCGGTCCGGCGGCATCCCTGACAACTCGTCTGGGAACACATCAGGAAATTCTGCCACGACTTCAGTCTGGGCCATGCTTGCAATCTCCGTTCTCGTGTCTCGAACTGATGCTAGGTACCCGCTGCACCCGGAATGCAACATACACCTTGCCAAAATAGCCGATATCATCATTGCCGACTTTGATACTGCTCCGTACGAATAGGAGAACTCGGTTTCGTCCGAAAGACAGAACACAACTCTCTTCTCCGCGCACTCGATCGTTGCGTGGCATGCACCCAACCAATCCATGCCGAGGATTATATCGTACTCCTTGACGTCGAGGACGATAACTTCCAAGGATAGATTCCTCCCTCCGATGCATATGTAACCAACCCTACAAATTTGAGTGGTAGACATATCTACTCCCGATGGAGTGCTAACGCTAAGATTCATATCTAAAAGTTGCATAGGTAGTTCATTATCTTTTACAAAGTCGGCAGATATGAAACTATGCGTAGCACCCGAATCGAACAATACTCTAGCAGGCATATTTTTATAGAGTAGTATACCTGTCACGACAGTGTCGGACGCAAAAGCTTCGTCCCGAGTCAGTGCGTAGACTCGACCTTGCGCCCCTTGGCGATTTTGTGGGTTCACGGGCACCGCATTTGCACCATGGGCGGGAGGCGCCCTGTTCTGGTTCTGGCTCTAGACGTCCCTTGGTGGATGTTGGTTCGCCCTCCTCATACGACAATCTACTGCCTTGTAACCTAGCTGGCCACACTTGAAGCATCCCCCTCGGCAATCGACCGCCAGATGTCCTATTTTGCCGCAGCGATGGCACCGTACGCCTGGGTGAGGCCCCCGATAATCGGACGTATTCTGGCGCTTTGGCACACCATATCCTTCCGCGTCGTGAGGACGCTTGTTGAAGTTATTGCAGATGCTTGATCCGCCCTTCTGCGATGCTCGACCGAAGATCCGCTCACTATCAAGGGCGGCGTTGTATGATTCCCTGTACGTCTGGCATCTCTGGTTCATGATGTTCCGACGCAAATCATCATTCAGTCCTTGCTGGAAGTGCTCGCACCATGCCTCCGTGTTCGACAGAAAGGCCCCGGCAAACTTCATAAGTTTCGTGAACTTCGCATCGTAGTCTTCAACGGACAAGTTTTCCTGCTTCAAGGACATGAATTTCTCTTCCTTCTGTCGACGAAGGGCACGAGGGATGAATTCCTCTTCCTTGATGAATATGGCAGTTTATATTTAGGTTGTCGCATAGAGAGACAGTAAGATACAAGGAAAGTAAAGTAACTAAAACAAGAGAAGAATGATGGCAATGAAGACTGTAAATAAATCTTGCTGAACTAAGGTAACATAATAAGTCCAGATAGTAAATGTAAACAAGTGTAAAACCCAAGTAAATTCAGACAACATGAATCTGATACCAGGTGGTTCCAGTACAAGATGAGTCCGGTATAAGGTGAGTCCAGTTGGTGATCAAAGGTTCCAAGGTGAGTCCAGCCTATACTCTAACAGTGTGTTTTAAAATATCGGGATCGACATGTGAACGGCTGTAGGTAATACGGCACACCGCACACTCGGCCAAGTGTGGGATGGCTATCGTTCCAGTATAATTCCAAGGGAGTGGTTCCAGTATTTGGGTATGTTCACATGCCTATTCCAATATTTCCCTGCCCAGCAAGTACGAGTGAATCCATAATCTGACACAAAATAGTATAAGTCCAACCAGTACACGAATGGTTCCAGTAAATGATTCTAGGGTGGTTCCAGTAGGTGGTTCCAGTAGATGGTTCCAGAAATAGGCGCCAAACTTAAATAAGTGAGTGTCGCATAAAATGGATCCAGCAATATCAAATCGTATTTGAAACAGAGAATCAGATAGAACTAGCTACAACTGAAATATAGTAAACGACAAGTAAATGGAAGAACTATCAGAGAATGTACTCGCCTGCTACTCTGAGAAGAGTAGTGTAATATCAAATGCCTGCACCAGAGTCACAATGTCCTAAATAGAGCAGTATGGGTTATAATATGTTTAAAGTAAGGTAAATGAAGTCTACGATGCAATCTACATGATTTCTAGATCAATCTAGGTCAAAGTCAACTCTAAGTCAAACCTGGTCGACTGTCTAGGTCAGACTAGGTCCAAGTTAAACTTGGTCAACTCTGGGTCGACCCAAGTCAACTACAATAGTCAAACTAGGTCAATCCTAGTCTAGTCAAGTCTCACTAGGCCTAACCAAGCCTAGACTAGCAAACACACATCAAAACTGGGCTATACAAGCCAACTACACATATTGACTGGGCATTCATGCCATAAACATAAGCTAGAAACCATAGGCTATAGGCCATAGGCAAAATATATATATTAACATATAGTGATAAAGAGAGGATACATGTGCATGTGTGGGTATACATGTATGTGTATGGTGTAGTGAAGGTATAGGCAATGTGCATGTGTGGCTTAGTGAAAGGGCAATTCAATTATCATCTATACATATATTTATGCATTCATTTAGTTCTATATGTCCATGCTTGTATAGATAGGATACTCACTATTGCATTTATAACTTGCATATATACACCACTCATTAACTTACTCTATCACATGCATTGTACACTACATTATATTTCATATCATTGTCTACCTACATGCATTCCTACATACTAGCATATATACATTAATCCATGCATATGTATACACAAATTGTGTTAGCATCTAGTGTAGGTCCAAGGAACATGTGAAAGGGTTTCAATGTGTCAAGTGCTAGGTGTGTGTGTGCAATAGGAAAACAGGGTTGTAGATAGGGTTTTTCTCAGATTTTAGATAGTGCCTAATATCAATTAACAGTGCCAATGTGAGCCATGTGGTGTGTGTATAACGGGGAAGGGTTGAGGGGATGTGTGTGTGTAGTGTAACAGGGAACAAATCAGCCCATGTGTAAACCTGAAAGAGAAAAACAGTATGTGTATAGGGATGAACTTAGGTGTTCATGTGGGTGAGTGTCAAGAAGGAATTCAGTTTTTAGTAGAGTGGTGTGTGTGTACATGTGTGTGTGTGTGAGTGTGTATAGGAAAAATAGGGTGTCAATGAGGAATGTGGCATGGTTTAGATAAGTGTGTGTTTGTGTCGAGGGTATATTATGTGACAGTGAACTATCTTAGGTTTAGGAACCTACATGACTGTGAACAATTCGATTTCAGGCATGAGGATCAAATGACAGTTTAAACAATGGATTAACCACAAATGGACTGAAATAACAATGTAGTGGACTGAGACATCCCAAATTCGATTGATATCCCATTGTGGCATAGCAACCTAGGACAGAACATTAAGGCAACCTAATACACATGTATAGGAATTAATCTAGGTGATTAAACATCAGGAAAAAGTAGTTTAAATAACCCAAAATCAGAAAATGAGAAAAACAGTGCAACATTGACTCTGTGTACCATATCAGTGAAGTGCATACCCTGGAATCAGTGAATACCAGTGTCATGACCCGTACCCTGAAGAGGGGCACGAGTACATGGTTACGTCCAGCCTAAGCTGCAGTATCGGCGGTAGAACGCTGTATATAGGGTCTGTAAATACTACGGCTAAAATAGATAAATGTATATGTACAATATATACACTCCGAATGGAGGTGACATAGCAATACAGTCTCAATCACATATATCAAAACTAAGGTATATAGCATGGAAATGAAAATGATAGATAAAACAGGAAATGAGTCCAAGATCCACAAGTTAGAGCTATACACAAACATCCAGTCTCAGAAAATATATAAAATAGATACTACAACTGAAAATGTACTAGCTGGCTCGCAGGCCAGGCAAACCTAACTAACTATGCTACTCAGGGTGAGCAAAGTCTAGTGGCTCTACCAATAAGCCACGATCTAACACTAATCCATCAGACTCAACCCCATAGTAGGTCGGGCAATCAGCCTCTGAATCATCTGTAAAATTTGTCAACGGTATCCTGTCAGGAAAATGAGCAAGTACAAACACCAACAGCAGTTCCATATGAATTGACAAATTCTATAAGAGACAGTATAATGAGATACAAGACAAAATCAACTGGAAATACATATCATGATGTGAGTACTGAAAGGACGACGATATGAATGTATATAGGGCGACTTGGGAACTATTCGAAAACCGAGTTACAACCCCTAAACTAAACAAGGACCGGGGCTATAACCCTTCTCCCGACCAGAACTTAGTCACCAAGACAATAAATATAAAGGTGCCTTGAATTATTAGTGTGTCATATGATCGGCTTGAGAAAAATATGATCAGGCTTTCCATCCGACCGGCTATGAACCCTGTACACAATAGAACGATAAGGCCGGTCACCATGGAAAGCTATGAACCGTATAGGGTAAGGCTTTACCCATCGTGAGGCGAGGGTATAGCTATGAACAATATGTACCATAGAACCATGTAGGAATTTAATCACATAACCACTAATAACTTCCCCATCCCCGAATAGTACAATAGATCTGGACATGACACGTTATGATACGGGATTCCATAAGAGGGTAGCAAGTCCCCTTTTGAAATCGGTGTCTATACCAATACACTGAAATAAGACAAAATATGTACTAATATACCATGTAACTCTAGGAATAACATCCCATGTCATGATCCAACATATACTAGTCCGTGAACTGTCGTGACTGAAAATCGAGTATAACACTACAGCTGAATCGGATATAGCAGATATCAAGATAATGAAAACTATCAGTGAATGTACTCACCTGTGGTCCGGAGCTATTAGGGTGAATAGACCCTCAGAGTGATCACAGACCTAAAATAAGATACTATGAGTCAAACAGGGCTAAATACTGAAAAAGGAAGCTAATTCAAGTCATGAATACAAGTCAAAGTCAAAACTAGGTCAATCTAGGTCAGACTGAGTCACACTAGGTTATACTGGCTCATACTAGGTCATACCAGATCACTGGGAGTCAATTCAAGTCAAACTAGGTCAATCGGGTTCAAGGGTTGACTTACAGTTGACTTTTGGTCAAAAAGTCAACTCTGGTCAACTCTGGTCAATACTGAGTCAACCATGGGTCAACCCTAGGTCAAACAAGTCAAATATTGACTAATAGTTGACTTTCAGTCAACTGGTCAACTCTAGTTTGGTTTCGGTCAATTCTAAGTCAAATGTTGACTTGAAGTTGACTTTTGGTCAAAAAGTCAACTCTTGGTCAACGGAGGTCAAGATTAGCCTAAACTACCCTCATCTAGTCATTACCTACCAAGACAACTTATTTCTAACCCCGTCTTAGAAGTCAAACTCAATATCTCATCAATACCCTATTACCTACATTTACCCTTCACAAGGTAAATACCAATACCTTGCCCATTACAAAGGAAACCCCTCTAGATCTCAGGATACTAGCCTAGGCTTCTTAGGGTAGCTAGATACTATCTTATCTAGGGTTTACCAACCAAAAAATCTAGGATTCTAGGACATCTAGTCCATCTTATGGTCCATGTTGGTCATCCCAACATTACCTTCGGGTATCGTCATGATACGCTATGGTATCTTGAGATACCACACCCTACTCTCTACCAACCTTCCTAGTTTACTCTCCCATACTCTCCTAGTGTCTAGGTTAGCCCTCTCTAATAGTCCACTAGGATATCAACATAGTTAGGACACTAACTTAACCAACTCACTATCTAATACTATCACAACCATCACTAACACCAACACTAACTAACCCTTCTAACTAGACACTCAACCCACACTAGACACCACTCACATATAACACCCATGATACCACACTTATAGGTTCTCCTATAGGCTCACATATAGGCTCTCCTATAGCTCACACACATGCTCACACCTATAGGCTATTAGCTATATATATATATATATATATATATATATATATATATATATATATATGTATATATATATATATATATATATATATGTATATATATATATATATATATATATATAGGCTCACTTATATACCCATATCTAGACTCACACTCACATACACACATAGGCAATTTGGAACTGATTTGGTAGTGTCAAAGGGCTGTCCATTATGGACTGTTACATGGGGGTTCAAGTGTGCATATAGGCCAACGATTTAGGGGACTAAATAGTGCCTGAAATGGTTGATATGGGGCTGAATCTAAAGCCAAATGTGGGCTGAAATGGGGGCCAATTGGCTGTCCATAGAGGGCTGAAATTGAGACTGGTTTGGGGTGATTTCAGGGCTAATAAGGACAGGTTTTGGGACAGCTAATGGCTTGGTTTGGGGCTGCTACAAAGGGGCTAATATAGGGTGAACAAAGGGCTGTTAATGGGGTGAATTGGAGGGTGTTTGTAGGCTGTCTAGGGGCTGAATTATAGGTTGATGTATGGCTGATTTCATGGCTGATTATAGGGCTAATATATGGCTGAAAATATGAGATATAGGGGCTGATATGGTGGTGTGTCCAAAAGGGAAATGGGGACAGCCATGGGGTGTGTTAGGGGCTGTCAATTGGGGCATGTACTGGCTGATATGTGGTGGTTTTGGGGGACTAAATGGACAGCAATATGTGGTGTCCTGCTGCTGTTAGTAGCAGCTGGTACAGCTGGTTTCCCCCCCTCTAATCACTCACACACCACTCCTCAATCCACATTCAATCACTCAAATACTCTCCCAAACTAACACTCTAATTTAACTAACACAAACGCACACACACCTATATATATATAGAGACACATGAAAATATATATACATATATACACACAGATGAAAATATATATACATATCCACTCACCCACACATATATATAGAGAGACACACACACACATACTTATAAATTATATAACCATGAAATATTTATATATATATATATATGAAACATTAAGAGCAATATTATAGGAATCAAAATCTGAATTTAAAATAGAAAATATTTATTAAATAAATCACCACCACATGAAGTGTCCAATATTGGGGGTTTCCCACATGGACAGAAAGGACACTCCTATGACCTCCAAATGGACACGAAATGGACACAAATGGAGATACAACCATGGGGGTTATTCCTACGGATTCCAAATATTCCTATATGCATGTGGGGGTGGTTTAGAGGAGAGATTATAACTTCCGGGAGAGAGATTCCAAGGAAAACACTTCCGACACGACACCGAAACAAAATGGCCTCCAAATGGACACGAACCAAAGCCAAATCCTCCCAAACTTGGCTAGCATCCTCTATCCATGAAGTAGAGGAGAAATGAAGAAGATTTGGTAGAAGAAATGATGGATTTGGAGATGAAATCAATGGAGGTGGCTCTCAAATTTGGGGAAGAACAAGAGAGAGAAAGTTTGGGGAAATAATGAAATGAATGGATGAGTCTATGCCCTCCTCTATGGCTGCCATTTGTGGGCTAGGTGTCCCCTATAGGAAAGTCTAAAATATCCCCATTTGTCCTATTTGATTTAAATTAGGAATGGGTTAAAGGTTGAGGTCAAATTAGTCTAGTTTTAAGTCTCTAATTAAACTAAACCTATCCATAAATAATTAGTCTAACTACTAACTAAAATTAATATCATGTGGACTAAAATTAATATTATGTGGGCCATGCCTAACTAGTGTGTGGGTCCCACTAGAGTCAAAACTATCCCGGGTCCCCGTTTCAAGTCGGATTGAGCTGAAATTCGAACCCGACTCAAATAACCCCAAAATAATATTATAAATAAATAAATAATTTCAAAAATATTCTAAAATGAAAAATAACAAAAATATCCCTGTTTCTGGAAACTGGGGGTGACAAATCTATCCACCTTAAAAAAATTTCGTCCTCGAAATTAAAACCAAACAATAGTAAAATGTCAAAATCACAGGTCATGGCTAAAAATTTAAAATGATTAAAATCTCAAAATCAAAGCATGGATTAAATGACTAAAATTATAAAATTTAAAATTACTCTCAATTAGAAACTCCAAGTCTATCCACCTTAAAAATTTATCCTCAAAAATTAAAACGAAGCAACACACAAAACAAAAAAAATCATGCAATTTGATAATCGTATTCGTCTATCCAATCATCACGATACTCAGAATCTCCATTATACCAATGAGCAAGGCTACGATAATCACAGAGTCCTCAACTACGGTACATACCTCTAGAATTATGGTATTTAAAATTTTTGCATTGCCGCTAGCTTGGCAGCGAAAACCTTAAATTCCCACACCCAAGAAATACGTCCATAGTCCGACTATATGTCCTCACTCTGCCTGCTAGCATGACCCTAGAGGATTCTAATCTCATAATCGAGGCGACCTAGCCCATACAACTTATCTCAGAAGGAAATCACATCACAAGAATAATTTTCATCCAATGATCAAGAACAGATAGAATCAAAGTTCAAGACAGTTTATAAGAAGGCAAATACGGAAAGGAATTTCGAAAGATTGGAACCTGCTATATGCTCTGCTACTGCCTGAGGGGGCTCAACTGTCATGGCGAAAGCTTGCCCCTACTATCCTCCTATAGCCTGCTGCACTCTGTCCTGGCCTGCCTGTCTGGCTGCACGGACCGCACAGTCCTTCACCTGGTGGTCTGGAGCTCCACAGAATAAACAGACTCCCACCTTCATTCTACAAGCCTCCCGGGTGTGCCCTATCTTCTTGCAGAAGGCACACTGGATGTCCTGCCTCCGGCCCTGTCCCTGGTGCTGCTGGGCACGTGCCGGTGCCTGCTGAAACTGCAACTGAGGCTGCTGCTGCTGAAACTGCCTCTGCTGGAAATGTGGGTGCTTCGCCGGCCCCGCACTAGAGCTGGCTCCGAGAACGTCACTGCCCTCTTCGGCTTGAGGCCGAAGTCCTCCTCTGTAATCTGCGCCTCCATCAGGATCTACTCGAAGGTCGCGTCACGTCTTTCAGAGGTACATGTGCGTACTGCATGTACAAGACCCCTCCGAAACTTTCGGGCCTTGCACCCCTCATCCTGGACCAAACTAGGTGCGAACCTGCTCAGACAGAAGAACTCCGCTGCATACTCGTCTACCGACGAGTTACCCTGTACCAGACTGGCAAACTGCTCCTCCAAAGTTGTCAAGGCTACATCTGGGTAGAACTTCTCCTTAAAGAGTTTTCTAAAGTCCTCCCAAGACAAACCTCTCACTGACGCACACGAATCCATGCGGTACCAAGTCAGCGCTATATCGAAGAACTGGCACGCTGTAGACGTCACCCACAGACCTCTCGGGACCTCTGCCAACTCCAGACTCCGCTGGACATCCTCTAGCCAGTCGTTTGCATATAGGATACCCTCGGTACCCTTGAACTCCCGTGGGTTCATCTTCCTGAAGTGGAGGTGTGTACCGGGCCTCCCCTGACCCTGCTGCTGTGCTGGTGCTCCCTGAACTGTAGCCGGTGCACCCCTCTCTACTGCTGCCATAGCTAGCTAATGCGAGTTCTCCATGGTCTGTTGCAGCACCTCTGTCTGACGGTGCTGTGCCTCTGCCTGTGCTCTATGTGTCTGCAGCATCTGCTGCAAAAGGGCCATCATCCCCTGAGTATCTGTCGGTAACTGAGGCGGCGGTGGAAGAATGTCAGGGATGACAATGGATGGCCTCGCTGATAGAGGTGGAAGACCTCCTAGAACCGTCGCTGCTGCTGCTCCCGCCGGAAGGGCAGGGACTGATGTGGCATCTTCCTGAACTGTAGCTCCCTCAGCTGGAGGTGGAAGACCTTCGAGATCTGACCTCTCTGGAACTGTACTGGGCCCTGCTGCTTGAGAACGAGTCACCGTCATCCTGAAGATGAATTGAACCCAAGAGATCAATATGGCACATGATAAGATATTATCAAAGGAGGACAATTGAATTCAAATGCAAGAAGAGTTGTCATGGTAATCAAAAGATCAGAAATTTCCTAAAATATAATTGAGTAACTCCTATCATACCCTAGATCCTACGTCCTAGTCGCAGGCTTGTAATTAGCACTCTAAGTCGAGCACCATTACGAGATCGCACTAATTGCGACACAGACCTGCATGGGCTACCACAAAAACGTGTCACGACCCGTACCCTGAAGAGGGGCACGAGTACGTGGTTACGTCCAGCCAACGCCGCAATATCGGAACGCTGTATATAGGGTCTGTAAATACTACGGCTAAAACAGATAAATGTACCTATACAGTATATACACTCCGAATGAAGGTGACATAGCAATACAGTCTCAATCACATATATCAAAACTAAGGTAGATAGCATGGAAAGGAAAATAATAGATAAAACAGGAAATGAGTCCAAGATCCACAAGTCAGAGCTATACACAAACATCCAGTCTCAGAAAATATATAAAATAGATACTACAACTGAAAATGTACTAGCTGGCTCGCAGGCCAGGCAAACCTAACTAACTATGCTACTCAGGGTGAGCAAAGTCTAGTGGCTCTACCAATAAGCCACGGTCTAACTCTAATCCATCAGACTCAATCCCATAGTAGGTCGGGCAATCAGCCTCTGAATCATCTGTAAAATTTGTCAACGGTATCGTATCAGAAAAATGAGCAAGTACAAACACCAACAGCAGTTCCATATGAATTGACAAATTCTATAAGAGATAGTGTAATAAGATACAAGACAAAATCAACTGGAAATACATATCATGATGTGAGTACTGAAAGGACGACGATATGAATGTATATAGGGCGACTTGGGAACTATTCGGAAATCGAGTTACAACCCCTAAACCAAACAAGGACCGGGGCTGTAACCCTTCTCCCGAACAGAACTTAGTCACCAAGACAATAAATATAAAGGTGCCTTGAATTATTAGTGTGTCATATGATCGTCTTAGGAAAAATATGATCAGGCTTTCCATCCGACCGGCTATGAACCCTGTACATAATAGAACGATAAGGCCGGTCACTATGGAAAGCTATGAACCGTATAGGGTAAGGCTTTACCCGTCGTGAGGCGAGGGTATAGCTATGAACCATATGTACCATAGAACCATGTGGGAATTTGATCACACAACCACTAATAACTTCACCATCCCCGAATAGTACAATGGATCTAGACATGACACGTTATGACACGGGATTCCATAAGAGGGTAGCAAGTCCCCTTTTGAAATTGGTGTCTATACCAATACACTGAAATAAGACAGAATACGTACCAATATACCATATAACTCTAGGAATAACATCCCATGTCATGATCCAACATATACTAGTCCGTGAACTGTCGTGACTGGAAATCGAGTATAACACTACAGCTGAATCGGATATAGCAGATATCAAGACAATAAAAACTATCAGTGAATGTACTCGCCTGTGGTCCTGAGCTGATAGGGTGAACAGACGCTCAGAGTGATCACAGACCTAAAATAAGATACTATGAGTTAAACAGGGCTAAATACTGAAAAAGGAAGCTAATTCAAGTCATGAATACAAGTCAAAGTCAAAACTAGGTCAATCTAGGTCAGACTGAGTCACACTAGGTTATACTGGCTCATACTAGGTCATACCAGGTCACTGGGAGTCAATCCAAGTCAAACTAGGTCAATCTGGTTTAAGGGTTGACTTACAGTTGACTTTTGGTCAAAAAGTCAACTCTGGTCAACTCTGGTCAATACTGAGTCAACCATGGGTCAACCCTAGGTCAAACAAGTCAAATGTTGACTAATAGTTGACTTTCAGTCAACTGGTCAACTCTGGTTTGGTTTCGGTCAATTCTAAGTCAAGTGTTGACTTGAAGTTGACTTTTGGTCAAAAAGTAAACTCTTGGTCAACGGAGGTCAAGACTAGCCTAAACTACCCTCATCTAGTCATTACC
This sequence comes from Iris pallida, assembly GCA_029216955.1. Lineage (NCBI taxonomy): Eukaryota > Viridiplantae > Streptophyta > Magnoliopsida > Asparagales > Iridaceae > Iris > Iris pallida. The sequence continues at coordinate 36,380,694 of JANAVB010042618.1, forward strand.
TACCAAGACAACTTATTTCTAACCCCGTCTTAGAAGTCAAACTCAATATCTCATCAATACCCTATTACCTACATTTACCCTTCACAAGGTAAATACCAATACCTTGTCCATTACAAAGGAAACCCCTCTAGATCTCAGGATACTAGCCTAGGCTTCTTAGGGTAGCTAGATACTATCCTATCTAGGGTTTACCAACCAAAAAATCTAGGATTCTAGGACATCTAGTCCATCTTATGGTCCATGTTGGTCATCCCAACATTACCTTAGGGTATCGTCATGATACGCTATAGTATCTTGAGATACCACACCCTACTCTCTACCAACCTTCCTAGTTTACTCTCCCATACTCTTCTAGTGTCTAGGTTAGCCCTCTCTAATAGTCCACTAGGATATCAACATAGTTAGGACACTAACTTAACCAACTCACTATCTAATACTATCACAACCATCACTAACACCAACACTAACTAACCCTTCTAATTAGACACTCAACCCACACTAGACACCACTCACATATAACACCCATGATACCACACTTATAGGTTCTCCTATAGTCTCACATATAGGCTCTCCTATATCTCACACACATGCTCACACCTATAGGCTATTAGCTATATATATATAGGCTCACTTATATACCCATATCTAGACTCACACTCACATACACACATAGGCAATTTGGAACTGATTTGGTAGTGTCAAAGGGCTGTCCATTATGGACTGTTACATGGGGGTTCAAGTGTGCATATAGGCCAACGATTTAGGGGACTAAATAGTTCCTGAAATGGTTGATATGGGGCTGAATCTAAAGCCAAATATGGGCTGAAATGGGGGCCAATTGGCTGTCCATAGAGGGCTGAAATTGAGACTGGTTTGGGGTGATTTCAGGGCTAATAAGGACAGGTTTTGGGACAGCTAATGGCTTGGTTTGGGACTGCTACAAAGGGGCTAATATAGGGTGAACAAAGGGCTGTTAATGGGGTGAATTGGAGGGTGTTTGTAAGCTGTCTAGGGGCTGAATTATAGGTTGATGTATGGCTGATTTCATGGCTGATTATAGGGCTAATATATGGCTGAAAATATGAGATATAGGGGCTAATATGGTGGTGTGTCCAAAAAGGAAATGGGGACAGCCATGGGGTGTGTTAGGGGCTGTCAATTGGGGCATGTACTGGCTGATATGTGGTGGTTTTGGGGGACTAAATGGACAGCAATATGTGGTGTCCTGCTGCTGTTAGTAGCAGCTGGTACAGCTGGTTTCCCCCCCTCTAATCACTCACACACCACTCCTCAATCCACATTCAATCACTCAAATACTCTCCCAAACTAACACTCTAATTTAACTAACACAAACACACACACACACCTATATATATATAGAGACACATGAAAATATATATACATATATACACACAGATGAAAATATATATACATATCCACTCACCCACACATATATATATAGAGAGACACACACACACATACTTATAAATTATATAACCATGAAATATTTATATATATATATATGAAACATTAAGAGCAATATTATAGGAATCAAAATCTGAATTTAAAATAGAAAATATTCATTAAATAAATCACCACCACATGAAGTGTCCAATATTGGGGGTTTTCCACATGGACACAAAGGACACTCCTATGACCTCCAAATGGACACGAAATGGACACAAATGGAGATACAACCATGGGGGTTATTCCTACGGGTTCAAAATATTCCTATATGCATGTGGGGGTGGTTTAGAGGAGAGATTATAACTTCCGGGAGAGAGATTCCAAGGAAAGTACTTTCGACACGACACCGAAACGAAATGGCCTCCAAATGGACACGAACCAAAGCCAAATCCTCCTAAACTTGGCTAGCAGCCTCTATCCATGAAGTAGAGGGGAAATGAAGAAGATTTGGTAGAAGAAATGATGGATTTGGAGATGAAATCAATGGAGGTGGCTCTCAAATTTGGGGAAGAACAAGAGAGAGAAAGTTTGGGGAAATAATAAAATGAATGGATGAGTCTATGCCCTCCTCTATGGCTGCCATTTGTAGGCTAGGTGTCCCCTATAGGAAAGTCTAAAATACCCCCATTTGTCCTATTTGATTTAAATTAGGAATGGGTTAAAGGTTGAGGTCAAATTAGTCTAGTTTTAAGTCTCTAATTAAACTAAACCTATCCATAAATAATTAGTCTAACTACTAACTAAAATTAATATCATGTGGACTAAAATTAATATTATGTGGGCCATGCCTAACTAGTGTGTGGGTTCCACTAGAGTCAAAACTACCCCGGGTCCCCGTTTTAAGTCGGATTGAGCTGAAATTCGAACCCGACTCAAATAACCCCAAAATAATATTATAAATAAATAAATAATTTCAAAAATATTCTAAAATGAAAAATGACAAAAATACCCCTGTTTTTGGAAACTGGGGGTGACAAATCTATCCACCTTAAAAAAAATTCGTCCTCGAAATTAAAACCAAACAATAGTAAAATGTCAAAATCACAGGTCATGGCTAAAAATTTAAAATGATTAAAATCTCAAAATCAAAGCATGGATTAAATGACTAAAATTATAAAATTTAAAATTACTCTCAATTAGAAACTCCAAGTCTATCCACCTTAAAAATTTATCCTCAAAAATTAAAACGAAGCAACACACAAAACAAAAAAATCATGCAATTTGATAATCGTATTCGTCTATCCAATCATCACGATACTCAGAATCTCCATCATACCAGTGAGCAAGGCTACGATAATCACATAGTCCTCAACTACGGTACATACCTCTAGAATTATGGTATCTAAAATTTTCGTATTGCCGCTAGCTTGGCAGCGAAAACCTTAAATTCCCACACCCGAGAAATACGTCCACAGTCCGACTATATGTCCTCACACTGCCTGCTATCATGACCCTAGAGGATTCTAAATCTCATAATCGAGGCGACCTAGCCCATACAACTTATCTCAGAAGGAAATCACATCACAAGAACAATTTTCATCCAACGATCAAGAACAGATAGAATCAAAGTTCAAGACAGTTTATAAGAAGGCAAATACGGAAAGGAGATTCGAAAGATTGGAACCTGCTATATGCTCTGCTACTGCCTGAGTGGGCTCAACTGTCATGGCGAAAGCTTGCCCCTACTGTCCTCCTATAGCCTGCTGCACTCTGTCCTGGCCTGCCTGTCTGGCTGCACGGACCGCACAGTCCTTCACCTGGTGGTCTGGAGCTCCACAGAATAAACAGACTCCCAGCTTCATCCTACAAGCCTTCCGGGTGTGCCCTATCTTCTTGCAGAAGGCACACTGGATGTCCTGTCTCCGGCCCTGTCCCTGGTACTGCTAGACACGTGTCGGTGCCTGCTGAAACTGCAACTGAGGCTGCTGCTGCTGAAACTGCAACTGAGGCTGCTGCTGCTGAAACTGCCTCTGCTGGAAATGTGGGCGTTTCGCCTGTCCCGCACTAGAGCTGGCTCCGAGAACGTTACTGCCCCTCTTCGGCTTGAGGCCGAAGTCCTCCTCTGCAATCTGCGCCTCCATCAGGATCTGCTCGAAGGTTGCGTCACGTCTCCCAGAGGTACATGTGCGCACTGCATGTACAAGACCCCTCCGAAACTTTCGGGCCTTGCACCCCTCATCCTGGACCAAACTAGGTGCGAACCTGCTCAGGCAGAAGAACTCCGCTGCATACTCGTCTACCGACGAGTTCCCCTGCACCAGACTGGCAAACTGCCCCTCCAAAGTTGTCAAGGCTACATCTGGGTAGAACTTCTCCTTAAAGAGTTTCCTAAAGTCCTTCCAAGACAAACCTCTCACTGACGCACGCGAATCCATGCGGTACCAAGTCAGCGCTATATCGAAGAACTGGCACGCTGTAGACGTCACCCACAGACCTCTCGGGACCTCTGCCAACTCCAGACTCCGCTGGACATCCTCTAGCCAGTCGTTCGCATATAGGATACCCTCGGTACCCTTGAACTCCCGTGGGTTCATCTTCCTGAAGTGGAGGTATGTACCGGGCCTCCCCTGACCCTGCTGCTGTGCTGGTGCTCCCTGAACTGTAGCCGGTGCACCCCTCTCCACTGCTGCCATAGCTAGCTGATGCGAGTTCTCCATGGTCTGTCGCAGCACCTCTGCCTGACGGTGCTGTGCCTCTGTCTGTGCTCTATGTGTCTGCAGCATCTGCTGTAAAAGGGCCATCATTCCCTGAGTATCTGTCGGTAACTGAGGCGGCAGTGGAAGAATGTCTGGGATGACAATGGATGGTCTCGCTGATGGAGGTGGAAGACCTCCTAGAACCGTCGCTGCTGCTGCTCCCGCCGGAAGGGCAGGGACTGATGTGGCATCTCCCTGAACTGTAGCTCCCTCAGCTGGAGGTGGAAGACCTCCCGAATCTGACCTCTCTGGAACTGTACTGGGCCCTGCTGCCTGAGAACGAGTCACCGTCATCCTGAAGATGAATTGAACCCAAGAGATCAATATGGCACATGATAAGATATTATCAAAGGAGGACAATTGAATTCAAATGCAAGAAGAGTTGTCATGGTAATCAAAAGATCAGAAATTTCCTAAAATGTAATTGAGTAACTCCTATCACACCCTAGATCCTACGTCCTAGTCGCAGGCTTGTAATTAGCACTCTAAGTCGAGCACCATTATGAGATCGCACTAATTGCGACACAGACCTGCATGGGCCACCACAAAAATGTGTCACGACCCGCACCCTGAAGAGGGGCACGAGTACGTGGTTACGTCCAGCCAACGCCGCAGTATCGGCGATAGAACGCTGTATATAGGGTCAATAAGTACTACGGCTAAAACAGATAAATGTACCTATACAGTATATACACTTCGAATGGAGGTGACATAGCAATACAGTCTCAATCACATATATCAAAACTAAGGTAGATAGCATGGAAAGGAAAATGATAGATAAAACAGGAAATGAGTCCAAGATCCACAAGTCAGAGCTATACACAAACATCCAGTCTCAGAAAATATATAAAATAGATACTACAATTGAAAATGTACTAGCTGGCTCGCAGGCCAGGCAAACCTAACTAACTATGTTACTCAGGGTGAGCAAAGTCTAGTGGCTCTACCAATAAGCCACGGTCTAACTCTAATCCATCAGACTCAACCCCATAGTAGGTCGGGCAATCAGCCTCTGAATCATCTGTAAAATTTGTCAACGGTATCCTGTCAGGAAAATGAGCAAGTACAAACACCAACAGCAGTTCCATATGAATTGACAAATTCTATAAGAGATAGTGTAATGAGATACAAGACAAAATTAACTGGAAATACATATCATGATGTGAGTACTGAAAGGACGACGATATGAATGTATATAGGGCAACTTGGGAACTATTCAGAAACCGAGTTACAACCCCTAAACCAAACAAGGACCGGGGCTGTAACCCTTCTCCCGAACAGAACTTAGTCACCAAGACAATAAATATAAAGGTGCCTTGAATTATTAGTGTGTCATATGATCGTCTTGTGAAAAATATGATCAGGCTTTCCATCCGACCGGCTATGAACCCTGTACACAATAGAACGATAAGGCTGGTCACTATTGAAAGCTATGAACCGTATAGGGTAAGGCTTTACCCGTCGTGAGGCGAGGGTATAGCTATGAACCATATGTACCATAGAACCATGTGGGAATTTGATCACACAACCACTAATAACTTCACCATCCCCGAATAGTACAATGGATCTAGACATGACACGTTATGACACGGGATTCCATAAGAGGGTAGCAAGTCCCCTTTAGAAATTGGTGTCTATACCAATACACTGAAATAAGACAGAATATATACCAATATACCATGTAACTCTAGGAATAACATCCCATGTCATGATCCAACATATACTAGTCCGTGAACTGTCGTGACTGGAAATCGAGTATAACACTACAGCTGAATCGGATATAGCAGATATCATGATAATGAAAACTATCAGTGAATGTACTCGCCTGTGGTCATGAGCTGATAGGGTGAACAGACGCTCAGAGTGATCACAGACCTAAAATAAGATACTATGAGTCAAACAGGGCTAAATACTGAAAAAGGAAGCTAATTCAAGTCATGAATACAAGTCGAAGTCAAAACTAGGTCAATCTAGGTCAGACTGAGTCACACTAGGTTATACTGGCTCATACTAGGTCATACCAGGTCACTGGGAGTCAATCCAAGTCAAACTAGGCCAATCTGGTTCAAGGGTTGACTTACAGTTGACTTTTGGTCAAAAAGTCAACTCTGGTCAACTCTGGTCAATACTGAATCAACCATGGGTCAGCCCTAGGTCAAATAAGTCAAATGTTGACTAACAGTTGACTTTTAGTCAACTGGTCTACTCTGGTTTAGTTTCGTTCAATTCTAAGTCAAGTGTTGACTTGAAGTTGACTTTTGGTCAAAAAGTAAACTCTTGGTCAACGGAGGTCAAGACTAGCCTAAACTACCCTCATCTAGTCATTACCTACCAAGACAACTTATTTCTAATCCCGTCTTAGAAGTCAAACTCAATATCTCATCAATACCCTATTACCTACATTTACCCTTCACAAGGTAAATACCAATACCTTGCCCATTAAAAAGGAAACCCCTCTAGATCTCAGGATACTAGCCTAGGCTTCTTAGGGTAGCTAGATACTATCCTATCTAGGGTTTACCAACCAAAAAATCTAGGATTCTAGGACATCTAGTCCATCTTATGGTCCATGTTGGTCATCCCAATATTACCTTAGGGTATCGTCATGATACGCTATGGTATCTTGAGATACCACACCCTACTCTCTACCAACCTTCCTAGTTTACTCTCCCATACTCTCCTAGTGTCTAGGTTAGCCCTCTCTAATAGTCCACTAGGATATCAACATAGTTAGGACACTAACTTAACCAACTCACTATCTAATACTATCACAACCATCACTAACACCAACACTAACTAACCCTTCTAACTAGACACTCAACCCACACTAGACACCACTCACATATAACACCCATGATACCACACTTATAGGTTCTCCTATAGGCTCACATATAGGCTCTCCTATATCTCACACACATGCTCACACCTATAGGCTATTAGCTATATATATATATAGGCTCACTTATATACCCATATCTTGACTCACACTCATATACACATATAGGCAATTTGGAACTGATTTGGTACTGTCAAAGGGCTGTCCATTATGGACTGTTACATGGGGGTTCAAGTGTGCATATAGGCCAACGATTTAGGGGACTAAATAGTGCCTGAAATGGTTGATATGGGGCTGAATCTAAAGCCAAATGTGGGATGAAATGGGGGCCAATTGGCTGTCCATAAAGGGCTGAAATTGAGACTGGTTTGGGGTGATTTCAGGGCTAATAAGGACAGGTTTTGGGACAGCTAATGGCTTGGTTTGGGGCTGCTACAAAGGGGCTAATATAGGGTGAACAAAGGGCTGTTAATGGGGTGAATTGGAGGGTGTTTGTAGGCTGTCTAGGGGCTGAATTATAGGTTGATGTATGGCTGATTTCATGGCTGATTATAGGGCTAATATATGGCTGAAAATATGAGATATAGGGGCTGATATGCTGGTGTGTCCAAAAGGGAAATGGGGACAGCCATGGGGTGTGTTAGGGGCTGTCAATTGGGGCATGTATTGGCTGATATGTGGTGGTTTTGGGGGACTAAATGGACAGCAATATGTGGTGTCCTCTGCTGTAAGTAGCAGCTGGTACAGCTGGTTCCCCCCTCTAATCACTCACACACCACTCCTCAATCCACATTCAATCACTCAAATACTCTCCCAAACTAACACTCTAAATTAACTAACACAAACACACACACCCCTATATATATATAGAGACACATGAAAATATATATATACGTATATACACACACTTGAAAATATGTATACATATCCACCCACCCACACACATATATATAGAGAGAGACACACACACACACATACTTATAAATTATATAACCATGAAATATTTATATATATATATATGAAACATTAAGAGCAATATTATAGGAATCAAAATCTGAATTTAAAATAGAAAATATTCATTAAAGAAATCACCACCACATGAAGTGTCCAATATTGGGGGTTTCCAACATGGACACAAAGGACACTCCTATGACCTCCAAATGGATACGAAATGGACACAAATGTAGATACAACCACGGGGGTTATTCCTACGGGTTCAAAATATTCCTATATGCATGTGTGGGTGGTTTAGAGGAGAGATTATACCTTCCGGGAGAGCGATTCCAAGGAAAACCCTTCCGACACGACACCGAAACGAAATGGCCTCCAAATGGACACGAACCAAAGCCAAATCCTCCCAAACTTGGCTAGCACCCTCTATCCATGAAGTAGAGGAGAAATGAAGAGGATTTGGTGGAAGAAATGATGGATTTGGAGATGAAATCAATGGAGGTGGCTCTCAAATTTGGGAAGAACAAGAGAGAGAAAGTTTGGGGAAATAATGAAATGAATGGATGAGTCTATGCCCTCCTCTATGGCTGCCATTTGTGGGCTAGGTGTCCCCTATAGGAAAGTCTAAAATACCTCCATTTGTCCTATTTGATTTAAATTAGGAATGGGTTAAAGGTTGAGGTCAAATTAGTCTAGTTTTAAGTCTCTAATTAAACTAAACCTATCCATAAATAATTAGTCTAACTACTAACTAAAATTAATATCATGTGGACTAAAATTAATATTATGTCGACCATGCCTAACTAGTGTGTGGGTCCCACTAGAGTCAAAACTACCCCGGGTTCCTGTTTCAAGTCGGATTGAGCTGAAATTCAAACCCGACTCAAATAACCCCAAAATAATATTATAAATAAATAAATAATTTCAAAAATATTCTAAAATCAAAAATGACAAAAATATCCCTGTTTCTGGAAACTGGGGTGACAACCAACCTGTATACATGAGTGACCCTGTGACAGTGTTAGGGAATTTGATTCTCAGGTTTAGGAATCAGAAAAACCAATGATTAAGGAATGAAACTCATCTACATTGCAGGAATTCAAAACAGTTAGTATATAACAGTTAATCATAAATTAGTCCAACCCCATCGAACCCATTTCAAATGTTCAAATTCCAATTCACTATTGCAAAACCCAATCTAACATGAAAATCCGATTTAGCAGTATCCATTACACATGTAGGAATCAGTTTAGTGATTTAAAACAACATTTTAATCAGATTAAAAAGGAAATCAATTCAGGATTTTTGAAATAAATACATGGTATCAGTGATATTTGGGAAATGTAAAATTCGAACTCAAATCGTGTTAATATACCAATTTATAGGTTGGTAACTAATCTAGCACATCCATACGTGTTGTAACATGTAGTTTCGTGTCCAAACAATCAGGCACGAAGTGTCCAGACACCTCGAGCACACACAGACACACACGAGCACACCAAGTGTCGTGCAGGCGTGTCACAGAGTCGTGTGCATGACACACGACACGTGACAAGTCATGCTTGTGTCCAGACACTCGCCAGGGATAGAGGAGTGTGTCCCACTGCCTGTGCCATGTCCATAAAACTCGTGGTGTCGTGTCGAACCGCGTATCAGCGTGTGTTTGCACGCATAATCGACAGCTCGCACATGTCCCGTACGACCAATGTGGGGAGGATGGTAGCAGTCTCTGGCCCAACACTCAGACAAAATTTGTTATGTCCATGTGTCATGTGTCGGAAGAAATAGACCCCGTGATGCAGGACACAGTGCACGGACAGCGTGTTCGTATCCTCGTGTGGACACGATACGACTCTAAAATCAGGAAGAAATCACAAAAATCAATAAGCAAACCCTAGATCTAGGATTCTATTCAAATAGATTTGCAAAATTTGCAAATCGAATCGGTTCGGGCATTTCGTCGAACACCTAGCCTATAGGTTCGATACGTGTCCGATACGGACACGAAACCTAAAGCAAATGACACAAAATTCCTCCAGAAATTAGGGGGCACCTATTTCTAAACCATCATGCAAAGAAAACACAAAAATAATACAATTTAAAGGGTTTTACCTATAGGTGCAAATTGTATGGAAAAGCTCCAAATGGGGGGTGTTCCTCTTGATGGCCAAATGCTCCAAATGAGCCCAAAACTGAAATACCTCTCCACCAACAGTCCATAAACTTAAATTAGAACCCAATGCAAAAGACTAGGATGAAAAAGGAGATCAAATGAATAAAATGGGAATTTTTTGAAGGGGGAAACTTACCTTTCTTTTCTCCAAGTGTTGGAATGATAAAAAAGAGGCAAGCCCTAATGAACAAGTATTTATATAGGGTGGGGATCCCTTTGTGGCTGTTCATAAGCTCAAAAATTAGGGGTAGGGTTCACTAAATGGCCCATGGGCTTAAGTCATGATCAATTAAATAATTAAGCCATAAGTCATTTCATGAAACCATAAGCCATGACTTAAATTCACTAAACCAAATCCCCTCATTCTAAAACTATTCTCTAATGACTAAAATAGGTTAACTCAAGTTAGACTAGGGTCACCATGGCTAGGGTTAGCTTCTAGGCTAGTCCACTAGGTCTCAACAAGTCAAAGTCAAACTAGAATTCACCAATTCAACAAATCACCAAATAATTCAAATAAGTCAAAATAACCAAATTACCCCTAGGCTAAAAATGATAATTAAGTCATCCTAATGACATGGTTAGGCTCTAGGTCATACAGTCTCTCAGGTTTCACTGGCAGCACATCAAAATCATAAGTCATGACTTAAACCAGTTTGTATATAGTATAAAAATTATTAAAAATCATCAAAAATCATATCATAAAATAAATATCAATAATTAATAATTATAATTACAAAATTTTAAAATTATCCTCATCTGGAAAACTGGGTGTTACAGGCGCTGACTTGGGCCTGGATCTGTTCTTGCAGCTGTCGTTGCTGCATCTCTGACTGGCGTTGTTGGAGTTCTATGAGGCGTAGTAGTCGCTCCATGGTAGATTTGCTAGGCATCGCGCCTTTGGTGCTATCCGTGCTAATCAATGTGGCGTTGACAGCAGGGACACCCAGTTCTTTCGGCATGCCTACAAAATTGAGCAGATCCGTTAGTATTCTCAAAATATCTACGGGCTTATATGTATGGAACGATTATTTCAGGCCGCATATTTCGAAAAGCATAAATTTTGAAAAATCGCAACGGCATCATCTAAAAGAAAGTATTTTGAAAGGTCCGAGGTGTGAACCGTGCTCTGATACCAACTTGTCACGCCCCGACTCGCCGAATCGGTCGCCATCGCCTTGACTCGATCTAAATCGATCTCCATGGGTCGGGACATGATGCCATGCAAGTCTTTATTGGACTTGCACAAGACAAGGATGTGCAATTAGAAATTCCTTTTGACTCGACGTGTTGAAATTAAACAGTGTAGAGGGTTGAAGACATAGCATAGAAAGAAATTTAGCTTTTCATTCATACGCTTGCAAAGTATGTACAAGGTTATTTGTACATTACATATGCCGTTGCGGCTACATCTTGAAACACAAAAGAAAAACTCTCGACAAGCTTGCCCTGAAATAATCCTTGTCATTCCATACATTCATGCCCCTTTATACATTTGAACAAAGCCTTCGATCTGAGTTGGGCTTTAAAATACTTTAAAATATGAGAGCTTCGTGCCGCCACCCGTTCTTCAGCTTCAGGTCTAGTCTCGAGCTCCCGCAGCGTGCTCGTTACCTGGGGAGTTGGGGATTAGCACACTTGCTAGTGGATGGGACGAACCCACTCGTCTAAACCGACACTGCTTATTAAGGATTCTAGCATACGAAGTGATCTTTCTATTTAGAACTATATGAATAGCAGTTCATATCGAAGGCACATTTTAAACGATAATACATAACCAATTTAAAGGCATTCTTACCACGGCCCTGTTCCTTTCCTGCACAAAATATACATGATACTTACCACCTGCACAAGACAATAGGTGAGCATGCAATCTATCCTATATGCGGTCATTGGTGATACCGACACTATGAAGGACGATTACGTAGCCTTACGACGCGTCCTCCAGTCCAGGTAGCGAGCCTAACTGGAGGTCTCGCAATACCTCGCACCGAAGCACGATTTTTATAATTTCCTCCTAGGCCGATTCGGTCCCAGGGCCCCGGGTACCGTCTCGAGGAAAGCTCTCTTTGTGCACAAGTCATCCTTGACCATGTGAATGTATGAACAGTTTAATATGTATGAAGTAAATTGCATAGCGTAACCATTATCAAGTCACATAATCATTCCGACTCGTGCAAGGGTCCTTTTCTCCGAAACCGTACGTTCTGATTTAGCATCCCGTAGGTACCAAATTCTCCGAGGCATGATGTACCGCAACCAAGGTTTTCATCGTTGTGTTTTGCATGACATGAAATATATTCTATCTCTTTCTTAGAACTTTATCTTTTCTCTACTTACTATGAACCTATCGATTCAGAGTTAACTTCTTTAGGTTGATATATTATCCCGAGCTCTTGATCTTAGTGGCAAGCATACAACCCGTTAGCATCATCGATTTGAACGTTGAACTTTAAGAATTTAGTTGGCGGGAAGGAGTAGAAAAGAAGGGGCCAAAGAACCACCCACCTAAGGAGATTGTGCCGAGAGTAGGAGAATGCTTCGCGACGGTCAAGCGTCAGTTACACGAACTCCTGCAATAGCACGAGCATCAAATTAGAACCCTTCCTTCAATCCTTCCTTCGAAATTCCCAAAGATGCACTCAGAAATCGACGCAAAAGCATACTATCAAATCCACGCAACAATTCGTTCAGAAAGCCAAGAAAACTAATAAAACTAATGGCAGACGGGTTACGTCGCTCTCTTTAGAGTTCCTTCGCCAAGACGCCGCCTACCGCATCTAGGACTTATTCCAACAGTAGTAGATCCATTAGTTAGAACGGTACTCATATCACTCGTCCAAATTGATTTTATTGATGCCATGGTTTTTGTATATCAAACTCGTCGTCGAGTCAGACTAGCCATCTATGTTCCCGACCATGTCTGACTTGGCACGAGCCTATTACATAGTGCTTCGCCCCAACGGGAGTGGGGCACTACAAGAAGTGTAGGTCGCCACTAGCATGGGATGATATCGGGGAGAGGAAGATGTTAGGCCCAGAAATAATTATTCAGACAGTTGAAGTGGTTAAGGGAATTAAAGAGCGACTTAGAGTTGCGCAAGATCGGCATCGTCATTGGGCAGACCAGCATCGTAGGCCGCTAGAATTCTCTGTTGGGAACCACGTGTTCTTGCGGATCTCACCTACCCGTGGGGTCATTAGATTTGGCGTTCGCGAGAAGTTGAGTCCGCGATACGTAGGCCCATTTGCTATCCTTGATAGGATAGGCGATGTTGCTTATCGTTTATCCCTTCCACCTTCGTTACGAGAGGTGCATGATGTATTTCATGTATCTCAGTTGGTAGGTATATATCGGACCCAAGTCATATCCTCGATCACTCTGAACTGATTGTTGGTACCAATTTGTCCTACGAGGAACAGCCTGTGTCCATCTTGGACCGAAGAGAGAAGATACTCAAGAATCGAACAATTAGCCTTGTCCGGGTTGTTTGGGGTCATCACTCTTTAGGGGAGTCAACGTGGGAACGTGAGGATGATATTCGATCACGGTATCCGTACCTGTTTGACTAGCAAGGTATATCTCTTTCTGTATACATTGATTGTCTTAACTCCGCATGCTTGTCGCCCTATGAGTAGAAATTACTTGATATCGTAGATTGTTAAATATAGATATATTACTTGCTATTGATATTGTAAAATGATTGCTTGCTTAAATTACTTGTACTTAGATTACTTTAGCTCCGATGTTTCTATCTTGCTTGGATTTGAAATTCCGAGGACGGAATTTTTCTAAGGAGGGTAGAGATGTCACTCCCCGTTTCCAGAATACGTATTTTTATACATGTAATACTTGAATGTATTTATTTAATATTTATCATGTATTATTCTGTATTTAAGTTCCTTTAATTCACGCTAATTAATTTTCTGCATTTTATTCTTTGCTTTAGCTTTGTTTTAGGTTCGGCCTAGGTTGGTTTATTTTCGGGTTCATGGTGGTTCATCATGAACCGAACCGAATCCTCAACCCAACACCCCCATTTAAAGCCCCATCCCCTTTCTCTCTCTTCATTACTCTCCTTCACCATTACTCTTCTTCTTCCTCATCACTCTCTCTACCTACCAACCGTAGGCAAGTACATCTTGCTTCCATATGAGAACCCATTTTTATGGTTCACTCTTCTTCTTCTTCCTCATCAATGGGAAGATCCAAAGATGTAATAGACCTTCATTTAGAATAAAAATCCGAGATGTAATAGATTTCAATTAAGATGTATCTATGTTTTTAAAGAAGGAATAAAGAATGATTTTCTTTTCTTTACGATTTGATTTTGATGTAGTTATAAGAAACATAGAATCAAGGAAAAATGTGGATGACAAGTTGCTGATGTAATGCAGAATTTCAAAAGTATAGAGAATGTGAACTTTCATGAGAAAAAGTGAACGGTCACTTCAATTTTCGAGATAAGGACACTGAAAATGAATGAACAGTCACATTGGATAATGAACGAACAGTTATAAATGAACGAACAGTTAGGTTTCTTTCGAAAAGTCGCATCAGTTCTCGAGATTGACTATCTAGTTGTTTTGTCTATAAATAGAACAAAAACTTTCGTAGACATCACCAATCTTTTTCCCTTCTGTACAAAAAAAAAATGTCTTCCAAAGATTTGCTCATCCCGAAGCTTGAAGGAAAAAACTGAGACACCACCTGCTGAGTCCTCAGTACCTCCTCAGAAAGAAAGGGGCAAAGGCTAAACTGTTCCTCCTGCGCCAGGACAGGATTTGATCTCCAAATTAGTGGAACCCAGGAAGACTGCCGAAGAAGAAGCATTGAGGATGGCTGCTTGCGAGTTTTTTGTGAGTTCTTGCAATGAGATGCTTGAACGATTGGCGAACTATGTATTTAATCATGAAGGATCAGGGCCTCCTCCCCGTCCTTAATATTATGTAATTCAATTCTGCTTTTGAATAAAAATAAACTTTTATTTACATCACTTCTCTAAAAATAAAGTACATTTTGTCTTTATACATAATATTTCTTAAGAAATTTGCCATTGATGGGCATCATAGCAATTCTACCACCCATATCTGTTAATTGATAGGCTCCATTGGAAAAGACTTTATTTATCACATATGGTCCTTCCCATTTTGCCTCGAACTTGCCTTTGCTCATATGTGTCATAGTCATAGGACGTCTGACTGTAAGAACCAACTCGCCTTCTTGAAATGTTCGCACTCTGACTTTGCGATTAAAAGCTTTTGAAATCTGTGCCTGATAAAGTTCAATGTGTTGTTGAGCCAATAACCTTTTCTCATCGAGTGCCTCCAATTCCTGAAGTCGAAGACGATCATTATTGTCTGTAGTAAGCTCATTAGCAATAGCGATTCTCAATGATGGAATTTGAATTTCCAAAGGTAGTACCGCTTCACATCCATACACCAGAGAAAAAGGTGTGCAACCTGTGGGGTTACGGACAGTAGTACGATATGCCCATAGATATTCTCCAAGTTTATCACTCCAATTACGTTTGTTAATAGAGACAAACTTTTTAAAGAGTTTGGTAATGGTCTTGTTGAATGCTTCAGCCAACCCATTAGCTGCAGGATTATAGGCTGTTGAGGCAACATTATTGATTCTGTCGTCATCACAGAACCTATGAAACTTCTGGCTGATGAATTGCAGCCCATTATCATGAATGATTCGGCGAGGGACACCAAATCTATATATCACATGATGTTTAATGAAGTTGATAACACTACTAGTTTTTACTTCAGCCAAAGGTATAGCTTCCGCCCACTTGGAAAAATAATCGGTTATAGCTAAGATGAACCAATGCCCTTTAGATGAAGGAGGATTGATACGGCCAATTATATCCATACCCCAAGCTTCAAAAGGCCATGAGGTTGCAGTTGGATGAAGAAATTCCGATGGTTGGTGAATAAAATCTGCATAAATTTGACATGCACAACATTTTCTTGCATAATCAATAGCGTCTGATACCATAGAAGGCCAGTAGTAGCCCTTACGTCGGATACGATCCTATAGTTTAGGACCAGGTTGATGTGCTCCACAAACACCATCATGAGCTTCACGTAATATCTGCTTTGCTTTATCGCCAGCTAGACACCTCAAAAGTAATCCATCAAAAGTTCTTCGATACAATGTCTTAGTAGTATGATTATAATAGAATCGAAGTAATCGACGGCGGATACTTGTAGCTTTTTTAGGATCTTCTGGCAATATGTTATGTACTGCAAAATCAATAAAAGGTGTCCTCCAGTCCTCACTAATGACATTGACTTCAGTTAGGTTGCTGAATTCAATGTTGTGGTTGTTTTCAACACAAAATAATTCTCTATTAGAGATAACCACCATTTGTTATCTTTTGACTGGAACTGCCAATACTGCAGCTAAGTTAGCTAAAGCATCAGCTTCTGTATTGCATGCACGACGTACATATTCGATGAAGAATCTTTTGAATAAAGAAGCTATTTGATTGTTGCTTCATGGTATGGTACCAAATCTTGATGTCGGACTTCATATATGCCTCTAACCTGATTAACAATCAGCTTAGAGTCCCCATATACTTCGAGATATTCAATATTAAATTGTTTAGCTAATTGAAGTCCAATGAGCAAGGCATTGTATTCTGCTACATTGTTAGAGCAAGACTTGTTTAAATAATACGCCCTTTGAATAGTTAATCCATCGGGTGAAACAAGAACAATTCCTACTCCAGCCACAAGGGTACCTCCAGGTCCAATTCTAGAAGCTCCATCAAAGAACAACCTCCAAGTAGGAAATTCTTCTGAGATCATATTTGATTCCAATGTTTCATCCGGAATCTCATCATAGAGTTTAAATGTCTCAGGGACAGGATGAGCTGCTAAGAAGTCAGCAAGTGCTTGACCTTTTACAGACTTTTGAGGGACATAAACCATATCATATCGTGCTAGCAATATGGCCCATGTGGCAAGCCTGGAATTAAGTGTACTTGGCTTTTTCATTAAGACTCGAAGAGGATTGACCCGGGATATAACATGAATAGTTTGGCCTATGATGTAATGTCTTGTCTTCTGAACAGCAAACATTAAGGCTAAACATTCCTTCTCCACTGGACTATAACGATGTTCAGCTCCAATCATTGTTCGGCTGAGATAGTAGATAGCTTGTTCATGACCTTCCTTGTTCTTCTGAGCTAGCAAAGCTCCCAATGAATGATCCATTGCTCGGACATACATTAAGAAGGGTATCCCTGAGATCGGTGGTACAAGAACCGGTGGACTCATTAAATACCGCTTTATATCATCAAATGCTCGTTGACATTCTTCCGTCCAAACGAAAGATACACCTTTCTTCATTAAGTGAGTAAATGGTCTACAACGTCCAGATAAATTTAAAATAAACCGCCTGATGTACGCAAGTCGACCTTGGAAACCTCATAGCTCTTTTAGGTTGCGTGGAGGACGCATCTCTTGAATGGCTTTGATCTTCTCGGGATCAACGTGTATACCCTTAGAGGTAATGACGAAGCCGAGAAACTTACCACTAGAGACACCCAAGAATGACTTGGTGGGGTTCATCTTGAGTTGATGCTGGCGCATTAGATTGAAGATAGTTCTTAAATCTTGAATGTGATCTTCTTTGAGACGACTTTTGACAGTAATATCGTCAACATAGCATTCGACAGTCTTTCGCAAATGATCACGAAAGATAGTGCTCATAGCCCGCTGGTAAGTTGTACCTGCATTCTTAAGACCAAACGGCATGACCGTATAACAGTACACACCCCGAGGAGTATGAAACGAAGTATGTTTTTCATCTTCAGGATCCATCCGGATTTGATTATATCCAGAAAATCCATCCATGAAAGAAATTCGTTCGAATCCACACGTATTGTCGATCATAACATCAGTAATTGGGAGAGAGAATTCGTCTTTGGGGCAAGCATCATTGAGATCCCGAAAGTCTATGCAAACTCGAACCTTTTCGGTCTTCTTTAGGACAGGGACGACATTGGCCACCCTGTCAGGATGTTGTTCTTCTCTGATAAAGCCACAGGCTATAAGGTTTTTGACTTCATCATCAATTGCATCCATCATTTCAGGTTTGAATCGCCGTTGTTGTTGTTTGACCGGTTTGACATTCGGCAAGATGTTAAGCTTGTGAGTTGCAATTTGAGGATCTAATCCCGGCATCTCTTCGTAACTCCAGACGAAGACGTCAATGTATTCACGAATAATGTGAAGTAACTCTTGTTTATCATCTTCTGAGAGATTCTTGCTGATGAAGATTGGTCGCGATACACCTTTCTCTCCAATATCAACTTGGACCAGTTGATCTTCAGTAGGTAGTTCTCGTTGTTCAAAACGAAGTTTCCACTGATTGTCCATCCTTTGTACCCAAGGATCTATTTCAGTAGCTTCTTCAATGTCACTTGTTGTGATTTTCCTCTTGGAACAGCAATACGAAGAGGGGTTCACCTTCTTTTGCCATTGTTGAGACCTTTTCTGAAATTATTGCCCATTTTACGGATGATGGCTTTAGATTGTGGACTGTAGCGTCGTAATTGTGGCCTTCCTGTATCATCTCTATTATAATTATAGAGCATGATTTTTGGTTCTTCTCTCTTGTTGAAGAATATAGGCTTTTCATCTTTCTTTCGAGACGGTACTAAGAAGTACGACTCTTGTATTGAATCCAGTGATACCATATTTCGTCGAGATGATACGACTTCTATTGTAAGTGGTTTAAAGCTATCTAGCATATCAAAATAACACTGAGTATAGTAAAAGACATCAGTATACTGCAAAGGAGATGCTTTATTGATCTTTATACCATCATTTACAATAGGGACTTTAGCCTTAGCAAGCTTAGTCAGATTGATGACAAGAGGAAGCGAAGAAGAACGAGAAGGAGGAGGGAGCTTCTTGCGACGAAGATCGATTACAAACGGCTCAGAAGAGGTAAGCTCCCTTTGTTCCTGACTATCACCTTTAGGTCGCTTCTCATGGGAAGGTATATAAATAGTCAGCGGTTGGAAAGACTGAGGACAGGAGGTACGTCCTTTAACTGAAATCACTAGAGTATTATTAGGTATACTCTTCTGTTCTTCATCTGTGTCCATTGCTAGTACCACCTTCATGAATTCCACTTTTTATATACGAGAATCGTTGCAATATGCTTCAACTCCTTTAAAAGGATTCAGATCTGCAACCTCTTTTTGGACTTCTCCATTACCATCTACATATTTGAAACATTGGTAGAGCGGAGAGGGTACAATATTGTGTTCATGGAGGAATGGCCTTCCCAACAAAGCATTGTATGAGCCATGATTGTTAATAACATAGAAAGATACCTTTGTACGAAGATTGCCAATTTGGAGTTTTAGGCGTATCTTCTCCAAAGGTTCACTTCTTCCTTGATTGAATCCCAGGATGGTAGTAATAGTTGTAGAAAGATTATGTACTGGGATTTTCAAAGCGTCCGATAAGGACTTTGGCATGATGCTAAGTGCAGACCCGTGATCAATCAGAATACGGTCGACTTTCATGGTATCCACATATCCCGTGAAATAGAGAGGACGATCATGACGATTGTCTTCTAACAGTATGTCATCTTGTGTAAAAGTGATATTGCTCATCAATTCAAATACACTATGACGATGTGCACAGCTGACTGGCTTCTTTTCGGGCTTCTTGAGAAGAGTCAAACAAGTGTCAGCCTGCATCAAAGCTTCACTTAACGTCTCACGAGTTTCTTTTGAGAGACGTAAAAGTTCAAAGATTGACAATCTTGCTGGAGTATTGGCCAATAGAGCCAATATGTCAAAATTATAAGGCTTTTCAAGTCCAAGAGATGATGACTTCTTCAATGCTTTATCAAAGCGAATAGGTTACTTTTCTTTGTCTGCTGATGTTGGTTTAGGAGGAGATGGTTTGACCACTGGCACAGATGTAGACGGTGTATCTTCAGCAGGAGAAGATGATGGAGGAAGAACATCCGAGGATAGAGCAGAGTTTTTTTGATTTTCAAAATACTCTCGAAGGTAGGGTTTCCCAGATCTGGTACCCATTAGGATTTCTTCTTCTGTTAATGGTTCAAAGGATACTATATTACAGTTCTTTGATTTAGACTTGGAATGCTTCATTTATTTAGAAGAGGAAGATGTTTCAAATTCTGCAACCAGATCTGGATGAATCCACATAATCTCTCCTTTGTCAGTTGACATCGGAACAAGACCTTCATTTCGAGGAGGAGGATATTCACAATTTCTAGAGCAGTCCTTGGAAAGGGGACAGCTCCATCTTGTACGAGTTGTGGTAGAAAATCACCAAATTGGAGAGAAACCACATTAGCAGTCACTATTTTCTCGTCCTGCTGTAGAGTAATTGCTTCAGAGTTGACCAACTCCTAGATTTTGCCTTTGAGCATATAACATGATCTGGTTGGATGCCCTATGAATCTGTGATAGACACAGTATTTAGGGTGATCAATTTTACCAACTTCTTCTGGTCGCTTTGCCTCTGGAAGCTGAAGCTTATTGCTTTTGATCAAGCAATCGAAGATGCTCAACGTATCATCTTCGTCGAAAGAATACTCTTCTTTTGGACGAACTGACTTTTGCAATGGTGCTGATGGGGTGGATGTCGTCTGAGTGACATTGACAGCCAAAGACTCTTTGCCTTTAAGATTGATGGCCAATATTTCTTTATTCTTGTAGTTATTCTGGCGATTACCACCCCCAGGTATAGAATGTTCATCTTGGTTAGGGTGAGTCATCTGGACTCCTAACTGCTTGAACTTTTCGGTACTCACTTCTGCCGCCTTTGCATTAACAATGAAAGAAGGCCAATCCTGGAATTGTGTAGATCCCGTCCATATACTAATAATAGGCAACAAGTTTGATTTACAAGTGTCTATTGTTACAGCAGATGGAGTACCTAAAGGCATTTAGAGGGCCTCTCGGCGGAATCTTTCAATGAAACTCTCTGTGGATTCATTGTGCCTCTATTTAATTTTAATGAGGGCAGACATTGTCATGTCGTTGACTCTCTCATAAAATTGTTCCAAGAACATTTGTTTGAAACCGGCAAAAGAAGTGATACAACCATCAGGTAAGCTACGATACCAGTCATATGCTGCACCGGCTAAACAATCGATGAACACTCTGGTAAGGAGAGCATCATTTGGCTGTAATTGATCAGTCATCACTTCGAAATGATTGATGTACTGACTTGGAGAAGTGCTACCATCAAACAACAAAATGGTTGGGAGTTTATACTTAGAAGGAAATGGAACTTCCTTCCACTCTGTAGGATATGGTTGCTTTATGCCCAATCTTTGTAGGCCATCCTTCTGCTTGAAAGCCTCAAACTCGGTGCACAGAAGTTTCACAGCCTCATTTGCATCCCCTGATGTTTGAGAATTGGTGGGCTGGTTAGAAGTGTTGGGAGGAGGAACAGCGTGATAATTACCACCCCAGCACCAGACTGACTTGGATCAGCTTGAGTTGGTACGGAAGCGACCTGAGGGGCCGGTACCCCAGACTAACAGGTACATAAGATGCTATAAGCTCCGAATTTGTAACAGGGTTTACAATCGGAGGCACTGTATATTGAGCCACCATTATGGTGTACATGCTTGCAACCATTTCTGCCATGGTTTTTAATTTGTCTTCTAATGCAACAATTCGTTGGTCTTAGCTGGTTGATGTAGAGGCATCTTGATCTTCTGTGATGGTATATGCTGTCACTTCTCTTGCAGCTATTGATGATGTAGTTTGTTCAGAACTTTCACTATCTGCATCAAACTCTAAAAGTGAGTCCTCTCCCATATGGGTGATAGGGAGATCTTCTTGATTAAAGACACCTTGGATAAAATTTCGATTTCTTGATCTTGTGTATGGAAAGACACCTTCACTGGATGCATGGAGCCGGTCTAAATATTATTGACTAGGATTACGGGATGCATTGCGTCTTGGACGTTTTTCACCTCCAGTGCCTTGAGAAGCCATGTTAACATAAGCATATAATAGTTCATCTTCATCTTCTATTATATGTTCAGGAGTTGACGTATAGTTCAGATGATCGAAGACAGATCGTCGAGCCGATTGGCAACAACAGTTGATGACAACTTCATGTAGACAGTGGCGATTTGAAGCGCAATTTGGAGGTGAGGAAAATATTTACATAGTTTTCCGTCTTTGTGTAAGACGTTGCCGGAGATCAGTTACAACCACAGGACGACAAGAAGTCAGAGGGACATATTCCTTAATGATGTTAGAAACATGTCTCCTACTCTTCAGGTGTTTGGTTCCTTGAGTGTACAAAGATGTACTCAACTCATTAGCATAGGTAAAAGGGTCTTTTTTTTAAACTTTGACTTTTTATGCAGATTGGCCTTTGGCATAGGGTTCTTACGTTTTGCCAAAGCTAATATTGGTTGACGCCTATTGAGATAAGCGCGTAAATCTGAAAATTCTGCTCCTGGTGTCTCTGTTTGTGATACCTTCAATTTTCTTTGTTTGGATCTTGAAATTTGTAAGGTAGGAAGATCTTGACCAGACCCCATAGGAGTAGGCAAGATACCTCTATGATCAGTATTCTTTCCAGTATCAGAGATCCGAGGACCTTTGTTTACAAGAACGGAATCTGATACATCTTTCTCTGAGTCATGGACTAGGAAAGTTTGAGAAAAGACCAAAGGATGCTTTCCTTTATTTTGAACAGGGTTAGCTAAGAAGCATTTCCCTTTGTTCTGCTGTGTGATCATTTTAGGCATAGATTGCGCCAATTGAGAAAATGCCATAGGACTTTTTCCTTTGTTCTGTCTAGTGTTAGCACTAGGACATGAATTCTCTAAGTTCAGAACTTGAAAATTGGAACAGGGTATAGCCAAAAGACTAGTTCCCTTAAATTGTGCCGGAGTAGCAGATTGCATGGGTTGCGCCATAGTCCTACGGACTACTGGTAGCGCCTTGGCAGCAACTTTGGTAGAATATGCATAGGCAGCAGAGGGAGCAGATTGTTCCCTAGCAACAGAAACTGGCTGTACCGGAGCCACTGAGGCGGATTGCGTCTTGGTCATTGAGCACCCAAGTTGCGCCTGGGCAACAGTGACTGTGGGGGATTTAGGAGTCCACACAGTCTTGTTCTTGGCAATAGCCACCGCACGCTTGTTGCTCTTGGTGTTGATCATGTTCTCGTAGGCTGTCTGGTTGACTTGAACAACCAGAGTCTTCTGCGTCTTGCCGATCGACGCAATGTCATATTGAGTTGTCACCTTTTCGTCGGAGGAGAAAGTCGTCCTCAGCAGAGTCGCCATTTTGTATGCAAAAACAAAAATTTGTTTTATTCCAAACTTGTAAAAGAGTACAAAGTACAATAAATTCTGGGGAAGTACAACTTTAGGAATCTGATCAGAAGACGATCACTTTATCCCCTGGACTATGTGAACTTGAAGACTGTAGCCTCTGGAGAATGCAGCAGCAATTTTATAATAGTTTTTGATCTCCTCTTGATAATGATTGGAAACTCAGGAAACTCTATTTATAGAGTTCAAAGAATAACTGTTTTAGTAGTTATTCTGATGTGCGCGAGGCTGGATTGCGCCATACTGGATTGCGCCAACCTCCTGTTGTGCCAACTTTCATTCAGTTGTCAATCGTGTACTAACTGTATTTAGACGCTTGGCATCGTATGATTGAGATGCGCGTGGTCGTGTACAGGATAGTAGACACGTCTTGAGAGATTAGTGTCATGTGCGCCACGTCATTCTGCTTTAGAATGTAAGTTGTCTCAACTTTATCATGTTGCGCGAGCTTCAGTCAACAAGTCAAACTGCGCTTGATTTGAGCGACGCCTACACACGTGGCAGCTTCTGATCAAAAGTCGTTCAGGTTGCGCACAGGCGCAACTAAGGATTTTGTTTAGATTGCGCTTGGGCGCAACTCACGAAGTGTACAAGACAGTTGTCCACTAACATTTCCTTGAGCGGCACAATTCACGGGATTCGAAAAGATTTTCCTCGTTCACTGTTGTGTCAGTCGTCAGTATGGTCAGGTAATGATGACCATTAAGTGTCAGATGCCACGTAAGCTTTGGCGCAAAAAGTTTGGTCGCAGTCTGATATCAGGCACAATCTGATCGGTGGCGCAGTCTGCTTCATATCAGTGGCATAACTTGATTTTTGGGGCGCAACTTGACCACTGATCAGTATATTGAATGCGCAACTTGATTTTTAGGCTCTACAGTCAAGAAGTTGTCCATGACCGTACTGGACTAATTTAGTTTACTCGAGCAGGGTCTACATTTTGATACTTAACCATTTTTATTGTGTCCTGCCTTATCGTGGCATCAATAATCAATGAGTCTATCTTTTGTTTAACGTGGTTCCACATCATGAATCGCATAGCAAGCTTATAGCAGCTTTATAGAACAAACAGATGTGTCCGTGCTTTTTCATCTAACATTTTATCCGCAACGACGCTATTGATGAATTTAAGAGGGGGTCAAGGGAGAGAAGGGTCAGCCACTCACCTTGATTTTGCTTGAGGCGGGAGACTGGTTGGCTGCGTTAGACGGCGCCTACGCGATCACCTAAAATCGCATAAGCAACTGATTAAAATACCGTGCCATTCAAGAAGTTCGATACGAATGCGAAGTTCGAAAACGTAAGCCATAAAAATCATAGAAAATATTCACGAAAATGCATTCACGAAAACTAAAGCCAAAGAGCAAATGCGGCATGAAAATCATAACAACGGGAGGTCTCTCCCGACTCAGCCGCAGAGTCTATCCTCGAGGCGCAACCCGCTGAATACACTACCAAAATATCTCATATTAGCGACGCCGAAGAATGTCGCTAAACAGCAAAAAAATGTTGCTAACTTCTGACAGCGATATTTTTAGCGACGTTTCGGGATGTCGCGTTATTCATGGTCGCTAACTTTTAAAACGTCGCTATTCGTCGCTATAGCGACGTCATTCGGCGACGGTCGACGTCGCAAGTTTTAGCGACGTTTACAGATAAAAATGTTACTAATTAGTGACGTAACATTTCGTTGCTGATTGTCGCTGTCCATTTAGGTTTTAGCGACGTTACAGTCAGAGATTAGCGACATTTTCTGACTCTATATCTGGTAATTTTTTGGTTGCCATGCTCATTTTTGCGACATTACAATACTTGAATACCGACGTTCGGATACTAGATTTGCTGACCTGTACAGTTTGCCACGTCGATGTATCTGCGACATTCTGCGACGATTGACGACGTTTTGATTCTCAGTTTTGCGACGTTCTAGCAACGTATGTATACGTCGCTGACCGTCGTTAAGCGTCCCTAATTCTAAAAAAATATAAAAAAATATAATGCAGTATGCATTTCACATAAATAACAGTTACATTAAACTATTGTACCTACATTTAGAGTTTCAGTTTACAAATAATAGACCCAAAGTAACCCTCCGTAGAATTCCCTTGGTTCGTCGACCCCTTCGGTGAAACACTCAACACCGGTAAACCAATATTGAGACAAATAATAACAATACACTACCAATAATCAAATAAATAGAATCGAACGATCAGAAAGACAAAAAATAGCCGGGTGGATACAATGGGTCAACAACAAATACATAAAGACCCAAGAATGGGTCACCAACACAACAAATGAAAACAAGTCCAATAAAGGACTACGCCTGGTCATGATGATGAGGAGGAGGAGGAGTAAGCAGTGCCTGCACCTGGGACACCAGGAACCTATACTGCTCTGGGGTCAGCATCACCGGTGACGACCTACCAGTAGGAGGAAGAAGAGGCAGTGGAGCCGCTGCAGCCGGTATGGATGCCGAAGCACGACCAGGAAGTATACTCTTCAATAGCCGCCTGCGTCTCGTGCAACAGATGAACGACAAGATCCGTCTTCTCCTGCACCGCCTGAACGGCGCGATCCGTCCTCTCGCCCGTCTCCCTTTGGTGCGCTCGAGCATATCAAATCGTACGGTGAGGGCCACATCGTCCGTCTGCAGATAAGACTGGGGCTGCTCTTTCATCCTTCACAATAGCTCGTCATGCAGCTCAGTAAGCTGGCGACAGAGTTCCCCCACTCGGACCGACTCTTCTGAGAGCTGTGGGGAATGCACACTGGCAGAGGAGGCTCTGGATGACTGTGTCGCCACAAAGGCGTCATAGGATCTCGTACTATAGTACCCCCAGAAGACCACCAACGACGGTCATCCAGAGCTCATCCATCGTCCGAGCCAGAGGGGGCTGCGAGGAATTACCAGCCCCTCCATCCGCAGATGCACTAGTAAGCTCACGCTCTAGCCTAAGATACTCATCCTAGAAAAGTACACATCTCGATAAGCATAATATTTACTACCAACCTAGTTGTTCCACGTCTATGGATATATTTGCGTATTTCTTAAGTTATAATAAAGTTAGTGACACATAAAGTAATACTTACATGGCTCTGCGTGGCCCGATCATCGATGAACTTTCCGTCATTCCGATGGGTAGCTAGGAAGACCGTCACCATATTGGGGTTTGCACCCTTCTTTACCTGTTATAATAAAATGTTTTTCATTAAAATTAAACATTTTATTACTACTTTTATTAAAATAATATATTACATTAAAACACGTACCAGGCGACGAAAAAGTTTCATCATAGGAATCGAGCCACCACACCACTTCCCTGCCCTCGTCCTAGCCACCTTCGCCTTCTCCGTCCGTTCCTTGTACCTAGGAGCGCCGAATCTAGCCTTCATGACAGTCCACTGCTCGGGCGTGATCCAACCTTGGATCCCTTTTCCAGAATGGTCTGGAGCCTTCTGGTCGTCGATCGCATCCCAGATCAACTTGGCGGCTGCAAAACCCCTAAATTTCTACTTTTTTTATTTTTATTTATTATTAAATTTGGTACCGATTTAAAATTTTGTATTGTACGTCGCGTAGTCGTATTGTACGTCGCGCACGAAATTTTATTTTTCGTAATTGCTCGACGAGTGCGATTATGTACGAGCGTACATAATTTAGAAAAACATTTTTCTATTTTCAAAATAATATATATAATTATTATTATTTTTAGTTATCATACTGAAATTTTCAAAGTTTACGATTTTATTTATGAAAGCCTTTTCGTTTATAGCAGTTACTAATAATAAATAATATTCTTTATAAATATTATTTTAATTATTTATTAGTGGATTTAAATAATAATAGTATTTTTGAAATTATTATTATTGTATTTTTGGAAAATATATTTCGAAATTATTGTGGCGATTTAAATCTTGATTTGAATTTATGGATTTATTTAAATAGTGAAGCATTTGAAATTTGATTTATCCCATTGATTTTAAACCAAGAATTTAATTAGATTCAAATTTGATTTGTATTTGGAATTGGATTTTGATTTGGATTTATTGAATTAAATTAAATTATCGATTGAATTATCTAAATTGGGTTTAAACTACTCCTAATCGTTATCTAATTGGAAATTTCCACATCCTATAAATAGGCAGGTACTCATCCATGTATTTCTATTCTCCACATAATTCCACAACCAAACGTGTATCGTGTCCGTGTTCCACCATCCATAATCTTATTCCATTTTTACAATTATATTATTTCCGTGTCGGACACAATCCCCGACACGAACCAAAATTTCCAACCCTAAACCTAACCCGACCACCCCCGTCACCCTGGCCGACTCCATCAAACCCAACTCGACAGCCATCACCACACCATCACCATTACAACCAGTACCCCCATCCCTGTCCCTGACTCGGCCGCCTCCATCGGCCATCAAACCAACCACTGCCACCACCGCGGCAGCCAACACCATCATCCTCACCGTCGTCAACACCCCATCTTCACTGCGACCACCACTGCCATGGCCAATAACGCCGAGTCCCCCCACCCGTCGCCACGGTATCACCGCCGTATTCCTCCCCCGGCACCACTATAACCCACCACCACCAAAATCTGCCACCGAACTACCAAAACCAAAATTTACCAGCCAACGAAATCATAAACACATCCACCACTCACCTCGACGAGACCGGCGATGTCCTTCCGCCAAGCTCCCAACGATTGTGCCTTGCCCGCGTCCACCGTGAGCAACCCCGACCATCGGACATGGTGAAGACTCCGCCACTCTAGCCCACTGTCAATCCCATGACCCCGAGCCGCAACACTCGCTTCCATCAACGTCGTCACCCCAATACCACCATCGCCAAGACTTTGCCGCGACCGCCGGCCGACTCCGCCCAGCCTCCACTGCCTTAGCCGAGAAACCCTCCGGTGCCGCTCGACTGAGCCGCTCGTCCCCTCCGCGATTCGCCCGTCCGTCGACCCGGCACCAAATCCACCCCCGCTCGTCTCCTCCTCACTCCGCCGATGAACGAGCGGCGTCTGCCACCTGAAACCCTCTCCCGTCTCCGCCGCATTCGATCGCCGGCGCCCAACCCCCGTGCACCGTCCTAACCGCTCCGTCGTTTGAGCGCCGTCCTCCGCCCACGATTTTTTTGCCGCCGGTGCCCTAGCCGCCGCGTCCAGCATCGACCTCCGCCCTCTTCCCCTCGCTCCCGCGCCCGTCCGCCAAAACCCGTCGGCCTTCGCAGCCGCCGAGCCGCGCGTCGCCCCACCGGTGTGCTGCTCCGGCCACCCTCTCCTCAAACCCCTCCGCTCCTCCGCGAGCGCCGACCGCCGTGCCGCGCGCAGTCCGGCCGAAACCCCTCCGGTCAACCTTTCCTCCCCGCTCGTCTCTCTCTCTCTCCTTTTCCCCACTTCCCTGCTTATCTCGAATTCCGAAGACTCTTCTCTTCTTTTTAGAGCTGTTGAAAACAGCTGTGGTAGGTTAATTAGTTTGTTATTATTATTATATCATTATTATTATTATTACGATTATTAGATAATAGTTCAATTGTGGTTATTGGTACTACTATTATTATTATTATTATTTTATTTTTTTATTTTATTAACTATTATCATTATTACTATGTTTCCACAATGTCAATTATCCTAATTTTATTATTATTATTATTATTATTATTATTATTATTATTATTATTATTATTACTACTAGCATTAATATTATTGTTGTAAACTTTTGCTAGTTACTTTAGTACTATCATAGTTAATTTCAAAATAAGGTTATATTAATACTTTCTAAATTATACATATAAAAAAATATAGTATTTAGTTGGGCTAGATACAATTTCAAAACTAAATTCTGAAAGTTTTATAATATTACTATATTATTATTTTGGGGGTTGTTGGCCTACAGATCATATTTTTACAAAATAGAGTTGAGCCCAAAATAGTTTCTAGATTCATGGTATTTATAATAAATATTTTTTTTCCTACAAATATTTGACTTATGAAAACTAGTTTTAGGAATTATAAATATTTTCTAAAAAACTCGTATATATGTAAATATTTATTTATCCATTATTTTTGATTTTCTCCTGTCCGTATCCAAGTCCTATTGTTCCTATTCCTTCGCCCATCTCAAGACTACCTTATGCCCACCCTAACTAATTTGAACCTTCTAAACCCAATGGAACTGTCTGTACCATCACCCGAGGTCACCATGGATAGTTGTTGCACCGAAGTTGCAGTTCGTGTCACCTTGATCATCGCAGCACACCAGGCGTACTACCAGACAAGACACCTTGTAATTTGCTGTTTATTTATTTTAGCTCATATTGTAGGACCGATTGTAGGAACGAGTTGTAAAGCACAATACTCTAGAGGGGGGGTGAATAGAGTAGGCAGCAGAAATTAACTATTTAAAAATATTAGTAACAAGATCACAGATAATATATCACAGATATGTAAAAGAAAAGTAGAGAGTAGAGAGCAAACGCAAACACAAGGATGTATACTGGTTTCCCTCTGTTGAGGACTAGTCCAGTCGGTAGAACTCTTGCTACCAGTTGAATCCACTATGGAAAATCACCACAAGTTTTCATCCGAAGATCTTGCAACTTCTACAACGCGAGCTTTGATCCGAAGTACTCGACCAACTTCAATTGTGAAGTGTGTACCTTCAATCAAGCCTCCGATTACAACCACTCTGAAACTTCTAGACCGTACCGTACTGGAAAATCGACTAGAGGATTGTAACTGGCTTGGGATTTGAAAATGAAAGTTCAGAATACTTTGGAAGAAGTAGTAGGCTGATAGAGAAGAGATATGAAAGTGAATTGGTGAGTTGAAATGATCGAAATCCTTCTCTATTTATAGTTTTTCGAAAGGCAGAATTCTGACAGAATTCGGACAGAATTCGGACAGAACTCGATGAAAAAATCTCGGTGGGATCCGTAACTGCAGGAAGACCAAGTTCAAAAAGCAACGTTCACTAACCGAACTCTGGCCGAACTCTGGCCGAATTCTGGCCGAACTCTGGCCGAATTCTGTCCGAGTTCTGTTGGAGTTCTGTCAGGGTTTTTGCAAATTGGTTTTGGGCTTTTTGAAAAGTCAAACAGTTAGGAAGTAGATTGGGCTTTTGTAAGTGGGCTTGTTTTCAAAACGAAAGGGTATTTTGAAAACGTTTCTTGGGTAGCCTATTTGCCAGTACGATGCAGTGTACATCGTATTCCTAGACTCAATAAATATGCAAAATTACATTGATGAAATAGGAAAACCAAGAGCCCTTTGATGACGCCTTTCTTCAAATATTTGAGCAGACTTGAAGACGCCTTTTTCACTGACGGCAATCGTCCAAAGATAAACAGATCTGGAAATCTGAATACCTTTCGGGGGCTTCGCCCCCGAACCCCTAACGGGGGGCGCTGCCCCCTCGACCCCTGTCCGCTGATCGGGCAGCGGAACCCCCGATGCGAGGCCCCGGATAGGTCGTTAGGCGGTTCAGAGAAAGCTTCTTGTATAACGCCATCTTTGGCCCATCATTAATTCTTTATTGCGTATGTCCTGGTTTGATCATGCTTGATCATGCTTACAGCATGTCTACAAATACATGTTAGACAAACAAACCAACATGATACAAGCATAGCAATATGATATAGAACATTTAGGACAATGCTAAGTTTAAGTAGCAACATGATAGTGATTACATGAATATTAGTGACGTCGATATGTTAAACTTAATTGATTAGCCATATTCAAAAACATGAAATAATCATTGGGCTAACAATCTCCCCCTTTTCGATTATGGCAAATCCTTTAAGTTTAATATATATACAATAGATGCATGTATCACTAATAAACACATAATACTAAAAGATTGTATGCAGACTTAAACTTATTTCTCCCCACTTAAACTTATTTCTCCCCCTTTGACATGATCAAAAATAAGCTCCCCCGTAATTAAAGCTAAGATGATCTCATACATAAGTAAATGAGGAAAGCAAATCATGATCAAGGATTAGGAGAACAGTGTAATGACAAGTGTAGAAAATTGCATAACAATAGTAGAAAAACTTATCAAAACACAACATAGTTGGTTGAACTTTAACAAAGAACACTGAAATCAAGCAATACATAGTTTACCAACTAGAAATCAGAAAAAAAAATGACATATGTTTGAATGTCATTTGTCCAAAAAAAATCTATCAATATAGTAAGAATCAATCAATGGTCATAAATGAATCATGAGGAATAGAAATTCGCAGATCTAGTATATATAAAAGAGTTAAAAACATAATGAGACTTTTAACAATGATCACAAAAAAAATATGATTCATAATTTGCCCATACAAATTAGTGAATCAATTCCATAAAGAGTATAATCATCGAAAAGAGATCAAAATAAGTATACTAGAATCTATGCAAAATATATACCAAAGTTCATGCATTTGAATTCAATTACCTTAGCATGGTATATGAATATCCATTAGATAAACATGAAGGTAATGAAGACAAAATACTTGAGAAAGAGAAATTCAGTCGACTTGAATGCTCCCCCACAAAGTATTATTAGTCTAAATAAGATAATCATGAACTTTGAGATAAAATCTCAATAAAAAATGCCAAAACAGTTTAAACTCAAAAGGAGTAATCAAATAAGAATGATTAAACATATTTGGCAAGATAACTTTTAGAAACTCGAATGAGAGAATTAAAAAAAATATTAAAATCAAATATTCTCTCATAAACTCAATACAAATCCAAATATCATGAACAACTCAACAAGATATTTAAGGTAAAAGAATATATGTCCATGATGAACTAGGTATACCATATATTAAGGGTATAAAATAATTGAAACAATTAATTTGCTCCCCCTTAAAATATGCGTATATAGTTCAAAAATAATTTATATGCATAAAATAGATAAAATAAATAATCAAAAGATCTAAGGGATTTCCAAGATATGCATCTTTTCTTTCCTTTGATCAAATGCATATAAAATTCCAAACTCAAAACAAATATCATCTTTAGGCATGAAAAGAAATCCAATAAATAAATGCTTAAAGATGAACAAATACAATATATCTCCAATATATATAAGAATATTTCAAGACATTAAAGATTTTGAAAACTGTCATTAATAATAACATTTGAGTACCAAACAGATTCAATAAATCAAAAATCAGAAATACTTTTCAAAAAAAATAGAATTTATTACAAAAAAACTGTCATAATAAATGTTCGAATGCGTCCATTTAGTCCTTAGACTGAAAGCTGTCGATTCGAATCACGGAAACAATTTCAAATAAAAGAATCCATAAATCATAAATAAATCCATTTGAAAACATAACTAGATAAATATCCAAAGAAAAATGTATTCTAGATATATGGCATGTCAAAGGAATAATTGATTTGAAACAATTAACTACTCCACCTTTACATGGCTATATCCAAAAAAAAATATAGACAAAATTTTTTAAAATAAAATTTAGAGATATATTTTTGAAAGTAGAAAACTAATTCAAAAATATTAGGTCTTCTTATCAAAGTTCATTTCTTCCCTTTTAAAGCCTTAGCACGGTGTCCACCTGACAACCGTAAGGTTTAAAGAAAAGAAACGCTTTGAGAGAGAGAGACATTCAATATGCATGACTTCTCCCCTACAAAGAATTACTGTTGTAGACAGTAAGTAACTTGAATAAGAAGATAATATAAAGCTCAAAATCATTAATATTATGAATATTACACAAGCTAAAGATGAAATCACAATACCAT
The DNA here is from genome assembly GCA_029216955.1 of Iris pallida. Taxonomy (NCBI): domain Eukaryota; kingdom Viridiplantae; phylum Streptophyta; class Magnoliopsida; order Asparagales; family Iridaceae; genus Iris; species Iris pallida. Next base: position 36,413,970 of record JANAVB010042618.1, read on the forward strand.
AATATTCAATGAGTAGTCATGAATAAAAAAAATCATCTTTAGACAAAAGAGGAAATATCCATTAAATGAATATTTAAAAATAAAACAATCAAAAGATATTTCAAATTAGCATGATGAATAATCGTATAAGTCAAAAGATGACATAAATTGATCTATGTTATAGAATCTCACAATCAACAAGATAGATCAACATATGCTACCTTTTGTTAAAATAAATCATTAAATAATATTATTCATCAAATCTAAAATTCAAAATCCATCAGATAATAATTGCAATTAGATCTCAATAAATCTTTAGTTTATAAAGCGTTGATCAATCTTGGGTTAGCTGTAGAGGTACTGTCCCAGCTAACGGAGGTTCACCGGGGAACACTTAAGTACCGCTTCGCTTCGACCGTAGTCGTGGTGACAGACAGACCTTTTGTAGGCGTGTACCCAAAATAAATCTCTTCTTTAATAACCAAGGATTTAAGAAAAATTAGTGCAATATGAAATCAATTATATTCTATGGACTTAAAGAAATCTTAGAACAATGTAGCATATAGCATAAGATGTATCAATTACATTTATCCATATGTGCTACTAAATCATTGGGTAACAATAAAATATAAAACATTTGTAAATCAAAATGTAAGACCTAGATACGTTGATGTATTCTGGAACCTAGGGGACTGGGTTCAGTACCTTGGATCCAGAACTAGACGATAGTTGCAAGTACACCTTAATAAATCTTAAGTCTATAAAGTATTGATCACTTCGGGTTAGCTGTAGGGGCCGGTTCCCAGCTAGCGGTAGTCCGAAGACTAGTGCACCGTGTCGCTTCAGGCTATTTACACCTGTATGACAGAAGGACCCTTTCGGCTTGTTCCCAAAAATGATCTTTACTCTTATGAACTTAGATTCAAAGGAATATATGCAGTATCATCGAACAACATCGAAATCTAGAATTCCTAAAAATAAATACCCAAGGAATGGTTTATTAAGATCAAGATATTTAAAAAAAATATCATGTATCCAAAAAGTCAACCAAAAAGCCAAGAGAAACATACATCATTAAAAGAGGCTTTGAGGAAGAAGCTGATAAAGATAAGTACATGAATTGTTCAAAGAAATCAATAGCTTAAGTATGAGATAAGCACAAGTTTGAAACTACTTTTTAAAATAATATAACATAAAACTTGAACTTAACTCATATATCCCCATAAAGATATTTATACAAAAATATATATTAATATAAGAAACATATCAGCAATATATGAATGATAATGAATTATTCATTCTTAATGAGCATAAAAAAATATCACAAGATCAAAAACATGCATAAATAAACTTTGTCAGACAAAGATGTAATTGATTCATAAGAAGTTAATCACAATAAAATTTGCGAATCAATAGTGAAGTATATTATGCTAGCACAAGGTTAACATAAGAAAATACGTATATACTTTTCAAGTAAATAGAAGACTTGTGCTAAACATACATACTCACAAAATACTGACCAAAGTAAATACGACATGTTAAAAACAAATCGATAAGAAGTGACCATTAAAAAATATTAAATACAGAGAGTCAAAAACATATTAACCCAAAACAAAGTTAAGCTCCAATAGACTAGAGTGGTATGCATGCTTTAAGAATAAAGATTAAGAGTAAATAGCATACATAGACAAATGTGTCACACTAATAGAAAATAAAAAATATATATAGTGTGAACTAAACATTTGAGCTAAACAGCTAGTCAAGCTAGGATTATGTCTCACATTGATTCAAACAATAAACAATTTAAAAGATATCAATAAAAGCTAATATGAAGAAATCAATAAGAACATGCTAAATATTAAGAACTATTTAGAAAGCATGTTACCGAAGTGGTTCTAGTGACCACACTTCTGTTGGTGCAATTGCATGGAAGATGACCTTTGTAGCTTTGCAATCACCAACATGTTCCATGGTTCTATTTGATATGAGAAGCTTCACCTGCAATATTAGGTGAAGACTTTGGTATCCAATAATTGGATCCACATTTGTTAGCTTTGGGAACCCATTTGCACAAGTTCATATCAACAAGTTTTCTAATTTGACAATGATTAGAAACATGTCCATTCATACCACAATAATGACAGAAATAATTAACATTAGTACTATGTGTAGTAGTATGAAAATGTGCAGTAGTGTGATATGATGTGCGTGGATACTTGTAATAGAAAGCATGGTTATGTGAAGCTTTAGCTTTGCTTGCTTCCTTTCTAAAAGATCTGACGTGTGTGACTTTGTGATGTGCTAAGTGTCTTGTGTTAGACTGAGTCGTAGGTTGTACTACCTGCTTTCCCAGTCTAATCTCTAACTTTTTAGAGTTAGCACAGATCTCATCATACTTAGCAGAAAGAGCATCAATTCTACATGAAGCAATAGAATACTTCTTCTTTTCTGATTCTAATTCCTCCTTAAGTTTAGCATTTTCTTGAATGCTTTTCTCAATACAATCAAGTGCCTCATGCAATCTAAATTTCAGTGTGGAAATCTCAGTAGAATTATCAGAAGTAGAAGTATCTCTAGCATCATTCAATAAGCAAGTAAGCTTTTCAATCTCACGCTTATAGGATCGAATATCCTTTCTAGCTTGCTTATATTTATCTAATACTTTCTTGTGTTCTTCTAACAGATCACTGAAAGCATCAGATAAATCATCATAAGAAAATTTACTCTCTCCAGAAAAAGAAATATTTTGTACCTCGTTAGATAATGCCATTGAGCATAAATTTGCAGCTTGATGAGGTCTCTCTTCTTCTTCATCATCTTCTTCTTCTTCTTCTTCAGAAACGCTTGCTTCGCTTTCACACCATATGCCCGATGATCTTCCTTCATTTGATTGTTCACAGTGACTCTCCTTTCTTGTAGTAGTACAATCTTCTTGGATGTGGTCTATCTTCTTGTAGTTTTCATATACAAGCTCTTCTTCGTATAAGGGATGATGCTGTACCTTAAATCTAAATTTCGTCATGCAAATATTTGCATCATTATGAAGATTATCCTTCTCTCTGGAGTTGCTAGCTTTGCTTTCATACCTGCACTCATAAGTAGCTTCAAGAACTTTCCAAATTTTATGAGATGTTGTGCAAGTATTAATAAGATTAAATACATTTGTGTCTACAGCACAATAAATAATATGCATAGCTTTTGCATCAAGGCTAGCTAACTTCTTCTCTTCATCCGTGTAACTATAATAAGGCTTATTGATTATAGAGGATGTAAGAATAGAAGTAATAGTAGGCTTTTTGTAGCCGGTGACAACAATTGACCATAAGTTAAAATCTAGAGACTTCAAGTAGAAGCTCATCCGTGTCTTCCAATAGCTATAGTTTGTTCCATCAAATAGTGGGAGTCTATTTGAGGATTGCTCTTCAGTTGTGAAGTACATACTTGCCATATGTGATATAGTGATCTATGTAACAGCAGTTATAAATAAGAATATAATAGCAGTGTTACCTCGCTTTACCTGTATAACCCGCTCTGATACCAATTGTAGGAACAATTGGGATCAGAATACAATCCTTCTTGTTGCAGTACCTGGCTTTGATAGCTCCGTAGAGCGCACCTACTCTGATACCAATTGTAGGAACAATTGGAATCAGAATATAATATCTCTCGATGCAGCGCTGGCTCTGATACCAATTGTAGGACCGATTGTAGGAACGAGTTGTAAAGCGCAATACTCTAGGGGGGGTGAATAGAGTAGGCAGCGGAAATTAACTATTTAAAAATGTTAGTAACAAGATCACAGATAATATATCACAGATATGTAAATGAAAAGTAGAGAGTAGAGAGCAAACGCAAACACAAGGATGTATACTGGTTTCCCTCTGTTGAGGACTAGTCCAGTCGGTAGAACTCTTGCTACCAGTTGAATCCACTATGGAAAATCACCACAAGTTTTCATCCGAAGATCTTGCAACTTCTACAACGCGAGCTTTGATCCGAAGTACTCGACCAACTTCAATTGTTAAGTGTGTACCTTCAATCAAGCCTCCGATTACAACCACTCTGAAACTTCTAGACCGTACCGTACTGGCAAATCGACTAGAGGATTGTAACTGGCTTGGGATTTGAAAATGAAAGTTCAGAATACTTTGGAAGAAGTAGTAGGCTGATAGAGAAGAGATATGAAAGTGAATTGGTGAGTTGAAATGATCGAAATCCTTCTCTATTTATAGTTTTTCCAAAAGCAGAATTCTGACAGAATTCGGGCAGAATTCGGACAGAACTCGATGAAAAAATCTCGGTGGAATCCGTAACTGCAGGAAGACCAAGTTCAAAAAGCAACGTTCACTAACCGAACTCTGGCCGAACTCTGGCCAAATTCTGGCCGAACTCTGGCCGAATTCTGTCCGAGTTCTGTTGGAGTTCTGTCAGGGTTTTTGCAAATTAGTTTTGGGCTTTTTGAAAAGTCAAACAGTTAGGAAGTAGATTGGGCTTTTGTAAGTGGGCTTGTTTTCAAAACGAAAGGGTATTTTGAAAACGTTTCTTGGGTAGCCTATTTGCCAGTACGATGCAGTGTACATCGTATTCTTAGACTCAATAAATATGCAAAATTATATTGATGAAATAGGAAAACCAAGAGCCCTTTGATGACGCCTTTCTTCAAATATTTGAGCAGACTTGAAGACGCCTTTTTCACTGACGGCAATCGTCCAAAGATAAACAGATCTGGAAATCTGAATACCTTTCGGGGGCTTCGCCCCCGAACCCCTGACGGGGGGCGCTGCCCCCTCGACCCCTGTCCGCTGACCGGGCAGCGGAACCCCCGATGCGAGGCCTCGGATAGATCGTTAGGCGGTTCAGAGAAAGCTTCTTGTATAACGCCATCTTTGGCCCATCATTAATTCTTTATTGCATATGTCCTGGTTTGATCATGCTTGATCATGCTTACAGCATGTCTACAAATACATGTTAGACAAACAAACCAACATGATACAAGCATAGCAATATGATATAGAACATTTAGGACAATGCTAAGTTTAAGTAGCAACATGATAGTGATTACATGAATATTAGTGACGTCGATATGTTAAACTTAATTGATTAGCCATATTCAAAAACATAAAATAATCATTGGGCTAACACATATTTCATGCATTATTTATTTTTTTTATGCAAAATAAACTGTGATACATGGCATGACCTGTTAGAACTTACTGTTCATTTATATTCTTACTATGTATTATTTTTCTTACACATTAAACCAAGATTTAAGGGACCACCTTTGTGTGTTGCATTCGTGGCCTTGACACGTTATACCACGAAGTTGTGTGTCGCATGTAGAACATGGAATTGCGTAATTGGCTGGCCACCAGTACGTACAAGCCGTACGATAGGAATAACCGCTAATAGAGGTTGCATGCTAGTTTGACTTAGCGGTTATAGTGGTTTTGTGTTGTGGATACAACACATTAGGCATTGGGCGGGAAGGATAATTCCTTAGCGTAAGGGCTTCGATGCACTTTCCTTGTGACCCGGACTCTCCGCTGGAGATACGGGGTTGATGACCCATGATTACTGACGGCCACTGACGATTCTGCGGAACGTCATGCTCTTACTGATGGGGCCTCTGGTGCCCAAGGGGGGACTATGCCGATCCTATTCAGCCATGGCCCATGCGTTGGAAGGATTGTTCTTAACTATATTTCACTTAGAATGGTTAGGCACCTTATCCGTTGGATACGAGTACTTTTGGTTTCGGTACTTGTAACCTACCGTGGCTTGGAACAATAACTTGTCGCGGATTAGTTCGTCACATCTTGTCCTTGTTTGGTTGTAGGTGTGACTTACTACTTCGATGAGAAGGTATTGAACCTTGTTGGGGTCCGGATACCATATTGGATTCATGGTATGGAAAGATACGTCACCATGAATTAGTTTACCATCTCCTGTTCTTGTTTGGTTGGGGGGATGGTACGCTCGTTCAATAGGTGTGTATTGGACCATGTTATAATTCAATTGACTTATTTATTTGAGCAATATTTATTCAGTTTATATGGCATAATATTATGTGTCTTGTTACGTCCCTCTGAGGACCTGGTTATCTCTCCAGGTGTGTGCTATTGTCTTTCGCAGGTGTTCTAGCTCTAGCCGTGATCTTCGCTATTTCTTCGAGGATGATTGTATTTGGATCGTCTTCGCTTCGCTCGCCAAAATCTTTCTTTTGTTATGTATTTCTTTTCATAGTTGGTAGTGGATTTGTCTCCGCCCAACTACATGTACCAAATGACAATTTCATAGTTGATTATATGAGATCTTGTATTCATTAATTTTTGTGTGGATGAGATTAGTTATGGTTTTACTGCATTATACAGCTTATGTATTCATACGAGGTTTCTATATATTGGAGTATACTTCGTATGTATACAGCTGGCATGTCTACATTCCTAGTCCTACGTATTTTGGGACTGGGGCGTTACATGTTTTTGTGGTGGCCCATGCAGGTCAAGATAAATTGTTTGGTTACTTTACCGTACCAAGCAAGCCTGCGTATAGGATTAGAAGTCTAGGGTCTCATCCATATACTTGACTCTTTCCTTGATTTTATCTACCGTTTGACTCGTCGACTGCATCTTGCTTGATTCTTTCCAACAAAAATTTTTATCCTTCCTTCGTGCCTGCTAGAGATTGACCCTATTAGTTAGCTGTCCCAAACACCATTAGTTTAATTCTTTTAAGTTGGGTAGAATGCCTTGTGACCTAGCAATCCCTTGGTACTTGTAAAGTTTAGGGGGCCCTAACCCATCTAGTCAACCAAGCCTTGGTCAATAAAACCGTAGAATGATAGTATAGGAATAAACAAGACTTAGATTCCTATGAATCTTATACTATTCATATTTGTTCCTTATTTCAATCTTAATCTCGTGCCTATATTTTTACCACCTTGACTAATGTTGCTACTATAATCTAGTTTTGCAAACTCATCCATTTATCGAGTTTGTTCATGACTTATGCTATTGAGCGCGCTCACTAACATATTGACTAATCAGAGCCGGTGCATGATGGTCTGATCAACAGAGTGCACTTTGGTTTACTTTTATCTATCGTTCTACGTGGATGGGGACATAGCTAAACTTGTCCTCTAGAGTCCCATCCGCGACTGCCTTGGCAACTCCTTTTGAAATTTTTCGGTCGTCCTTGAATCATGTATTAGTATTCGATAACGCCATCTTCGAACTCTATATTGCTTTCGCCTTCACCAATTTTTCGAAGGACGAAGGCGTAATACTTGAAATTTCTCTAGCTGTCCTATCAATTATGACCATTACCACTCGATGTTGCTATATCTTCATCCTAAACTACTCGGCCCTATCAAGACACTCTAATCGCTTAATTTAAGTGAATCTATTTCATTCTCTTAATCGTGACCCTCATTCATTACCCATGACCATACCGTATTATTTTTCTACGATCTAGATCGCGATTTCTTACGACATGATTTTGTGAAAGCATTGTCATCGTTGGATCCCCATTGATACCCCCTTGTGTCCTCTCACCCCCTACTAATTCTTAATTTCGAGGACAAAATTCTTTTAAGTTGGGTAGGATGTAAAACCCCTAAATTTCTACTATTTTTTTAATTTTTATTTATTATTAAATTTGGTACCGATTTAAAATTTTGTATTGTACGTCGCGTAGTCGTATTGTACGTCGCGCACGAAATTTTATTTTTCGTAATTGCTCGACGAGTTCGATTATGTGCGAGCGTACATAATTTAGAAAAACATTTTTCTATTTTCAAAATAATATATATAATAATTATTTTTTTTAGTTATCATTCTGAAATTTTTAAAGTTTACGATTTTATTTATGAAAGCCTTTTCGTTTATAGCAGTTACTAATAATAAATAAAATTCTTTATAAATATTATTTTAATTATTTATTAGTGCATTTAAATAATAATAGTATTTTTGAAATTATTATTATTGTATTTTTGGAAAATATATTTTGAAATTATTGTGGCGATTTAAATCTTGATTTGAATTTATGGATTTATTTAAATAGTGAAGCATTTGAAATTTGATTTATCACATTGATTTTAAACCAAGAATTTAATTAGATTCAAATTTGATTTGTATTTGGAATTGGATTTTGATTTGGATTTATTGAATTAAATTAAATTATAGATTGAATTATCTAAATTGGGTTTAAACTACTCCTAATCGTTATCTAATTGGAAATTCCCACATCTTATAAATAGGCAGTTACTCATCCATGTATTTCTATTCTCCACATAATTCCACAACCAAACATGTATCGTGTCCGTGTTCCACCATCCATAATCTTATTCCATTTTTACAATTACATTATTTCTGTGTCGGACACAATCCCCGACACGAACCAAAATTTCCAACCCTAAACCTAACCCGACCACCCCCGTCACCCTAGCCGACTCCATCAAACCCAACTCGATAGCCATCACCACACCATCACCATTACAACCAGCACCCCCATCCCTGTCCCCGACTCGGCCGCCTCCATCAGCCATCAAACCAACCACCGCCACCACCGCGGCAGCCAACACCATCACCCTCGTCGTCGTCAACACCCCATCTTCACTGCGACCACCACTGCCATGGCCAATAACGCCGAGTCCCCCCACCCGTCGCCACGGCATCACCGCCGTATTCTCCCCCCCCCGGTACCACCATAACCCACCACCACCAAAATCCACCACCGAACTACCAAAACCAAAATTTACCAGCCAACGAAATCATAAACACACCCACCACTCACCTCGACCAGACCGGCGATGCCCTTCTGCCAACCTCCCAACGATTGCGCCTTGCCCGCGTCCACCGTGAGCAACCCCGACCATCGGACATGGTGAAGACTCCGCCACTCCAGCCCACTGTCAATCCCATGACCCCGAGCCGCAACACCCGCTTCCATCAACGTCGTCACCCCAATACCACCACCGCCAAGACTTTGCCGCGACCGCCGGTCGACTCCGCCCAGCCTCCACCGCCTTAGCCGAGAAACCCTCTGGTGCCGCTCGACTGAGCCGCTCGTCCCCTCCGTGATCCGCCCGTCCGTCGACCCAGCACCAAGTCCACCCCCGCACGTCTCCCCCTCACTCCGCTGGTAAACGAGCTGCGTCCGTCGCCTGAAACCCTCTCCCGTCTCCGCCGCGTCCGATCACCGGTGCCCAACCCCCGTGCACCGTCCGAACTGCTCCGCCGCTTGAGCGCCGTCCTCCGCCCACGATTTTTTTGCCACCGGTGCCCTAGCTGCCGCGTCCAGCGTCGACCTCCGCCCTCTTCCCCTCGCTCCCGCGCCCGTCCGCCAAGCCCCATCGGCCTCCGCAGCCGCCGAGCCGCGCGCCGCCCCCGCCGCAGTGCTGCTCCGGCCACCCTCTCCTCAAACCCCTCCGCTCCTCCGCGAGCGCCAACCGCCGCGCTGTGCGCAGTCCGGCCGAAACCCCTTCGGTCAACCTTTCCTCCCCGCTCGTCTCTCTCTCTCTCCTTTTCCCCACTTCCCTGCTTCTCTCGAATTCCGAAGACTCTTCTCTTCTTTTTAGAGCTGTTGGGAACAGCTGTGGTAGGTTAATTAGTTTGTTATTATTATTATATTATTATTATTATTACAATTATTAGATAATAGTTCAATTGTGGTTATTGGTACTACTATTATTATTATTATTATTATTATTATTATTATTTTATTTTTTTGTTTTGTTAACTATTATCATTATTACTATGTTTCCTCAATTTCAATTATCCTAATTTTATTATTATTATTATTATTATTATTATTATTATTATTATTATTATTATTATTATTATTATTATTATTATTATTATTATTATTATTATTACTAGCATTAATATTATTGTTGTAAACTTCTACTAGTTACTTTAGTACTATCATAGTTAATTTCAAAATAAGGTTATATTAATACTTTCTAAATTATACATATGCAAAAATATAGTATTTAGTTGGGCTAGATACAATTTCAAAACTAAATTCTGAAAGTTTTATAATATTACTATATTATTATTTTGGGGGTTGTTGGCCTACAGATCATATTTTTACAAAATAGAGTTGAGCCCTAAATAGTTTCTAGATTCATGGTGTTTATAATAAATATATTTTTTTCGACAAATATTTGACTTATGAAAACTAGTTTTAGGAATTATAAATATTTTCTAAAAAAACTCGTATATATATAAATATTTATTTATCCATTATTTTTTATTTTCTCCTGTCCGTATCCAAGTCCTATTGTTCCTATTCCTTCGCCCATCTCAAGACTACCTTATGCCCACCCTAACTAATTTGAACCTTCTAAACCCAATGGAACTATCCATACCATCATCCGAGGTTACCATACATAGTTGTTGCACCGAAGTTGCAGTTCGTGCCATCTTGATCATCGCAGCACACCAGGCGTACTACCAGGCAAGACACCTTGCCATTTGCTGTTTATTTATTTTAGCTCATATTTCATGCATTATTTATTTTCTTTATGCAAAATAAACTGTGATACATGGCATAACCTGTTAGAACTTACTGTTCATTTATATTCTTGCTATGTATTATTTTTCTTACACATTAAACCTAGATTTAAGGGACCACCTTTGTGTGTTGCATTCAAGGCCTTGACACGTTATACCACGAAGTTGTGTGTCGCATGTAGAACACGGAAGTGCGTGATTGGCTGGCCACCAGTACGTACAAGTCGTGCGATAGGAATAACCGCTAATAGAGGTTGCATGCTAGTTTGACTTAGCGGTTATAGTGGTTTTGTGTTGTGGATACAACACAGTAGGCGTTGGGCGGGGAGGACAATTCCTTAGCGTATGGGCTTCGATGCACTTCCCTTGTGACCCGGACTCTCCGCTTGAGATACGGGGTTGATGGCCCATGATTACTGACGGCCACTGACGATTATGCGGAACGTCATGCTCTTACTGATGGGGCCTCTGGTGCCCAAGGGAGGACTATGCCGATCCTATTCAGCCAGGGCCCATGCGTAGGAAGGATTGTTCTTAACTACATTTCACTAAGAACGGTTAGGCACCTTATCCGTTGGGTACGAGTACTTTTGGTTTGGGTACTTGTATCTGACCGTGGCTTGGAACAATAACTTGTCGCGGATTAGTTCGTCACATCTTGTCCTTGTTTGGTTATAGGTGTGACTTACTACTTCGATGAGAAGGTATTGAACCTTGTTGGGGTTCGGATACCATATTGGATTCATGGCATGGAAAGATACGTCACCGTGAATTAGTTTACCATCTCCTGTTCTTGTTTGGTCGGGGGGATGGTATGCTCGTTCAATAGGTGTGTATTGGACCATGTTATAATTCAATTAACTTATTTATTTGAGCAATATTTATTCAGTTTATATGGCATGATATTATGTGTCTTGTTATGTCCCTCTGAGGACCTGGTTATCTCTCCAGGTGTGCTATTATCTTTCGCAGGTGTTCTAGCTCTAGCCGTGATCTTCGCTATTTCTTCAAGGATGATTACATTTGGATCGTCTTCGCTTCGCTCGCCAAAATCTTTCTTTTGTTATGTATTTCTTTTCATAGTTGGTAGTGGATTTGTCTCCGTCCAACTACATGTACCAAATGACAATTTCATAGTTGATTATATGATATCTTGTATTCATTTATTTTTGTGTGGATGAGATTAGTTATGGTTCTACTGCATTTTACAGCTTATGTATTCATACGACGTTTCCATATATTGGAATATACTTCGTATGTATACAGCTGGCATGTCTACGTTCCTAGTCCTACGTATTTTGGGACTGGGGCGTTACAGCGGCAACGGCAGAAAATTGCTTCTCAATCGTCTCAGCCCGGTGTGGTGGATAAAAAATATATTTTCTACAAGAATTAAATTAGTTAGCTATACAATATGTATAAAATATGATTTATACTAAATGCAATATATGTTAATACCGTGAAGGGGGCAAACAAGAATGCCTTCCTCTCGTCCGAGGTATCCGAATAGTTGATCCAAGGCCTGCCGTAGTTGGACCTCAGAAATAGCCCCAATGCCCTCTGAACTGTCGGAGGACGATATCTACAAAACGATAATTAAATTCATTAATATATAGATATAAGTATAAATAAATGTTAACTAATTAATTTACTTTGTAGGCCCGTCGGACCAAATCTCCATCCATGTCTCGTCCGGAGGGGCGCATGGGAGATCGCTCGGATCATATGTAGACGGCATAGGTGGGACCTCCTACACCCTCTCCTTCGTCTCCATAGTGCCATCAGCAGGAGGAATGCTGCTAGACGGTCTAGGATCAGGCCTGGAACTGTTCGTCCCAGGAGTACTGCCATGTACCGTCGACGCAAACGGAGATCCGAGTGGCTGGTACACTGGAGTACTATGAGACGAGGGACCGGCACCGTCATCTACTAATGGAGTACCACTCTGTCCACCAGTGGAACCTCTACCTCCGCGGGATACTCCTCTACCGCCACGGGGGTATGATCCTCTGTGTCTTGTCATACATGATAGAAATAGATATCTACAAGATAATAACCATGCATTTAATATATCACAATTTATAAAGTTAGACCCGGAGCAACTCTCCGTTGAATTTCTAGATAATAAACATGCATTTAACATATCACAGTTTATAAAGATAGACCCCGAGCAACTCTTCATTAAATTTCTAGATAATAACCAAGTCTAGATAATAGCATCCATAAACATCCAAGTCTAGATAATTACCATATCGAGAAAATAAGAAAAATCAATAGTTGTAAAAAAAATCCAAGTTTAACCCAGAAATAAGTCTACCGGAAACAAATTCGGTCAAAAGTCATATCATACTACTCTACCCTCTACGCAGGCGCAGAGAGATCTCCCTTCTCAGCCACTGCGCATAAGTAGTATCTACACCAGTAATATCAATATCCATAGGAGCTGGATTACTGGAACTCCCGGTGCAACTGCCTTCAGGTGCCACCTCCTCCTTCACAGTTATCTCGGCTTTAGGAATCACTTCCTCCTTAATAGTAGGAGGAAGTTCTTCCTTGACCTTCATCTCTGATTTAGGTACCAGTACCTTCTCAGCAGCAGGAGGAAGCACTATCTCCTCAGCAGCAGGAGGTACCACTACCTCCTCAGCAGCCATCTGTGCCTCTCTCAAGCAAAGTGCTCGAGTCATAGGTGCCATCTGGATAGATTGATGGAAACCTAGAGATTAATTAGGGATTAAACAAAATGACAGTATTAGACATGTAATGTGCAAGATTCATTATTGCATGAAGATTAATTAGTGGTTAAACATATTTTATATTTTATTTTATTTTCAATCATCTTTTAAAAATTAATCTTCTTCGTCCTCCGCGTCCTCATATTCCTCTTCCTCCTCATCTTCGCTTTTATCTACTTCGTTTTCCTCTTCGGATACTTCTACCTCTTCTACACGATTAGATGTGTAATATGGAACTTTCGTTGTGTCCACGTCAATTGTATTTTTTGCAAGAGGTAGCTCGTCCTTCTGATAAGCTATTTCATCAACATCGTAGGTATTTCTGGCTTTAGTCTTACATACTGTCCACCAGTCCAACCTAGTTATTTTTCGTCTAGGATAAGTAGTAAAGTAAACTAGTTGAGCCTGACTTGCTAGGATAAATGGTTCGTATCCTTGATATCGACGCCGGTAGTTAATATCCACAAGATCATGCTTGTTAATTTTCCAACCTTGATCTTGGATCGGATCGAACCAATCACTCCAGAACAACACGATCCTAGCCGGCTCTATGCCGTAGTTATATGTCAACTCTACAATCTCCCGTAAGACGCCATATAAATCATTGTCCGGATCGACATCTTTATAGTTTGTAGATCGAATACACAAACAACTATTTTTGGTCGAATCAAGAGCCGAAAAGTTCTCTCTGATCGGAGCACTTGTTGACTTGAACCTAAACCCATTCACACAATAGCTTGGCCATATTTTGACGGAATAAATGGGCCCCTTGGCTAGAGTTCTAATAGACTCATTCTCTAGTATTGCGTCCGGACGATCGACCTAAATACCACAAGATAAGAAATTAAATTAAGTGTTCCGTTAATTATTGTGCAAAGTGCGTATAGGAGAAGTAATTACTGCATCATCTTACATATCCACTCAACCATAAAAGAAAATTACGTCTCATTTCCTTTTCCAGTTCTTCATCCGTTATGTACTGTCTACTCGACCCCACCTTATCATTAAATGTGCTGAAAATAACAACACATATACCAATTAGTGTAATAATAATATTGTATACTAATACATGCATAGATGACGTAAATGTGGACGTATTAGTTACTTATCCCTCGAGCTTCTCCACTTCATCCTCGTCGCAGTTGAGAAATATATTTAACTGAATAGCCCTTATTTCCTCGTCATTCAGATATCTTTTCTTTATTTTCCCGGAAGGCTTTCCGAAAGCATTGAAGACTTTCAGTATTGCATCATTAGATTCAAGATATCCATGGTCATTTCTGGGAGCTCTTGTTCCATTACTAGCAACATGTGGCTTGAAATACATCGAGCAAAAGTTTGTAATCTCCTCGAGAACATAGGCTTCATAAATAGAACCCTCGACCCGAGCCTTGTTTTTCACCTTTCTCTTTAGGTGGTTCAAATGCCGCTCAAACGGGTACATCCATCGATAACCGCCGGGCCCACCAATATGTGCCTCGTAGGATAGATGAATTGGCAAATGCTCCATGGAGTCGAAGAACCCAGGAGGGAACACCCTCTCATGCTTGTACAGCATTACTGTAATATCCTTCTCCTGCTTTTGTAGACGATCGACAAGCAACTTAGTAGAACAAAGATCTCTGAAGAATATGCTCAACTCTGTCAACGGATCCTAAACGACCGACGGTAATAATTCTCGAAATGCGATCAGAATTAACCTCTCCATAAATATATGACAGTCGTGGCTCTACATACCCGTAAGTTTGTTCTCCTTCGGGTCGACGTATCTTCTTAAATTCGACACGTATCTGTTAGGAAATTTTAGGCCCTGAATCCACCTACAAAGTCTCACTTTATCCTCCCTGTCTAGTGAGAAAATTGCCTTAGGCTGCTTATACTTCCCATTGCCTTCCTTTATCAATTTCAACGCAGGACGTCTGCATATATCTTCCAAGTCCAACCTGGCCTTGGGATTGTCTTTCGTCTTTTCCCCTTTACATCCATTACAGTATTGATTATGTTGTCAAACACATTCTTCTCGATATGCATGACATCAAGGTTATGTCTGATCATATTGGTGCTCCAATAAGACAGGTCCCAGAATATACTTCTTTTCGTCCAATTATGAGTACGGCCAAATTCATCACTCTTGTATCCCTTTGTAGGCTCTTCGATAGCACTTGGAAAATCCTTGACCTCCTCCCATATCGTGCCTCCGGTCCACCTTGGTGGTGGATTGGCCTTCTTCATAATGCCGGCACGAAATGCATTCATGTTCCTCCGGAACAGATGGTCCTTCGGCAAGAACTGTCGATGACAATCGAAGAAGCACAGTTTTCCTCCGTATTTTAAACGAAAAGCCTTCATACGGTCCATGCAATACAGACATGAGAGATGACCATGAGTGCTCCATCCAGATAACATTCCATAGGCTGGAAAGTCGTTGATGGTCCACATCAGTGCGGCCCTCATCTGAAAATTCTACTTTCTAGAAATATCGAAGGTGTTGGCACCTAATTTCTACAGCTGATTTAACTCATCTATCAATGGCTTAAATACACATCGATGTTCCACTTCGGATTGTTCGGACCCGGGATAATAACGGTGAGAAAAATATACGGAGTCTTCATGCACATCCAAGGCTGTAGATTGTACAAAGTGACGATCACAGGCCAACACGAATACTGGAAGCCCAAAAGTTTGAATGGGGTAAAACCGTCAAAGGAGAGACCCAATCTGACATTACGCAGATCCGAAGCAAAATCTGGATACTTTCGATCAAAGTGCTTCCATGCTTCTCCATCAGATGGGTGATCCAACACTCCTTTGATCTGTTCCCGTCTGTGCCAGCTCATATTTTTTGCAGTCTCCTTCACCATAAACAACCTCTGCAACCGCGGCATCAACGGCAAGTGGTGCATCGAATCGGTAGGCTTCCTTGCACCGGAGGTCATACTTGAACTTGTTACCTTGTAGCGATCAGCACCACAAAATCTACACACGTCTTCATCCATGTCATCTTTGTAGTACAACATGCACCCGTTGCGACATGCATCAATTTTCTCGTATCCCTTCCAGAGAGATCTCACCATCCTCTTAGATCGATAGAAGTCTGTAGGTAACTTTGTACCTTCCGGTAAGATCCCTATAATCAATTTGATGATTTAGTTGTAGCATTCTTGAGATATGTTAAAATCGGACTTGATGCTCAGCAATCTTGTAACCACCTCCAATGGTGAATAATCCTCACAAACAGGATACAAAGGAGTCCTTGCATTCTCCAGCAACTCCATGAACTTCGCAGCAACGGCAATCGGTGCCTCCTCTGCCGCATCATGATTGTCTGGTTCGAAACTAGGCCCCGCAGCATCAAAAACCATATTCACCCACCCTTCGTCGTAACCAGCGTGGTCATGGACATCCATATACGGAAAATTAGGCTCCAGCTCCGATGCTAAAGGTACAAGTTCTTCGTGTGACATCCACTGATATAGTTCGGCATAAAACCTCTCGAGTACAAATGATATGTCACATCCACTTCTTGATGATATTTCATGTTGCGACATCTCACACATGGACACTTAATTTTGGTATGGTCCATGTACTGAGGGAACGCCTTGGCGAACTGCAGGAATTGCTTTACCCCATGTATAAATTCATCCTGCAGATCGTACATGTCATCAGGATGACGATTGTACATCCACGAACGATGTCACAGATAGTAATTCATATCTATTTGACAGTAATTCTACAAAGATAGATACACATTATTCGAGTATATTCCAAATTGATGCATATAGACACATGAGTATCGTCACATGTTCAACAAGAAGGCCCCCTCTCTGATCCCCCCTCTCTTACCCCCTCTCGGTGGGTAATTATGTAGCGTCCTGCTCCGCAAAGGCACTAGATAAACAGAGAAATCAGATTGCTGGCTCTGCAACAGAAGATGATTAATCTGTGTGAGTGGACGAAGTCTCATTTGCTGATTCGCTTACGCCTAATAAGAATCTGAGTTTTTGATTGAATGTTGTTGCTAATAACAAGATTAAAATAATTGAGTATGCTTATAAGAGAATCCACATGCTACCATGCTAAGAACAAGAAAAGAGATAATATATATGCTAAGAAGTAGAACTGTTGCTTGCTAATAAGAAATGATATGATGCCTGCCATGCTAATGATAAATACCTCTTTCGAATATGACCCCTTGTCATGCTTGATAAGAAAAGAGAGAAGTTGTTGGCTATGTGATCCGAAAAGAAGAAAGGCACAAAATGAACGTGTCGTACATCTGCAAAGGCATGAAAAGAATATGTCGTATATCTGTTAAGGCATGAAAAGAACATGTCGTACATCTGATCACAAATCTGTTTTATCTGATAGAACTGCTAGAGGATGCATTGGTCTCGGACAACTCGTGCACGAGTAAAATTTGTCTCTCTGATGGAATCTGGGGACGCCTGGAACCACTCGGCCTATGAGAGATTAAGAGCACCTTAAGGTAAAAGAGACCTCATGTTAAAAGGATAGCCGATATCTGAGTCATTAGCGATGAACTGAACCAAAGAGTCACAGCGACTAATCATAGGATTCACTATGGACCATCATATAGATAAGTGTTGATTGGTACAGAGCTAAACCGGAGAGTCACCGCTGCCAATCGAGTCTGCATGAGTCGATAAAAAATGTTTTGCTAAGAGCTAATAATGCAGAGACGAACAGGAAATAATGTTGCTATTATCATGTTTATGCTAATCCTTGTCTTGTGCAGGGATTAACCATCGGCTATGGTAAGAATCACTGAAAAAGTGATACATTCGTTGCTATGTTTTTTTTATCATGATTTGCTTAAAGAGAATAACCTATTGCAAAGAATAGCTATGTCCCGATCAAAGAAAAGATGTGATAATCATGCTTGTAATCTGACCATTAGAATGTCTTGAATCAAAGAAAAGAATACTAATGCTGTTGTCCCAAATAAAATGATATGGTTCATGAAACACGCTGTGCACTGCACATGAAATGAATAGTCATCGTGCTTGAATTGAATAGTCCCTTGTATGCTTCAAATGAAATAAAATAATGTGTGGCTTTTCAAATATGTTTTCAAAAGAGATGTAAACTGACTCTGTATGCATGAAATGTACATAGGTAAAAAGTAGCAAGATCACATCATAAGAAATATTTTCTCAGTAAATGAACAGTGGTCGTTTCAGACAAATGTAGCTCTTTGTTCACAATCACCAGTATGCTGATATACTGACCCACCATCAGTCTGCATGCAGGTGCAATATGCATCGAGAAGGATAGTCCAAAGCGATAGCCCGAGCCTCATCCTCAGGATCCAGAAATCAGAAGAGATGCCAAAAGATGACATCTGTTGCAAGAGTTAGTTTTGTATATAAAGGGATGTAATGTATGGGAACGGGATCATTGTAATCTGTAAAGTTCTGAGAGAATGTAAGCATTGTATCAGAGTGAAATGAGAGCTTATAATATGTTCAAAGAGTATCAATAAAGAGAATTGTTCTTGTTACCATTGTGTTCAATTCATACATCTGGCAAATGTCCGCTACTGCTTCAATTATCTGCAATATGTTTCGCTGCGTATTGTCAATCTTGTCTATCTTGTCTTGCTTCAGGTCTTGGCCTTGTGCAAGAGCAACTTAGGCTACCACGACATCACGCCTTAGCGAGGACGAACGGTCTCATAGAGTCCGAAGCGGGGACGAAAGGACTCTGCGAGATCGGGGGGTGACTTTTTCTGCTTCTCATTCGACTCTCTCAGCATCCTATTCAGCATCATATAATATCTTCCTCAACCTCAGCCTAGAGAAGTGTAGAAATATTAATATTAACCAAGATTCACAGTATCGATATCGGTATCGGTATCGCTATCAGAATCGATTTCGGTATCATTTACAGTCGATATCCTGAATCTCATTCACTACAACAGATATGGGATATGATAGCGTGCGCTGAACGCTGTAGAATGCATATTATAGCATATTCCGTCCGCTATATATGCCCCCGCTATAATAACCCCATGTACAAGAACGATATAAAGTTATAGCGTTCACGAACGCTATACATGGATTATAGCGTTCATTGACGCTATAGACAATGTATAGCGTTTTGAAACGCTATATGATAGTTATAGCAATTAGGAACGCTATAGAACTTTAATGGCATTTATGAACGCTATTAATATATTGTAGCGTTCATGAACGCTATAGACATGTTATAGCACTTACGAACGCTATATAGTTTACATAGCCTTTACAAACGCTATAGTTCATTAATAACATTTGTTAACGCTATAAATGTTTTATGGCGTTCCTGAACGCTGTTTATTTTTAATTGTGTTCCTGTATGTTATTGTTTGTTAATAGCGTTTCTATATATATCTAATTTTTATAGCATTTCTTTCCTGTTATTATATGTACAACAATAGCATGTCAGAATGCTATTGCAGAGTCAAAATTCTGTATTCGAAAATTTGCAGAATACAGCACATCAGAATACTATTGCAGATAATGCCACAGTTACACAAATGCAGGTATTCAAAAATTTAAATGTGAATCAATCACAGAATGAATTCCGAACATAAGTAAATTCATTAATTTTACTGTCTAATATATGTAGAACAACGAAGTAGTACCAAACATTCAAAATCCTTAATTTCTCCATCTAAAACAACGAAGTAGTACCAAACATATGTCCAAAAATTAAACATTAATAGTGTAGTCAGCTACATATATCCCAAACCAAAACTCCTCAGAAAGCATCCTCTTTCTTCATCCAACCTACACAAAAATAGGGGATAAATTATTAGTGTAAAGAAAAAACTATCTCGAGCCGATCCAGACAATTGACGAAAAGTAAATTATTGGGATAGAAAAAGTGATGCCTTACCATTGAACTAATTGGGTCTTATGTGCTTATATATTCTGTTGTAATTGTAAGTGTTCTCAACTCTTCTTCTCGTTTTTTGACTGAAAGCTTGAAAGGATTAATAAGTTTCAACTGAGTGCGTGTTCGTTGTAAAAGAATAAGATGTGGCATAATAGACTAGCGTTCCTAATTGCTATAACTATCCTATATAAAATGAAACATATAGTGCATTATTTACCCTCCTCAAAGGAACATATCTTTACACTAATGACTATTACCTTGTTGTATCCATGTCCATGCAACATAGATGACAAACAATGGAGTATGAAGACAGGCTATTAGGAAAATATGACTGATGCATTAAAGGCTACTAGAACTGGACACCCATGCTAAAATTAATCTAATATTTGATTAAGAAACATCACTTACTAGAACCAGCACCATTATCAACAGAAACTGTTTCAAGCATCTTGTGGACCATAACACACTCTTGAAGCTTCCATTCTTTGACTGGGCACGGAATACTCTATCCTCCAAAGTACAAGGAACAATTAGAATGTTATTCATCAATGTTGAAAGGTAGAGGATTAATAAAAAATGGGATCATCTGAATAGCTAGAAGAAAGGACTGCATGCAAACACACAATCATCATTCATGCCAAAAGGGGTCAATATTCTACCAAATGAAGAGTTAGACCTTTGCTCTGCTACTCATGGTTCAGAAGTGATAATCAATGGTAAAAATAAGATGATCAATGTAATAGAATCTTAAGAAGGCACAAGAAAGAAGCTCAGCTTTCGTGATGGCCAACTTATAAATGAGATTATGACCATAGGCATTACTGGTGATTTCAGCTTGCCGTCTTTTACAAGAAATGATAATATGTTTTCCACGGTCAGAGCAAAAGAGACCTTGTTCAACACCAAGTTTTCTTGTATCGAAAGTCTCTTCCTTCTCAAGAATCGAACATGGTTGACATGTTCTTATCAATATCAAGTTTTGCTTCTGGCTCGATATCAAGCTGCACAAAATCAAGAGATTGATATATATAAATTGCAAGTCCTCATCTGGAGCACATAGGAGATACATATGATGAAGTACATACACAGGTAAGCAAATATTGAAATATGGTTAGATACAACGTAAGTTACTAGCCATGATTAAGGGGAAGAAATTTTAGGAATAAGAACCATGTTCAGTTGCTTCTTATTTGTTGAGGATAATTCTAGTATACCATTTCCCCTTCGTATCATGTAATGTACTGAAATCTAAATAGTATAATTGATACTTTTGTATTCTTTGTGCTTTTATGTACAAAATTGGTTTCTATTCAACTTCATTAATTTGGAATTTGATATTTCATATGCAAGTTGCTTTTCTAGGTACCAGTTACATGATCTACGTAGACATGAAGTAGGCGGGGCAACCCGAAACCTGACCCAAGACCTGCTCAAATCGGAGATGGGTCAGCCCTAGTCCAATCAACGCCCAATATCAGCCCAACCCACCAATTTTTCTGGTCAAGTTGGGTTTGAACCCACCCACCCTCCCCCAAACCCCAACCCTACCTGTCACTTAAAGGAAGTAAGATATATAGTATATATACAGACACAAGAACATAGTATACATGCTTTTGCTTGAATGAAAAGATAAATGTTATAATATTTACTAAGACGTAATATGAGTTTATCATAAAACATAACATCGATATAGTTTGTTATTTTGGAATAAGAATATGCAGTTAGCTGTAAACAATACAGACTAGAAGACTTACTCATCTTTCCCTCTCCTTGGGAGGAAGTTGAGGTCTAGAAGCAGCAACCCTGGAGTTAATTCAAATTGCTCCGTTGGAAGCTAACCATATGACCAAAATACAGAATCCATGGACTATCAAAATAATAAATGTGAGTAGATATACTGCCAATCCCAATTTATTAAGCGATGTCTCTGCTTCTCTAGCTTCAACCCTGCCAATCCCAATTTACTCATCTTTTTCAAATCAACAACTTGAATTGGCTACACCACGACATGGTTTGAAAAATAGAATGTTCATGAAATCAACATTATATGCTATACAATAAAATGAGACATACCTGAAAAAAAACTGGAGTTCCAAATGTTCAATTCCTGCGCACAATTAGCGAATGCAATATAATGGTTCGTGTCATTTGCATTACTAGTTTGGAAGAACTTTCATCATTATAACTAATTTCATGTAAAAAAATTACTGCAACAACACTATGATTCAAAAATACTTACTGCAAAGGCAAAGATTCATTGCAACGTATGCCAAAGAGTTAGAGTAATTTATTATAAAAGTATATGAAACAGAATAAGATGTTCAGTAAAATTATATGAAATGAGTTTACTAAAATTATATGAAATGAGTTTTAGTTGTGTATATGAAACAGAATAAGATTTTTACATCTTACTTCACTATACAGATATATGTATTTACAAAATTAGTACAAATTGGTGCTGACTCGATCTCTAAATCAGTAACTACAGTTCTCATCTTGATGGCATATTGAAGCAAATCCTTGGAACATAAAAAATCAGTGTAAATGACGAAACTAAAATAATAACTAATATAAAACAGAGAAGAAGACTGCATATGTATTCACAAGAGACAATTTATGGATGAGCTAGGTTGGTAGTTTACCTAGAGCTTTAATGACTACCTTTTATGCAGTAATACTATCATCCAGCTCCGAGACATGGCATGGGTTAGGTGAATTCATCAATTTTGCCAAACCAAAATCTGCCAAATAGTATGTCGTTGCACTCACATCCTTGTGAAGGATCATTGGTAGAATGTGCACCTGAAAAATTATGCAGTCGTTGTGGAGATAAAAGCACAAGGAATACAAAAGTATCACAGTCCGACTATCTAAAGCAACTGTCCATACAGTTTGAGGTCCACTTCCATACAGATTGAGATAAAAGCTCTTAGGTCAATGAGAGAGCCATGTATTTAAAGCACAAGGAATACAAAATTACAGTCCGACTATCTAAAGCTCTTAGGTGCACATCGGCCACAAGGAAGTGGTTCTTACAGACTGAGATAAAAGCACAAGGAATACAGACTGAGATAAAAGCTGTAATTTTGTATCTAAAGCTGAGATAAATTAGTCGGACTGTAATTTTGTATTCCTTGTGCTTTAAATTTTGTATCTAAAGCTGAGACAAAACCACAAGGAATACAGACTGAGATATAACATGTCACAAGGAATACAAAATTTAAAGCCATGGTTCATACAGACTGATATAAAAGCTCTTAGGTGTTGAGGTCCACTTCCATACAGACTGAGATAAAAGCTCGTCCAACTAAGAATCTAACGGCACTCTGAGGATTTTCTCACATTACGAACATGCAAACTATGAAGCTGATTTCTATGCCTCAGACACAGATTGGACAAGTATTAGCAATATCCATGCCTCTGACTAAGAGCAAAAAGAATCATGAAAAAAAAACTGTGACAAAAGTGTCATAAAAACATTTTTTTATCTTATTAAAATGTTTTGATGTAAAAATAAGCTTCCATTGTAATCGTTCAAACAACCAATTCTTTGCATTAGAAGTTTCACGGAATCACCTTTCACATACATGATTTTTAAGAAAAATAATTGGTTTGAATGCACTTCCAGTAGTGAATGACCCTCTCCCTCTCTCCTATCGTGCTCCCTGTTAAATTTGCTACCAATGTATTTTTTTTAAAAGAGAATTAACAGTTAGTTTGAACGGAAATGGCATTTGGCACGCAGTTTGTGTCCGCGGACCAGATGGCCCGCGGGCCAGGAGTACGCTAATTTAGTGCGGTCGTCCTGCATAATTATATGACAGCTAGGAATATGAGGCATAATAACTAATTTATTTGACAGCTAATTTGCTCTCTTATTTGAGATTATATCCTGTGGTAGAAAATAATAAAGACATTTTCTACTTGTCACACAACTTATAAGACTGTCAACGTCATTCTTGCTCCTCTCTTCTTTCAGTTTCCCCAGATATAATCTCTCCATTCTTTTCTGCCAAACTGAATAGAAAACATAAGGAAAGAACATCTAATTTTTTCTATGAAAATTACAGCTTGTTAAAACAGAACTATTGTTTCTACTTCAATATTTTTCAAGTATAAATCTTTAGAGCCGCTTTACTTCTATATATATTTGAAGAGGTGGAAAATTGGGAACAACTGTAGGCTTCCAGAAGTTTATACAAAAAGGAACTATGTGTATGAAACTGATAGGAACTTTCTAGCAAGGAGGATAAAGTATCACCTTTTGTTAGAATGAAAGAAAATGTGCTTGTCTTTGACAGTTTCATCATATATTAAAATTACATCTTAAGAAATGATTAAGAATTTAACATATATTATATATGTTAAAATAAAGATGCATAGGAGGACAAGGATACAAAAGTTGTTCGTATAAATGGAGACATATGCTGCAAAAAAGATTCAAACATTAAAGATCATTTAGCAAACACCTAATGGGCACCACAAAAATATAGTTACTACAAATATACATTATAAAAGGCATTTCAACAAACATATCACAGACATAGGTGACAAGCACGAGAAAAGAGTAATCTATAAAACTTACTTTTTGTTTTCAAAGTTTTTACCTGTTAGAAAGAAACCTCAGCGTCCCTCCCGTGCCCTATGGCGGTGCTCGTCCGCCCGCATCATCGAAAACCCTAGCTCCTCTCATACCGCTCGCACGCTGGAGGGGCCTTCTCCTCCTCCTCTGGCTCGAGCACCATCGGATCTTTCTCTCCTCCTCGTCGTCGTCGATGTTGCAACGATGATGGGGGAGGGGGTTGTAGGCTGTTCCATGGAGTGGATATGGGGAAGACGATCCAAGGGGACGGGGGCATGGGGGTCGTGGGAGAGGGAGAGGCTGCTCTCGGAGCGGTAGCGCTTGCGAAGACGGGGGGTGGATTAGGCAAAAGGGCTGGTTGGGGAAGCAGAGATAGAGAATAGGGTTACATAGGAGGTGCAGTGGGAGGAGAGGTGCAGTGGGAGGGAGATTTAAGGGGGAATGGAAACTTAAATGAGGAAATAAAAAAACAAGGGGGAAATGAAAAACTTAAGTCGAAAGGAGGTAAACACTTTAGGAATTTTTGTAATTTTCTCTCTTTGTGTGACTTTCACACAATTACTATACATTCATAACAGTTATATTCATTACTAACAAATAAATCAAACAAAATAGAATAAAAAAATATTTGTGGTAACACTTATTTATTTTTAGTCGTCTTAAATTTAGTATTCCCACCTACTTTGGGCGAGAAAATTAAAGCAACTTCAGGCGAGAATATTTTTTTTAGTCATCTTAAATTAGTATTCCCCTCTACTTTAGACGAGAATATTTTTCCTACTCGTCTTAGTTTTCTCTTGCAAAGAATTTTTTGAGCTAATTAAAACATAGCATTTTGCTGTAGACGGTAGCGATTTAATTTCTGAATATCTAACGGACGGGAACGCCGCTATCGAAAACGGTATAAATTATATAGCAAAACTGGATCGCTCCTATAGCAGTCACAACATGCTATAACTTATTTTTTTAAATATAAAAAAAACTGTGTTGCTTCTCCAATGATTGGAACAGTAGATAGTTCAATTGTGAGCATTCGATTAACTCGGTTAACCGAACCGAATTACCAAATACCAAATTCGACCAAAAATCGAATAACAAAAATTGAAACCAACCGAAATATCCCGTATCGAACCAAACCGAACGGAATAAATCTGTTCGATTTTCAGTTTATTTGGTTTAACCAATATTTCAGTTTATTTATAATTTTTTTGTCAATATATAGTTACTAAATATACAAAGATATATTTCGTATATATATTACTAAATTTTTTTATTCGGTTTACCAGGAGAGAAATTTTATATAAAATTTCTGAAAGGTTAGTTTGATTTGAAGAGTATTCTGCAGACTCCTTGGCATGAATTTTTTTTTTACGGTAACGAAATAATCCCATTACGACGTTGTAACTTATATAGCATCCAAAATGTGCTATAGTCTTTTTTTAATCATGTAAAATATATAGAATACGATGCTGCTCCAAATCGAACTGGATACCTTACCTTGACATACGGGCATAGTAACATAAGCAGCGTCCAGAAAAAACTATACCTTTAACAGCGTTCATAATACGCTATATAAAGTTCTGTTAACAGCAAAATAGCAGAGAGGTATAAACGCTATAGATAAACTGCTATTGTATGAACTTTTAATAGCACTTCACAATGAACGCTATGGACGATGATATTTAATAGCAGGGAGGCTCGAATGCTATAGATAAACTGCTATTGTAGGCTCTTTTAATAGCACGACGGAATAAACGCTATTGATGATGATATTTTATAGCAGGAAGGCTTGAACGCTATAGATAAACTGCTATTGTATGCCCTATTTGTTGTAGTGATTGCTTCCACTAGCAGAGCACAATGTAGAGCCAAACGTGTAGCAGAGCTTCACATTCAAAATATTAGAAGAAAAAAGTTTTCGATTGGTAGTAGGACGAGTCAGAATCCTTTCTCATCCCACCACAAATCGAAAACGTTTTTACTTCTAATATTTTGAATATGAAGCTCTGCTTCACGTTTGGCTCTATATTTGTAAACCCCCAAATTTTTCAAGGATTTTTTTTAATTTTTTATTTTTGCTTAAGTTTTTTGTAATTATTTTGTTATTTATTTATATATATAGTCTTAGTCATGCTTAAATTTTGTGATGCACTCTGACTAGACAATATGGCACGACAAGTATAGTCAAGTGCCTTAACTAGCATGTTAGCTATAGACGTTACTAGATTTAATTATTTTAACAATATGATGATTAAATTCTAGTAAATCACAATTTGGTTATCTTTCAAAATTTTAATATTTGTTATCTTTCTAATAGGTTTTGAAATATAATATTTATGTCATTTTAATAATAATAGTAGTAGCTACACACCCCCAATCTAGGATACCTATTAATTTGTCATTCATATTATTATTATTATTATTATTATCATTATTATTATTATTATTATTATTATTATTATTATTATCATCATCATTATTATGATTATTGTTATCATCACCATCATCAAAATAAATATTCTTGGTCATTACTAATTTACTAGTAAATAATATTTTGAGTATTCTACACAAGCTATGCTTACCAAAAATATTGATAAGCAAAAAAAAAAATTTGGTGTTGGAAATTTCTTAAAATTTATTTGGATTTTTGCATTTACAAACATATATATGTATTCCTATATATATAAGAATGAAAACCCTTTTATTTATACAAAATTTTAATATACATTTACTTTTAAATTTTTAGTACTCCTTAATTCATAAATAGCTTAGCAATAGATATTACCATTATTGAATTTTACTAATCAATTTGGTGCACACCTTATATAGGGTTATACATATGTATATATGTATATCTATATACATAAATATATACATATATGTGTATATGTATAGCAGTGAGCAAAGGGTGAAGAGAATCCAAAAACTCGCGAGATGGGCAATATCTCGTGAGTGGACTCACTCCCCTTCACCCGAGCCTTCACAATCCTCTGAACCATCTGAGCACAGCTAACTCCTAAAATGTAGGCTTCAAATGTCGACCCAAATCGAAACCTCTATCCAAGGATTTAAATCCTCTGTAATCCTAATCAAAATTTCTTTAGGATTACACTAAAAACTAGTAGGGTCGGATTAAATTTGATTATTATCTGATTTAAATCACAGTATTCAACCGCAAGGTCTCCCTCAGAAGTTTATTCGAAACACCACACAAACCCCTAAAACTCTTCCCTGCGACTTCTTACAGCGACCCCAGAGTGACCCCCGACCTCTGGCGACCTAATTCCGCCGCCTGGATCGCCTGCATGGAGACGAAGTCGTCGGCGATCGATCACCGGAGCTTCGAGAAACAGAGGTACCTCTGTTTTCGAATCTACTCCAGGTACCCAACTTCGCTGTTATATTTCTTTCCATTTATTCTATCAATTCGTGATCTAGAAATTCCTACTGAAAGTTGACATGCCCCCCTGCAAACCTTAGCATTTAGATTTGGTAATAGATAATCAGGTCGCCCATGAAATCGATACGAAGTCGAGGGAAATCTGCTTGAAAATAGAGCGTTATAGCAGTTGAAAATCCCTACTTGGAAGACATTTTTTGGACTTAATACTAAGAGTTTTCGAAAACCAATTTCAAATAGTTCACTACAACAAAAAGACCTATTAATGACGCTCGACAAGGAGTTTTAATAACGGCTGATACATAAGCGTTATTAAGTTGAAAAATACCTTTTTTCTATGACAGTTTGGGCTAATTCTGGGCTTTTTATAACATTTATAAAACAAAGCGTTATTAATAGTTTAGAGCGGTGGCAAACTTGTAATATTTGTTAAGTTCATTTTTTGACAAAATCCCGCGCTTCAACAAATATTTTTCTTTCCCTCTGGTTCTGGTCTTCTCCTTCTCCGATCCTTTCTTCTCCCTCCTCTCCCCCAACTCTAAAATCCCATAGATCCAAAACCCTAACTCTAGTTTAGCAACACCCTCCTCTCCTCCTCTTCTTCTTCTTCCTTTCCTCCAACTCCAAAACCTTAACCCTAGATACAAAACCCTAAACCTAGTTAGAAAGGGAGGAGGAGATGGGGAGGGACCTAGCGGCGCGGGTCGGCTTCGGATCGGGTTTAGTGGGATCCGCCAAGCAGTTATCTTCTTGGCTTCCGCTGGTGAGCACGCCAGGTTTTATTTCAGTGTCTATGCAGAGTGGTGAGCACGCCAGGTTTTATTTCATCGATCTACCAATCTTTAGTGTGATTGTTTTCTTTCTCACAAGACAAGGTCATGGACATTGTTAGAAATATTGATGCAAACCACTCAGTCATGGCAGAAAGCCGATTGGTCTAATTTATTGGTTGACTGACCTTTCGATCCATCGACCATAAGAACATGTAACATACACTTACCACCCCCCCTCTGCTGCAAAATTCTCATTTTCTTCCCTATATATATCAGCAATCCATGAGCTTGTGACTTTGGGAAAATTCCGAGATAGATATGCTGTAAAACTCGGTTAAGCATTGTATGCTGCAAAACTCGGTTAAGTATTGTAGGTATATCGAGCCAACAATCTTGATAGATCCTCCATTAAATTGAATGAGTGTATAGCTCCCCTTAGGCGATGATGACAACTAAACAAAGAAAGTGTACTTTCCCCTTTATCCCTTCTTGATTCTTTTAAGGTTGGTGGCAAGTAAAACTGTTTTAGTAGAAAGTGATGAGTTTCTATTCATTTGCAACTTGCTGTGGAGCTGGTGCCATTAATCTTGCACTTTTTGCTAACTATAGAGAAAATTAACATTGTATTATATGATGTCTGAATTCATACTTTAGACTACCATTTTTTCGTCTTGTATTCTCATTTATCCTTCAATTTCTTCTCTGTTTCTCTTCCTCGGCCAATGGTGAGGCACATAGTGCAGCCATTACATGTCAGGGGAATTAGAATTAAGGAGAGGAGAGAAAAAAAAGGAAAAGGAAAAAGGAAAAGAAGAAGAACAAGAATTTTTTTTGGCAATGATGATTTGGCTGCTCCTTCAGATGGCGAGGCAGCTCCATTGCAGCCATTTGTTGGAAGAAGCGATGATGAGAGTGGGGGTCCACCTCCAATTGTGAGTGAGTAATCATGGACTGACGCTGAATCTGAGCCTCTTCTCGCTAATTTATGTACCTCTTGGAGCTATTTATGTTATCATTTTCTCTGCTTATGTTATCATTTTCAGGCCAATGAACTGAAGAGAGAAGATCTTAAAGGTTCAAAGGTAATTTCTTTACTATTTTTTCAGTTATAGCTTTTTTATTAGTCATCTTTTATTATTACAGTAAATTTTTTCAGTTATAGCTATTTTTTTACAGTAAATTTTCCGTGCTAGGCTCCTGTTTTTATTAGTCATCTTTTATCATTTGTATGCTTAGAAAAGAACTTAGTCCCATTCTACTTTAAACTTAGAAAAGCTCAGAAGGGGCATGCTGCACTCTTCAAGGTCTTAAAGACTAGTCATCTATTAGTTTTTCTGGTTCCAGTTGCAGATTTTTTTCTCTTTTCTTTTTTCCTTTGTCATTTTTCCTTCTCTCTTATTAAGCTACTCTAGCAAGTAAAGGACTTATTAAAGATTTTTGAAGGATACGTCATTATTCTGTTACATAAGTGGGTTAAGTTCATTTGTCATTGCAACGGAGGACTATTGGAAGTTCATTGTTTGCTACTGGTTTTTGCTGCACTTTGCAGCTGTATGAGATATCTATTTGCAGTTGGTGGGAAAAGCCCCTGCAGGTTCCTTACTTTATTGCAAGCTACTTTATTATACCTTAATCCTCTGATAATGGTGATTTCTCCATCTGTCTTCCAGCTTGCAGAGTAGTGTATGCAACTTAATTTTCTACCCTTTCATGATGTTATTCCTATTTGAAGTGTGACATTCCAAATGCAATATGGTTGTAGGTCAAAGTCTGTGATATCTGTGGAGATGCTGGCCAAGAGGAGTTAGTTGCCATCTGTAGTAGATGTACTGATGGCACTGGTGAGGGTTCAGGCGAGAGTAAGGGATTGAGGATCTCCCACGACTGTGCCGGCTGCAGCAGCACCAAGTCGTCGCTCAGCTGCGACACTACTTCTCTTTGGGACTCCCGATATCTTCAAGAGATGGCAGAGAGAAGATCCATGGTCAGAATCTACATAAATAAATATTTCTACTAATTTGGTTAGCAAAAGAGAGATTTATTCCTATTTTTTGGGTACATTCTGTATTTGGATATTCAATATAATGAAGATGTTGATATGTACTCTATTTTGAGAAATGTAATAAAGATGGTGATATATAATGTTAAGTTTTTGGAATATAATATATACTGTGCAGTATAGAGCATTATAAATGTGCTAATTTGAATAGTATAAAGTGTTATAAATGTGCTGCATTAAGCCTGTACATATTATCTATTCATGATGTTTTAAAATTGTTCTGAATTGTGCACTATATATTAACTATTTATAATGCTTTTATAGAAACTATTCATGAGGATTATTTTATGACGCTTTTAAAAAACATTTATAACAACCGTTTTCATAACGGTTGCTGTAAAAAAAAAACGTCATGGTTCGTCATTAATGACGCTTTTTAGCCGTCATTAAAAGGGTTTTTGTTGTAGTGGTTATTGACAATATATACAAGAGCAAAACCTTTTTTGTAGATTCTGATTTCATTTACTATGTGCGGAGTTATTCGATTTCAAAAATCAAGAAAAACCCGTTTTCAAAAACTAAAATTTTGGAAAATTTCTACGATACGGAGTGCGCGCCCCGACAAACCGGGCGACGTTGTCACGCCCCGATCCCGTAGAGTCCTTTCGTCCTCGCTTCGGGCTCTTTGGGACCGTTCGTCCTCGCTAAGGCGTGATGCCGTGCAAGCCTAAGTTGCGCTTGCACAAGGCCAAGACCTGTAACAAGACAAGATAGACAAGGTTGACAATACGCAGCGGAACGTATTATAGATATTTGAAGCAGCAGCGGACATAATTCAGAATACATGTATTGAACACAATGGTAAACAAGAAACAATTCTCTTTATTGATTTCATTTGAACAGACTACAAGCTCTCGATTCTCTCTGATACAATGTTACATTCTCTCAGAACTTTACAGATTACAATGATCCCGTTCCCATACATTACATCCCTTTATATACAAAACTAACTCTTTGTAATAGATGTCATCTCTTGGCATCTCTTCTGATCTCTGGCTCCTTAGGATAAGGCACGAGCTATCGCTTTGGACTATCCTTCTTGATGCATAGTGCACCTTTATGCAGACTGATGGTGGGTCAGTATATCAGCATACTGGTGATTGTGAACAAAGAGCTATATTTGTCTGAAACGATCACTGTTCATTTAGTGAGAAAACATTTCTTGTGACGTGATCTTGCTACTTTTACCTAGATTCATTTCATGCATACAGAGTCAGTTTACAATATTTTGAAAACTTATTTTGAAAAGCCGACATTTCATTTCATTTGAAGCATACAAGGGGCTAGTGAATTCAAGTACGATGACTATTCATTTCATGTGCAGTGTACAGCTTGTCTCATGAGCATATTCATTCTTTCTATTCAAGCAACTCTTAGGGACAATTACAAGCACGATATCATATCTTTTATTAAATGGAACATAGCATTTCTTGGCACAGTTTATTCTTTAAGCAACTCATGTTCAGGAAACTTAGTAACGAATGTATAACTTTCTCAGTGATTCTTACCATAACCGACGGTCCATCCCTGCAAAAGACAAGGATTAGCATAAACACAATAAAACCAACATTTTTCCCTATTCATCTCTGTATTGGTAGCTCTCAGCAGAATATTCTTGACACATGGAGACTGGATAGGCAGCTGTGACTCTTGGATTCAGCACATCGCAAACAGGCATAACATTCCCGAGGTGTAGCATTTACCACATTCAATATTTTCGAGGTGTAGCATTTACCTCTTTTAATATTTTTGAGGTATAGCATTTACCCTGTTCAACATTTCCTGAGGTGTAGCATTTACCTCAGGGTACCATTTCAATTTCCTTGTAACATGTTCAAGTCCGACTGTACATGACCAGCATTCAGAACATCTTTGAGGGGCAAGCCATCATTCATTTCCTTGGAACGTAACAACAGTTCTATACAAATATAGCATATCATTTTACCTTTTGAAAGCATACTAGTTCGAGGCATATAAATAATCTCTTTTCTTTTCTTATTAGCATGGCAACAGTTCATTGATTAAAGGCAACATCTCTACTTTAGCATACATGTACCAGTTCGTTTCTTATGAGCAAGCAACAGTTCAACTTCTTAGCATGCAGATTATTTCTTTTCTCGTATTAGAATAGCAACATATGGATTCTCTTAAAACATACTCGATGATTTACCATCTTGTTATTAACAAAAGCATTCAATCAAAAACTCAGATTCTTATTAGGCGTAAGCGAATCAGCAAATGAGACTTCGTCCACTCACCCAGATCAATCGTCTTCTGTTGCAGAGCCAGCAATCTGATCTTTTTGTTTATCTAGTGCCTTCGCGGAGCGGGGCACTACATAATTACCCACCGAAAAGAAGTTTCATCCTCGAAACTTAAGGAGAAACTTATGATATCCTTAGCAGCGATAGTCCTCATCCTTCGCCATCATCAATCCATGAAATCACAATTCAGATCGTATCAAAACTCTTGTTCAATAAAAGCATTTCAATCTCAATCAATCAAATCGAAAAATTATATGCCGGCATCATAAAAAATATTTACGAACTTATTGTATGGAACGTTCATCTCATTGATGATATCAAGCAGGCAAGGAATTTTCGATCAGAAGAACATGTACGAATTTAATTGAATCAAAATTGGCCAGAGGATCGTGTTGCTCTGATACCATTCTGTCACGCCCCGATCCCGCAGAGTTCTTTCGTCATCGATTCGGCCTCTTTGGGACCGTTCGTCCTCGCTAAGGCGTGATGCCGTGCAAGCCTAAGTTGCGTTTGCACAAGGCCAAGACCTGTAACAAGACAAGATAGACAAGGTTGACAATACGCAGTAGAACATATTGCAGATATTTGAAGCAGCAGTAGACATATTTCAGAATACATGTATTGAACACAATGGTAAACAAGGAACAATTATCTTTATTGATTTTATTTGAATAGACTACAAGCTCTCGATTCTCTCTGATAAAATGTTACATTCTCTCAGAACTTTACAGATTACAATGATCCCATTCCCATACATTACATCCCTTTATATACAAAATCAACTCTTTGTAATAGATGTCATCTCTTGGCATCTCTTCTTATCTCTGGCTCCTGAGGATGAGGCACGAGCTATCGCTTTGGACTATCCTTCTCGATGCGTAGTGCACCTGCATGCAGACTAATGGTGGGTCAGTATATCAGCATACTGGTGATTGTGAACAAAGAGCTACATTTTTCTGAAACGATCTGTGTTCATTTAGTGAGAAAACGTTTCTTGTGATGTGATCTTGCTACTTTTACCTAGATTCATTTCATGCATACAGAGTCAGTTTACAATCTTTTGAAAACTTCTTTTGAAAAGCCGACATTTTATTTCATTTGAAGCATACAAGGGGCTAGTGAATTCAAGCACGATGACTATTCATTTCATGTGCAGTGCGCAGCGTGTCTCATGAGTATATTCATTCTTTCTATTCAAGCAACTTTTAGGGACAATTACAAGCACGATATCATATCTTTTATTAAATGGAACATAGCATTTCTTGGCACAGTTTATTCTTTAAACAACTCATGTTCAGGAAACTTAGTAACGAATGTATAACTTTCTCAGTGATTCTTACCATAACCGACGGTCCATCCCTGCAAAAGACAAGGATTAGCATAAACACAATAAAACCAACATTTTTTTTTTGTTCATCTCTGTATTGGTAGATCTCAGCAGAACATTCTTGACACATGCAGACTGGATAGGCAGCTGTGACTCTTGGATTCAGCACATCTCTAACAGGCATAACATTCCCGAGGTATAGCATTTACCTCATTCAACATTTTTGAGGTGTAGCATTGACCTCTTTCAACATTTCTGAGGTGTAGCATTTACCTCATTCAACATTTCCTGAGGTGTAGCATTTACCTCAGGGTACCATTTCAATTTTCTTGTAACATTTTCAAGTCCGACTGTACATGACCAGCATTCATTTCCTCGGAACGTAACAACAGTTCTATACAAATATAGCATATCATTTTACCTTTTGAAAGCATACTAGTTCGAGGCATATAAATAATCTCTTTTCTTTTCTTATTAGCATGGCAACAGTTCAATGATTAAAGACAACATCTCTACTTTAGCATACATGTACCAGTTCGTTTCTTATGAGCAAGCAACAGTTCAACTTCTTAGCATGCAGATTATTTCTTTTCTAGTATTAGCATAGCAACATATGGATTCTCTTAAAACATACTCGATGATTTACCATCTTGTTATTAACAAAAGCATTCAATCAAAAACTCAGATTCTTATTAGGCGTAAGCGAATCAGCAAAGGAGACTTCGTCCACTCACCCAGATCAATCATCTTCTGTTGCAGAGCCAGCAATCCGATCTTTCTGTTTATCTAGTACCTTCGCGGAGCGGGGCACTACAGACGTGGTCGCAACCCATAAGCATCGAAAGATGCATATGGATGTTGTCGACTTGTAGGATTTGACAGAACTCAATTTTGTTGTGCGTACACGACGAAATCGAGTCGTATCCGTCGATATACCCCATATTGGCAACTTTATAAACTAGGCCATAACTTTGTGCACGTTTGTCGTATCGAGACAAAACTTGCGCCAACAGGATCGTATCATTTTTTTTGGTCCTGTATACCAAGTTTGGTCCGATTCTGAGAAGGTCGACCGGAACGCCTTTTGGCTAGCCTGCGACCTGATCTAACGGACGAAATTGTGTACGGTCCACCAGAATCCAACTTTAGATATACGTTTGGGTACGTCTATTTAAACCGAACCTATAGACATATAGTTTGACGACTATAGAGACCGTAGATACTAGCACACGTTTCGGTACAAAACGGGTCCAACGGTAGACATCGTTTTGACCCGAAATTACAATTTTGCCCCTGTGTCCAGAATTGGACTTTAGGGTAGACATTTCAAGCCATTTTATTTATACCAAAACTATTCGTGATGTTTATTTCAGCATCCAAGGTCGTTCATAAAAGTTGGCTTTCGTTGCTTCACTATTCTGATAATTTGAGTCCTCGGACGTCGTCATTCTGCATACTACCTCCAGGCAAGATACCTTGCCATTTGCTGTCTATTTACTTAGCTCATACTCATGCATTTATTCATTATTTTTTTCTACAAAATAAACTGTGATACCTTGTTATAATTTTATATTCCTGCTATTTATTTACTTTTTACACATTAAACCTAGAGTTAAGGGACCGCCCTATGTTGCGTTGCATTCATAGGCCTTGACACATTTGTACCACGAAGTCACGAGTCGCATATATAACTCGGACATGTATGACTGGCAGGCCACCAGTACGTATAAGCCGTGCGATAGGATTAACTGCTAATAGTATTGCATGATAGTTTGACTTAGCGGTTATAGAGGATATGTGTTGTTAAGGCAACATATAGGCATTGGTGGGGAGAACAAATCCTTAGCGTATGGGCTACTATGCATATTTTCGTTGTGACCGTATGCTCCGTCGGAGATGCGAGTTGATGACCCCTTTATCTATTGCTGGCCACTGATGTTCGAGGAACGGTTATGCTTAAGGCCCCTGGTGCCCCAAGTGGGAACTATGTCGATCCCATTTTTAGCCAGAGAGCCCATGCGTTGGAGGGATGTTCTTAAACTGCATTCACTTAGAACGGTTATGCTACCTTATCCGTTTGGTATGAGTACTTTTGATTTGGGTACTCGTATCTGATCGCGGCTTGGAACAGTAACTTGTCGCGGACTAGTTTGCCACATCTTGTCCTTGTTTGGTTGTAGGTGTAGCTCACTACTCCGATGAGAAGGTACTAAATCTTGTTGTGGTCCGGATACCGTATTGGATTTATGGCATAGAAAAATATTCATCATGGATTAGGGTGCCATCTCCTGTCCTTGTTTGGTTGGGGGGATGGTACGCTAATTCAATGGTGTGTATTGGACCATGTTATAATCCAATTGATTTATTTATTGAGCAGTTTATATTCAGTATTATGGCATAATATTAGGTATCTTGTTACGTCCCTTTGAGGACCTGGTGATCTCTTCAGGTGTGTATTCTTGTCTTCCACAGGTATTCTAGCTGAGGTCGTGATCTTCTCATTTCCTTCGAAGATGATGTGTCTTGGATCTTCTTTGCTACTCTTGACAAATCATATCATTTGCCATGTATTACTTTTCTTTTAAATTATTGGTAGTGGATTTGTCTCCGCCCAACATCTTGTATACAGACAATTTATGGTTGATTTTATGATATCTTTTATTCTTTTATTTTGTGGATGAAATTAGTTGTCATGGTTATTGCATTTTACAGCTTACGTATATTTATTATACGGCTGACATGTCTACGTTCCTAGTCCTACGTATTTTGGGATTGGAGCATTACATGTTTTTGTGGTGGCCCATGCAGGTCAAGATAAATTGTTTGGTTACTTTACCGTACCAAGCAAGCCTGCGTATAAGATTAGAGTCTACGATCTCATCCACATTCATGACCTCTTTCCTTGCTTTCATTTTATTAACTATCTTGATTTGCTTCTTGCTTGATTCATTCTTTCGTAAATCCTTATCCTTCTTTCATGCGTATTAGGTAGG
Source organism: Iris pallida (assembly GCA_029216955.1). Taxonomy (NCBI): domain Eukaryota; kingdom Viridiplantae; phylum Streptophyta; class Magnoliopsida; order Asparagales; family Iridaceae; genus Iris; species Iris pallida. The sequence goes on from JANAVB010042618.1 coordinate 36,451,496, forward strand.
ACATATTCCATTGTCCCATCACACTACTAGTTTAACTCTTATAAGTTGGGTAGAATGCCTCATAACCTAGCATCCCATTGTCCTTATAACCCCTTTAGGAAATATAGTTGTATAACAATGGTAGATTACCTAGGCTATGGAGTTTTAGAGCTTCATACCCCTCTGGTAAACCAAAGCCTTAAACAAGAAGACGGTAGGACGAATGTATAGTCACAAACAACGGACAAGACTTAGGTCCTTAAGGAACTTGAATTATTTGTAATTTCTTTCATCATTATCTCGCGTACTCATATTTTACCATCTTGACCAATACTGCTAGTATAGCCTAGTTTTGCAAGCTTGCTCTTTTATCGAGCTTATTCAAGAAATATGTTATTTGGGCGCGTCCACTAACATATTGTCTAATTAGAACCGGTGCATGATGGTCTGATCAACCTAGTGCACTTGGTTCTCTCTTGGTATGATTACTTCACGTGGATTGAGATATAGTTAAACTTGTCCTTTAGGAACTCATCCGTAACAGTCTTGACAAACTTCCTTTTTGAACTATTTAATCGCCCTTGGAACCCATATTTGCAAATCGATCCCATCCCCTTGAACTCCTATTGTTTTTTGTCACCTATTTCGAAAAACAAATGCTTATAGACACGAAGTATCCTTGTACGGCCATGAAGGCTATATATACACAATATTTCCATCTATTCAAAAATCGGAGAACTAACTCCAAACTTGATTCATATCTACCACATCATAATTTCTATTACGTCGGGCAGTATTCTCTTATAATCAAGAGTCATGGTGCAATGTCTTGACTTTGAAATTTTTCTAACCTCATCAATCATAAACCTTGTCTTAGTTTTATAGAGTATAGATTATAAGCCTCCAAAATTTTAGGAATTCATTAGGACTACCGATAGATTAGGATAAGTTAGTTTCTATTAGGATGATAAACTAGTACCTCATGATCACCCACCTCCTATCTAGATCACTTGGTGTCCTCGACCATGACATTGTTATTCGGAGCACGAGACCAGCTGCTAACTTCTAACAAATTCTATATACAAGACCTAGAGGAGTCCACCTTCATTTAGGCATATCATGTCCCACTCAAACACGTCCCCTTGTATTCTATTTTCATGATACGAATTTCAGGTCAAAAAGGCTAGCCATAACCCTTACCATGATGCCGATGTACTTACTGACCTCAATTCAGGATCCAACCTTGACTCAAAACTTTTGACCCAATATATGGTTGTGACTTACTTGAAGCCCACTACGGACATGCTACTAGTATGCCACTCAATGGAGTTCCCGTGTGCTACTTATATACAAAAGTCATGGAGGGCACATCTTTAAGACTTATAGAGCCTACTTAACCAACTCGGCTGGCAATTAGCCCAACCACACGAATTGGAACTTGTTCTAGGCTACCCTCACCTAGTAGAAATGGGTCAAATAGATTTTGGGATCTTGTCCGGCCAATCCAAGATTTAAATCTTTCCCTAGATTGGTTCCAACGGGGCTAATAAATAATTGGTTTATAACGTTTAGTTCTATCCGTATTATCTTGATACCTTTACCGTGACTTTGATATTGGGAGCACAACACTAGCCATTTTCTTCTAACAAATTTTGCCTTCATGAACTAGGTGAGCCACTCTACAGACATGACATACAGGTCCCACACAAACATACTCTCCTGTGCTCTATTTTATTTACACCATATGTACGACCCATTTTTCCTTAGAACAAACCATGGATGCCTACTTTCGTTCGTTTGATTTTTACCATACAACTTTGAGTCCTTCTCTCAAACAAACTGAATGCCCATGACCCATGCAAGACTAAAGACCCTATCTTGTAGAATATGGTGTTAGTTTGGGTTTTTAGGACTATCTCCACCCACTTTACCAAAATCGAGTTATGACTCGTTATACTTACTCTTTCTTTGTATTCAACCTTATTAAGTCTTTTATTGTTAGTTATATTATGTTTATTTTAATTTCGAGGACGAAAATTTTATAAGTTGGGAAGGATGTAAACCCCCAAATTTCAAGGATTTTTATTATTATTATTTTTTAATTTTGCCTAAGTAAGTTGTTTGAAATTATTTTGTTATTTATTTATATATATAGTCTTAGCCATGCTTAAATTTTGTGATGCACTCTGACAAGACAATATGGCACGGCTAGTGTAGTCAAGTGTCTTAACTAGCATGTTAGCTGTAGACGTTACTATATTTAATTATTTTAACAATCTGATGATTAAATTATAGTAAATCACAATTTGGTTATCTTTCAAAATTTTAATATTTGTTTTCTTTCTAATAGGTTTTGAAATGTAATATTTATGTCATTTTAATAATAATAGTAGTGGATACACACCCCCAATCTAGGATACCTATTAATTTGTCATTCATATTATTATTATTATTGTTATTATTATTATTGTTATTAGTATTATTGTTATTGTTATTGTTATTGTTATTATTATTATTATTTTTTTTTTATTATTACTATTACTATTACTATTATTATTATTATTATTATTATTATTATTATTATTATTATTATTATTATTATTATTATTATTATTATTATTATGATTATTGTTATCATCACCATCATCATAATAAATATTCTTGGTCATTACGAATTTACTAGTAAATAATATTTTGAGTATTCTACACAAGATATGCTTACAAAAAAATATTGTAAGCAAATTTTTTTTTTTTTTTGGTGTTGGAAATTTCTTAAAATTTATTTGGATTTTTGTATTTACAAACCTGGAAACTGTTGTTGTAGGAGAATTCCACAAGATGCAGGTGATCTTCCCACGAACCACCGAAGTCGAGTGTACATGACCGCAACATATCTTCAAGAGTCTGGATCGTGCGTTCTGACTGACCATCTGTCTGCGGATGATAAGCTGAACTGAACTTGAGACGAGTCCCCAAACTTTTCTGAAGACTCTGCCAAAAGTGCGATGTGAATCTCGAATCTCTGTCGGACACAATACTGACCGGTACTTCATGCAACCTGACTATCTGTCTGAGGTACATCTCTGCTAGCTGATACGTCGACTGACCAACCCTGAAAAGAAGAAAATGAGCTACCTTCGTGAGTCTATCGACTATAATCCAGATAGCATCCCTTCCGGCTAGGGATCTAGGTAACCCAGTTACAAAATCCATGGTAATATGCTCCCATTTCCATTCTGGGATCGGTAAAAGTTGAAGAAGTCCAGCCGGTCTCTCATGTTCAGCTTTAACTTGTCGGCAAACTAAACATTGAGAGACAAACCGAGCTATCTCCCTCTTCATGCCATTCCACCAAAAATGCTGCCGGATATCACGATACATCTTCGTACCACCCGGATGAATCGAATACTGAGAACTGTGAGCTTCTGCCATGATCTCCTGTCTGATATCACCACTAGGTACACAAAGATGCCTTCCATGTCGAAATATACCATCCTCATGGATACATAACTCTGGTCTTCGTCCTGCTACACATTCTGCCCTAAGTCGCTGAAGCTTAGAATCTGTTGACTGAGCTAACTTGATCCTCTCAACTATACTGGACTGAACTTGCATACTGGCCATCAATGCCACATTGGTAGGAAGGACAACTTCTATACCCATCTTTTGAAGATCTGCTAACAACTCTGGTTGTGCTGTTAGAAAATAAATTTTGGCTCTTCTGCTCAATGCATCTGCAACAACGTTGGCCTTCCTAGGATGATACTGCAGGTTGATGTCATAATCCACAAGTAGCTCTAGCTATCTCCTCTGACGCATGTTAAGATCCTACTGGGTAAACACATACTTCAGGCTCTTGTGGTCAGTGAAAATCTCCACCTTATCTCCATACAAGTAGTGCCTCCATAACTTAAGTGCAAATACTACAGCTGCCAGTTCCAAGTCGTGGGTTGGGTAATTCCTCTCATGATCACGAAGTTGACGTGATGCATAAGCTATTACCTTCCCATACTGCATCAAAACACATCCTAAACCTCTGCCTGAAGCATCACAATATACTGAGAATCCCCCAGTCCCATCTGGAAGCATGAGAATGGGTGCCGTCATCAATCCTCGCTTCAACTTTTCGAAAGAATCCTGACATTTTGCTGTCCAAGCAAACTGCACATCCTTACGGATCAACTGGGTCATAGGTGCTGAAATCCGTGCAAAGTCTAAAACAAATCGCCGGTAGTAGCCGGCCAAGATAAGAATACTGCGAACATCTGCAACTGTGCTGGGTACTGGCCACGTCTCAATAGCCACGATCTTCTGGAAATCCACTTCTACTCCACCTCTAGTGATGATATGACCCAAGTATGAAATACGATCGAGCCAGAACTCGTATTTACTGAACTTCGCATACAACTGGTGCTCTCGGAGAATCTGGAGGACAACTCTGAGATGCTGCTCATGTTTCGCTTCACTCTTGTTGTAGACCAGGATGTCGTCTATGAACACAATCACGAACTGATCCAAATAAGGCATGAAGATACGATTCATGAGGTCCATAAATACAGCCGGCACATTGGTTGCTCCAATGGGCATAACAAGAAACTCCCAATGCCCATACCTGGATCTAAATGTCATTTTCGGGATGTCCTGTTCCCTGACTCTGATCTGGTGGTATCCTGACCGTAAGTCAATCTTCGAAAATATGGACGCCCCTTTGAGTTGATCAAACAAGTCATCTATCCTCGGGAGAGGATATCTGTTCTTGATTGTCACTGAGTTCAAGGTACGTTAGTCAACACATAATCTGGACGTACCATCCTTTTTTTTTATAAGAAGCATCGGGGCTCCCCAAGGCGATCCACAAGCACGGATGAATCCCTTGGTCCTGATTTCTTCAATCATATTATACAAGATTTTCAATTCTGACGGTGCTATCCGGTAGACCCTCTCTAACACTGGTGCTGATCCGGGGATCAAGTCTATGGTGAACTCGATCTCTCTCTCTCTGGTGGCATACCTGGAAGCTCCTCGGGGAAAACATCAAGAAACTCTTCTACAACTCTGGGAAATCGAACTGCCGCTGCAACTGCCCTCCGAAATACTGGAGGAGAAGGCTCTATACCACCTAAGATGAATGAAAACTCTAGCTCACCAGGAATACTAAAAATAATCTTGTCATCATGGCAATCTATTCTAGCATATTGGTCTCTCAACCAATCCATCCCTAAGACTACATCATAATCGGCCATCGGGAATTCTATCAACCTAGCGGAAACTCTCTACCGCTAACTACGATCTGACACGAGGAAAACACTCTATCTACTCCCACAAGTCTGTTACCAGTAAGTATATTGAGCCTTACTGAGAATGACTCGGGCTCCAGTCCTAACCATGTCGCGAATCGTGCATACATAAATGAATACGATGCACCAGAATCAAATAACGCTGATGCTAGAAAGGACTTGACGAGAATAGTACCTGCCACTACCTCACCTGATGCTAACTCCTCCTCCACGGTCAAAGCCATCACTTGACCTTGCCCTCTGGGTGTTGGTCCCCTCTCTGAAAACCTCTTTGGCGGTTCTGGATCTGAGCTTGGACTTGTGCATACTGTTGGGGGTTCTGCTGCTGAAATGCTTGGGCCTGAGGTGGCAAGGGCCTCGAGAACGAGTGCTGTTGCTGTTGCTGAACTGGCACTGGGGCTAGCCCCCTAACCGAGGGACTAGAAAAGGTTGAAGAAGATGAACTCCTCCTATTCGGGCAGTTCCCAACCCTGTGGTCTGGTGCCCCATAACCAAGCACAAACCCTGTGGTCTGCGACATTCTGACACCACATGTCCTGGCTTCCCACAATGAGTGCAACTCATGGCGGAAGACTGCTTCTGCTGCTGCTGCTGAGGATATACCGGGGTCGAATGCTGAGTCGACGTAACGGAAGCCTCCCGCCTCGGAGCTCCAATGGTCAAAGCCCTAGCTGCCGGGGCTGGTGCTGAAGACTGGTTCATCTGGCCGTGAGATCGCTTCCGACTCCCGGTCCGGTCCATAATCCTCTGGGAGGTATATTCATGCCTCCTAGCTGCTCTCAATACTGCATCAAAAGTCTGATGCTCAAACTGCTCTACTGCCAGTAAAATCTCCAGGTGGAGTCCCTGCTGGAACCGCTGTCGAACTCGATTGCCACCAAGGTGGGAGCAAACCGACTAGGCCTGAAAAACTCGGTCGCATATCCATCGACCGTCATGCCCATCTGCTTCAAATTAGCAAACCTCGTCTGTAGATCATATCGAGCTACAGCATTAAAGTACTTGGTCTGGAATCTCTCACGGAATACTGTCCAGACAATAGGTGTCACTAATCCAACGGCCTGCGCTGTCCACCAGCTGCAGGCTAGATCCAATAACTGCAGGCGCACCACGGCCACCTTTTCATTTTCTGGGATCCTGGCTGCTTCTAGAATAACCTCAGTATCCTCCAGCCAAGCGTCTGCGGCAATAGCATCTTCGCTGCCATCGAAGAAGGGAGGGTTCAAGCGCTTGAAGCTGTTGGCCGCACTGTTACCTTGATGACCACATCTGTTCAAAGAATCTTGTACTGTCTGGTGTAATACATCACCTCGACGATCCTGTGACGCAAACAACTCCCTGATGAGTCCAACCAAGACTTCATCATCCTATCTTGCAGGCTAGGCTGGCTGTACTGGGGTTCTGGACCTCCGGGAAGCATGACTCGGGAAGCTGCTCCTGAATACTGAGCTTGATCATGTTGTCGCTGCTGAGGTGCTGGTTGAGCTCCTTCCTGCTAATCGGTAGGACCAGGAACAATGCCACTGGAAAAATAATAACATAGGGGATAATAAAAAATGACCAAGATAGATCGAGGATATAAGCATGTGATTCAGGTCAATATTTCACGAGTTTAGAGGATACGAGCAGAGATCAAGGACGAGTGCTGATTGAGACATCTATTCGGTAAACCCTCACATATCTCGATTCACAAGACCTGCATGGGCCACCACTTAAACCGTATCATGCCCTAGAACCAGAATGCTGGAGAGCGAGGGTAGATACAGCCAGCTACATATATTGAAGTGCAACCCACCTCGCTATACGGTCATGGCTGTCTAGATACATGAGGGTTTAACTACAAGCCATCAGTCTCTTATGGTCATGAACATACCTATTGTCTCAATCTCAAGCAAATAATAGCAGTTACAAGATGTCAGAGCACCAAATATACAATAGTAAGGCGTCCCATACATTACATATTTGGATGATCATAAAGCTAGTCATACAAAATGTGAAGACTAGCAAGAGTTTCAGTCATACATGATCAACCTTAGGATTTGTTAATCATGCTACAGCCCGTATACAGACAGTAAGTAAAGTGCAATCGAGCTAACACATGCCCGTCGGCTAAACGCCTCAAAAGAATACTTTTACAATAGAGTAGGAGAGCCAAAAATATAATCCACTCGTTGCCAGGGTTACGCCTGGTGGTCACCATCTGGTTGGAAGGTAGGAAGATCCTCTGGAGCCGCTCCGGTATCTGGCCACATAAAACCAGCTGGGTCAGATCCCAGAAAGGGCAAGTACCACAAAGGAGGCTTCACTTAAGAACTAAAACCAGCATATCAGAATCATAAAATAAGAAAGGTAAATAAGACACGAAATTTAATAGGGCTATAACTGGCAAGAAGGTGAGAAATTATTCAAGTCAGTATAAAAAGGGTAAGCATGAACAATTATGTTCCAAGATAGCGATGTACTGGAACAAGACAAGGCTTAGACTGGCTAGACTCCAATCAACATTCACGGCCAAGCAATAAGTACGGCTTGATACTTTAACTAACTAGGGTTATCACAGGCCTAGTTACTAGCAAGATGCAATGAGATCGTTCCAACAGCCACAAGCCCTGCAGACCATCCAGGTTATCCGGACGCAATTAGGGGTTGAGTTCATGTGGGTACATCATCCAGGAAATACATGTACCCTTAAGTAGCTTGAAGGATGCAACACATGACAGTGTACTGGAAATGTGCCCTACTCGACGGCAGGCTACAAATCCCTTAGAAGCTTATTTATTCCCTACTACTGCTAAAAAATATCAACAAACAGCAAGAAAGCCTACATCCCTCTTGACTAATCTATATATTACCATATTCATGGCATCACCTATGTAATAGGTTACTGTGACTATCATGGAATCGAAGTATGGATGCTTAATTAATAGCAATATTCATGTATATGGGGTGGTGATCAAATTGCTAGAGGAATAAATCCCTTCACTGCAATTATGCTCTTAATTATCAAACAACTTGGCTTGCAATGGTTAACCAACTTGGCCTGTCATTGTGAGCATAGGCGAGTACCATAGCATCTTATTCCACAAGGAGAAATTAAACTATCCTCATCTCAAATGCTTCTTACTGTATATATATATCAAGTTTGAAGTATCAACCGATACCGATTAGAAACAGCCTATAATAATACATGTCCTAATCCAACACCTACCGATACCGATACTTACTGATACTAACATTAGGTCTCTTTTCCAATCACACCAGCAAAGAAAATTTAATTAAAAAAGACAAAAACATAAGGATGTAGAAGTATATATAATATATTAAGGTTGTAAAAGCATGTAAATAAAAAAAAACTTAGTTATCGTAGATAAATCAATCAGCAAAGGGTGACTATTATTTTACTCAATTTCAAAACTACTATAAAACAATTTATAAAATACTTAAAATTATACATAAATGTCTAAAAAAGTTCTAAATTTTTAATAATTTATTAATAATTATTTGTTTTTCCTACTCTCACACGAAAGTTCCTATACCAATTCTACTATATCGATACTTCGAAACTTGATATATATGCAGTATATCTACAAACTAATGAACTGTGCTTCCTGAGTGCTGCTCGGAATTATTAAAGAAAATTAGCACTTCAGATTTCAATTGGTTTCATTTTTTTCCAGTATAGTACATGATTGTAATATGCAATGTAGGTAAATTAGTTAATAGTGATTAACTTGCTTGGGTTATTAAAATATTTTAATAATCATGAACAATTTCAATACCCATCTAATGAAACCAGAACATTATATAACAAATGTTTAGATTTTTTTTGCTTATTTTGAATATTTTGTTTGGTAATTGACCACAACGTTTATGTAAATTAACATAAACTACAAACATGGAATACCAAGAAAACATTTACTGAAACTAAATATCTAACTGATCACGTTGCTATTGTATATTTTCAAATGTTTAGGCACATCCAATATATATTGTTTAACATTTCCTTTTTGTTTTTCTATTACTTCAAAAAAAAAATATCATTAATTTGCAGTCAATATATATTGGGCATTGGTTTCCATGAATAGTCATTCCTATACACTTGCATGAAAGCTATTTTAGGTAATCTAAAAAAAGTTAAACAATACATCATTACTTGCTTTAAAAATAGTGCTAACAAGAAAACCTTTGGTCTTCCTTTATGTTTTCTTCCTTTTTTCTTTTTCAAAAAAAAAATACTTTACAGACTATATATATTGAAATGACTAATGCAAAATGGGGTTTCTTATATCAATTAGTCATTCCTATACACTTGCATTAAAGCTATGTTAGGTAATCTAAAAAAAGTTAAACAATACATCATTACTTGCATTAAAAATTGTGCTGACCAGAAAACCTTTGGTCTTCCTTTGTGTTTTCTTCCTTTTTCTTTTTTCAAAAAAATCATTACTTTACAGACTATATATTGGAATGACTAATGCAAAATGGGGTTTCTTATATCAATTATTATTTCAAGAGTTATGTTTCAAACAAGGGAGTACTACATAGCAAAGAAGTGAAAATGGGGAAGTTGTCAAAGAGTACTACACTAAACAAGCGACAAAAACTTACAAGCGATGGAGAAGGTAATATTTCTATCTATTCAACAATATATTTTTCAGTTTTTAACTTCTTTGTAAATGTGCAGCAGACTTTTTTTTATGTATATGCAATGAAAACAATTTTGTCACAATAAAAAACTTTCTTCATTTATAAATCAGTAATATTTTTGGACAAAAAAATGTTCTTATTGTTTACCTTTTTGAAAGAAAGTTAAAATATGATGATTTCTTTTTTCTATTTAAGTTCGCCATCTTTGTAAATTTTATTATTTCTACTAATTTTAAGTTAGCCATCTGTGTTGTTTTTTAGAATGAACATTGAAAAACTTGGTATATGTTCTTTATGTATTGAATTATATATTGTAAAATATTTAATTGACACTAAAGCCAACTTGTTGTCTTAGGAAATTTTTTGGGTTAACATTTGATATCATACGAATTTGGTTAACATTTGATATCACATGAATTGTTTTTATTTTGTAGATCTTATTAATCCTAACATATACATGTAGATCTATGTTCTTACGCATATTAGCTTAAAAAAATATATAGGTCAGCTTTTTAAAAACATTTTTGGGCTAACATTGAAAATATATAGGTCAGCTTTTAAAAAACATAAAAAACTTTGTTGAGTATATACTGAACCAAGTTAGGTTTGGAATAAAATAAATTGTGATTAATTATGCTTCAAAATTACACACAATATATAACAAATTTTTGAGTATATACTGTTGATTCCGGATTAAAACATAGTACAAAAGTAAATATAATGCAAGATAGTAACTCCTTGAAGAGTTACAACTTGTATTGATTTAAAATTTAAAAAATGACTTTGCCGAAACAGTAAGTTGCTAAATACAGCAAACATATGATAAAACTAAGTTAGGTCACCTTATGTTGTGAAGCATCACCATAAAACAATTTGTACCATCCTCCATAGGAGCTAACGCTTCTGACTTTGCAACCAACCGATCTTCTTGGAGGATCCTTACAATGTTCTTCTTACATGAAGAGCAACAAAACCGAGAAACAAAAATAAAAATAATAAAATAAACCAAAAAAGAGCAAAAAAAATTGAGAAAACGGGAAAAATCAGCACATGTATTTATAGATCTAGCACATCCCTGATGACTCACCCAAAAAAACAAACAAAACAAAAAAATTAAACGAGCAAAAAATCGAAAAAAATCTTCGTATTGTAACATGCATGTGTAGATCTAACACATCAGGTGATAAATAACTAAAAAATAAAGAACAATTATTACTAACATACATGGGTAGACCTAAAACATCTCATAACAAAAAGAGCAAAAATGATAACATGTAACCGATCTTCTTGGAGGATCCTTGCAATGTTATTCTTATATGAAGAGCAAGAAGGTCGAGAAACAAAAATAGAAAAAAAATAGTAATAATAAAATAAACCGAAAAGAACAAAAAATTGAGAAAACCCCTAAAATCAGCACATGTATTTATAGATCTAGCACATCCCTGATGACTCACCCAAAAACAAAAAACAAAAAAAAAATTAAACGAGAAAAAAATCGAAAAAAATCTTCGTATTGTAACATGCATGTGTAGATCTAACACATTAGGTGATAAATAACCAAAAAAAATAAAGAACAATTAATTATTACTAACATACATGGGTAGACCTAAAACATCTCATTACAAAAAGAGCAAAAATCACAACATGTATTTGTAGATCTACCACATCCCTGATGACTCATCCATAAAACCAAAAATAAAAAATAAAAAGAGCAAAAAATCAAAAAATCTTCGTATTGTAACATGCATGTCTAGATCTAACACATCAAGTGACAGATCACCAAAAAATAAAAATAAAAAAATTTGTAACATACATTGGTAGATCTAAAACATCACATAACAAGAAGAGCAAAAAAAAATCGAGAAACAAGAAGAAGAAAAAAAAACGAAAATGAACAAAAAATGGAGAAAACCCCCAAATCATAACATGTATTTGTAGATCTAGCACATGGCTCTCATGACTTAACCAAAAAACCAAAAGTAAAAAAGAGTAAAAAATCGAGAAAACCTTCGTTTTCTAACATGCATGTGTAGATCTAACACATCAAGTGATAAATCACCAAAGAATGAGTACAAAAATTGGTTGATGTAACATACCAAAAAAAAGAAAAATAAAAGGAGAAAAAAGAAAAAGAAATCTTATTCCCCAAACCGTAGCATGGGTGTGTAGATCAATAAAAAAAAGTTAATAAAAACCCAAAAAAGTAAAATTGAAAGGGAAGAAGAGCCATCAGAAAAAAGGAGAGAGCTTTGAGAATGCAAGGGTTTGTGTGAACGTTCAATTTCTTGATTCATGTGTGTTTTTATCAAAGCTTATGGGCTACTTAACGTGTGGACAAAGCTTTGGGCCGGGTTTCTCTTTTTATTTGTCATTGTAAATATTTAATACTTGACAACTGTCGGAAGGATAGAAGAATATTCTTCACAGCTGTAGAAAACTATCATTTTAACTTGTGTTTGACAGCTGTGGGTCAGTTATTTATTATTCGTGATTGCAAAAAAGTTATATTTGGCAGTTGTTGACCGGTTATTTGTTTAGTGTGATTGTAAAAGAGTTATATTTGGCAACTGTGGGCTGGCTCTTTATTATTTGTCATTTTAAATAAGTTATATTTGGCAGGTGTCAGGCCGACCCTTTATTAATTGTGATTGTATTGATTTATATTTTGCAGTTGTAGGTTACTAAAAACTTAAAATATATTAACTTTTACATTTAAAATGATCATTTGCAGATATTTTTTCAATGTGCCAAAACCATTTGTCCTATAACTAAAATTAGAGTAATAATATAGATACACATTTTTAACAACAAAGAAGGAAAAAATTTGATCCAAATAATTAAAGTATAATTTTTTAAAAAAATATTAGAAAAAAAAAACTTTTGTTTATTATTTTTGTTTAAATCATTTTTCATGATTTCACGTTAATTTTTTTTAAAAAAAATTAAGGTTAATAATTTTTTATTTTGTAGAAAACATAGATTCAGATAGAGATCAATGTACGAAGACATCAAGTAAAATTAATTTGTTTTATAATATCAAATTTTAGAAAAATTAAAAAGATATTATATTGCGATTATATTTCTAAGTTTTTTTTCTTATCTTTGCAGAAAATTTAAATTCATATGGAGAACAATGTACACCTATCCGAAGTAAAATTTATTCACAACAGGTATTATTCAAGGGTGGGCTGAACATGTCACATTATTCGTCATCTACATACCCTTTTAGTGACATCACCAATGGTATGTTATACATTTATTTATTTGTTTACTAATTATTCTTGGTAAAGTGTGTGTGTGTGTGTATATATATATATATATATATATATATATATATATATATATATATATATATATATATATATATATATATGTGTGTGTGTGTGTGTGTGTGTGTGTGTGTGTGTGTGTGTGTGTGTGTGAAACCCAGTTTTCTGTAGCTAGTTATTTAATTAGAATTTTCGTATTGTTAAATTAAATGTTTCCAAATTATTATTATTATTATAATTATTACATATTTTTGGATGAAAAGAATTTCGAAAATATAACAAACATGGATTTTTGGATTTTGGACCCAGACCCGAGTCCGAGCCCAGACCCAGGCCCGGGCCCTATTTCCTTCTTAATCTGATTTTTACTTGGTTAGAAATTGTTTAAAAAAAAAGTAATAAATATATTTTGTTCGTTGGGAGCTGGTCTTTGCTTTTCATTAGGAATTAGTAAACTCCTCTCCTATTCTTCCTCCCCAGCTCACGTTCACCCACAACTCCTCCTAACCACTCCTGTTTTCACTCCCACTATTCCTTTAAAACCTCACCCAAACAAACCACCTTACTCCCACGATCTCACTCCATTCTTCTCTCACAATCTCACAAAGCAAACAACAGAACCACTCTCTCTTATTCTCTCACCACACTCTCTGTGAACAACAAATCCCTCACTCTCCCTCTCTTCTCCTCCTGGAGAAAACCGATCCCCACCTAACCCCCGGCGGAGCTCCTCCCCGCTGCGACTCCCAGAGCCGTTCCCGTCGGCGACCCCGACCGGCGCCACCCTCCAGTGCGCGCAGCCACCCCGCGTACGTGCGACCCCTTCCGGCCATCCGTGCCCCGCGTCCGCGACCCGAGGCCGACGACCGCGCCTCCGCGCGTACTCCCCTCCCGAGCCCGCGACCCCCTCGGCGGACTTCCCTGTGGCCGCGCGGCTTCCTCCGCCCGCAGCCAGACCGGCGGCTCCCCGCCCGGTGCCCTAGCTTCCGCGGCCGCGCCCCTCCGCGGCCTTTCCCCGCCGCTGTCCGCGGACTCCCCCGCGGCCGACCCTCTGTCCCGGCAAGGCGTGCCCTAGCGCAGCCGACCGATCTCTCTCCCGTGCGCGCCCCTCTTCTGTGCGTGGTTGAGCCAGATCTGATCGCGAGCCCTCTCCCGCTGACCGGGATCTACGACCTGCTGCCGAACTTTGTTTCGGATTTTTCCCGAGATTTTCCCGCGGCTCCCCGCCAACGGAATCTGGTAATTTCTTGGTAATCACAGTAGTTCGTCCCCCGTAGAGTCGATGATGATAGATCGGTCCCCGGTTCCCTCTCGGGAATCCGGTTAGCTGCGTTATATATATTTCGTTTAGCCGCGTTAGTTCATTTTCCTGTGTTTTACCTGCTGGTTTGGTGTGAATTGGTTGGATTGGAATTCCCGGATATTTCGGGAATTATTCGATGGATTGGAATTATTTTCTGTGGGTTGGAAATTATTTTGGTGGATATTCTGTGGATTATTTTGGGTTGGAAAATATTTGCAGGAATTTGTTGGCGCACTTCCCAGTTTTGGGTTTGTCCCGAAATAGAGGAAGTGCTGCCCAATTTTTTTACAAAACTATATTTTTATTAATTTCAAAACTGGCTTTCGAAAATGAATTTCTAAAACCGATTTTTGGGCGACGACCGTACCGGTCTGTGGGCCCCGGCGAAATGCAAACGCACCGGTCCGACCGGACGTTGAGGCATAAGCCGAATTTTGAGGAATGGACCGAGTCTGAGACTCCTAGCTTTCTTTTAATTATTTTATTTTAGGCTATTTATATTAGATATTTAAATTCTGCACTTTAATTATTTAATTTCAGTCATTTTCTCTTATTTAATGTAAAAGGAAAATTTGTACGGGCATAAGCCCATCCTAGGATCATTAGCTGTGCCATTGTATTGTGTAGCATAGTTTTATTTTATTTTTATTTTTCTGGTGGATGTGAATTTGGGTGGTTTGTGATTAGACGTATAATCGTAGATTAGAGCGTAATTTACTGATTAATTAAGAATTAATTAAAATGGATAAAATATTATTAAATAACTAGTTCACGATTTATCACTAAAAGAAACTGTATTTTTATAGATATATTACAAAAACACAAGTTTTCCAAAGTTAATTGATTATCGTGTTATTTCCAAATAATCCAGTTAACCGGCTTAATCGAACGCACGTAGTTGCGACGTAAACGTTAGCTGTAGATTAATACAACTTAAAACCTGACTAGGACATGACTACTAGAGATTGCAACTAGCACACTTAGTCTGGTTATTCAGGAATCTAAGTCGAGTTCTCAACTGTAGGAATTCGAAGATTCACCTGACGTTCCTCCTCGGTATCAATCCGTCTCTCCAGTCATTCAATTGAGGCAAGTATAGTTTGTGTTAGTTTACAGTTATTTACTTAATCGTTTTACTGCATGTCTAAATCACGTCTCAAACACGAAACTCTCACCGAGAGTACTGTACTGTAACTACTGTAACTACTGGGGACTGGGGAATAGCGGGGGACTGGGGAATAGCGTAATGATTATGACCATACTGTAACAAAACCCCCTTATCCATTCCTGTAACAAACCCAAGCCGGTCATATGTCATTACCTATTCAAATTATTGTTTTCTACTGTAACAAACATGTTTTAAAACTGTTTAGAACTGCATGATTCTATTTCTTATTTAACTGTTTAATTAGCATGAATTTTACTTTGCTCCCTCCTGACTGGAGACAACATTTTAGGTAACACTGAGGATGACGAGCTATACTATAATAGCTACTATGACCCGGTTCTCTACCCTGCGACGGTACCGGAGCCGTCTCTGGAGGACGCTGATCCTGGGACCACTGAACCTGATGCTTAGATAGTTTCCCTTTCCTGCATTTTTCTTTTATTTGGAGTTTGTAGTTTTATTTTCAGCATTTCCTTTCCAGTTGTATTTCTGAATATTTTATCAAATAAAGTTTCAATTCCGAATAGAACAGTTGTGGCAAATGTACTTGTGTTGTTGTGAATACCTGCAATGGAACAGCTTACTGCCGCCGTCTCACCACGGTGCAGGCTGGGCATGGTCCGGTTCGACCCATTAAATTGGGATCGGGTCGTGACAGTGTGTGTGTGTGTTTGCGTATTTTATAAAATTATTTTCTGCAGTGTGTGGATCAAGTCAAGCAGCTGAGTTAACTACTTCAATAAACCAAAGTTCAATTAATTGCTCGAAGAATACATTTACAAATTTGCAGCATAATTCTTCAACACTAATTGATTTGACTAAAAATAAGGAGGCTTCAAGTATGTCATTTACCTAATTTATTTTTTAAAGATACAAAATTTAGTTAACGATTTGCATCCAGATCAATGTAGTGATAAATTTGTGTTTTTTTTAAATTTACTGAAATTGTTTTTTACTTTCAGTTAAATACAATTTTTTTTAGATTTCAAGAACATTTATTTTTTTTAAATAAAATAATATTAGAAACAAATCCCGTGGATCGCAGGGGTGATATACTAGTTTGCTATAAATCAACCAAAAATTAATGATGTTTACAGATGGCATGGGAGAATATATTCTTAGTGGGGTCTAAGACTACCAATTGAAGCCATAAATCCATTAGGAAAGGCAAAAGTGAGCTCAATGTGACAAATACTAGTTCCATCACATTGAGAAATCTGACTCGCTTCACAGCACAGTAATATTATTAGGTCAAGAACAATAACTAAAAAAGTGAGAGGAACAAAAAGTATATAATTAATGATGTTGATGTCGACCACAAAACATTTATTCAGCAACAAGCAAGCAACAGCTAACATAGCTAGCTATCCCCCCAAAATGCCAATTATCGATCATGACCTTAATCACGAAATACAGGGCCGGCCCCTGGGGTAAGCCTGACAAGACTTCGGACTTGGACAACCCCCCTCCATAGGGCAACCCCTCAGGCCATTTAGTTTTCTTAGGACCGGTCCAACAAAAATTCAAATTAAACATTTATCTTTCAATAAGGATAAAGGACAACAAAAATTAGTTCCGGCTAAGACAACCCAAACCGTGGGGCCGGCCCTGACGAAATATCTTGGCGGGGCATGCAAGCAAACATGCACATGCATGCATGCATGAATGTGTCATATTGTAAATAATATATCACTCTATGTGACAAATTAGGTGCCTCTGGCAAGCATTTCTTGATCTTGATATTGTTCCTTCAGTGCAATCTGTCCCTGAGCATGCAGCTCCTGGTAGAACCTCTTGATGAACTCCTCGGCGCGGTTGTCCACCTCGCCACCGACTCCGTCGTCGTCCCCGTCCTCCACGAACAACGGCGACGGGATGATCGGGGTGCACCTCTGATCCCCGTGGGCGAGATCGCCTACAGTAGCCGCCGGCAATGCAGCAGCGCAACTGCTGCTTTGGGCCGGCTTGTACTCGATCCTCGGGACGAGCACGACGCCCAAGGGGCCCGCCGGCGCCTTGTCGGGCCGCTTGTCGACCGCGCTGGCCCCCATGCAGGGGAAGTAACTGTGCTTTCGCTTGGAATAGTTCAAGCGGAAGGAGGCGGGGTTGTTGGGGCTGTTGGCGCAGGAGAACTCGTACTCGTGCCGGCCGAAGCTCGGCGCGGAAGCGGCGGCGCCCGACGAGCTCGGGTGGTGGAACGCGAGGCTCTTGCCGAGGCTCTTCCCCAGCACCTTCCCCCTCTGCATCATCAGGTTCATGTCCATGATCAGCTTCCGCTTCGACATGGAGCCCTTCCTCATCATGAAGAAGGCCACCCTCAGGATGTTCCATAGCTTCTTGCAAGCACTAGGACTAGAATGCAACTCCATGTCGGCTATGTACGTAATTATTAAGAATATATATGGGTGTTATAGTTCAATAAATTAACCATGAACTAGAGAAGAAAAGAGAAGAGAGGAGGATGAGACGAACTTGGAGATGGAGTGGAGGAGGGATATTTATAGATGAAAGTGGGCAACGAGAGCATTTGCTCAAAGGAAAAAAAGGAAAAAAAGAAAAAGAAAAAAGAATGCTTAGTGGAGAAGAGAAGAGAAGAGAAGAGAAGAGAAGAAGAGGTTGGTACTCGGTAGGGACAATGCCACGACTCTTTCTTCTTGTTGTTACATATAATTTGTAGGATTAGTATTATGTCACACCTGCTACTTATTGTTGGTTTTTGGCCTCTTTTGTTTAGAACTTTAGTCCCACATCGGCTAGGCCAAAACAAATATATCTCTATATATTAGCTTTTCTATTCTAGAGATGCACATGTGGTGTGGAGGTGCACATGGGTGAGCCATGTGGGGTTATTTTTCTAATGAAAAAAAGGTTAAATCAACAATAAAAGCATTCACGCTTTTTGCACTTTGGAAATTTATTTCCATGGGAGCTAAGTCCCGTAGCGACTCGGGCTCGGACTCGGGCTCCGGCTCAAGGGCTCATGAGGCGTAATGTGACGTTTTGTTGGCGCACTTTGCACTTAGCACGTCAGCATCGTCGCTAGGCGTAGAGTGCGTAGTGTGCGCAGATTGCGTAAAATGGCTGTGTGCGTAAAGTACAAATCACACTGGTTACGCGAGTGGCACAACTTGCGACAGAGCGTGTCATTGCATGTTCTTAGCGGTTGAGTTTTGCACGGGAGTTCGTGTTCATCCGAGGAGTCAGAAGAGCAAGAGTGTTCCTAGTTCTCCGACGAACTTGCTGGTTCCTGGAAGCTATTCGTGTGGGGCGAATAAAGCTTTGAGCAACGGTGATCATTCACCCCAGCAGAAGTTTTTCCATCTTTCGCCTGTTACCTTCTTCATTTATCTGGATTCTATTAGCGCACCTTCGGTGAAGTGTTTGCGTTGGTATTATCAGAACTTTATTAGCGCACCTTCGGTGAAGTGTTTGCGTTGGTATTATCAGAATTCTATTAACGCACCTTCGGTGAAGTGTTTGCGTTGGTAGAAATCTGTGCACCTTCTGTGAAGTGTTACATTAGTGGAATTTCTATTACGTACCTTCTGTGAAGTGTTACGTAATAACGATTGTTTTTACAATTGTTACGAATTCTCTGTTTTCCATCGAAAAATTGTCCCCCGGCAATAACATTCTCAAAGCTTTATCGCTACGATGGAAAACGTTAATGTTTCACTCTTCAATTCTGACTTTTGTAAGTTAGAAAAGTTTGATGGAGAACATTACCAAGTCTGGAAGAGGAAGGTATATCTCACCCTTCAACTCAAAGACGTAGATCACGTGCTTCTGGAGGAAGAACCTACCGTTCCAGATGTTGGGTCTACTGTCGCAATCACCGCGGCTACTAAACTTCAAGTAAAATGGAGAAGAAAAAATAGTATTTGCAGGCTGCTTATCCTGAATGCTATGGAAGATTCCCTTACAGAATCCTATTCTAAGAAGACTATCGCTAGAAACATATGGGAGTCTCTAGAAAAACTCTACGAAGAAGACAAGAAATGAAGTAAAATCTTTGTGGTTGAAAGATATCACAAGTGGTTCTTTGAGGACGAAAAGTCTATGCTGTCGCAGGTAAAGGAGTTCCTGAAACTACGACAGAAGCTGGAAGATGAGGCGATGCCCCTCCCCGACAAGTTTGTTGTTGGAGGAATTGTCTCAAAGCTCCCCGCTGGGTGGAGCAAGTTCTATGCAAACATGCATAGGAAGAAGCTGGAGATCACCCTTGAAGATCTCCTGCAGGAAATCTATGTTAAGGACCAGATGCGGGCTCAACTGAAGGTGGACACACTGTCCAAGCAATTGGCTAATGTCAATATGGTTCATACCAAGGAACCAAGGGAAAAGTAGGCGGCTTCCCACAGCAAGAAGAAGGACCCTGACAATCTAAAAGTCAAGGGAACTTCTTTTAAGAAAAAGAAGCCAAAGTCTCAAATGTCTTGCTTCAAGTGTGGCAAGAAGGGCCACTTTAAGAATGAGTGCAAAGTAAAAGCCAAGCAATCGGAGCAAGGAGAGCCTAGTAAGGTAACTATGATCACTGATGTTGTTGCTATGATTGCGCAGGTTGATACGGTAGGAACTGATGCTGCCTGGTGGGTAGATACTGGAGCCACCTGCCATGTTTGCTCCAGCAAAGAGTGGTTCACCACCTATACCCCTACTTCTGATGTGGTTATGGTGGCGAACCAGGCACAAGCTGAAGTGCTTGGGATCGGGCGGTGGTGTTGAAGCTGACTTCGGGAAAGTCTCTGACGCTTCAAGGCGTGAAGCATGTACCTGCTATCGCCAAAAATCTGATCTTAGGAGGCTTACTCTACAACGCAGGCCTCAGGATGGACATCAATGTTGGCCAGATGGTGATGTCTATCAGGGAAACATATTTCGGAAAAGCTTTTTATACCGAAGGAATGTTCAAAATTCAGCTTATAAATCAGTCCAATGTAATTAATGTAATTAATGAAGTCACTCCTTCTGCTTATACTCTTGAGTTGTGGCATAATAGGCTAGGACATGTTCATTGTAAACGAATAAACAGAATGTCTAGTCTAGGACTTATCTCCAAATATGGGGGTAAGGTAGAGAAATGTGAAGTTTGTGCTCAAACTAAGATCACAAGGAAACCCTTTCCTCGGGTTAATCGAAGTACAGATCTTCTGGAGTTAGTACACTCAGATATCTGCGACTTCAAACAGTTCTCTACAAAGGCCGGGATGAAGTATTTCATAACCTTCATCGATGACTTCTCAAAGTATGCTTTCATCTATTTGCTGAAGGCTAAAGACGAAGCATTCGAGAAGTTCATAGAGTTCAGAGCCGAAGCTGAGTGGTAGACTGGACAACAACTCAAAAGAATAAGAAGTGATCGAGGTGGGGAGTATAGGTCTCATGAATTCGCATCGTTGTGCAAAGAACATGGAATTGTCAATAAGACTACGGCTCCGTACTCTCCTCAATCAACGGAGTAGCAGAGAGGAAGAACAGAATGTTAACAGAAATGATTAACTCAATGTTGTTGACTGCTGGCCTTTCTAAGTGCTACTGGAGAGAAGCTGCATTGACTGCCACTTTTATTCTAAATAGAGTGCCTCATGCAACTTCCGACGTTACTCCTCATGAACTCTGGTTCAAGGTCAGACCTAACTTGAATGTCATTCGAGTGTGAGGCTGTCTAGCATATGTCAAGCTTCCAGATCTGAAAATTCAGCAGCTTGGGACAAGGACTGCTAAGACAATCTTCTTGGGGTATGTCGAGAAGAGTGATGCTCGGAGATTTCTTGATATTGAGTCAAATCATATTATTGAATCTCGCGACGCAGAATATTTTGAAGACAAATTTGCAAGGCACAAGAATATTGTTCTTGCGGATGTACCGAAGAACAATAAGGGTGCGCAGCAAACTGAAGTCTTCAATGAAGATGTGGTCCAAGAAGATGTTGTTGAAACAATGATTGAACCAGAATAAGCTGAGCCGTCAGCTAAGCGTGTGAGGAGGCCGAAGGACTTCGGAAGTGACTTTGTCACCTATCATGTGGAAGCAGATCCGCTTACCTATGATGAGGCGATGAAGACCAGAGATGCAGTTTTCTGGAAGGAGGCGATTGACAATGAAATTGATTCCATCACCTCAAATAACACTTGGGTGTTGGTTGATCTTCCTGAAGGAGCGAAATCCATCGGATGCAAATGGATCTTCAAGAAGAAGATGAAAGTAGACGGAACTATTGACAAGTTCAAGGCTAGGCTAGTAGCCAAGGGGTTTTCTCAGAAGCAGGGAATCGACTACTTTGACACGTATGCTCCAGTAGCCCGGATGACTACCATCAGGATGTTGATTGCTCTCGCAGCGATATATAAGATGGTGATACATCAGATGGATTTGAAAACTGCTTTTCTAAATGGCGAGCTGATCGAAGAGATATACATGCAACAACCAGAGGGATTTGTCGTCAAGGGTCTTGAAGACAAAGTCTACAAGTTGGTGAAATCTTTGTACGGTCTTAAACAGGCTCCCAAGATGTGGCATGAGAAATTTGACAAGGTTATAAGGTCAAATGGCTACATGGTCAACGAGACAGACAAGTGTGTTTACACGAAGTTCGCTGATGGAAGAGGTGTGATCGTTTGTCTGTATGTGGACGACATGTTTATCCTAGGTACGGATATGAGCTGTGTCACGGAGACAAAGAGGTTCATCTCGAGCAAGTTTAGTATGAAGGACTTGGGGGAAGCTGATGTGATCTTAGGGATCAAGATCATCCGGACAAACACTGGACTAGCGCTGTCACAGTCTCATTATATTGAGAAAATGATCACTCGTTATGGGTATCGGGATCTTCCAGGGATCGATACGCCGTACAGGTGTGATATGAAGCTGAAGCCTAATTCAGGGGAAAGTGTCTGGCAGCTGGAGTATGTAAGCGTAATCGAGAGTTTGATGTATGCTACTACTGCCACAAGGCCTGACATAGCTTTCGTCGTGGGAATGTTGAGTCGTTTCATGAGCAACCCTGGTGTTGAACACTGGAAGGCTGTGAAATGGGTTATCAGATATCTCAAGAAGACTCAGACATATGCACTGTACTACAGTGGAGATCCGCAGGTAGTAGAAGGCTTCAGTGATGCCAGCTGGTGCTCAGATTTGGAGAGCGAGAGGTCCACAGGTGGATATATTTTCACAATGGATGGAGCTGCTATATCATGGAAGTCGAAGAAGCAGACAATGCTCTCGCGGTCATCCATGGAATCTGAGTCCTTTGTACTTCATACCGCAGCCGAGGAAGCAGAATGGCTTCGGGAGCTCATGTATGATCTTCCAGTGGTTGGGGCACAAATACCGGCAATACCGATATACTGCGACAACCAGGCGACTGCGACGGTGGCATCAAATGTCCTCTTCAACGAAAAGAAAAGGACTGTGCGGTTAAAGCACAGGGCAGTACACGATCTTATTAAGAGAGGTGTAATTGTAATGATTGATGTTCGGAGTCAGAAAAACCTGGCGGATCCGTTCACCAAGGGCCTCAAGCGCCAGCTGGTCGATGACTCAACATGTAAAATGGGCTTTAAGGCATTTTGATATTAGTTATTGTATTCCTACCATAAAGTTTTATGCTATTAGTTCAAGGATTTATCTACTAGGCATCTAGCTTTTGGTTCAAGGAAGGACCATTAACTGGAAGAATATCAAGAATGGTGGGTACATGTTCTATTGGGCATGGAGAGGTTACGGACCTATAACCACTATTGTCTACTATTGTTTTCTGCAGAAAATGATTCCTGTGGAAAGGTTGGCTTAATTGCCTTAATGAGTTCTCAGGCAGAGTGAATGCCTGGTGTGCTTTACAGGAAGCACGGTAGAGCAGCACTACAAGGAGTGAAACTCCATGCTACAGTGGGGTGACTCCACAATGAGGTTTCTATATGTGGGGTGCTGCCCAAGAATAGGATAAAGCCTCGGCTTAGCAGGCCAAGTCACAGCGGCGTAGCACCGCAAATAGGCAGTTAGCCTAATGTTGTATGTTAAAAATAAAGAGGGGTGTAGTCAGCACTACAAAGAGGAGGAGTTCCTCATGTTACAGTGGCACGACCCCACAATGAGGTACCTGGTTAGGGATAAAGCCTCGGCCTTGCAAGCCATGTCGTTGCGGCGTAACACCGCAAGGGAGCCTAAGGCTTCATGCTGGGTAGTTTGGCACTACAAAGAGGCAGTTGCCTCATGCTACAGTAGTATGACACTACGATGAGGTTCCTGGTATGGGGTAAGGCCTCGGCTTTAAGCCATGTCATAGCGGCGTAGCACCGCAAGGAAAGCACAAAGCGCTTCACGCCATGTCTCTTTATAATGTACTCACCTATAGTGTATGGACAGAGATATCAGGCCGTCTCTTGAGGGTAAACTTATAGACGCCCAAAAGTATACACTGAAACCAGACTGGCACAGGGCCTTTAATGTGTAGCCAGAAGCACATGTAACTACATTATGTGAGTGGAAAAAATTTCAGCTATGATGCAGAATTCAAGGCTTAGTCCATTCTTGTATTATAGTATGTTGTTTGACCCATGCGGGAAGATTCAAGTTGTCAGCGACATCTCTCCTAATGCATGATGGACAGTTACTGTGGGGAACACTTATACCCATATATATAGAGATATGTGGGAGATTGTTGGATTTTGGCCTCTTTTGATTAGAACTTTAGTCCCACATCGGCTAGGCCAAAACAAATATATCTCCATATATTAGCTTTTCTATTCTAGAGATGAACATGTGGTGTGGAGGTGCACATGGGTGGACCATGTGGGGTTATTTTTCTAATAGAAAAAGGCTAAATCAACAATAAAAGCATTCATGCTTTTTGCTCTTAGGAAATTTATTTCCATGGGAGCTAAGCCCCGTAGGGGCTTAGCGACTCGGACTCGGACTCGGGCTCGGGCTCGGGCTCGGGCTCGGACTCGGGCTCAAGGGATCATGAGGCGTAATGTGGCATTTTGTTGGCGCACTTTACACTTAGCATGTCAGCATCGTCGCTAGGCGCATAGTGCACTTAAGTTGCGCTCGTTGCACGAGCCACTTGTGCGACCACGTTACGCGGCCTATTATGCGAGCCCAGTTATGATGGCCCAGTTACGTAGCCCAGTGCGCGCAGTGTGCGCAGCGTGCGTAGAGTCACTACTAAAATCTGTCAAATCAGTAATGCCGCAGGACGTTGCTAAACAGAAAAAATACGTCGCTAATTTCAATTAGCGACGTATTTAGCGACGTTTGGACGTTGTCGCGATTAACCTAGTCGCTAAACAACACGACGTCGTAATACATCGCTATTGCGACGATACTTAGCGACGCACACACGTCGCTAATTCAGCGACTACCAGCGACGTAAAACGACAGCAGTTACCGACGTCACCTAGCGACATTGAGCGACTTGACATGCATCGATGCTGACCTGGCTTGAGAGCCAAATAGCGACGTTCTGCGACGTTATTACATCGCTATAGTACTGACATATAGCGACGTTTAGTGACGTGGTACCTAGCAACGTTTAGTGACGATCAGCGACGGTATTCATCACAGTTAGCGACGTTCCGATACTTACTTAGCGACGTTAACTTGCGTCGCTGGACGTCGCTGAACGTCGCTAATTTTGAAAAAAAAATTAAAAAAATACAACATTTGCAGCATCCCCTACAGCATTTGCAGCAGATACACAAAGTATCAAACAACACAGATACACAATCACGAACACAAATGCGTATCAAACAGCGACGGTGTGTATCACGAACACAAAGTATCAAACAGCGACGGTGTGTATCACGAACACAGTATCAAACAACACAGATACACACAATCACGAACACGTTTGAAACACAATCTCATCAATCAACACAGATATATGAATAATTATAACAACAATGTCAAACATAATGGTCCACTTAAGAATAATGTATGTATAACCACATAAAAGACCCAACAATGGGCCATCACACAACAATATACATATATGTCGACTACAGCTGATCAGGAGGAGCATCACTGCTCCTGGAAAGAAGGTAAGCATACTGCTCCGGTGTAAGAACCACCGACGACGATGAAGGAGGAGGCAATACAACCGCTGGAGAAGGAGGCAGTGTAACCGCTGGAGAAGGAGGCAGTGTGACCGCTGGAGATGGGTGCGTCTGCGTCTCCTCTAGGGCTGGCAGTCTGGCGCTGTATTGCTCCATGCAAGCCGCTATCCTAGTAACGGTATCGTAAATGGACTCCTGCGTCCCTTGTATGTGTCGTACGGTGCGCTCGAGCTCGTCAAAGCGTGCGGTGACCGACGCAGCGTCCCCTTGTGCCTGAGCCCCTGGCTGCTCAGAAATCCTCCTCAGCATATCGTCGCGCAGCTCAGCAATCTGGCAGGCAATGGTACCCTCGACTCGGGACGACTCGGCCTGTGACGGCTGTGAATGCGCACTGGCAGAGGGAGCCATGGATGCCTGCGTCGCAACAAATGTGCCGTAGGACCCCGTACCGTAGTACGTACCCCTCTTAAGACCACCAACAGCGGTCTTCCAGAGCTCGTCCTCCGACTGAGGCGGAGAGGGCTGTGATGTACCAACCCCTCCCTCTGCCAGTGCACTAGCACTCGTACACTCATCACGTAGCCTAACAAACTCGTCCTAGAAATCATTGTGCATCTCTATACATTAGTACTTACCTAAATTAGCCTAATAAACATCTAAAGTATTTAATTATTATTAACTATATGGTTATCTGTATATTTTTCAAGTTGTGTTAAAAATTAACGAAATCTAAATTAGTACTTACATAGCTCTGAGTAGCCCGGTCGTCGATGAGCTTTCCGTCCTTCCGATGGGTGGCCAGGAAGACGGTCACCATGTTTGCGTCCTCACCCCTCTGTACCTGCGTGTTTGTTATATTTTATTCTTTAGTAAAATAAAAAATTATATACTCCTACTATCAATAAAATCTTATATATTGCAATAAATTACATACCAGACGACGGAAATGCCCCTTCATAGGAATCGATCCACCACACCACTTTTCGGCCCTCGTCCTAGCCGCCTTCGCCTTCTCCGACCGCTCTCTGTACCGGGGCTCCTCAAATCGAGCCCTCATCGTGGTCCACTGGTCAGGTGTGATCCAACCAGCAATCGGCATTCCGGAGCACTGACGAGCTTTCTGATCGTCAATTGCATCACGGATCAACTTAGCAGCGACGGCAGGAAACTGCCTCTCAATCTGCTCGGCCCGGTGTGGTGGATAAAAATAAGTCCTCTACAAGAATTACAAATTAAAATAATAAGTTCTAAAAATGCTTAAAATTATATTAATCATACTAAATTAACTATCTTTAGTTACCTTGAAGTGGGCAAACCAGAATGCCTTCCTCTCTTCCGAGGCATCCGAGTAGTTAATCCACGGACCCCCATAGTTGGACCTTAGAAAGGAGCCCAACGCTCTCTGTACCGACGAGGGACGATATCTGTATACAACGATAACCGACGTATTAATGAATATATATAAATATACAGACATGCATAATATATATATATATATATATATTCATTTAACTTACTTCGTAGGACCGTCGGCCCAAATCTCCATCCTTGTCTCATCCTGAGGTGCGCATGGAGGGTCGCTCTGGTATGGATCCGCCCGGGCGGGAGTAGGGACTACCTCCTCCACCTGCTCCCCACCCGCCATGCTGCTGTCAGCGGTAGGAAGGCTAGGGGAAGGAGTATGATCAGCAAGCCTGGAACTGCTCGTCGCAGGTGTACTGCCACCCGGACCTGCGACCGTATGGTACAATGGAGTGCTCGGGTTAGACGATGGTCCGAAGCCATCCTCTGGTAACGGAGCTCTCTGCTCACCTAAGGACACGGCTCGTCCTGGCCTATCTTCGTGTCATCCTGAGGTGCCTCCGCGTCGTCCTGCCATGCTGATAATAATATTGGAGTTCATAATTTAAGATTACAGAAATATGAATACATCAAAATCACAGTTTATGATTGAAAATATAAATAAATACAATGACAGTTAAGAAATATCTGCATACATTGGAGTTCATAATTTAGGTTTTCAAAACTCTGAATACTAATAGAAATGATCATAGTTCATAATTTAAGATTACAGAAATATGAATACATCAAAATAACAGTTTCTCAATCATCCTCTGAAAATTCATCTTCTTCGTTTGCCTCTTCCTCCTCCTCCTCATCCTCTTCCTATTCCTCCTCATCGTCACTAGCATCTCATTTGTCTTCCCCTTCGGATACTTGTACCTCTTCTATACAAGTAGATATTGAATGGGGAACTTCTGCTGAGTCGACATCAACTGTATTTGGTACAAGAGGCAGCTCGTCCTCCTGATAAGCCACTTCGTCGACGTCGTAGGTATTTCTGGCTTTAGTCTTGCATACTGCCCACCAGTTGTACCTCGTTGTTCCCCGTCTAGGATATGTTGTAAAATATACGAGTTGAGCTTGACTTGCTAGGATAAATGGTTCGTATCCTTGGTATCGACGATGGTAGTTTATATCCACAAGACCATGCTTGTAAATTTTCCATCTTTGATCTTGTATGGGATCGAACCAATCAACTTTGAACAACACGATCTTGGCAGGCTCTATGCCATAGTTGTACGTCAATTCTACGATCTCCCGTAAGACGCCATAGAAATCACTGGAGTGACATCTTTGTAGTTTGTAGATTTGATACACAAGCAACTATTTTTTGTGGAATCAAGATCCAGAAAGCTATCTCTGATGAGAGCATTTGTTGACTTGAACTTAAACCCATTCACGCAATAACTTAGCCATATTTTGACGGCATAAATTGGTCCATTGGCAAGAGTTCTAATAGATTCATTCTCAAGGATGACGTCCGGACGATCGACCTAAACACGAGAAGATACAAAATTAAGTTTAATATTAAGTTATTTCTTGTGCAGTTGTGAATGGAGGAAGATTCTAACTAGCTTCTTACGTACATATGCAGTCAACCAAGACGGGAAATAAAGTCTCATTTCTTCTTCTACTTCTTCATCTGCAATGTATGGTCTACTTGACCTCACCTCATCATTAAATTTGCTGAAAACCAATAAATATCGGGATATACTCGTTAAATTATAATAACGTAATCAACAAATAGATGACTTGAACGTTAAAGATTTTCACTTACCACTCTAGCTTTTCTACTTCATCCTCCTCGCAGTTGAGTAATATATATAACTGGGCAGCCTTTAGTTCCTCATCATTCAAATATCTCTTTTTTAGTTTCCAGAAGGCTTTCCAAGAGCATTGAAGACTTTCAATAATGCATCATTATATTCTATATCTCCATCGTCGTTCCTCGGAGCTCTTGTTCTATTTGTAGCAATATGAGGCTTGAAATACATTGAACAAAAGTTTGTAATCTCCTCAAGGACATAGGCTTCACAAATAGAACCCTCGACCCGTGCCTTATTTTTCACCTTCCTCTTCAGGTGGTTTAGATGGCGCTCGAACGGGTACATCCACCGATAACCGACGGGCCCACCAACACGTGCCTCATATGAAAGATGAATTGGCAAATGCTCCATAGAGTCGAAGAATCCAGGAGGGAACACCCTCTCAAGCTTACACAATGTTATTGCAATGTCCTTCTCCTGCTTTTCAAGCCGATCGACGAGTAACTTAGTAGAACAAAGATCTCTGAAGAATATGCTAAGCTCTGTCAGTGGATCCCAAACAACCTGAGGTAAGAATTCCTGAAATGCAATCGGGATTAACCTTTCCATAAAAACGTGACAGTCGTGGCTCTTCATACCCTGTAGTTTGTTCTCCTTCGGGTCAACACATCTTCTCAAATTCGATACGTACCTGTCTGAAAATTTTAGGCCCTGGATCCACCTACAAAGTTTACCTTTGTCCTCCTTGTCCAGTAAAAAAATGGCCCTGGGCTGCTTATACTTCCTACTGCCTTCCTTTATCAAATGCAACTCTGGACGTCTGCATATTTCTTCTAAGTCCAACCTGGCCTTGGGATTGTCTTTCGTCTTCCCCTTTACGTCCATCACAGTATTTATTATATTGTCAAATACATTCTTCTTGATATGTATGACATCCAGGTTATGTCTGAGTGGATGGTCACTCTAATATGGTAGGTCCCAGAATATACTCCTCTTCGTCCAGTTGTGAGCGCGGCCAAATCCATCACACTTGTACCCCGCTGTAGGCTCTTCAATAGCACTTGACAATTCTTTAACTTCCTCCCATATCGTATCCCCGGACCACCGTGGCGGTGGACTGGACTTCTCTACCATGCCAGCACGAAAAGTATTCATGTTCCTCCGGTACGGATGATCCTTTGGCAGGAACTGTCGATGACAATCAAAGAAGCACGGTTTTCCTCCGTGTTTTAAACGGAAGGCCTTAGTGCGATCCATGCAATACGGACATGCAAGACGACCATAGGTGCTCCAACCCGATAACATTCCATAGGCCGGGAAATAATTGATGGTCCATATTAGTGTGGCCCTCATCTGAAAGTTCTACTTTCTGGAAACATCATATGTGGTTGCACCTACTTCCCACAACTGATTCAGCTCATCTACCAAAGGGCTGTAAGTACACATCGATGTTCCTCTTCGGGTTCTTCGGACCTGGAATAATAACAGTTAGGAACATGTAAGGAGTCTTCATACACATCCAAGGCGACAAGTTGTACGGAGTAACAATCACAGGCCAACAAGAATATTGTGAGCCCGAAAGTCCAACTGGGGTAAAACCGTCGGAGAAAAGATGTAGTGAGAGGTTGTTGTATCATCATTGCCGAGGGATGGGGGTCAGAGGACAGTCAACTTTATCTACGGCTACATAGTTTCTGCCTCGCCAGTCGAATGGCTGCAGGGACTATGTCCTGATCACGATGTCGTACCGTAGATTAATGCAAAGTCCTTATAGCAAATGTCGTACATACACTACAACAAAATAGATTAATAACGACACTTTTTACAACACTTTCTAAATAAGTGTCGTAAATTTTTTGTAGTGATGACACTTTATTAAAACATGTCGTTGTAATTGAGTATTTATCATAGTCTACGACACCTTTTTAAAAATATCGTAAACATAAATTCAACAACACTTTTAATGACACTTAAGAATGTCGTATAATATCATATCTAAATATAACACCTGAAAAGTGCCGTATAACGTTATATGTCAAAATACAACACTTCAAAAGTGTTGTCTCAAATTTCATTTTCCACAATTTTTTTTATGCTCCCGCTCGCTACTAACCAAAAATTTCAATTTTAGCTGCTAAAAAAATTGGGGTAAAGCAGACGATAGGAAGGTTTTTCCTCTCATTTCTTTCATTTTTTCTTCGTTTCTCCTCTACTGCTCACTCGAATGTTGGATGGCAATGGGTCGCCGACGCCCTCCTCTCTGCCCCCGGCACCGTCTTCTTCATCGGCGTTGGAAAGTCTGGCTTCGTCGCCCAGGAGATCTCCCAGACCCTCGCCTCCCTCAGCGACCCAGCAGTGCTCCTCCTTCCTCTCCCCTGTCGACGCCCTCCACGGTGACCTCGGATCCCTCCGCCCCGGCGACCTCCTGATCCTTTTCTCCAAGTCCGGCTCCTCCGCCGAGCCCCTATCCCTCGACCCTGCGCCCGTGCCGAGGGCGCCACCCTCCTCTCCCTCACCTCCGTCCTCGATAACCCCCTCGTCTCCCTCTGTGACTCCAACGTCCACCTCCTCCTCCAGCGCGAGGCCTGTCCCTTCGGACTCGCCCCCGTCGCCTCCACGGCCATCTAGATGCTCTTCGACGACACCATCATCGTGGAGATCATGCACGAGGGAGCTCACCAGGGACGAGTAAGCAGTGAACCACCCGGCCGGAGGATCGGGAAGAGCCTGATCTTCAAGGTGAGGGACGTGATAAAGAGGAATGGGGAGGTACCGCTGTACGGGGAGGGGGACATGATTGTGGACCAGCTCACGGAGCTCACGAGCAAGGGGTACGGGTGCCTGCCTGTTGTGGACGAGGGGAACTAGCTGGTGGGGACGTTCATGGACGGGGACCTGAGGCGCACGCTCAAGAACACCGGGGAGGGGATTTTCAAGCTCACCGTCGGCGAGATGTGCAATAGGCGAGCCAATTTCTGTCCTGTTCCTTATCTTCTGCGTTATCACACCGACACGAATGCGGCACTAGTCAATAATGAATAATCGATAAGACGACACAAAAACTGCACCTACTTTTGGCATATAAGATCTACTTGCGCAAGTCTTCAATTGGTATAGAAATTAGGAAGTTCCAAACTCTGTCAACAAGGAAAGCATACAATTCTTCTGAGAGGCCACAGACCAATGTTTCCTCTTTTGACTCCAAAAACACAAACACAAACTTAGGGAAATATTATTAAATGCAACAGTGTGCTAGCATCAAAAGTTGATTTGTTCATGCTTTGAACCTTGCCTATAATTAACATGAATTGTTATTATAAAAATTACTGGACAGTAATGAGTTTACTTCAAGGAGATCTACCATTATTGGTAGAGCCAAGCCCGAAGCCATCAGCTCATAAGCAACATCTCTCACAATTGCCAAGTGTCTAGCCTCCAATTCAACCCCAAAATGTCGTTAAAATACTTTTTTGTTGTAGTGATTATCTTGAACTAAAGAGATCCTAACACATTGTGAGTGCTCGAACTTGTGCTACGCTAATGCACATATACAGTTGCTTTGAATCATCACATCATTTTATTTTATAGGGAACCATTGTTTGTTACATATAAGAGGCTAAGAGGAAGGTGTGGGCTTCATCTCCTGCTGAATAGCTACAACCAGCTGACTGTAGGCTTCAGTCCAGGCAGAATTGATCTTTGGGCACCACATTTCCGGGGTAGCCTCCTTATTGTGTCCAGTAGTACAAACCTCACCACCTAGACGCCTCTATTTAAATATATCACGATGTAGGACTTAGTACAAACCGCACATAAACTATTTTTGTTGTAACATATCACCTCCTTATTGTGTACTACTAGACGCCTCTACATATCACCTCCTTATTGCTAATGCTGGTTCCGTCATGTAGGACTTAGTACAAACGTCATGTAGGACTTAGTCCAGTAGTACAAACTAAGTCCTACTCCTTTTTGTTGAAACATATCACCTCCTTATTGCTAATGCACATATACAGTTGCTTTGAATCATCACATTATTTTATTTTATAGGGAACCATTGTTTGTTACATATAAGAGCCTAAGAGGAAGGTGTGGGCTTCATCTCCTGCTGAATAGCTGCAACCAGCTGACTGTAGGCTTCAGTCCAGGCAGAATTGATCTTTGGGCACCACATTTCTGGGGTAGCCTCCTTATTGTGTCCAGTAGTACAAACCTCACCACCTGGACGCC
Organism: Iris pallida; assembly: GCA_029216955.1. Taxonomy (NCBI): domain Eukaryota; kingdom Viridiplantae; phylum Streptophyta; class Magnoliopsida; order Asparagales; family Iridaceae; genus Iris; species Iris pallida. The sequence goes on from JANAVB010042618.1 coordinate 36,484,555, forward strand.
TCTATTGAAACATATCACCTCCTTATTGTGTCCAGTAGTACAAACCGCACATAAACTATTTTTGTTGTACCCTCTATATTGATATTAGTATTATTTCTTCTTCTATATTTTGATTGAATTATATTTCCACATGACGTTCCAAAGATTTTTAAGTCCATTTCTCTTCTTAGCATTTTTTGATATTCGACGTCTTCTTCCTTTAAGCTATCTTTTATTTCCAAATAAATTGATCATTTTCTATTCATCTTTCACTTATCCTAAATGATAATATTTTTGGCCTTATGCCACCGAAAATGATACAATCCATTTAACTATGGATGTGGATTTGTTTGTGCGATATATAAATAATATTGGGCTCTTGCAGCCAAAGCTCATTGCGGTCTCGAATGTAGTATCTTTTACGAATCCAAAGGCGCCTGTTTATCCACGACTTTCACAGGGAAAAACATGGAATGAGGTACTAATTCTCTTAACCACCTCTCACTTATGTATATCTTATTTTAGATTTGCTCTTATGGAAGAATTCAAATTTAATGTCTTAAAATTCCCTTTTTAATTGAAAATACCATATTTCATGGCAACTCCATTAAGCTTGAATTCACTTGTTATTTGAACTTAGACCATTATTAGATATGGTCATAGTTTTTATGATCATTGTGTAGTTTGTTGGTTAATGATATAGGATTTTTTTTATTCAGACCTATGAGAGGATGTGATGGTTCTTCCATTGTTTATGCTATAGATGGCTGTGAATTGGACTAGTGGATATGATATAGATGAGGCACCTCCCCTTGTCGAATGGGGATTGAAGAATCGACATCAGACTCGCTCACCAGCTGGCATACTAACATTCAGTCGTAATGATATATGCAGTATGTATACATAATTTATACTTTTCTCTAATTATAACAGCTATTTATATTTTACAAACTGTTCTAGTTTGACCGGGCATACTTCATAAGTACCCTATAGATATCTACTATATAACACTTGAGAAACACATTTAGTGATACCTTATAGATAAGATACTAAGGATTTGCACTTGTTACTTTGTTATTTATCTTGATTTGATACTTTTTTGTACGGTTCTTTCTTTTAGGCGCTCCTGCACGCACATTTGTGGTTCACAGTACCAACCTGAGCTATATGGTTTAAAGCTTTAAGCCTTTATATGGTCTAAATCATGATACTTCACTGCCAGGTATTCTACAGATTTTGGTATGTTCCTGTTCTGTATAGCTGATACTGAGCATGATTGTTTTCTGTGGACATTATTTTGTATGGGCATGTTCTTAACTATGAAAGGACCTGCCCAATTTACCAGGTTCGTATGTACCTATCTTTACATGTAATCAAGTATGATAATAGCCTCTCCTTAATATAATTTTTGTTACATGCAGAATCAATATGTCAGTGAAAAATCATATTACAAAAGGTTGTCAATTTCTTGACTGGTAAAACTTGCTTCTGTGGTAAGGTCGAAGGTCAGAAATTGAAAACTGTTTAAGGTACGACAGAATTTTCTCTCTCCTAATATTGGTATGCAATTTGCACAACTGTCACACCTTTAGAATTTGTTGCACTTTTAATGTGGACTCAAATTTGCCAGGGATGTTAGCATAATATAGGAATAAAATCTTGCATTTTGGTGCAATGGCAAATATTTGTGAAACTTATAGTGTTTATTGCATGAAACTGAGGGGAAATTTCCCTAAAATGTTAAGTGCAAAAAGCATGAGATGAAAGGTTTCTATCAAACACAGTTCCACATGAAACCATAAATCTGACATGGATACTAGTCGATATACTCACTGTTATAGCCAATATAAGGTCACTAACTTAACATGTACTGTGTAAATGTAATAATATGGACTAAACCGTAAAAACATATAAAAATGTTAACGACCAGGCCTGAATTTCCATAACTTGGGAGTTGGGAATATGAGAAATGAATACAGGCTCTCAGGAAAAAAAAAGTGAGCACTTAGTAATAATATATTACATATGCCCCAATTCTCATGTTCATTAGCATTATATTCACCTGAACCCTCCACAATCATCTCTAACTCATAGAAAAATTAAAATAAGAATGCAATCTTGAATGGGAAGAATCAAATAACTGCATTAAAAAACCTTGCTTTGTGATCGAGGAAGCAGCCATGGCTTATAAAGCTTTCAATTTATCGAGAAGCAGCGGCAACTAGACTTAGCTTCCCTATCGACTGCTTTTAACAAAAAGCTTTCAATTTACCTATTAATTTGAAATATTTGTTACATTAGTTGCTCCGTTTTGTTCTGTTGCTGTTGTTTGTTCTGTTTTGTCATGTTTGGCAATAATATAAGTTGTGCAGGCTTACTTTGAATGTTTATGTGAGGTTCCCCAAACCAGGGTATGTTGTCAAAGCCTCAGCATAATTATCTAAACTAGTTAGTAACTCTCTTGAGCTACCCTCCCGATTTGGTAGCAGCCATGGCTTATAAAGCTTCAATGAAGTTCTCAAGATCACCGAAACTCTATAAATTTCTACAAGAGCCAAAAAATCTCTCTTACCCAGAGATAGTATTTGCTCAAAAATATTTGCACCAAACAACTCTCTCCGTATAATGGCACCACACATTGACACAAGTCTGTTGCTCCTCTCCAGGTGCTAATTCCAGGATACACGGTACTGACGTGGCATGCTCGAAAAGTTTAATTGTACTACCACCAAGACAGGATTTTTATGGGGGAAGAGGTACCATATTTATCAAAGGTACTCCTATGTTTATTAAAGTGCTATTTCTGGTGAGTGTCTTAATTTGCCCTCTTCTGGTGATTACTCATTTTACTAGATACATGCAGTCTCTAATAATCTGGCACTTAGGTATCATACTGCAAAATAGAAGGCTACATGGCCACAATTTTAGAATTTTCAACAGTTTCTAATAATCTAGCACTTTTGATCATATTGCAGTACAGAAGGCTATATAGACACATAATTTGGTCATTATTTCTTACTATATATCATTTAAATCAACACAATTACACCATGTCTGGAAACAATATTCCGGTTCAGACTACATTAACACTACTTATGTGAGGTTCTAACTTCTTACTATTTGAGGTTTCCGTTCTGCCAACTTAATTTGCAGACAAGCCCCCAAATTTTGGGGATTTTACAATTTATCGTTATAGTGTACCAAAACAAACAACGTACTTCTACTTTTACTAAGAAAAATACAATTTTTGCATTTACAGAAGAAAACACCCCTCAAAATCACCAATTAAGTGATGGAGGGAAACCTGCATTTTGTCCTTGAGACATTAGGTATTCCCAATAGTATCTTAATGTATGTATTCAGTTCTTGAATCCTTGTACCAGTCGGTTTTACTTTTTTGGCTTGACATGATGAATGATCTTTTTTCTCTATCTGACATTGCACCGCACAATCGAACGCCCAACCGCTACTGTTTATCTGATGAGCTAAACAATAAAGAGAATGTGTCAATGAAAGACTGCTCTATAAAGTTTTCTTCGAGCAGTAAGCACAAAAGGAAAGCCTCTAGCAATCCTATCCTTCATGATAACTTTTACTATTATTCTAAAGATGTTTTCCATCAAGATATTAGCTGTAAGATTTCTCAGTTTGTCGATTCCATAAACTGCTTAATAAATTATAGCATTGTTGTCTGCATGTTTTTGGAAGAGTTTGTTAAAACACTTGAGTGATTGTATATTTAATCTAAATATATGGTGGATGCATAAGCAACATACAGTCCATGTGCTAGTCCTCGGGTGGAGACCCAGTGAGGCAGTGAATAATTGTCTATTTAATCTAAATATATGGTGGATGCATAAGCAACATACAGTTGGCATGTCCCTTTGGTTATTCTATAGGTCTAGACATCCACTAGGTAATCTGAATTGCATCTGCTAGAGTTTTGAAAATAAAGTTGGGGGTCGTTGGAGTTAGGCCTCCAAACTACAGTTTTTGGTATCGGCTGATTCAAATGTATTGTGTTGTGTTATGTAAGATGCTTACTTTCTTTCTAATTCCTTGCAATTTCATCTAATGACTAATAAGTTGAACCTTTCTTTCTTTTTCAGGTTCCTTATGACAGAAATCCACATTTGTCCATTTAATGTGGTTCTCAAGGCATGATCCTAAATCAGATGAGGATGCTAAGAAGTAGTATTAGAAGAACTCTTACATATTATGTAATAGACTTTGTTAGTTTCAAACAAGTTGAATAGTATATTCTTGTAACATTTTATTAACATTTTATATGGGTTGAAGTTTTTAAATATATTACTTTTGGTTAATTATTTGTGATCATGGTTGAATTTGGTTATATATATTGATGATGTTTTGAAAGCATTTAAAATTTAACGTTGAACTCAGTTTACATGATACATAAAAGTGCTATGATTAATATTCATGACATTTATTAGATGTCATTGAGTGACTTTAGATGACATTTATAAGGTGTCGTATTTTGACGATACATGTTAAGATGACACTAGTAAAGTGCCTTGACTAAAATCTTTACATGACACATAAAAAAGTGCCATAAAAATTTATCCATGACATTTATTAACTGCCATTGAATGCTTGCAGATGACACTTATAAAGTGTCATAATTTTTACGATATTTATTAGATGTCTTTGAAGGATGTTAAGATGGCACCAATAAAATGCCGTGAAATAAGCATTACACGACATTCAAAAAGTGTCGTCATAAAGTTATTACATGACACTTTTATAGTGTCGTTGAAAGAAAAAATATTTCTATGGCACCCCCCTAGACAGCACCAAAAAAGTGCCATGGAAAGTCATTAACGACACTTTTTGAATGTTGTTAAAATACTTTTTTGTTGTAGTGTAGATTTCTACCTCGCTAGTCGAATGGCTGTAGGGACAGTGTCTGACTTGGTGTATCTCACCATTTTCCCAAAATGCCTGACATTCAAACTCAGAAAACAGTTGCTAACTGATATCACTGTTCAGTTAAGCCTATTCTCAGGTTAATCCTTATTCCAATATCATTTCCCAATAGGAATTTATCTAAGTCCATATCAATAGACAAATTTCCTTTGGGTAACATGAACTAGCCAAGCCACCATACCTAGGTATCCAGTCTCTCATACAGAACCTACCTATCTGCCTTTAACATAAATTATACAAGATCAAACTAGTCTTAAACACTGGTACCAACTGCCTGAACATGACAGTCCCCAATTTGTACTGGATTTATCCTACCTCTGAGTGTGCAAAGCACCTGAGTGCCCCTCCTAAAAACCAAAAAAAAGTGGAATCACCCAAGAGGAAGAAAAAGAAAGTTGTGCAACACAGTCCATGCTTTCTTTCTTTCTTCCTTTCTTTCTTGCCACTAGGAAATGATGGGAACTTGATGGCATTGGAGACCAAGACATGGGCAAAATACCAGGTTGGTGCGCATGTGACATGAGTGGGGGATGCTTGGTGGGAGGAGAGAAAAAGAAGGAGCTACTCCTTGTGGGTTGTGGTCACACACACTACACTAGCAAATGTGGATGGATATCATATATAAATTTGCAACATTATCTCCACTGTTATGAAACCAACCAACCAGTATTTGCCTGTTCCTGTGAACCTCTTCATAACAAGCTAATTATGAGACAAGACATCAATCACCAACAATACATCAATCCCCAACGAAATATGTGTTGGGTCATTCTAAGATCAGAAAATTGCATATATATAGCATTGAGTTTCGTTAAATTTGCTCCCAAAGTAAAGAAGTCGTTAAAATTGCTCCCAAAGTAAAGAAGTTCTGAAAATTATCATAAAATACACAAAACGCTCTTTTAAAGAACATTTTTCATAGAAGTTACATCAGAGCAAAGAAGTTCTGGAAATTATCATGAGAACCCTAAATTTTTCCCAGTATCAGTAAATAGGGCTCGAACCCTAAATTGGAATTCCAATCCAAGCAAAATATCAAATTGACAGTTCATATGCCCAAAAAACTCCCAGTATCAGTATATAGGTGTCACACTGTGAGTCTCGTGTCCACACAGTGGGACACGACGTGTCCAAACCAACAAAATAGGTGTCACACTGCTGCTCGTGCGGCGAGTCCACGCTCTCGTGGATACGAACTAGAAGCGAGAGAGAGAGCTAGAAGACGAGAAGAAACTGGGAAGCGGGGACAGGGGAGAGTGTGTATGTGTGTGTGTGAGAGAGAGAGAAAGAGAGATGGGGGATCTACCTGAGGAGGAGGAGGAGGAGGAGGCCGGAGGAGGAAGATCGCCGGAGGAGCGCCGCGGGGGAGGAGGCCGGAGGAGGGAAATCGGCGGAGGAGCGCGCACACAAAAAATGGGGGGAGGGGAATTTGTGAATGATCGAAAAGGAAACCCTCGCAGCCTATATGAAACATTTAGCGACGTCCGAAATGGACGTCGCTAAACGTCGCTGATATTTAATAAACGGTGCCGCCACTTAAAGTACGTCGCTACACGTCGCTACATCAGCGACGTGTACCGACGAACTTGCGACGCAGTTCCCAGTTAACAAATTATAGTCGCTAGACGTCGCTATTTGTCGCTGTTGGCGACAAACAGCGACGTCTTAGTTAAACGTCGCTAACCCCAAAAAATTAGCGACATTTTGTCTTAGAGTCGCTAAATACGTCGCTGATATGACTTATTTTGGTAGTGAGTGCGCAGAGTGCGCAGCATACGCAGTGTGCATAGAGTGCATAGTGTGCGCAGGTTGCGTAAAATGGCTGTGTGCGTAAAGTGCAAATCATGCTGGTTACGCGAGTGGCACAACTTGCGGTAGAACGTGTCATTGCATGTTCTGAGCGGTTGCTCCATGTTCGGGGTGGTTATTACCACGTCCCTAATATTGTGCTAACCGGGCAGTTGTTGCAGGGGCCTATATAAGGTCTTCTCCTTCTCTCTCACAGTTAGGAACTAATACACAAGTAGTAGACAGGAAGTTTACAAGTGCTTTGAAGCTGTGAGAGAGAAGAGAGGTATTGTACCAGCGTTGAGTTTTGCACGGGAGTTCGTGTTCATCCGAGGAGTCAGAAGAGCAAGAGTGTTCCTAGTTCTCCGACGAACTTGCTGGTTCCTGTAAGCTATTCGTGTGGGGCGAATAAAGCTTTGAGCAACGGTGATCATTCACCCCAGCAGGAGTTTTTCCATCTTTCGCCTGTTACCTTCTTCATTTATCAGGATTCTATTAGCGGACCTTTGTTGAAGTGTTTGCGTTGGTATTATCAGAATTTTATTAGCGCACCTTCGACGAAGTGTTTGCGTTGGTATTATCAGAATTCTATTAACACACCTTCGGTGAAGTGTTTGCGTTGGTAGAAATCTGTGCACCTTCTGTGAAGTGTTGCATTAGTGAAATTTCTGTTACGTACCTTCTGTGAAGTGTTACGTAATAATGATTGTTTTTATAATTGTTACGAATTCTCTGTTTTCCATCGAAAAATTGTCCCCCGGCAATAACACTTATGGTCTACTCAAGTCAAGGCTACACAAAAGTATTGTAGTGAAGAAATTTGGAAAATAATATAGGGATTGGATGTGGATTATGAGAGCATGGGGTGTTCATGACAACTAATGGACGTACAATAGTAATTAGGACGTCGACACTCGAGCTGCTTTTTGTCTTTTTGGAACACGTAGTATTCAATTTAACCACTAAGTATGATGTAGGGTGTTCAATTCTGAATCTTTCTAGAATTTTTTGTATCTTTATCTTTTTATAGAGTTGTTAAGAATCTTATTTCTTTTAGTACTCTTATTTTAACTATATCTTTTATTAACATAAATTTTGTCTTTATTTGATTATGATTAGATTGTCATAAAAATCCTATAAATAGACAACCTTATATATACAATTGAACAATCACTTTTAATTAATAAATTTATTTTTTAGGTTCTGAGATTTATCTTCTGCCAATGACTCCTAGCTTAGTGGTATTGGTGAGGCATGCGGCCCGAGTGGTCAGGAGTTCGAATCTCAGTGGGAGCGATTCCGAAAACTAAATACCATTTCAAAAACAAAAAACAAAAATATGTATATATCTTCTAGCCATGGAAGGTAGCAGGTGTCGAGGAAACTAGGGAATGAGCTTCCTTCAAGGGTTGATGGTCAACCAGGATCTCCAACTGGAGCCGAGCAGAGAGTGAGATTGACGAATCTGGAGACGAACATGGAACAACAAGGAAAGCAAGTGAACTGACAATAGAGAATGAACAATGACCTCGTCTTATGCAACAAACACATGAGGAGTCCCCGAAAGTCCGTACGCGTCACAAGATGAAGATTCACTAAAGTAGCACCGAGTTAATGCTCGGAGTACTAAAGGACAACATAGTCGACTTATACGAAAGTTGTAAGGAGTGGTTAAGAGTGCCTCTAGTAATGCGTTGGTGATGTACTGCATTGTAGGGTGTTTGGCATATAAGTCAAAACTTCTACCTTTTTGGAAAGAAAAATGCTATGCTTACAACCATTATAGGTTTGTAAGCTTTACAACTTCCTACGTGGCATCCTTGGTTGAGAGAGGGGGGACCGAGTGGGATCTGGTGGGACCATGTTAGTAGAGAGGGGTGTGGGATGTAAGAGAGTTGTAAAAGTTTGGTAGTAAACTTAGTATTATTGGTTTGAAAATTAATATGAATCCGCACACGCACTAATAGCAACAAACAGTTTCGTCACTAATATGATGTATTAGCAATAATAGCAACGCAACAATGATCAAATATTTTCGTTGCTAGTATATGTGTTGTTGTTTAATTTTCGTCGTTGATACATCAATGTTTCGACTAACCAATGACAAAAATAGTGACAAAATAACAACATATATATACGTCGCTGCTAGCAACATAAATAGCAATTGACTATGATACTCTGTGTATCAGATGATAATTATATCATAATAGCAACAAACATAGTCGTTGATCCATCGCTAGTCGTCGCTAGGCAGTCGATGATCCGTCGTTAACTTTTTTTTTTAGTTTTTTGTCGTTGATCAATTGATGGTCAGTCTTCCATCGTTGCTGAGAAGTTGTATTTCCGTAGCTAACTTGGTTATTTTTCCAGAATCAAATATTTACTTTTACAAACAACATGTAACACAAAAAATATGAAAACACTATCTAAACATCCACATCTGCACACATATCCACATACCGATCCAACATAGATCCATATATATATGATCCAACACAGATCTATATCCAACATAAATCTATATCCGCACATACATATATATATATATATATATATATATATATATATATATATATATATATATATATATATATATATATATATATATATATATATATATATATATAATGTGGCTGTGGCTTCCTTCCGCAGGAGCCCTCCCGCTCCCCGGCCACAGCCGGTGGCCGGCCGCCCACAGGACCCCACCTCCTCGTCGTGCGCCTCCCCCCTCCTCTCGCCACCTTGGTTCCCCCTGGCTGCTCCCCTCCCCGGCCGGCATCTGCCCGTCGTGCGGGGGCCCTTTCCCTTTCCACCCTCATCCTCGGAGCGGCCGCCGCCCCCCGCGTCGGAGGCCTCGCCGTTCTCGGTGCCTCCGACGGTCCTCGGCTCCCTCCCTCCTCGGCCCTCCGCCGGCTCACCTCATCGTCGCGCGCCCCGCTAGGCCCCTCCCAGTGCAGGCGCCACCCCCGGCTGCTGTCGCGGTCGTTGGCCCGCCTCCATCTCCGGTCGTGGCCCCAACCCCCGTCTCCCCCTCCCCGTGGCGACCCCCCGAGCCAGATCCACCTCCGCCCCCTGTTCTCGACGTCGTCGCGGCTTCGGGGGCCAGCTCTGCTCCGCCCGGACCGCCTCTCCTCGTCCCGCCGTCCAGGAGCCCGTCCTGGCCACTGCTCTCCCCGCCTTGGCCGTCCCCCTGAGCCACATCCTTCCGCGCCTCCCCAGGCCCCGGCGGTGGTACTCCTCTCGTCGCCATCCGCCTTGGCCGTCGCCCCTCCTCCGAAGCTTCCCGTGGCCCCGGCCCCCCCAGCCACCTCTTCACCGCGCGGCGAGCGTAGAGTCCCCATCTTGGACGCTCGTGGCCCCGCGGCGCCCTGCGGAGCGCTTCCCGCATCCCTTCTCGTTGTCGGTTGGCCTTGCGACGTCGTCCCCGTCGCTCCCTCCCCTGGCCGTTTTCCAGCCTCCCTCCGGGCTTCGCCGATCGCTTCGGCTCAAGCTCGAGAGCCCCCCTCCTTGCTGTTGAGCGCCGAGGTCGAGCCCTGGCGCCGGCTCCCTCCTCCCTCGGCGAGGTCGAGCCCCCACCCTCTCCTCCGGCTCCCCCCCTCTCCCTCCTCTGTGCTATTTTCTGGCCTCGAGACGCTTATTCTAGCTTCCCCTGCGGCGGAGCCTCAACCCCTTCTCCCCTCTCCGGTGCCTCCGTCGCCAGAGACGACCCCCCGTCGACTCCCCTGCGGAAGATCCCCACCCTCTTCTGCGGGCGGGCCCCCTCCTTCTCCGCCTCCCCCTCCGTGACCCGGCCGTCGTGGCTCCCACGTCGCCGCAGTGCATGGCCCACTCTCGCCGGAGCTCCGCCCCTCCCGGAGGGTCTGCGCCCTCCCCCGCCGCAGTGTCCCGAGCCCCCTCGGGCCCTCCGTCCCCCCCTCGGGCCTTGCGTCCGGCCAGGGCTCCTCGGCCCCCGGGCACGGACCAGGGCTCCTCGGCCCCTGCGCCTGACCACGTGCCCCCCCTTCGGGCACACCCCCACCTGTCCCCCCCCACGTGCCCCCATGTCCCCTCCACGTGCCCCCCCACCTGTCCTCTTTTGCTTTTGCATTTTCAAATTTTGAACCCCGGTTTGGGGTGGACCAGCTTTGCCCGCCTGTGGGCCCTGGCATGCTCCCGTTCCGAGCTTGTTTCGGGCTGGCGCCCACTCGTGGGCCCAGTCTTGTTTCCTGTCTTTCAATAAAGTTCCTTTTCTGTTAAAAAAAAATAATATATATATATATATATATATATATATATATATATATATATATATATATATATATATATATATATATATATATATAGACGTGTAAGAATTGAGATTTATAAGGGTTTTGGAGTATATGAAAGTTATATATATATATATATATCCGTATCTGGCATGCACTCACATTTATTCTCCCACCGAAAATTAAACGTGCTTTCCCCGTTGGAAGAACCTGCAACTTTTTGGGAGGATATGCCTTACTCTAACCACTTGAGCTAGAGGTCCTAAGCTATTTATTTATTTATTTATTCCTAAGATATATATATATATATATATATATATATATATATATATATATATATATATATATATATATATATATATATATATATGCAAATGACCTCTAGCCTAGTGGTTATAAGCAATGGGTAATTGTGGCAAACTCGCCTCCACTGGAGCTTGAACTCCGCCACTTGGGCCGCAAGCATCTCTCTTAACCACTAGGCTAGAGGTCATTTGCATATATATATATATATATATATATATATATATATATATATATATATATATATATATATATATATATATATATATATATATATATATATATATATATATATGCAAATGACCTCTAGCCTAGTGGTTAAGAGAGATGCATGCGGCCCAAGTGGTCGAGAGTTCGAGCCTCAGTGGAGGCGAGTTCGTCACAAGTACGCATTGCTTCAATATATATATATATATACCACTTGGGCCGCATGCATCTCTCTTAACCACTAGGCTAGAGGTCATTTGTATATATATATATATATATATATATATATATATATATATATATATATATATATATATATATATATCCTTTTCATATCTCCATGCATAATATACATAACAGTAGTCTAACAACAATATTAATATTTATATCCATACCGTACTATAATAATACAACACTAAAATAAATGCAAGTATGAATACATCTCTCAAATGCCGTCAAAAAAAAAAGCTTATAGGGAATGGGGGGGGGGGGGGGGGGGGGGGGGGGTTGGTGGGTGGGGCGGCAAGGCGACTGGTGCTGCCGGATGTACATAAACTTTAGCATAGACGTAGTCAAAGCTTATTGTATGGCACCCGGAATGTCAGGACAAGAGCATGAGTAACCGGAGGAGGAGGAGGAGTGGTAGCATGAGTGGCCTTAGGAGCAGGAGTAGGGGTCGCCGTAGGAGGAGCATCCTGACTCGCCAGAGGAGCAACATATAAGGAACAGTACCATTAGGAGCAGGAGAAGGAGGCATCATCTGCGTAATATCTTCCAGTTCCCTCTAATGCCTTAGCGACAAATTAGCGACGGAAATGTAGACATGCATTTCATATACAGATTTTCGTCACCAAGCAGTCGCCAGTCAACGACAGTTCTTGTTCCTTCTCTGGCGTCATTTGCTAATTTTCTGTACTTTTGTAAATGACATTAGAGGGATCATGGTATGTTTGTAAATGACATTTCAGTTTCATAATCTGGATAACCTGAATTAGAAAATGTATTGATTCATACCAAACACATGCGTGTAATTAACTAGGGTTGGGTTTGGGGATGTCACATAAATAGGTAATTAGAAAACCCTGTCAAGCTCAACACTTTATGGGGGCATTTGGTTCAAGTTTTGAGGCCTCTTGGGAATAGATTTGTTTTTTTAGGAATGATGTTTGGTTATTTTGATTGGACGGTTATACCCTCTCTTTATTTTCAAATTTTCAACTTCTATCCCAAACATGTGAATCATCATGAATTTAAAGAGAGGGTATTAAAGGAAAACTAAATAAATTATGATTCCTTTTCCCTTTGTAATCCAAACATGGAGATGGAAGTTTTTAAATTTTTGAACTACATATTCTCAATCTAACCAAACATAGGTATGGGAATGTTGAATTCCTTTTCCATGAAAAATGAATTGAAAATCTATTCCTAGCTAGAATACAAAAACTTGATCCAAACGAGCCCTATATGTAAGAAATTGTAGGTAACTAAAAAAAACTTCTTGGTGCTGTCTCATTCAGATTAGATATTAATTTCATACCCATAATTAACTAATTATATATAATCAAGCAAAGTTCAAACGCACTATATATTGTGTAAAATTTGGGACTCCGACTTTATCATACACACTACACAAGAAGAAGAAAATTCCATGTATTATGTTACATATTAATTTCATACCCATAACTAATTATATATAATCAAGCAAAGTTCAAAGCTTAAAATTTGGGAGTCCCGACTTTATCATACACACTACACAATAAGAAGAAGAAAATTCCATGTATTTTATGTTACTTTTTGTTTAAATGTGTCAAAGTAAAAGAGAAAGGAAAAAGGTGCACTTGCTTGCCCAAGAGAAAGATGTTCAAAACCTTGAGCAATTAAACGTAGGCAAAGACGGTTCAAATTGCTGGTCAAACAAGCAATAACGTGGTAAAGCCTTAAAAGAAGGGGCACCATATGTTATAGGTAGACCGGTAAATGGACCGGATTTGGAGCGGATCGACCTAAATTCGGATCCGTTTAAATTTAGAAAATTTTGATCCAAATTCAATCCATTATCCGCTGGATCATTGATGACACAATCCAAATCCATATCCGATGGATTAATGGATATCCGATCCGTTACCTTGATCCGTTTATAACAAATAATCTCAAAAGAAATCTATCAAAATGACGATTTCATCAAAATTTGAATTACATGATGACCAAAAATATTTCTTAAACCGATAATCAAATATAACTAAAATACTAAGTCTCCAACCATACTTAATTGATGTTTTTGGATAAGACTTAAGAGTACAAAAGGAAACCAAATATCTGTATCACTGTACCTAGAAAAAACGTTTAGGTATCCTAAATTCCTAATACAACTGTTTAAATTTTAAAATTATAATATATTTAATAATATATTTAATATAATTAATATTTAATTAATGGATTTGGATCATTAATGGATTGGATCAACCTAAATCCATATCCAATCCAACTAATAAATGGATTAATGGATTTGGATCATTAATGGATTAACGGATCAAATTTTCAATCCAAATCCGTTTAAAAGCCATGGATCTGGAGCGGATCAGGATCAAAATTCGGTCCATTTACAGGTCTAGTTATAGGGAGTGGAGAACTTTCATTAGCAAAAGAAAATTAATTCTCAAAGTTGATTAGAAACTTGAGATAGATAGTTGTTCTTACTCTAATGAAAAAAAGAAAAAAAGAAAAAAAACAATACTCTATTGTGAATAGGCATATAATTAGGAAAAAAAAACATTTCGGTCTCGTTTGGTTCGCTGAAAGAACAATTCTTTAGTCTTTCATTTTTTTCGAAAAATTATAAAAAGGAAATGAAAAAGAGTCGATGTTTGGAAAGGCTAGAAACATGGTCAGAATGTATCTTTGAACATGAATAGTTTAGTCCTAGTTATTTGTAATAAATACAGTAGAAACTCTATAAATTAATACTCGATTATTTAATAAACTCTCTAAGATAATATTTTTGGCCGGTCCCGACTCGGGGATAGGGTGCTAAATTAATAATTCGCTAAAATTATAAGATAATACATTTTTGATAATTTCTTCAGACCCCATATAAAATATAAATTAATAATTCCTTATATATAGCATATTACATGAATGATTTATGAAGGTTTCTTGAAAAATGACTCAAGAATTGAAGGTTTCTTGAAAATATTTTTAATGTCCATAAAGTGATACACTGAACACAAGAAGCATAATAAGGTGGGAGATTGAAGGTTTCTTTCAAATTGGGCCCTTCATTTGATATACACATGCATTGTATACAATAATTAAGTGGAAGCTTGAAAGGTGTTTGTAAACTACGTAAGTATTTTACTATAAATTAATAAAATATTAATTAATATATAAATTAATAATTAATAATTTATCGATTAATTAATAACTCTTTTAATTAATAATTTTGGTGGTCCCAAGTGTATTATTTTATAGAGTTTCTACTGTACAATAAATTGGAAGGGAAAGTAAATTCTTGGATAGATAAGAGAACCATTTTTTTTTCTTTATTTTTTTTAAAATTATTTTTTTATTCCTTGCTCATTTTCTTTGACTTTCCTTTTCCAAAGTTTTGATTCCGCAAATGTAGCCCTCAAGTTTGCAAATTGTTTTAAACTGAGAAGTTGAGGGGGAGTGTAAGTACAAAACTAGCTAGATATTCAATGTCAGAGCTACCGAAATTATGAAAAATTCCTATTCTTAATTAGTCGGAAACTAAGATACTTGTGATTTAATTAATGCCATGAGGCTTACTTCAGGAACAGATCATCCAGTACAGTTTAGTCACAGTAGCAATAGCTAGCCAACCATACAAATTAAAGTTGCTGATCAATTGAGCCTTGCAAATTCGACCGTTTTTTAAAATATATTCTCAAAATAATTGGATTGAACCATTTATTTCTTTTCTTTTCCCTTTGCTGGTGGGCGAAAAGCCAAAGCAAATTTAATTTCTCATAAAGCTCCCTCCACCCACCCCCCTTATTTCCAAAATCTTCCTTACCCCTAGTCTAGATCAATCTCTTCGTGCACGAGGAGAAATGTTTCAAAGGTGGCGGCGGCCACGGGCTATATAATTATTTGTTGATCGGGATTAATTAGCTCAAAATTAGAGTTATTTTGTATTTCAACAACCACCCCCCCCCCCCCCCCCCCCCCCCCCCCCCCACCCTCCCCCCCTCACCACCACCCCAAAATTATTTTAATTAGTTTACCTACCCCCCCAATCTTCGGATAAAGTGGCAAAGAAACCCTCCTTAGATTTGCGTTTTTGCATTTGAAGGCCCCTTGTTTAAAAAAATTCACATTTTCATTTTTGTTCAGTTTGTACCCATGTCGTTAACAGCCGTTAAAATACGTCAAATAATACGATTTTAACCCCTCCCCCCACCACGCCCCCCCCCCCCCCCCCCCCCCCCCCCCCCCCCTCTCTTCGGTGTCGGGGCTTGTCAAGCGAGACCGACCAGAGGAGAGGGGAGGTAGCCGCCACGGAGGGAGGAGGGGGCGGGTAGAGCTAGGGGTGAGCATTCGGTTATTCAGTTCAAATCGAACCGAAAAACTGACTTGAACCGAAAATCGAATAAGCAAAATCGAAACCGACAGAATTGGCCCATAACTGAATCAAATTGAACCGAATTAAATCGTTCGATTTACAGTTTATTCAATTTTTTGGTTTATTTGCACTTTTTTTGATAATATATATAGTACTTAAATATATATATCTATATATATAGATATATTATCTATATATATATTATCTATATATATATATATATATA
>JANAVB010042618.1:36500846-36503346 GCA_029216955.1 Iris pallida
ATAAACTTTAGCATAGACGTAGTCAAAGCTTATTGTATGGCACCCGGAATGTCAGGACAAGAGCATGAGTAACCGGAGAGGAGGAGGAGTTGGTAGCATGAGTGGCCTTAGGAGCAGGTAGGGGTCGCCGTAGGAGGAGCATCCTGACCTCCAGAGGAGCACATATAAGGAACATACCATTAGGAGCAGGAAGGAGGCATCATCTGCGTAATATCTTCCATTCCCTCTATGCCTTAGCGACAAATTAAGCGACGGAAATGTAGACATGCATTTCATTACATTTTCGTCACCAAGCAGTCGCCAGTCACGACAGTTTCTTGTTCCTTCTCTGGCGTCCATTTGCTAATTTTTCTGTACTTTTGTAAATGACATTAGAGGATCATGGTATGTTTGTAAATGACATTTCAGTTTCATAATCTGGATAACCTGAATTAGAAAATGTATTGATTCATACCAAACACATGCGTGTAATTAACTAGGGTTGGGTTTGGGGATGTCACATAAATAGGTAATTAGAAAACCCTGTCAAGCTCAACCTTTATGGGGGCATTTGGTTCAAGTTTTTGAGGCCTCTTGGGAATAGATTTGTTTTTTTTAGGAATGATGTTTGGTTTTTTGATTGACGGTTTACCCTCTCTTTATTTTTCAAATTTTCAACTTCTATCCCAAACATGTGAATCATCATGAATTTAAAGAGAGGGTATTAAAGGAAAACTAAAAATTATGATTCCTTTTCCCTTTTATCCAAACATGGAGATGGAAGTTTTTAAATTTTTGAACTACATATTCTCAATCTACCCAAACATAGGTATGGGAATGTTAATTCCTTTTCCATGAAAAATGAATTGAAAATCTATTCCTAGCTAGAATACAAAACTTGATCCAAACGAGCCCTATATGTAAGAAATTGTAGGTAACTAAAAAAACTTCTTGGTGCTGTCTCATTCAATTAGATATTAATTTCATACCCATAATTAACTAATTATATATAATCAAAGCAAAGTTCAAACGCACTATTATATGTGTAAAATTTGGGACTCCGACTTTATCATACACACTACACAAGAAGAAGAAAAATTCCATGTATTATGTTACATATTAATTTCATACCCATAACTAATATATAATCAAGCAAGTTCAAAGCTTAAAATTTGGGAGTCCCGACTTTATCATACACACTACACAATAAGAAGAAGAAAATTCCATTATTTTTGTTACTTTTTGTTTAAATGTGTCAAAGTAAAAGAGAAAGAAAAGGTGCACTTGCTTGCCCAAGAGAAAGATGTTTCAAACCTTGAGCAATTAAACGTAGGCAAAGACGGTTCAATTGCTGGTCAACAAGCAATAACGTGGTAAAGCCTTAAGAAGGGGCACCATATGTTATAGGTAGACCGTAAATGGACCGATTTGGAGCGGATCGACCTAAATTCGGATCCGTTTAAATTTAGAAATTTTGATCCAAATTCAATCCATTATCCGCTGGATCATTGATGACACAATCCAAATCCATATCCGATGGATTAATGGATATCCGATCCGTTACCTTGATCCGTTTATAACAAATAATCTCAAAAGAAATCTATCAAAATGACGATTTCATCAAAATTTGAATTACATGATGACCAAAATATTTCTTAAACCGATAATCAAATATAACTAAAATACTAATCTCCAACCATACTTAATTGATGTTTTTGGATAAGACTTAAGAGTACAAAAGGAAACCAATATCTGTATCACTGTACCTAGAAAAAACGTTTAGGTATCCTAAATTCCTAATACAACTTTTTAAATTTTAAAATTATAATATATTTAATAATATATTTAATATAATTAATTTTAATTATGGATTTGGATCATTAATGGATTGGATCAACCTAATCCATATCCAATCCACTAATAAATGGATTAATGGATTTGGATCTTAATGGATTAACGGATCAATTTTCAATCCAAATCCGTTTAAAAGCCATGGATCTGGAGCGGATCAGGATCAAAATTCGGTCCATTTACAGGTCTAGTTATAGGGAGTGGAGAACTTTCATTAGCAAAAGAAAATTAATTCTCAAAGTTGATTAGAAACTTGAGATAGATAGTTTTTCTTACTAATGAAAAAAGAAAAAGAAAAAAACAATACTCTATTGTGAATAGGCATATTTAGGAAAAAACATTTCGTCTCGTTTGGTTCGCTGAAAGACAATTCTTTAGTCTTTCATTTTTTTCGAAAAATTATAAAAGAAATGAAAAAGAGTCGATGTTTGGAAAGGCTAGAAACATGGTCAGAATGTATCTTTGAACATGAATAGTTTTAGTCCTAGTTATTTGTAATAAATACAGTAGAAACTCTATAAATTAATACTCGATTATTTAATAACTCTCTAAGATAATATTTTTTGGCCGGTCCCGACTCGGGGATAGGGTGCTAAATTAATAATTCGCTAAAATTATAAGATAATACATTTTTGATAATTTTCTTCAGACCCCATATAAAATATAAATT
>JANAVB010042618.1:36508346-36515846 GCA_029216955.1 Iris pallida
AGAAGAAGCACGGTTTTCATCATGTTTCAAACGGAAAGCCTTAGTGCGATCCATGCAATACGGACATGCGAGACGACCATGGGTGCTCCAACCCGATAAAATTCCATAGGCCGGAAAATTATTGATGGTCCACATTAGTGCGGCCCTCATCTGAAAGTTCTACTTTCTGGAAACATCATATGTGGTTGCACCTACTTCCCACAACTGATTCAGCTCATCTACCAAGGGCTGTAAGTACACATCGATATTCCTCTTCGGGTTCTTTGGACCTGGAATAATAACAGTTAGGAACATATAAGGAGTCTTCATACACATCTAAGGCGGCAAGTTATACGGAGTAACAATCACAGGCCAACAAGAATATTGTGAGCCCGAAAGTCCAAATGGGGTAAAACCGTCGGAGGAAAGCCCCAATCTGACATTACGCGACTCCGAAGCAAAATCGGGATACACTCGATCAAGGTGCTTCCATGCTTCCTCGTCGGATGGATGATCCAGTACTCCATCTATTTGTTCCCGCTTGTGCCAACTCATATTATCAGTTGTCTCCTTTGCCATAAATAACCTCTACAACCGCAACGTCAAAGGCAAATAGTTCATCGAATCTGTTGGCTTGCGTGCACCAGAAGTCCTTGTTGTACTAGTTGTCTTGAAGCGGTTGGTACCATAAAATCTGCAGGCGTCTTCATCCTTGTCGTCCTTATAGTACAACATGCATCCATTGCGACATGCATCAATTTTTTTATACCCCATCCAGAGCGATCTCACCATTCTCTTGGATCGGTAGAAGTCTTTAGGTAACTTGCCACTCTCCGGCAATATGTCTTTAATTAACTCCAGGATTCGGTTGTAGCATTCTTGAGACATGTTGAAATCTAATTTTATGCTCAACAATCTTGTAATCACCTCCAATGGTGAATGGTCATCACAACCAGGATATAAAGGAGTCCTTGCATTCTCCAGCAACTCCATGAACTTTGCAGCGTCGGCATTCGGTGCCTCCTCAGCTGCATATTGATTGTTCGGATCGAAACTAGGCCCCGCAACATCGAAAACCATGTTCGTCCACCCTTGGTCGTAATCAGCATGCTCGTGGACATCTACATAAGGCTCCACATAAGACTCCGGCTCGGATGCTAAAGGCACAAGTTCTCCGTGTGCGGTCTACTGATAATAATTTGGCATGAAGCCCCTCGAATACAAATGATATGTCACATCCATTTCCGAATGGTATTTCAAGTTGCGACATCTCACACATGGACACTTAATTTTTGTACGGTCCATGTACTGAGGGAACGCCTTGACAAACTGTAGGAACTGTTGCATACCCTGTATAAATTCATCCCGCACACCGTACATGTCATCAGGATGACGATTGTACATCCACAAACGATTTTGCATATAGTAATTCATATCCATTTAAGATAATTTTGCAAAGATTGACACAGATAGTAATTCATCAGGATGACGATTGTACATCCACAAACGGTTCCGCAGATAGTAATTCATATCCATTTTAAGATAATTACTGCAGAAAGTGAAGACCGACATGAACTGACGCACGAAAATAAGGGGCTCAAAGCTGGAACAAGTAAAGTTGTGCTTTGAAAAAAGAACTCTTGTAAACTCTTTGTTCACAAAGCAAGCTATAATTAAAGAATACAGAATAAGTATCGAGTTCGTAACTCAAGTATAGAGCTTACAAGAGTTATAAACTCGATACTTGTTCTGTGTTCATTATATCTTGCTTTGTGAACAAAGAGCTTACAAGAGTAGAACATCCAAAACACAACTTTACTTGTTACAGCTTTGATCCCCTCCTTTTCGTGCGTCAGTTCATGTCGGTCTGCACTTTCTGCAGTAACGACCACAAGTTTTATGTTCTTCAACGATATATTTCACATGCTTAATTGCCAAGTGTGGGGACGAATGGCTTAGAACACAACCCAAAATTCATTCTAGCATACATTAGTTTGAATCATCTATGTTCTGTACATATGGTGTAGTATATGTTCTTATCGAATCTAGTATCTGAAGGATGTAACAGAATCAAGATGAACCCACATAATGTAATACTAAGACATCATCTACTACTAAAAGATATAGTGATAGGTTGTCATATCATCATTGTCGAGGGATCGATGTCGGAGGACAGTCAACTTTATCTACGGCTACATAGTTTCTGCCTTGCCAGTCGAATGGCTGCAGGGACTATGTCCTGATCACGATGTCGTACCGTAGATTAATACAAATTCCTTATAGCAAATGTCGTACATAAATTTCTGCCTCGCCAGTCGAATGGCAGATAAAAAGGTTATATTCAATTTTTTGACAAGTGTGAGAACGAATGGCTCAGAACACAACCCAAAATTCATTCTAGCATACATTAATGTGAATCATCTATGTTCTGTACATATGGTGTAGTATATGTTCTTATCAAATCTAGTATCTGAAGGATGTAACAGAATCAATAAGATGAACCCACAAAATGTAATACTAAGACATTATCTACTACTAAAAGATGTAGTGATAGGTTGTCGTATCATCATTGCCAAGGGATGGGGGTCGGAGGACAGTCAACTTTATCTACGGCTACATAGTTTCTGCCTCGCCAATCGAATGACTGCAAGGACTATGTCCTGATCACGATGTCGTACCGTAGATTAATGCAAATTCTTTATAGCAAATGTCATACATAGATTTCTGCCTCGCCAGTCGAATGGCTTCAGGGACAGTGTCTGGCTGGTATATGTAATTCAAAATCAGATTAATGGGACAGTTACTTCCAAACCCAGACACACCCCTCACATTAGAAACATGTAATTCAAAATCAGACCCCAATGGAGATGTCTATCCATCTCCTTGTTTTCTTCTGATAGTTTAAACTGATCCATAATACTTGAACCAGAAATTGGGATCTCATTCTCATAAGTACTAGAGTTTGGAAGTAAAAATAGTTGAATAAAGTCCCTTAAAACATTTGAAGTAATCTTGTTGGTAATAACATGTTGATTGACAACCAACTCCATATAACTTTCAATATATGTACTACATTTTTTTTCCATGCCAGCCAGCAAATCACAATTAACAAACAATATCTTCTGAAATCACCAACACTACCAATGATTCAAAATAAGTCTAAAAAAATAATGATATCAATAATATAGTTCCATCTCTAAATTTCAACAGAGCCAAGAGAGGAATCAAATACATAGGATCATTTAAGCCAATAATAATATCTTCAAACCGATACAACAAACAGGAGAAGAAAGAGGCCACAAATTGGGGGGAAACCTGATAAAGAGCTACCGGAGGAGAAGGGGGGCTACCTGAAGAAAAGAGGCCATATATTGACTGAACTAAACTAATTCCTCTCCCCATATATATACTAACTAATATTATACCATGGAGTTGGGCCCCTACCTCTCCAACTATAACTTAATTCAATGCGAAGTAGGGGGAACTTGAACTAACCAAGTAGGGGACTGACAAGGTTGAACATAGATGAAACTAAACTGGAACAGGGGACTGGTCACTGAACATTTAAAGTAGGACTGGATCCTATACTACCTGGGAACTGAAGAAGAAGTTTTGGACTGTATAAGATATAAATTTGGGGCTGAACATTAATATTAAGGTTTGAACATATAAAACAGGAACTGACACAAAGGATAACAAGACTAGACATGTAATGAATGTAGGGAGTGATACATTACTAGTGGACTGAACAAATAGTACAACTAAGGACTGAACAATGGGCTAACTGCTAACCCTAATACCCCTGTCCATTGATACCTCAAACATGGCAGTCACACTGCTGCTAAGGGCCAACTATGCATATGCAGGGAAGTTTCCTATTTCTAAGGTCCAAACTGGAACCCTAAACAGTCCTGGACCTGCAGGACCAATTGACCTGACCTGTACATTACTGTGGTCTTCCAAGGCAGGACATGACATGCCTCCCTCATGATTTCCCCCTCATCAGTTGGCCATCCCTTCCCTCTAATCAGTTAACCAATACTTATTCTCCTTTTTCTTCTAGCCCTCACTCTCCTCCAACCAACTGCCATATGACCCACTTATCCCGAGCTTATACCTCTATATCACTGATACTATAGGCCGGAGGAGGGTGCGAGGAGGAGGAGGCCGGAGGAGGGTGCCCTAGAGAGAGAGAGGGAGAGAGAGAGGGGGGCTACCTGAGGAGAAGGCCGGAGGAGGGTGCGAGGAGGAGGAGGCCAGAGTAGGAGGAGGCCGGAGGAGGGTGCGAGCGCCGGAGGAGGGAGAGCGAGAAATTTAGGGAGAAAAAAATTCGGCCGGTCGAATAATAGAAAAGAAA
This sequence comes from Iris pallida, assembly GCA_029216955.1. Classification (NCBI taxonomy): domain Eukaryota; kingdom Viridiplantae; phylum Streptophyta; class Magnoliopsida; order Asparagales; family Iridaceae; genus Iris; species Iris pallida. Next base: position 36,512,683 of record JANAVB010042618.1, read on the forward strand.
CCCTCATGCGCCCTATATGAAACAATTAGCGACGTCCGCATGCGACATTGCTAAACGTCGCTGATTATTAATATACGGCGACGTACTATAATGGCCGTCGCTACGCGTCGCTATATTAAAATAATTAGCGACGTGTAGCGATAAAATTGCGACACAGATTCTCATTTAATAAACTAATGTCGTTATTCGTCGCTAGTAGTCGCCACCAGCGACGAATAGTGACGTCACCTGTCCACGTCACTAAATTCCCAAAAATTAGCGACGTCCTCTCATGGAGTCGCTAAATTCGTCGCAATTTTGCCATATTTTGGTAGTGTTAATTCGGTTCGGTTGATTCAGTTATGGGCCAATTCTGTTCGGTTTCAGTTTTGCTTATTCGATTTTCGATTCAATTCGGTTTTCGGTTCGGTTTGAACCGAATTAACCGAATGCTCACCCCTAGCTTGACCCGCCCCCTCCTCCCTCTGGTGGCCGGCCACCCTCCCCTCTCCTCTGGTCGGCCCCGCTTGAAAAGCCCCCACCACCGGAGAGAGAGGGGGGAGGGGTAAAATCTTATTTTTAGACGTATTTTAACGGCTTTTAACAGCAGGGGTGCAAACTGAACAAAAATTAAAATGTGGGATTTTTTATAAAAAAAAAAGGTCTTCAAATGCAAAAACAAAAATCTAAAGAGAGTTTGTTTGCACTTTACCATAGGATTGGAGAGTTACACTAATTAAAGTAAAATGGGGGGGGGGATTAGAAATATGATTAGCAATTGGGGGGGGGGGGGGTAAATACAAATAACTCTCAAAAATATATCAAGGGATATCATAATTAACAACAAGACATGCAATCTAATAAGGGTTTTGTTAACATAGGGTTCTGTTAACATATGTTCTGATATATGTTAACACATTGATAAATATATATTTTACATGGGTACTCCCACCAACACATTTATCAATACACCTTTTATTTAAAATGTGTATCAATGTAAATGTGCATTGATAAATATGCTGGTGTAAGTACACATATAAAATGTACATTATTAGTATATTAACATGTATGCTTAGGGCACATGTTAATAAAACTAATGTAATTAAGCCACGTATGAATTTCTATGTAGACACGACTAGGATAAAAATGTAGGATAGAAATAGAGAACTGAATAGTGTTTTTTTGTGCAATTTCTATGTAGAAACTCTGCCAACTAGGATAAAAAATTTAGTTATAGTACATCGGAAGTAACATAAAAAATTCAATTTTAGAAATCTCCATTGGAGATAGTCTTTAACCTCCTTTTAAGTACCTAGTTGCCAAGAACTTAAAAGTGTGACTTTATTTTAAGACACGACCCACTTTTTCGCTGAGTAGTACCTATTTCTTGTGCTAACTATCAACTAGGGCCTCTTTTGGTTACCAAAGTTTGAGCTTGGAAAAATAAAGTGATTCCTTTCTGTGTTTGGAAGCCAAATGAAAGAAGTTGGAAAGGAAAAATGATTTCCAAGGGTTAGGAAAATAGGAGAAAAATGGTTCCCCTATCCATCGAAGGAATTATTTTCCATCCAACTTTTATGCATTTATTACAAATTTTTACTTTGAGTAGAATATCCCAATTCAGAAATATTATTTTCCATTTTATCCACAATACCTTTTAGATTAAAATATTCATGAGTAACAAGTTTTCTCATTAGTATGAGGATATTATGGAAAAATTGACTTGATTTTATTTTATTTTCTTACAAATACTAAACACTATAATGGAAAGCAAAGATATATTTCGACTATAATTTCAGTCTTTCCAAATATCGGATTTTTTTTTTGTTGATAAAAGTTATAATTTTTCAAAGAAAAAGCAATAACAAAGAATCAATTTTCTTTCCTTTACTTTCCGCGAACCAAACGAGGCCTTAGCTCTTTGAATTTCCTTGTTGGTGGTGGTTAATGAACGGTGCACCACAAACTCATTATAGACACTAGAAGATGCACATGAGTTGCACGTTAAATTATTTTTCTTTATTTTTTTTCTAATCTCATCAGAAATATATAAATAAAAATTAAATTTATTGTATTTATATTTATATCTTAATTAAATTTTGTTAAAATTTAATTATAATGTTATGGATAAAAAGTTTTATGATCTTGTTGAAAAATAGTTCGAATATTTAAATATATTTGAATTAAGATTTCTTAAACAATTTAAATTTTTTTGATATTTTTTTGTTTAAATTTATTTTTTAAACCGTTTTAAATATAGTTTTTAAATAGATTTTTGTACGGACTAAAAAAGAGAGAGTTAGTTTTTATCCGTTTTTTTTAAATGACGGATGAGAAAGTTAATTTTTATTCTACGTAATTTTTAAAAAAAAAAATGGATCATGATATACATATGGCTTAAACGGCTCACTTTTAAGCCGTTTTAAAGCCTCATTATATAGTAGAAGATAAAGGGAAAAGCTCGATAATCACAAACTTTGTCGCGATATTCTAAGGTTTGCTATATTTACTATAAGGCCTCGTTTGGTTAACGGATTTAAGGAACTAAGAAAGGAAAGTTGTTGCTTCCTTTGTTTGGTAGCCACAAACTTGGGAATCAATTTTCTGACAAGGGAGAAAATTGATGGGAATATGGTTTCACTCAAGACCTATGGGATTGATTTTTCCTCCTCCTTTTCCAACATTTATACGAAAGTTATGACAAAAGTAACCATGTGTCATTGCTTATTTTACCATTAATGTTATTTTTAATAATATTATTTTTAGGGAAAAATTATAAAATGTCCAAAAATTGCAAAAGTTTTATGAAAAACCTACCGCAAAATAATATTTCAACGCATGCCCAGAATTAGCGAAAAATATATCAAGGGGGTTCTGAATGACCTTTTTGCCCTTCTAATTTATTGAAAACATCTCCGAACCCCTTTTCAAAAAAAATATTTTGATACTTCCTCTTCTTCCATACGTCGCTCAGTTTTGAATCTAGGTTTTCTCCTTCAAAATCTTCAAACCTTACTTCAAAAATTTGTCGAAAAATTTTAGAAAGACGGACAAACGGTAAAACGGTTAAAACGGAGGTTCAAACATCATTTTTTTGCGATTCTAAAATTTTGGAAGGCTGACTAACAAAGAAGCAGTTAATCTCCGGCTCCTCGGAAATACGCTCCTTTTGAGACAAACCGGGT